>CM036905.1:117826335-119026335 GCA_020800305.1 Porphyrio hochstetteri | reverse complement strand
CAAAGGGTCAGAAATAAGGGGGTCTGATTTTTTGCTGCCACAGCAGTGAGCTTGCCCAAGAATGCGCCTGCAGCAGCCGTTTTCCTCGGGCTTGCTGAAATACGTTCCGGTTGGCCTCATCTCAAACTCCTGATGTCATTTAAGATCTTCATAATACATCCTGCCTCTTGGGACAGAGCAGACATATAGGCACAGGAGACTCAGTACATTACATGTATCTTCTGTGTCCCTGATCTTAAAGTCTCTTTATATATATATATATATATATATATATATATGTGTGTGTGTGATGACAGATCTGTCTGAAATGTGGGTGCTTGGCTTACGCTCACAGGGGAATGTGCCGGAAGGTCCTGGTTCTGCTCTCTGACCAGCCCAGTTAAAGTTGTATAATGGGGTTTCTGGGGCAGTTACCCTGAGAAAGCAAAGCCAAATCTAATGTACGTCCGGATGCTTCACTTGCAGCCGCATCATAGCCTGTGGCACAACCCAACTACACAGGCAGCCAAAGGAAAGCTGGATCCAACATCCACTCCCAGCTCAGCCACCTGTCAGCGCGTTACCGGGTCACTCAGACCCCAAACTTGGCCCGGCTTGGGGCTTTCTCGCCTTCCGTGAGAGCTCCTCCGGTCCCCGGGCTGCGGACCCGTCCCGCCGGCCCGAGCTCCCTCTGCCGGTCCCGGCCCCATCCCGCCCGCCCGCGGGCACGCAGCCCACCCGTGGCCGGGCGGAGGGCTCCGCTCCTCCCGGGAGCATCCCGCTTCCCAGGCAGGCGCCCTAAGGGAATCAGCGTTGCTTTGTCTTTGGCGGATGCTTGTTGAATTTATTTATGTGGGAGTGGAAATAGTCCAGCTCCGGGAGCTGAGAGAGAGGTTTGTCCTGGACCAGCCAAAAAAGTTGGTCTGGTTGTGGTAGGCTCTGGAAGAGCTGGTAAGCAGGGAAAAAAACAAAACAGCTTTGAGTTACTGGGCTGATTCAAGCACAGCAGGGGTTTGAGATGGGCTCAGCACATGGTAGCGAAGTGTCCTAACCTTCCTGTTCTGGCTGCTCAGAATTGTTCAGAGATTTTTTCTGGAAATTCATTTGGGAAAATTTCCCAATTTCCTAGGTAGTATATATCACTAGAACTGACACATCCTTTTGCATCATGAGAAGGTTCTCTTTCAACAGACTGACTTTTTCTGAGGAAAACCTATAGCACACACACAAACACAGCTACCCACTAAGCCTAAAAGGAAGCCAGGATGCCCAGGGAGATTGTGCTTGTGCTGGAAATGCAGGCACTGTCAGGAAATGCACTTTACTTCCATAGCTGCCATAAACAGAAAAAAATCCAAATGCTCTAAGCACCTAATTTTGTCTGGGGATCCCTGCTCCTTGACACTTCTGCAGAGCCCCACAGAAGCCTGGCATCAGTTTGCACAAGCGGTATCTGTGTGCCAGGGGCTCTGTTAGCTCCTTGCAGGAGAAACCGCGTGTGGTTACGTCTTTGTGCTCCACCTACCAGTTTTTTTGATAATATTGCAAGGGCTTCTTGCTTTTCTTCCAAGGGAGCACTTTCACTGTGGCAGTCACTCAGAGGGTGCAAGGAGTCTCCTCCTGCTTCAGCCCTGCTGCCGGTGCCATCCTTTCATTTGCCATGGGTTTCTTGGCAAAGGTTTCATAGGTTTCGGCGTGCCGAACCCCAGGCTGTAAAGGTGTGAGGTGTCCTCTGGTTTGCAGTGAGGTGGGAAAGGGCTGCTGCCCGCTGGTCAGAAGAGAGAAAAGGGAGACAAAAGGTGGCACAGCAGCCACTTCTCTGTGCTGTAGTAAGTGACTTTGCCCCCTCCTTTTACACTGTCACAGCCAGAGCCAGAAGTGCAAATTGATTATTAGCTTTAGGAGTCCTTTTTTTTTTTCCTCTCTCTTCTTTTGGGGAGGGAAAAGGAAATGGGAGAATTTCAGGTAATACACACTTGTTATCACCTCAGGAGATGCTGAGCTAAATTCTGAGGTTTTTACTCAGGTGTTTTCTTGAGCAGGGATCCTTCTGAAGGGAATGGGAATTGTGCTAAACAGGGACTACTGGATTTGACCCTGTGGCAGTAGCTTGCAAACCTTTTCACTGGGCTCAGAGACTAGTGACCTTCAAACACTCCTTAGAGGGCTCCACCAGACAGGTTCAAAATAATGTTGGGGTTTTCTTTGTCTCCCCTGAAAGTTTCTTTTGTCTTTTTTTCTTTTTTTTCTTTTTTATTTAAAAAAACACCCCAAACCTCTCTAAAGTGTCCTTTCCCCAGCCAGTGGTCTTCCCTACAGCTGATTCCTAATGTTTTACAGGATGACTTACACATCCTGCCTTAGCAGCAGACTAATACCCCAGTTTGAATTACTATTGAATAAGCAGCAACGAAATCTCTAACAAAATAATCAGTAGTTCCAAAAACCACAAACAACAAAACAAGCAGAGTTGAACTAACTCAGCAAGACCATTTGTAGCATCAGGGACGGTGAGTCATTTTGCTTTTCCCTCCCTCAGCAGACTCCATCGCTGCCTCTCGCAGCCCCGGGGAGGGCAGGTGGAGTGGGTAGGGCATGACTTCAGAAAGTTAAAAAAAAAAAAAGAAAAAAAAAAAAGTCGACATCACCCAGGTCACGTGATGCAAGGGGACCAATGGAGGCAGGTTCTGGAAAGGGGAACAGTTAAATTTGTAATTTTGGTTGTGTGAAACACTTCTTTGGGCCTCATAAACAACCACAGAACCACAAGTTGGGTACAGAGGCAGTCACACAAGAGCGGGTCCGGGATATTGGTCAGCAGGCAGGGCGAATCGTTTTGACTGCAAACCACAGAGTTTCGTAGAGTGGTAAGCATCATCAACCACAACCGATCCGCTATTTTTTTTCTTTTTAAGAAACAATTTCAGAGTTCTTTTAGCAAAAGAACCTTATAATCCACTTTGTGCTGCTCCTAAGGCACTGGGATAAAACAGAGCATGATGACTGGGAGGAGGGTGGTAGCAATGACCATTCTCCATTTTTCACTCCCCAAGGTAGAAGAAATCATATATTCCTTCACTGTAAAGAGAGAGTGAGTTTTAAAGAGGAAACAATGGCTTCGAACAGCATATTTGAGTCACTTCCTTCTTACCAGCACTTCTTGAGAGGTAAGTGCCATTCAGACTTTCTAAATATACTTTTTACTTTCCCATACTTAAGAAAATGCATGGTTAGAGAGTATCTGGGGACATTCTTGTAGTACATGCTTTTTCCCACTTCAGTTCTCTTTGAGGCTCTCTCATCGAAGCTAATATCTGGGCTTGCAGGAATACCATCTCATTACTTATCAGTCCGTTAAAGAGATTATAGCAAGGACTCATTTAAGCTGTTCAAATGGCCATTGCATGTTTGTGAATTTTCTCTTCATAAATCAAAGTGTGCTAGAATAACTCACATGAATTACTGCAGATACAATAGCAGAAGCACAAGCCCCCTTTGGTTCTTTTTTTTTTGGCAGAATTATGACTTTTTTGAGCCGGTGCCATGAAAAATGACAGCCAACAGCATACAACGCATATTACAGGCTGACATGCGGGGAGTGAGCAGCAAGCTGGTGTGTGCAGCCAGCAGAGCGTGATGCTGTCTCACTTATGCTAAACCATCAGCCTGGGTATAAGCATGTTCGCGTAGGAGAAGTTGAAAAAAGCTCAGAAACCTGCTTAAACTTAGCTGCAACTCATGTGGCTCAGGAAAAGAAGTGGCGTGGATGAACTCAGTTTCTGTCGATGCCGCGCAGGTCTCAGATGACTGAATTACCGGCTGCAGCCACCCTTAGAGAAGTGAGGCAGTCCTGCAGTGCTGAGGGGAGGGGGATTAAAGGGCTTCACCCAGCAATCTGTCTTTGACCGAGCACACTCAGAGGCTCCTTCTAACGTACTCACAACCCCCCCATGGATCTAATAGTTTAGTCATGGTTTATTCATACAAGTAAACCAGGCACAAGAAGCTTGTCTGCTTCCTCATAACTACCTTTCTAAAAAGCTCGCGCCTCAGCTGGACTTTTCCCCTTCCCGTGCGAGCCCTCTGACCGCTCGAGCTCTTTTTGCAGCCACGCTGCGTCCCTTTGGATGATGACAAGGCACACAAAGCCCGTTGCAGACCGTTCGTTGAGCTTGGCCGGGCTGCTGCCAGAAAGCGGCATTTCATATCCCTTTATAGTTACAGTTTCCCGGCCTCGCTGGCGGTGCCGGTGTGAGTCATGAGTTATTCGTATTAATAAGCGGGCTGGGGAATGCGGAAGGCTCGCCCCAGCTGCTGTGTCACAACAAGCAGCGGCTCCACCGGCACCCTGCCTCTCCTGTGGGTCAGCGCTCCCTCGAGCGGGATGCCGGGCGGAGGGCAGCCTGCCGAAACGCTAACCCGCTCTCCCGCCTCACTTCAGTTCTTTTCCCTCCCATCCCCGTGTCAGAAGCGTTTCTACGCTCGTCTTTCCTGGCAGCAGAGGAGAGCTGAATCGCAGGGAGCTGCCCGAGTCACTCGGGGTGCAGCACCTTCTAGCCCAGGCAGGGGAGATGATGAAGGGTGAGCAAGAAGTGGCTAACTGCTCTGCAGCACTCGCAGTGCTGACGTTTCCTCAGCACCCCCACCAAGCAAAGGAAGCAATACTGCTAGAATAACAAGAAGGATCTTCCTGCATTTCATCAGCCTTTTTTTTCTTTTCTTTCTCTCTTTTTTCTTTTTTTTTTTTTTTAGCTCACCCAACTGTTTACTGTTTCATCTGTAGCACAGGAAGAGTTATTGAGGAAATTTTGTGCTTCTGATTAAGTAACAAACAGAGTGAACCTCATGAGGCGGTGCTTGCAGCGAGTGCCAGAGCACAGCCAGCCCATGGCACGGGCTGGAGATGGCAGCGGCCGTATTGCAGGCAGGAGCCCAGGGAGCCCCAGAGCAGCTGGTTGGAGACCAAGGACCAATTTGCTTAGAAAAAGAGGAGTTTTGTCTGAGCTGGTTAATCCAGCATGTGATTTAGCTCAATATTCCAGAATGTGTTTTATCCTCCTCATTAACTGCAGTTGTCATTATTGTTGTTAACTTTATTAGAGCACCAATATTTTGTGTTTCTTCATGGGCTCTCACTAGGCTAGGAGTCTCTTGCTAGATACCTCAAGGTGTTCACACAGTTTTGGCAGCGCAGGCACAAATCCTAGCACAGACCCGGTACAAGCAAGATGAAACCCCCGCTGTACAGTGCTAGAAAAGCTTGGGCAACAGCATTTCAGTTGAGTTATAAATCCAATGTTTCATCGTTGCAAAAGAATATTGTGTTTGAACATGGAAAGCTGTGACGGTTTTCCAGCAGTTCCCTTTTTGTTCCTTTCTTTACTCAAATGATCTTCACACAATTTCAAAATCCTGAGCACCGCAGAAGTAACTCTCAGTCCTCAGAGCCCAAGAAAAATAATCATCCCTAGGGTCGGTTGTTCTCACCCCTATTTCTCAATAGTGTTTACATAGACTGGTCATTTGAAATGTCCCAAACTGTCTTTTTTCTTTTTTTTCCCGCCAAAATTTATTACACTCTCTCTCTTAACTGAAATTGTGAGGTAAAAGGAAAAATAACAAGTTCTTTTGTGCCATGGATTTCACTTTATCAGTCCATGCAGTCCTCTGAGAAGGAAATCCATAACTCTTTTTTAGCCTGATACTCTGTGAAAATTGGGAAAAAAAGAGGGGAGTGGGGAAGCAGAACCATTGTTCCAGCCCCTGTGAGCAGTGACAGACGTAGAAAGCCTGACATATTAATTGAATGTGGTACACCACAAAGGATATGGCCCTTTTTCTATCACACCACACCAGGTCCTCGCTTCTGCCACTAGGTAAAGAAATGAGGATTACAGTGAAACCTCCAGTGGCATGCACTGCATGCTGAACACATTCAAATGATTACCAGCTCCATTTTTAATGATGGCCTCATTTTCCTAATGGCCACTTTCAGTCTGCAGTCTGGGCTTGGTGTTAGGAGTACAAGGTAGGAGCATTTCTACGTGTCTTACTGCAGCTCAGCCCCGCAGAAAAACATGGCTCCATCTGTTTGTCAAATCTAGGACTGCATCGTGAAGGCTGTGGTTTAAACTTTTATACTAGCAAGATTCAACAGATAAGGATGGATTTGGGGGTTTTATTGAGGCTTCAACACAGTATCATGTGTATTGGCCAGGTCAACACAGTGAGGTCTTTTGGGGAGGGGGACCAAAATGAGACGTGTTGGAGAGTCTTGTATTCAAGAGTGCACTTAGAGGTTTTAAAGAGTGCCTAGATCATTACATGATATGGTCCCATCCCATAACTTCTTTTAACTTCTTGAGGACATTCAACTGTCCTGTAAGCTTCCCTAATCATTTTGCCTGCAAAGAAGACAGAGTACCAGACTTTTTGCAGGGGTTTTATTGGGCTCTAAATAGCACAAAGTGTAGTATTTTCCAGCAGGGCACTTTTTCCTCATTTTTCCTTTTGCTGCAAGGTCTAATTATTACAATATGCCTTTGTTGTATTTTTTATTAATTAATTGAAGAAATGAAGACTTGTCGTGCAATATTTTGTTGTTTTCTTATCAAATGGAAATGACCTCCAGCAGAGCACTTTTACAACATGGAAAAATACACTCTGCATACTTCTTAGCTGTAATATGCCAAGTAGTGCCCAGCTGTTGTGGGTTTCTTCCTCGGCAAGTGCTAAATAAAACTATAGGAAGAAGCTCTTCCTGCTCTGAAAGGTTTCTCTGCCTGGACCCATGGGCATCTATACCTCCATATACTGCTTCTTACTGAAAGTTAGTGGCTCTGGCTTGCCTTGTGATGGGATTTACGTTGGTAGGCTCCTAATTTCCCCAGCACTGTATGTGAGCGGAGGGGTGAGGTGATCGGAGGCTCCCTGTTATCCAAGCCTACATCAGCAGTTTCATGCTCTCAGCGTACGAGACTTCCCTAGGAGTAAATGTTTCTCTGCAGAGGGTGTTGTGTGAGCAGTGGGGTAATGATCATTGGTAACAGCCCTCTAGAACTGGTGGCATTAGTGGAAGTGGTCGTATACCAGAGGTAACTCTGCCGAAGATGCGTTTCTCTGGGACACGCACGGTACCCAGCCCTGCCACATATTTTCATTCACTCACCCAGTAGAAGAAACCTATCTTTTCACAATAGCATAACCTATCATGTCACCACACTCTGGGGAGAGAAAGCACTTTTGCAGACTGCCTGAACTGTAACAAAGAGTTAATTTGTGTCAGCATTATAAAATAATAACTGCATCTTATGAATAGGAAATTGAACTAAAGCTCATAAAAACCTTGGCTTACTAGAAGAAAAAACTTGCATGATGTCTGATTTACACAGGCTTCTCTCTGTTTGAGCCTTTTTTCATTTAAAAGCCTTGAGAAACATTGGGAGACCTGAACACAGGAATTCCTGTGAAGCCAGGGGCAAAGTATCTGACAGAGATGGATATGCTGCTTTGGTAAGATCAAGAGATTCTATCCTAGGCCAAAATATTAGACTGAGTGTTTAAGCAGTCACACTCAGCGTAGTGATGTGTTGTGATGACAGCCTTAGCAAGGACTTTGCTTTAGGGCTGGCTTGCAGATCCCCCAGAGGGGCTTGCTCTTTATCATGCAGCAGTTAGTAAGAGATTGTTGGGTGGCAGCTCTGCCTTGGGCCGTGTTTTACCACGAGAGCGGGACTCCAGCTCTGAGGTAACTGGTGGGAAATGAAAGCATCTTCCCCGCACTGATGGTGTATGCAATCAAGTAGAAAATAAGCTTCCTTTTTTTCATGACTGGAAGATAGTCATGGTTTAGTTTGACTGCTAAGACACGACCCCAAAAGAACAGCCTGTTTATCTTTAAATGCGTATGAGGGCCAGTGATATTGGCAAGTTTGTGAAAGTAATGTATGTACACTTGAAGGATTTTACTTCAAAACAGAGAATCTGCATCCTGTTATTTGAGAGGGAAGAGTCTATTCCTAAACCAAGAGTGTCAAAGAAAGTACTGTTCTTGGTTTTCAAAATGGACATACTTGCTTTCTAAAAGCTAAGCAGAAGCAACCCTAAGGAAACAGCGAAGGCATTTCTCTGTAAAATATGAGGTTGTTCCTCCAACAGGAGAAGCTCATCCAGCTTTGACACCCTGCCACATGCAGAGGGGATGCACTTGGGTCTCAGTAGTCTCTGCTGCACCTCCAAAGAGGTGCTCAGAAGACCAGGAAGGGGTGTTAGCCTAAGGTCCCCTTGTACTGTTGTGAAATGCAGAATGGGCTCAGATGCTAAGAGGGAACACCAGCTGCAGGAAAAATTTGGGATGAGCTGGTGCTCTGCAGAAACTGCCAGCCATGGTGCCTCAGTAAGTGGTAATATAAAATTGCTCACCCCTGAGACAAGACAGGGAAGTCTTTTTTCCTCCTGCACACATGGGGCAAGGATTTGCATGTAGGAGGCTGCCAGAGAGTGCCTGTCTGGCCCTAGTAGCTTGGTGGAGGAGGAGGGCTGAATCACACAGCTTCAACGACCTCTGTCAGAGGCTTGGGCTGCTTGTGCTGAAATGCATGGGTACCTGACAGGCTGCTGGGCAAGGGCAGTGGTACCAGACCAACAGACCTGGCAGGAAGGCAAGGAAGAAGTAGCTCTAGTTAAGAGGATGGATTGAGACTGGCAGAAGAGGGACCACCTGCACAGCTTCTCTGTCTTCCCTATGCCAGCGCAGGCCTCCCGGATGCAAGGTGTGAGTTTAAATTGGGGAGTGCAGCATTTCAGGTGGGGTGGCTGCCAGAGCATCAGGCTGCACACAGAGGCGAGGCAGTCCAGCATGCAGCGGGGGAGCTCAGGCCAGGCCACACAACCTTTCCTGGCAGGGGCATGAGCCTAACAGATTTTCTGTGTTCCTGAAGGTTGCAGTGAGCAAGGATGTGTTTGCTCAGATTTTTTTTTCAATTTCTATTTATTTACTTCTGTTTTCTGTTTGTTTGTTTCTTAAGCTGATAGCTCACCCGCTCACCCCTATTTCTTTCTCTGAGCTTAAACAATGAGGCAAGGTACAGTGGAAATTTTTCTAAATGGTATGTGATTCCAGCCTAGGACTCATTGCCATAAAGTACCATTGAAACCAAGAGCAGGATCCATAAGACAGCTGAGTCTGTATATACGTAAGAATTTCTCAGTAAATACCAGTCAGGTAAAGAAAAAAGTTTTGGAAGGGTTAAGTTCTTCTTTCGTCTTTCTCTGCCATATAGTAAAGCACAAACAGATCTCTGTTAAAACTTGGAAAGAAAGCTTCCCATGTAAGCAGGTCTGTCATCTGCAAAATGAATTGTGGCTTCCTGCATGACATCTGGCGCTGGCCACAGAGAGAGACAGACCACTGGCTAGGTGAATCACTGGTCTGAGAGAAGGACAAGAAAACATTACACTACCTCATTACTTCTTCTGTCATCTTAGAGGATGGATAATATTTGTGTAGACTTGAGTCAGCTTCCCAAATAGTAGATGAGTAGTAGGGATATCTCCTCTCCGAGGTGTATTAATGAATGGTATGGGGTGACAAAAGTGGTGGCATTTGGAGCAGAATAGCACCTACAAAGGTCTACAGTACATCAGTGAAGCCCATGCTTGCACCAGCATATCCACAGGTGACACTGAATGAAAGGCACATCATTCTTGCTGCCAATGAAGACTAAAAATTATATACACAGATTCCCAATGTAATCAATTTTCAAAAGAAATACCTTTTCTTCTGCTTAGGTCCCAGCAAAGTAGGACCTGGGCTTACAAACAAGATACATTTTAGTGTCCAAAACACCACATTCTCTATACAGATGTACTCAAACAATTGAAATGGGGGGGGAAGGGGGGGGGAGGTTAGAGGTCGGGGGAGCGGGAGGGTGTAGAAGAACTAACTGCAAAAGCATGGAAGTAGAGGAGTGACGATAGCTGCTGCCAGGTAGAGTTTTCAATTCATCCTTAAGGACAGAACACCACTTCTGCTTGCAAGTGGAACTCTGTGGAGTTGGGTAGTTTCACTTCATGGAGTATCTGTGGGAACATTTCCTCTGGCTTTGATCTAAGTGTTGGTTTTTGTTCAGCCTGTGCTTTTTGTTTTGAGTTTCTGATTCCAGTGAACCCAAAAGCAGCCCGAGTCAGGGGCTTGGGGCTTTTTCTTTTGCCTTCTGAGTATTTTGTCTTGCAGTGTGTTTTCTGTTGTCTGGTTTCACGCTGAAGCTGTGATTTTGAGATGTGCTCAGCAGCTGCCCTTACGTAGGGTTTTGACTGTAAGCTGAAAGGCTTACTTCCCTTACAAATCTTTCCGTGAATGTGGCGCGAGGAAACTTGAAACCTGTCAAGTTTTATATGATTTGCTGTAAACATTTCACTGGGCTGTGCTTAGGGCAAACCCCACCATCCTCGTCAAATCAGCAACCTCAGAAGGCGCTGACCCAGGCCTTCAAGTGCCTTTTTGTGGTCTTGAAAAGAGAAAGATGACCGCTTGCGAAATACCTTGCAGGTTCAGGATGAAATGACACAGTGCAGGGCCGAGAATCATGTTTCCTCTGTGACATACGCCTTACACCTTCTCGGCCTGCACATCTCGTAAGTCCGTTTTCTAGCTGGTTCTATGGCACGCGCCTGTGCCATGCAGGCCAGATGCTTGCCTCAGAGGTGTGGGGGCATTTATAGAAGCCTTCAACAACCACCAAAGGATGCGGAGCTCTGTAAGGGTTGCCAAAGCACCTTGCAGTTGCCTGCTTTGGCGAAGAATGGGGTGTCACAGCCTCTGCAGTGGGGAGACCAGCCTCCTGGCCTGCTGGTGCTCAGCTCTCTATTTATACTTGCTGCAGTATCAAAGGGTAGTGGCAGGCGAGCTGGCACAGCAAAATGAAGGCTTTCATCTGCCTAGCAAGGATAACAGACGGATGCAGTCGCATGGGTGTAAGTCACCGCCAGCCAGCCCCTGGAAGACATCAATACACACCGTGGTGGTGAGCGGGGGCGGGAGACACACCTCTGGGTTTTCGCTACTGTTATTATACAGGCTGGGTAGATTGCAGCTATAGCACTGCTTTACTCCCACATGCCTGCGAGGCACGCTTCCCCTTTTCTCTCTAGACATGGCCAGGAGCAGAAAGCATGGCCCAGAGCCAGTTCTTAGGATAATAATGTCCTGGACAGGGACAAAATGGCCATCAACATCAGCAGGACCGGGTCTGTCCTTTTAAGAACAAGGAAACATGTGAGAAGGACCTGAAGTGGTGAATAACACAGGAGGGGAAATCTGAATGCTGGTGTTGACCTGGGGGCTGAAAGAAATGCAGAAATTGCCACACCAATATTTCCTTTAACTTAGGAAATATTGGTGTGGCATGGAACAATTATTTATAGTGTATTGTCCAAGGCAATGAGGAGGAGGCCTCAGCCCTATGGTCAGTCTCCACACACCAAGGCTGCCATGGCTGCTGACAATCTGCCCACGTTGCACAGTGTCCTGAGCAGGATACTGATATGAGACTACATGCTGCACCCGATACATAGCAAATGCAATTTATTTTACAATACAGTTACTAGATAATATCAGACTTCTGTAAAATGCTTCTGTTTTTCAGGACATATATGTAAATTAGCTTTGGAGTTTGCATAGGCTGGGTGTATCAGAATTCATATCTGGAAGATACGCTCAAGTTAAGACCTCGCTAACTCCATTTGCACAGGGGTCAGTGAATTGGTTACTTCAATTACAGAGAGGTTTAATGGATCCAATATACACTGGCCAAACACTTTGCAAAGAAATTCAGTAGCACTTTGTCTATCTCAGTCCAGTCTCTGTGGACCCTGGGGCTAGGAGCTGCTCAGGTTACTCCATACGGGGTCCTAAGCAGACCTACATCCATCAGATCACTGACCATGCTTCTGCACCAACCTGACTCCTGTTTTATTGCCACCATTTTATCTGAACCGAAGTTTGGGGTCAGATAGTGTGTGGGAAGCGTTCTGCCCATGACTCTGGCTAGGGAAGCAGGGTGAGCCTGGTAACTTATCAGGTAGGTCGTCCTCTCACTAGAGAAAGGACAGTACAGAGACACGCCATGTGGTTTGTCCCCCATGTGCTTTCTAAGGACCTCCACCAACACAGCATGGAAAGATGGCAACCTCTGAAAGGAAAAAGGACACTTAGTCTCTGCAACCACTCTCTCTTTGCTTCTGCACCAAGCCTGTCAAAAGTGATAACACATGGTACAAACACCCACGCGTTTTTTACTCTAAGCACAAAATAATTTGCATACTAAAACCAAGTTTCAGGTCTAATATATGAATAGGAACTTATTCTGGCTGCACCTTGCTGCACTGGAGAAAATTATTTGCTTTTCTAAATGAAACAGTGTTTCAAGTACAGTATGTTGAGTTACTGTGGAAACTCAAGAATGTGACTGGTTTGCCTAGCAGAAAGAAAAAGTGACTTGAGTTCAAAAGTGGCAAACCACTTAAATTTTAGTGTAACAATCAGAACTTTAATTGTGTGTGTGGGTTTCCTCCTTATAGGGATTGCAATGCAAGTAGTGTTTTTTTTACTGTTTCACATGTGGTCCAAACAACTTCAAGTAGTACTTTTGAGGTGTGATGTTATTTTTGTACTGATGTTTTTAGGTGCATCTACTTTACACTATGCAGCAGAAAAGCTACATTAGCCCCAAAATGTTTGTCTCCTTTTCTATTTAGGAATCATCTTTACCACTATGAGCAGTTTTGTACCATTATAAGTCTATTCCCATTTGGGAGAGTGTTCTGCTGTAACTAGACATGTACCAACATGAAGAGGGATTTACAGCTACCCTGTGGGGTGAAGTTATGCCATTAAACAGATGTATGTATGAGGAGAGATGATTTAGGTTCACATTTTACTGGGGCAATTAAAGCAGCCCAGTATTTTGTGAACATGGCACCTGATCTGAGAGACAACAAAACCAGTAGACTTGGCTGACATCCTTGGGCACTGGATGAGGCCCGTGATGGCTGCTCTCCTCCAGATAAAGCTGTTAACCTGCAGTCACATCACTGATGGCCCAAGTCTGCGGTCCCTTTTTTGCACAGCTGTCCTCACACCCTCGCACACATGAAATACACTGGGGTGACACCTGCTACCCTTCTGTGCCACAAACTGCCTTTTCTTCGGAGTGGCACCCCCGTGCTTTTTGCCATGTTCCCAAGAGCTGCTGAATAAAAAATGGTACCATACAAGTTATAGACCACATTTACAGCCACCCACTGACAGGCTGCTTCCTTTTAACAGGCTTGTTAGGGCAGCCCACTCCTTCCACCCCTCCAACAGCTCCATGCTCTGGGCACATCCCTGGCCCGCATGGAGATGGGCACTGAGCAGCTCCACAGGCCCACGTCCTTCCTGCAGGTTTCGGTATGTTACTGATTTGACTAAACCACACCAGTTGGAGATCAAAAGCTCTACTTAAACAGAAGCGGTCGGAGGTTTTTCTGGCTGTGTCAGGTCCCCTTTCAGCCTTCAGAAAAGCCCACTCTAGGGATTAGGAAATACAGATATCGCCTGCTGTGTCCGAGGGGATTAGCTGGTGTTGTACAGGCTCAGGGAAGCCTCTGGACAAAGAAAGCACCCTTGGTCTACCTGCTGCTTTGCTGCTTTTGTGAAGTCCTGCAAAGGGTACCAGGGATCCAGGGCTGCCCCTGCTCCCTGCCTGGGATCTGGGCATCCTGCTGTACAGCCAGTGATGGATTCCTCATTGAGCATCCCCTCCTCTTCTCTGTTCAGAAGTGAGAGCAAAAATCTCACATTTTGCTGCACAGCAGCTACGGGTAAATACGAGCTCCTTCATGGCAGCAGCGGGGTTTGACTTCACAACCCTGGCCAGCTAAAATCAGCAGGGGGAGGAGAAAAGGTCTTTCATGCTAAACAGTTTTTCAGTAAAGTTTTCATCTTCAGCTTATTAATTATTCTCTCCTTGTCAAACACGGCCTCATTTATTACTTGCTAATTTCTTCAGCAAATACTGCTCAGGCTCCAACTTGTTCACAAACATATCCTGGCATTCCCAACAGTCCCCACAGGAGACACTTCCCTGCACAAGACGCACAGCTGCCGACTGAGCGGCATGGTACGCACAGCTAACCAAGGCACCACAAGGTGCCTGAGTGGTAGGTTTTCTCCCGTGTACATGCCTTAAACCAGTAACTGAGCATTCCTGCCTAAAACTGTAACCTCCTCCGAAGGCTCAGGCTAATACAACTTGTTCACAGAGCTGCTTTGGTAAAAAAGCATCCAAACCATGATTTAACAGAAAATTGTTGTCAGAGTCCAACTTTTTTTCAAGGAAAATCTTTTCACTGTTCCCCAAATTCCTTTCTGTCTGAAGTCCTTCACTTACTAACATTTCAGCCCCTTTTCTTGTGAGGTCTTGTTGGATTTTTTTGTTTGTTTCTTTTTTCCTTGCAGGAAATTCAAGCAACAGTAAGATATCCTTTATTAGAAACTGCAGTTCAAAGAGAGACTGAAATCAGAATTAGAAAAATAACCTATATAAAAACATTAGCTGTCCTATTTTAGGAGATAATTAGCCGTAGCAAAGTTTCCCTCACTTATTTTTCCTTGGTAAGAAAACAAACTACCTTGTCATTGAGGTTTTATAAAATGCTGCTGTTTGCAACATTTGCCACAAACAAATTAACCCAAACATTTCTAGTGTATGACTTATATTGCTCATTTTGCTGCTAGTTTTCATTTCTGCATGTGGAAACCAAAATGCCTTCAGTTATACATAGTGAAGGGGTAGGGGGGAAAGAAAAAAGGGATCATATATTTCACTGCTAAGGAGAATTTAAGAAAAGAAAAAATCCATACCAAGCCTTTCTTTCCATAACCCAGCACAGAAGGGAGGGTGAAAAAGTCAGGAAGAGGGCAAGAAAGGGAAGAACTATTCTGTTGTGTGGCAGAAGCAGCATGTGGGATTTAGTCCTTCTATCAGCAAAGGTATTTTTCCTCAGTAAACCTCTGGGACAAGGTACTGTTTCCACTGGGTACTGCATTTTCCAGCTTGAATAGGGCATACTCCCAACCAATTGTAGCTGACGTGATTTTGGGGGAACAGTGGGTGATGGAGACACCAGTCCCAGCTGCTGACACTTGAGACACAGGTGCTTGGAGGCACCTTTGCCAGCCAGAGCCAGAGTAATGCAATATAGGCAAGTCCCACAGGTTGTGCTCCAGGAATAATCCACTGGCATTTGTTTGGGTTTCTTTTATAAGCTCGGTGTTTGAACTAAGTCCCTCGTTCATAACGTCATCCTACCAGCTTATTGAGTTGTCGACCTTTTCTTCACTGGTGTCTTCCCACTTCAGTTAGAATTAAGTGGATACAGGTGGCCAAAAGAAACCACGCTTCGGTGACCAGCACCTGGCACCGGTCCCCTTTGATCATGCTGTCTGCAGCCTCGTATCTTTCCAGTGGATAGAGAAAGTCAGAAAGGGATGGAAGGAGTGGCTTCTTGTGGTGCTTGCATGCAATCCTACTCTTTCATTTCTAAGCTTGCAGGTAGTTCTGAGACACCAAGTTTTGTGTTTGGTCTTTTCTGTGTAAGTGGTGAATACATCTAAAATTTTCCAATTTTTTTCCCCCAAATCTCAAGCTTATTACCCTGTGCATAGGGTGCTGTAGGATCCACAGGTGTGTGTTTCTGTGGGTTCTTGCTTTCCTTTTTCCAGCCTCTCCTAGAAGTCTTCTGCACGAGATTTAGCTTGTTAGTTTAGTTTTGATAATGCAATGGAATCAATGCGAAGCTCGAAGGTACTGTGTGCTGGATGTGGGAGGGAGAACAGAGGTACGAAAAGAGTCTTTCTAGACTCATTTCTTAGCCTCTTACATTTTCATATTCAGCATACACTAATAGATGTGAAACTTGGCAGCCTGTGTTAGAGTTCTGATGCAAGTTGTGATGTGGTAGATAAAAAATGATGGGGATATTAATCTAAAGGGCTGGTTCGAGTAGTAAAGATGATACCTGCAGGAATTATTTATTTATTTGTTTATTTAATCCTATTACAGCATTATCTTTCAGTGTGCCTCATAATAAATAAATAATACTAATCGTGCTGGTTTGCATTCTGCAGGGGATATCAGCACAGCACGGGGTCTGTCTTCCACCAAACCAGAAGCCCTCTGCTGCATTAGCTGTTCTTTGTGATACTTCATGTTGGACCTCTGAGTTCCATGCCACTTTAGGATGCTAACGTGAGACTTTTTAGTGCTGTTATTTGGGAGATAGTTGGAAGTGGAGCATATCAGGACCTGTCTCAAGCCACAGTGGATGCAATGATGGGATCTGTGACATCATACATGTTCTTGTCACCTTGTTAAGGAATTGTTGGGGAAGCACTTAGGACAGGGATGGATTGAGATCTGCCTCAAACACTATGGGTAATTATGTTGTGTCTATTAGTGCTAATAAATTCAAACACCCTCATCAGGTTACTAATGTGGGCCTTCCCCACAACCAGTGTAATGTGGTGAAAAGCTTTCATGCTACTGGGGCTGTGGGAAACTTCTCATGAGAATTCGTCGTGTTCTTTTCTCAGTAAGCCTTTCTTCACTGGGAAACTTTCAAAAAGCTAATTTGGGTTGTTTGATTGAAAGCGTGCAAAACCACTAAAAATCTTCTCCATGGACATGCTGGGTTCAGGCTGCATTCTGAATTCAAGGCAAGTTTAGTTTGATGCGTTTAAGAAGTCAAGACATGCTGTCCTAGGAAGAAACTAGAGAAGGCTGATTTTCTACAGACATGGGTCTTGTGGCTGTGTTCTCTAACATCCGATAAGGCTTTAATCTGATCAAAGGCTTTTCTCTTCTTGAGGCATCTCTAAAATCTCTTTTGGGCACCCTTCAGCTGACAGAGCCTCTCTGCTACTGCAGTGTTTTGTGATAGCCATAGGCATGTAAGACCACTTCTGCTCTGTCAAATTTGGTTAAAGTTGGCCCAGAAAAGTTAAGAGAAGTGCAGAGAAAATGGGAGCAATCATATAAGCAGTGCCTCAGCAGAAAAACAGGTTTTTATAGGAGCTTTGTGGTTCAGTTTGGCATACACTGGGCCAGAGTGAAACACAAAGGTAGTCAGATATATTCAGAAGCTGCTTAAACGGCTCTGGGAATAGCATGTCCCTCATGTTCATGGATGAAGAACCAGGGAAGAGTGCTTATATCAGAAGTGCAGGGGAGAGAAAAATGGAAACAGAACTTCAATTTTTTTTTTTTTTACTTACAGTTCTGAGCCCCACTATCTACAAAATGATCACTTGTTTACTTTGAATTTCAAGTTTGATCAAGTAGATGCTTTCATCAGAATGTTGCCTTAGCATTACACTGATTATTTCAGGGGCTGGATATGGTACATCTCTAGCTGCAACTGGGCAATCCAGTCCCGGTGGCAAACCATAGAGAAAATCCAAGAAAAAATGTTTTCTAATTCCTTCTGAGCAGCAGGAGAATTCGAAAATATTATGACTGTTTGTGGATAATATGGGATCAGGAGAAGAAATAAGACTACCTGACAAACAATTTTTGCTACAAGACCCATTCAGCAATCTGGAATTGTAGATCCAGGCGAAGAGGTGCACTAGGGTTTTCTCCAGCCTAGCTTAGCACCATCTTGGCAATAGGTGATGCTTTGCACCTCCCTGTACCAGCAGAGCAGGGAGAACGGACCCGGGGCAGGGAGCACAGAAGAGCAGGAGTACAGTACAGTTCAGTCCTACTAACTCAGCTAGGAGACTCCCTAAAACCCTCACAGGATCCAGCAAAGCTGGAGGTTGGTGTTGCAAGGCAGGGAGATGTGAGAAGAAACCATGCATCCATTTAGAAGTAATTTTTTTTTTTTAATTTCATAAAATATTTCTAAAGGAAAGCTTTATATTTTAGTTTTAGATTTAATTCAGAGTTGTTTGGGGCTTTTTTCCTGCCTTTTCTAGAGTTGACCTGCCACAGCGCTGGGCAGTGCCAGAAAAGCTAGCAGGTTAGAGAGCCCTGCTGCACAGCCTGCTCTGCTGTCAGCACAGGCTCCACCTCTGCTGACAGAGGCACAGGCTAACCTTTGGTCAGGTGATTATCAGACTGGGGGCAGAGTGTATTTTGCTTTTCCCATCTCTGAGTAGAAACCCAAAATGGTACCTCACTTGTTTGCAGACGGCAGGTTTCTCCATAGGATAGCCCGAGCAACCTCAAAAAATAGAATGTGCTTCTTGGGGAGCCTGAGCAACAAAGCTTGGTGCAGAGTTCGTGCTAAGGCTGGGGTGAAAGTGGGGCTGCAGGAGCTGCCCAGCACTAATGTCAGGAGTCCTGGCTCTGCCACGGGCTCTGGTGCTGCTGGCTGCAAGGGCTGTTGCTCCTTCGCCTCTTCTGGTAGCATCTCCACTAACCCAGTTCTGCCTTGGGCCTTGGCTGCACTCTGTGCAGGGGAACTGCATAGCAAAGAAATCATGCTATCCCTGTGAACATTATGCCATGGGACCTCAGGGACTGCTGCACAGACCGCAGAGGAGGTGAGCAGCTTGGATGTGCCCTTGGTGCCTAAAAGCAGTGCAAACGCTTCCTTAGTAACTGCTTTTAGGTGGAATAATAGAGCGAGAAAGGTGGAGGCTCCGCCTTTCCTCCCCTGTGTAGCCAAACCAATATCACACGCTTCTTGTTTTGCTCATCAGCAGGGGGCTGCAGGAAGGAGATAGGTCTGTCCCCTTCGCAGCACCCTGCCCGGGGTGCACCTGAAGCCTCCCTCCCTGGGGGAGTGAGCTGAGCAGCCCCGTGGGCGGCGAGAAGGACCCGCGACGCCCCTCAGCCCCGAAGTTACGGGAAGGCTGTCAGCCTTAGCGGAGGCATCCTGTTTGTTGAAAAACAAGTGACAGTTGAAGAAGGGTTGCAAGAGCGACAAACCGCAGCCCCTGCGCGGGACTGATAACAGCCCTGCGCCGCTTTTGCAGCAGTTCCGTCCCCGCCGAGCACCAGCGAGGGGGACGGTGCGAGCCTCGCGGCGCTTTCCTGTTTCGCGCTTTCTCCCGCCGCCGTTATTCGCTGTTGAGTTCTGCCACATTTTTTCGGTTAACTCACCGGTTTCTCAAAAGGGCCCTCCCCTGCCTAAAACGGCGTGCAAGGAGCGGCATCCCAGGGGGGAACACAGGCTGGGCAGGGCTGGGCAGGGGGACGGGGCTCAGCTTCCACGGAAGCAGCTGCACGTAAGCACTCTTAAAAGTCCTGGCTTGGGGTTCTGCAAAGTTGCACCCCACCTGCTCCAAGACCATCAGCCCCAGGTCTCGAAGCACTTCACAAGGCATCATTTAAGCCCAGGCTCAGAGCATTTTTGGAGGAGACCAGAACTGATAATGCAAAGGGAAGAGCACTCCCAAGCTGAGAGGCCTGCAGTTAGGCAAGCAGGCCTGTATTTAAATCTCAGTGCGGTGCAGACCTGAGACCTCCGTTCTGCGACTGTACATGACTTCGTTCCTGTGACCATTGCTGGTTCCCTTGGGTCTGATGGGAACCCTTTTGTGGTGGGTATGTGCCTGCGTACGTGCATGTGTGGTTTCAGTTTGCAGCATTGCGAGCAGCTATGTAAATGTTCCTGCTCACTTCTTCAGCGCTAAGCACACGTGTCAGGCTTAGAAAGCTCAAGCTCACAGATGCACAGGCTGCGAAGGCGTTGGACACTTGCATCTCCCTCTGCAGGAAGCTGGGACATTCACCGGGCTTCCCATGACTTAGGTTTACTCGGGTTTGAATGTCTCACCTCCTATGTTCAGCCATGTGTTAACATAAATGGCTTTTCACTCCCTCTGTCTGATCAGAACATCAGAGGTAGAAGGATTTTCTTTCTTCAGCGAAAAAGGTTATTTTCCTTGAGCTTTGCAGAAAATTCATCATTAGGACACGCTTATTTAAAAGAACTTGACCAACATTCTTATCGGCATCAGTTACATAATTTTGATCATAATTTCTTTTCCATTTGGTGAAGGATGGGCTTCTAGTGAGGAATTTAATTTTCAGGAAGAAATGCCTTGAAAAGTTGCTTCAATAAAATCTCAATTCACTTTGTTCTTATAAAAGAATAATAATAAAAGTGTGGATGGCATTTTAATTCGAAATGCTGCCAAAGCCACTAGCTTTTGAGTTTCACAGTTTTCCCTGTGACTTTGTCCTCTTTCTTTTTACTGGCGCACTCCACTGCTGAGCTAGGAGACACGCAAATGTACAGGAAGCACCCTGGAGAATTTACAACCAAGAAACCAAAATGAAGATAGGCAAAGGGTATTGACTTACTGTGCCAGTACTGTTAAAACTTGGTTTGTGAGAAGCATGAAATGAAACAAAAAGATAAAAATGGTTTTGGCAGTAGCTAACGTCAATCGCACAAGTGCGTTGAGGAAGTTAGAGACCCCTCTGTAAGTCAAGGCTGTTTGAAGTCACGTCGGTCTCCGCAAATTATTCTCTGACCATGCTTTTACTTCTCCCCTAGCTGTAACAGAAGTTCTCAAATGTGGGTTTGTTTTTTTTATTTCTGGCCCTGTTGCAGCCTGTGTAGTTTCAGCCAAGTACCGGGATCTTTCAGGCCCTCCTGGGGCCCTATGCTCTGTTGGCTCCCTCCCAAAGCCCGTGCATGCTTTTCTCCCCTCTGCTCCTTCCCAATGGAAAAAGACCTCTCCTGGCCCTGCCTCCTTGCAAGATCTCCACCCTCAGTGAGGGCATCACAACACATGCCCCCTCCAAGGCCATCTCCTGCCCCATCACCAGCTCTGTTGTCCCGCCATGGGGGCACCATAACCAGCACTGTCCTTTGGTCACTTCCCTTGCCCTCAAATCTGGTGACACATTTTCTGGGACTGTGTACCCCCTATCTTCCTGCCCGAACCACAGGTATATGCTTGTGATTTTTCTTTGCCTTTTAAGTGGGAAACCCCCAAGAATTCTTTCTGCGGTGCTCAGACATTAGAAGGGCACTACATTCACATGTTAGCAAGCATTTAGACTGAGATCTTCAAAGGAATCTTAGGCAAGCCACCAGCGATAGGCTTCAGAGTAACTTGCACATCCCACTCCCTCAATCACTCCGAGTCTCGGGGCTTCCTGTGGTGTCTCTTAGCATAGTAAGTTGTGATGAGAAAGTAGAATCAGGATTCATGAGAGACTGCTGCTGGATCACAGAATCACAGAATCACAGAATTATCAAGGTTGGAAAAGACCTAGAAGATCATCCAGTCCAACCATTCACCTATTACTACTAGCTCCCACTAAACCATATCCCTCAATACAACATCCAGTCTTTCCTTGAACACCCCCAGGGCCGGTGACTCCACCACCTCCCTGGGCAGTGCATTCCAGTGCCTGACTACCCTTTCTGAGAAGTAGTGCTTCCTAATGTTGAGCCTGAATCTCCCCTGGCGCAGCTTGCTACCATTCCCTCTAGTTCTGTCACTGCCTACACGGGAGAAGAGGCCGACCCCCAGCTCACTACAACCTCCCTTCAGGAAGTTATAGAGAGCTATAAGGTCTCCCCTAAGCCTCCTCTTCTCCAGGCTGAACAATCCCAGCTTCCTCAGACGCTCCTCGTAAGGCCTGTGTTCCAGACCCCTCACCAGCTTAGTAGCCCTCCTCTGAACACGTTCCAGAGCCTCAATGTCTTTCCTGTAGTGAGGGGCCCAAAACTGAACACAGTACTCAAGATGCGGCCTCACAAGTGCTGAGTACAGGGGGACAATTACCTCCCTGCTCCTACTAGTAACACTATTTTTGATGCAAGCCAGGATGCCGTTGGCCTTCTTGGCCACCCGCGCACACTGTCGGCTCATGTTCAGCCGTGCATCAATCAGTACCCCCAGGTCCATTTCCTCCACACAGTCCTCCAGCCACTCCGCCCCAAGCCTATAGCGCTGCCTGGGGTTGTTGTGGCCAAAGTGCAGGACTCGGCATTTGCTCTTGTTGAACCTCATGCCATTGGCTTCAGCCCAGCTCTCCAGCCTGTCCAGATCCCTCTGTAGGGCCTCGCTACCCCCAGGCAGATCCACACTCCCAGCCAATTTAGTGTCATCTGCAAACTTACTGAGGGTGCACTCAATGCCCTCATCTAGGTCATCAATAAAGATATTGAAGAGGACAGGCCCCAGCACCGACCCCTGGGGAACACCACTCGTGACCGGTCGCCAGCTGGATTTAACTCCATTTACTACCACTCTCTGAGCCCGGCCCTCCAGCCAGCTCCTTACCCAGCCGAGGGTGTACCCATCCAAGCCACGGGCTGCCAGCTTCTGCAGGAGAATACTGTGGGAGACAGTGTCAAAGGCTTTGCTGAAGTCTAGGTAGACCACATCAACAGCCTTTCCCTCATCCAGCAGATGGGTCACTAGATCATAGAAGGAGATCAGGTTGGTCAAACAGGACCTGCCCTTCATGAACCCATGCTGGCTAGGCCTGATCCCCCGGCCATCCCGCACATACCGCATGATCTCCCTCAAGACTATCTGTTCCATAACCTTCCCTGGAACCGAGGTCAGGCTAACAGGCCTGTAGTTCCCCGGATCCTCCTTACAACCTTTCTTGTAATGGGAGTCACATTGGCAAGCCTCCAGTCTTCTGGGACCTCACCAGTCAGCAAGGAGGACTGATAGATAATGGAAAGCGGCTCGGCTACCACCTCTGCCAGTTCCCTCAGCACTCTCGGGTGGATCTCATCCGGCCCCATGGACTTGTGGCAGTCCAGTTGGAGTAGGAAGTCTCTGACTGTTTCTTCCAGAATCACAGGGGAGTTAGCATGCTCCCCAGCTGAGACTACCAGGTCAGAGAGAGGGGTACCCTGAGGATCTGTTTGACCTTTAAAGACAGATGTAAAGAAGGCATTCAGAACCTCCGCCTTTTCCTTATCCTCAGTGATCACATTCCCAGCCTCATCCAGTAAAGAGTGGATATTCTCCTTTGTCCTCCTCTTACTGTTAATGTACTTAGAGATTTCAGTTTGTATGTTTAGTGCTTCAGTCCTTTTTTTAAGTGACAGGAAATGAAGAAAGTGTACTTTCCTGTGTCATTTATTGGTACGTAAGCAAAATATACATGACCGTCTGTATTTAGTAATCCATCTGTACTGGTTTCTCTTTAAAAAGGATCGGTTTAGGGTAGCTTCTTTCCTTTTTCAGAGTTTCCTTCCCTTGCCACCGAGCATACCTGGAGAACAGGGCAAATAGCGAGCTGCTTCTTTAGTTGTTGGAACCAATTAGCAAACATTGCTACAAACAGCAGCTCTAGCCAGCATGGCAGTTTTCCAGGGCTCATTTTCTTGCCTTTGAATATGGAGTCAGGAGGTGATAAACAAGCTGGGTCTCATCCCCCTTCCTGCTCCATGTGCCCCGAAGTGACAAGGGATCCTCCTGAGACCAGGGTCCCACCCGGACCTGTGCCTGACTGCCACAAGCACACTGAGCACCTGTCCAGGGTGCTCCAGCCAGGCAGCAGCACAGGCTATGACATTGCTGCCCTCACTTCATAGACACCCTGTTGCTTTATACCTCATGGTAGCTTTTTATTTTGCTGGCACACAAAGATAACCTTTTGGTGTGTGGCTTGCTTTTGCCGAAGCCTTTTATGCCCCCTCAAAGATAAAGAATGGAGAAACTTCCAAGTTATCCAAAGCTTTTACAAGGCAAAGTTTAAAAGTTACAGGGTACTTGCTCTGATGAGCTTTGAATGCTGAAGGATTCTTTCCATCCCTCCCCTTAGGTCATTCACTGAGAGAATTTATGGTTAGGGATTTTTTTCTTAGCATTCAGCAAGTTTCTCTTCTTTACATCTAAGTTGCCTGTTTACTGAGGACTCGTATAGTTTATGAATGTGTGTTCTCAGTGTACAATATGGAGGTATATATACACATATCTGTGTGTATGTATAGGCACATGTATTTTTTTTTACCCCCTAAATAATACCTCTTCTGTGTTTTACGCCCTCCAAGTGTTTGCAGGATGTGCTGACCATGCTGTGTACTCATTACTCATCCAAGGACTATCTCTCCAAGCCATCCTTGTAAACCTATTTCTCAACCTTCCACACCAAACACTTCCTCAAATTACCTGCTCACTCCATGCCAAGGGGCTTCAGCAAGTGCAGCAGCCCCCCAGCCGTGCTGTGAGCCCACCAGGAAGGCAGCTGAAGCTGAGGCCCCGCTCACATCTCTTGCTCTATCTCACACATGTGGCTGTGCCGCACTGTGACACGTGCAGGGGGAGCGAGTGGAGGTGCTGGTGGGGGGGGTTGGTGGTTTTGCAGGGCAGGAGTGGCTTCTGTAGCCTCGTGATGACAGCTACATAAGCTGGGAGCCACAATGCTGATATTTTACATCAGCACTTGGACCTTGAAGACTGGCCCATATCAGACAATAACAAAGCCTTTCAGTGGTCCTCCTTATAAAGCCCTGCTCACTTCCTGGGGCTGGCTCAGAGCATCCTCTGAGGTGTGGTGACCCCTATGTTTTGGGCACATAGTGCTGTGTGTGGATCTGCTAGGTGGACAGAAATGGAGGGAGATGTCCAGAGTGCCTTCTCCAGTGCTGAGAGGGAGCACACGAGAGCAAGGAGTGGGCAGGGATGGGAGGTGAGAAGGAAAAGGTCTGAGATGAGCTGAGAAGGGCACAGAGCAGTCACATGGGGCTGCCCTCTGGGAAGAACCGTTATCATCCAACTCAAATAAAGCCCTAAATACCGTTTTACATTCCTCTGTCCTTCATCCCCTCTTCTCAACTCACAGCTGCCTCCCAAAATCAGAGTTGGCAATAATCACATTATTTGGAACAGACAAGCTTTCCTTGCTGGGCTGGGTGCCGCGTAAAAACAGATGAAAGCAAGCACCCCTGCCTCACACAGCCTCCCAGCTTAAAAAACAAAACAAAAAAAAAAGCCAGAGATGAGAAGTGGACATGTGGGCAGCCAAGACAGGCTGGTGAGTTAGCTGGTGCTCCAACACCGCGGCAGCTCATGGCAAGTCTTTGTAGGTACCACAGGAAAGGAGGACTTGTAGGGAGGTGGTGTGACAGTATGGCAGGAGTGCCACAAAGTGAGGGCAGCACAGGGGAAGGGTAGAGGCATTTGTTTGAAAGTGGTTGGGTAAGAGCATAGGGTGCCATAGGCTAAAGAGTGGTGTGTTCAGCCCTTTGATCCCAAAAGACAGGTGATAAGCAGGGCAGGGCGATCTGCTAGCCTGTCTTTATTCTGTCAGAGAGCACCACAGGCATGGGGCTGTGCTGCTTGCTGCCATGCCTGCACGGGGAACAGGAGGAGCATGGTGCACAGGGCGCTGCAGAGCTCACAGGCAGTGGGAGTGTTTCTCTGGCTTCTCTGGCTGTTTCCCGGCCAGCACCGGGGTGATCCCAGGCCATGCCTTCTGTGATGAACCTTCCAGGTGTGAGTGCAAGTCATGGTCCTCCTGAGAGGGTGCAAATAGTCATGGCTCTTCCCTGGAGGTGCAGAGTGCTCCTTCCTAGGTGGTACGAGTCAGTGGTCAGTATGTCTCTGCACGGGTCTCCAAAGGAGCTTGCTGTTATCTTTGCCTGTTGCCAACATCAGTTTGGTTTACTTTTATTTACCCTTTCTCCTCGATAAGTGGTAAAAGTTTCTCCTTAGAAGACAATCAGCATCAGTGGCTTTGATTTTATGCTGCTGTGATTAGCTTTGATTTCATCTTGTAGCTGCCAGAAGTGTGAATGAGATGCCATTTGCCCCAGTGAGTTTCATAGAAAGTGAAGCTGTAAAAAGTATTAGGTTTTCTCTTGTGGGAAGGCAAAAGCCACATACACCACTAATTCCACCACAGCCATTCCTTGGTTGCTGACGATAGGCAGGCTGGAGGTAAATGGGGTACTCTGCCGGGCCACAGATAGGGCTAAGCTGACCTCATTTTTCCCAACAGCATTTCACGTTTATTGTGCCTTATTCCAAACATGTCTTTTCTGAATTGGACAAACCAGCAGAAAAGTGCAGCAGTGCCACCCCTCATCTCCCAGAACTAGCAGCCGTGCAAGGAGAGGAGCATGGCTCACTGGAGGCTGGACTAAAGAGCTGATGGATGGCCCATGGGAAAAAGCTTGTGTCTCCACTTGTGGATGGACCTTCCCTGGACCAAACACTTTGGGGATTTTTTTATTTAAGTTTTTTATTCTTCCTACAAAGCATTTATTTACTAAAATGTAGTCACAGAGCTAGGGTGGGAAAGAAGCATGACATGTCTTAAAATGTTAAAGTTCAACCAAAGCCTGCTCTATGGCCATCCTTTGTTTTGGCCAAGGTGTGCAGTTCAGACTGCAATTTTGTTTCATGTATAAAATATCACCCTAAAAGGATTACTGGATTTAACCACATATCTGCAGTTACTTGAGGGAGCTCTGCCTCCAGCCTCCTCAGAGGTCTCTGCAAAGCTCAGCCTCTCCTGACTCGGCACAAACTCTCATACTCCAAGGTGTAGGTTCAGCTTCAGGATTTCAAGTTGGCAAGCTCAGATCAGAGTTTCCAGTTTAAGCTTTAGGGAAAAAAATTAAAGCTTGTGTTTTACATTTCTGACCCTCAATAGAACAGTTGCTTAGGCATGAACCATAAATGTCTATTAGCACGTTTTAAAACAGACTGCATGGTGCTTCATTGTCTATTCTCTACCATCTGATTTTCAATACAAATAGCTCTCGCCTGGTAAAGGCTTTCCACTCAGATGGTCACAAAAGCCATTATTCTTTAAGTCAAGTTACCTTCAAGACTAGGTCCATTTCCCTTACAGGACTAGCTAAAGGATGAGTATCACTATTAAGACACCTCTGTAATGTCTTGCTGTCTCAGAATATTTTGTTTTCTTAACAGAAAGCCATACAGAAGATGGCTTGTGTTAACGACTAGCCTGACAGAGACATTCCACAGGGATTTTGCTAAAGCCCAGGAGGTATCACCACTTCTGGAGAATTTGTCACAAAGCCTTTGCAGCACTTTCAGACCATCCCTTTAAATTAGGATAAATACCTCCTAGACTATTTATTTATCTAGACTATTTATCTAGACTATTAGGTTATCTAGATGGAAAGTGCCCCCCACCCTCCAAAAGGCAGTGGTTCAGGATGAAGTGCATTTGTCAGCTGCTGGAATCAGCTCTTCTGAATCACTCTTTTGGTAAAGGCCAGGGCTGAAATGAATGGGTACCCCTCTTTTCTTAAGGTTATTGATGTCTATTGCATTGCTTGGGAAGCCACAAAGTCTGTGCCAGTATTGGCAATGGTAGAAGTCTGAACCCTCTGCACACCAATCAGGTGAAGCAGAAGCAGCAAGCGTACATTCCTCTTTAGAGAGCCCACCTAATACCTGATGTCTTGAAAGGAGAGAGGGCAATTCATGTACCTGTTCCTGAAAGAGGATCCAGGAAGGATCTTGCTTAGGAGGAGGCAGTTGCTGGATAAGCCTTGGGCTGAGCTGCCCAGTAGGCACTGCAAACCCATAGTAGACTAAGGCTTTGACTAAGGGATCAAACCTGGCTCACATCCTCGTCAGCCCTCAGTGCAACAGGAGTGTACAGGGAGTGCTGCTCAGGCTACCCTTATCTGTCTTGTAGAGCTGGGTTTCTTACTCTAGAAGCATTATGTGGTTGGTGCTGGTGGTCTGGATGCACGGCTGCCTAGAAACCGCAGGGCAAAGGCTGCCTATTGTGTGCTTGGTGAATGCTTCTGCGTAGTTGGGAGCTTTTCTTCTGCAGTGCTGGAGTATATATTTTTAAAAAGTCCCTGAAATGCAAGTGCCAGAATTCTATGAATTACCATGAATCAGCCTCCAGCAAGCTTGCTACCGAGTAAATCAGGAAACGCGTGGTGCTGCACAGCCTGCTTGTGCACTTTGGGCTTTGTGGTAGGCAGTGAGCAACTCAGGCAGGTGCCAAGGGTGGCTCTGCCCAGGGGGGTTTGGAGCAATCCCTGCTGCTGTCTGGATATGCCTCACGGAGGGTTAGGAGCAGGGAGAGGGAGGCGTTGCCCTGGAATAGCTGGTGTGATGGCATCGCCCAAGCAGATGAAAGCTTCTCCGATTGCGCAAGAGGAGCCTGGCAGGGAGCAGCCCCGCTCGCCTGGAGGACAGGTGCACTCGCTTTGTGCGGGAGATGCTGTTATGAGCTCTCCTTTTCATGTGCCTTCACTCCAAAGCCAAACAATGCAGCTGATAGAGAGGAGGGTCAAATGTTTGAGGATGGGGAAAAAAAAGGCATAGAAGATGTGAAGACAGATAGCTGTAAAATTAAATGCTATTATTGCTAGTTTAAAACAAACAAAAAAAAAATCTCTGACCTCTATGAAACAGTTTTCCCACTATGATGAATTAGCTATCTTTTCTTATCAGTATGAAATTATTCCTTCCCTAATGCAAACAATATGCTTGCCATAAGAACAACAAATAGCTGTGAAGCTCACACTGTAGAAATTTCTGGAGGATCAGCAATACTGATGTGACTCCTCTCCTTATGAATTTGCCCCTGCTTCTTCAGGTCAAGTCTTCAAGTTCAGCGTTCTGCATTTAGAGCAGAAAAAAAGCAAGCTATGAAAGCAGAGCTATAAAAAAAACCACAAGTGGTAGTGTCTGGACAAGGCAACTTGGCCAAAGCTTCTCCTCTCAATGAGGTCCCACATGGGACAGATGTGGCAGAGATGATCATGGGGAAGGAAAAGCACCAAGAGAATCAGAGAGTTTTGTGGGGACAAGGAGACACCGTGGGTAGAGGGTGGGAGGAAAAGGAGCCAAGTTTTAGGGGAAAATGAGTATCAGCAGAAGAGAGGAAATGGAAGTGGAAAAGGTGGGGAGGAAAAGACAGGAGAAGCTGCTGAAGGACCCCCTGGGACAGGCAGGGAGTCTGGGCACCCCTTTCCCCTTCATATCTCCACACAAAAGTCTCCCTCCAGGCTTTTGCGTCTTTGAAGTATGAAGCAGGTTCGTGTGCTCCCCCACTGCGAGGAAGAGGGTGTCTCACAAGTTCCCTCCTACTACACATCTGCTGCTTTGTGGAAAGCTGGGTCTCTTCTGAGAATGTGTGACTCAGTGCAACCCCAGCTAGAGGCTTTGGATGTTTATCCTGCCAAGGAGACTGGTTCCGATTGTTCTGCTGCTCTGATGTCACAGCTTCCTAGCCACTACAAAAAAAATGGCATCCTACATTAGACAACGATATTAGCTGCAGCTCTGAGCCCGTTTCCTGAAGCAGAAATAAAGCTGGGTGTCCTTGCCCTTGCTTTAGCATCCCTTTGAACACTGTTTGGGATGACTCCTGTCAAAAGCAACTGTTGTGTTGGCTCAAGTTTTGGGATGTTTGTGCTCTATCTTCAGGGGTGAGTTGACAGTAGAGTGTCACAGAAGGTGTTCAGAAAGAAAAAAAAGAAAAAAAAAAGAAAAAAGAACAACTTTCTGCTACAAAATACCAAATCCTTGGTAGGAGATAAGGAGGATTACACAGTAGATGATGTTTACTTAAGTAGTGCAAAAAAGCCCCAGTGCAGAATTTGTGCATGGCCCCCTTAATCCGGTAGCACCTGCCAAGGGACATCCAATAACCCACTCTTTAGCTGGGAGAGCACACAAAAGAGAGCATGGGGTGCAGGACTCATGTTACAGGACAGCTGCTTGGTAGGATCGTTAGGCTTCTGGAGGAAAAAAAGTCCAGATCGCTTTTGTGGCTTTCAACAGAGTTTATTTAAAAGCTGGGGGGAGGAGGGGAGGAAACTGTATGTGCAAGTGCTGAAGAAGAAGAGCTAGTTTATAAGCAAGCTGTGAATGTCTAGGCTTGGATTTTTATGCATTTTGATCGTCAGTATTAGTATTAATGTTTTAAATATTAGGTAGTATTTATTCACTCAGTGCATAGGAAATGGGCTACAGCTGACTGTGGTAGGAGGTTGTGGTGCAACTGAAGTGAAACACAATTTTTGGTCTACTTAGAGGCACAACTTCACATTTCCAGAGGTTCTCAAGGGAACTAGGAGTCCATCTTCCACTTGCTTTTAATGGGGCTTAGGTGCCAAACTTGCTCCACACCATTTCTGAACCTCAGGTCGGGAGGGGGTCTTGGCTACAGAAGGACCTTGCAGTGCCTGCAGAGCAGCCGAACCACCTGATGTCAGTGGAAGTGCTGTGGAAGGAAAGCAGGAGGTGGTTTTATGAGAAAAATCTCTTCTTAATTTTGTTGTCAGATTCCAGCTTGAAACAAGAGTGGATTTAATTGCTTCAGATTTTAGTCACAACTGCAGATACAATACGGCTGAAAGTATTTTGTGCAGTCTTTGATTAAAAGAGCAAGAGCCTCTGCGCTGATTTGGAATGGTACAGAACATCCCTTTGGTCAGTTGGAGTCAGATATTCCAGCTGTGTCCCCTTCCAACTCCTTGTGCACCCCCCAGCCTACTCACTGGTGGGGCGGTGTGAGGAGCAGCAAAGCCCTTGGCTCTGTGTAAGCCCTGCTCAGCAGTGACAAAATCCTCCCTGTGTTATCTGCGCTGGTTTCAGCACAAACCCAAAACACAGACCTGTTCCAGTTACTATGAAGAAAATTAACTCTATTCCAGCCAAAATCAACACAGCCTCATAATGGGGAAGCATACCCATAACTGGGTCCAGCCAAAAATCCATTGGGTCCCCTATCTTCTCCCTGAGAAAGGCAGCCTGCAGATACTCAAGGAAAACATGTAAGAAACACAGAAAGATATGATACAATTTCCCCACCTTGGCTTGGGACTTTTTCTGCCATAAACTTGAATAGTTGCTTTCAAAACTTTTGACATCCCCAGCTGACTGTAACTGAAATTTTGAGCTGTGTGAAAAATACACCTCCCATGATGGGTGGTGCTGGGTAGAACAAATGGCTGGTAGGAACTCTACAGCTCAGTCATGATTTTTCCTCCCTTTCCACCACAATTTTTCTTAAGATACTTATGGTTTTATTCCTGAAATAAATTGAAGAGGGCTTGGATGGATGAGTCCTCTTTGGAGACATGAATTTATAATTGATTTTTATGTAGGTCAATGAAACAGTCATCCATTTGTTTAGTAGAAAAGCCTTATTTTGGAGAGTAGCTGCTTAGAAAAGGCAGCTGCATAAGGAATGGAAGTTTTAAGAATCCTAAAGACTCTCTAGGTTCAAATAAACATACAACCAAATGTCTTCTGTGAAAATATAATGCTAAAAAATATATTTGATATATCTATTCAATGTTTTTATTACATGTCTTTAATGAAGTGTTCTTTTCAAAAGAGAAATTACAAGTCATAATCTTGAGGGGGTGTACTTTTAATTTTCTGTGGAGGTCTAAACTATTTTTCTTCCACTTCCTTTCTCACACACACACTGAATTCAATGAGCTGAGGTCGAAAGCTTTTCTTTTTCTCTTTTTTGCGTCTGATGTTACGTCGAAGAAGTTTAGAAAGCTATAATCGAGGAGGCAGAGATACATATTTGCTTTAATCAATCTGTAACTCTTCAAAATCAAGGAAGTTTAGCAAACAGAATAGTAAAAGGGCGGGGAGGGGAAGCAAATGGGAGAAAAGAATTAAAAACTCATTCAATATATTGCACTGAACAGAGAGGGGAAACACTGTATGGGGAAAGCAAAACTTTAAGATAGAAATTGTTGGGGGGTTTTAGCTAGTGTTGAGAGTACCCAGATGTTCAACATATTTCAGATGTTTTGTGAAATTTTTTCTCTATTTTTGACCACTTGTAGTCCCCTGAAAATCAGTATATTCTTCAGTGAAGAGATACACCCAATTTAAAACACTTGAAGTATGCTTAAAAAAAATAAATCACTGATTGCACCAAAGAGAAAGGGGAAAGGCTTCAAGGAGAGATTGCTAAATCATCCCAATGAAAATGGCTTGCCTGAGGTTAGAAGCAAGTGAATCCCCGTACGTGTTCTCCTTGGAGTGTTTAGTAGAGGCACCATTGCAGTCTGTAACTCCCATCACTAAGAAACTGGTAGATCTAAAAGGAATGATAACTCTGGTCAGCGTAATGACACCATAGTCTGCAGAAAACATATAAAAAGATTATTTCTATTTGTGCTCAGAGCTTGAATTAAGTATTAATCAGAACTTCAAAAGGTAGAACAGTAAATACCAAAGGGAGCAACAAAATCCCTTGGCTGAGAAATAAGTTTCTTTAAGTATTTTATTTGTTGTAACACTTCACAGTAAACACACTTTACACTTATTTCACAGGCCAATGCTTAAACATGAATAATCGTGGCTTCCATACCTTGTTCTTCCTCTAGGGCAGAGAGTGCAGCTGCCACACATGGCAAATAGCTTCACATCCCACAGCTAGAGGCCAAAGGACAGGTTGGGTTTTTTTTGTGCAGGCTGTCAGGCAACCAACACTGTGTCGGTGTGGTACCCACCAGAAGAGGTGGGAAAATATGCCTGGAAAACGCTCCTGTGCTTTCCCCTGGCCAGGCCAGGGCATGTTACTCCTTAGCATGGGGTCAGGTCCTACTGGGGACAGCGGTTTTGCAAGCAGGGACATGCAGATGCTTCCTCACCGTTACCTCGGCCCTAAGTGCTTCTCTCTGACCAGTCAAAATGGATCTGTGCCAGGTAACTTGACATCTTATTTGACTTTTCACAATGAGCTTAACCGTGGAAGCAGATTGGATCCTGGTCCAACCAAAGTGGCGTAGGGTTAAAGATGCTGCACTTTTTTTCCTCCTGTAGATCAAGTTTCCATTTGATGGTCTTTTACATTCTTTAGGGCAAACAGTAAAAACCACCGATAATTGCCTGCTATTCAATGCACACACGACCAACTTTCCCTCCGAGAGCCATGCATCTGCCTCTCCTTTACCATCATGAGATTTATATATTTTTGGACCAGTGATTCTTTTTATGTGTATATCTGTTTGATGTCCTAAGACAGTGAAATTTCATCTTGCCCTCTAAGCCTGTCCTGTTCAAAACCATTAATTATCATGCCATAATCACTAGAGCCTGTTCACTTGGATTAACAGCATGTGCTCACTTGCTGTTTAGAGTGTACACTAATTATGTTATTACTTTGTCAAGAACAGGTACTGGGGTAGATGGAGCAAGTCTGTGCTGGGTCTCCAAGGGGATGCTCGGGAAAAGGTGGAGTCCAGGAGAAGTAGGGATTGCAGAGGCTCTGGCAAGGCACCTCTGGCTTGTGGCAGCTGGGTCTGCAGGCATGGAGCTCCAGCAGAGATGTGGTGGACGTGGATGCTGGAGCTGGGTGAGAAAAGAACGATGATCCCCTTATTTCTGTGCAAGGGGATTCGCTCCTTTTCATCCCGGCTGCTTTGGAGATGGGGACCAGTGAGTTTAGGATACTGCTCCCTATGCAGTTTGAAAACGTTGGTCGTATCTCACAGTGCTGGTAACCCCAATCAAGATGGACAGACAAAGAGTGGCAAGTGGGGACCTGCCACCTCCCTTTTCGCTGAAGGGGAAGTGAGACAGAGGGAACAACCGCCTTCTGCAAAGTCATACAGGAAGTTCGTGCGAAGCAGAGCGTTCAAGCCAAGCTGCATGACGAGGGCCCTCTGAAAAAAACAGCATCAGTGGACAAGTCCAACTCTCCTTTTTAATTCAATTTCAGGTTAGCTCAAACTGTAACAAAAATCCATGTATTTTATATACAGTTTAATATCACACCAAGGTAGAAACAAAAAATACTTGGCCTTGAAGGAAACTTGCAACTGCATTTCAAACCTTCCCTCATATTTCCACAGAGCATTATGGGGACCCAGGTGCTGTAGGCAGAGCAGCAGAGCAGGGGGTGGTACTGGGTCTGTCCTTCCGGAGGCCGGGGATGCAGACTCATGCACAAGACCTGGAAAACACTTTTACAAACACTGACTCAATGGCTGTATGACTCCTGCCCTGTCAGGAATTAAGCGTCCAGCTCAGTTATTTCACACTTGTGTTTTTGTTTGGTTTTCCAATGAGCAGCTGAGGTGTAGGCAGAAGTCTGCATATGCAAGGTTAGCCAGAGAGAAAAAAAAAAAAATTAATCATTGGGAATTATCAAGAGGCTTCAGTTGTTCTGTTTTTAAAAGCCCAGAGTGGATGTTTTCCTCTTGGCCTCGTCCTGTTTTCATAGCCACTTGGAAACTCAGCACTAGCATCATCTGCAGCGATCCAAGCTCCCCTGCTGCCAGTGCAGGATAGTTTCCTACTCTGCCTTCTTGATCGTTTTGTCCTGTGTAGTTTTAAATGACTCAAGCTATGGTGCTTCCTACCACTTCCCTTGGGAGACAAGTTTACAGTCTAAATAGGCTATATGGTAGCAAATTTTCCTTCTATTCAGCTTAATTTCTTTCCCCTCGGTTTCATCCCGTAATGCCTATTCCAGACAGAGGCAGTCTTGTTGGAGCAGGGGGAAGCAGCCAGAAGAGCTGGCAGGACTTGTGTCGGCACCCCTCGGTGATGGAAAGTGTGACTGCTTTTCGTAACGCAGGTGCATTACTTGGGTGCGATGATAGGTCCTGGGCTGCTCCTGGCTACTGAGGGCTGTGACCGAGTGTTGGAGAGCCAGCAAAAGCCAAACCCCTCCGTTAACCTCTCCAGCGTCACTGCAAGAAAGTAATATGGAGTAAAGCCAGGGCTTTCCCTACCACAGTCTTATTTCCTCTCCTTCCAACAGTTTCTTTTCCTTTAGTCAGGCAAAGGGAAGCAACTTCGGACCTCTGTTGTGCATTTACCTCCTGTTTTTAGTTGCCTTTCCACTGTGAAGAGGTTTCTCACTCCTCACCGTTTCAATCACAGCATCATCCTGTCGTCCCAAGCACATCGCAGAATCCCTTCTCTAAAATGTGCATTATGCTTTAGCAATAATAATAAATAATTTTTTTAAAAAAAGTTAGTCTAGGTCACTTGTACAGGTTTCCAAAATATTTAGCCTGAGGGAGGGGAAAGGAAAGGGTTTCTCTTTCTTCATTTCTGTACTTGGCAGATTTCTAGTTTAAAAAAAAAGAGAGAGAGAAGCTGTCTGAACTGAAAGGGGGTCGGGGAAATCTCACTTAGAGGTGGTTCTAAAAACGGTAGTTTTAAAGTAGGTTTCCTGCAAATTGTGTGTTCTGTGTGGGAAGCGTGACGGTGTGGTATAAAGGTGTTATTGGTATTGGATGGAGATGACCTCAGTCAATGGCTTTGCCACTCAAGAGTAATGCAAGCTTTTTAACAATCAGCAGCTAATTTAATTTCATATGTAATATATTAGGATTTGTGTGCACTTATTGTATTTACATATTGCTGTTATGTAGCAAGGAAAGCAGCCACACTCCCAACTCTCACATTAAACTCTCAGGCCTGGTTCTCCAGAGCTGGTGACAGATGAAGCCCAATGGCCAGGGTGTGAGAAGGGCTGTGGCCAGGTCAGACAGCCCTGAGCGCGCCATCTCAGAGGGGAGGGTGCTGCCAGGGGAGCTGTGGCTCTCTGTGTCCCCTCTATGGGACCTATGTGAAGACTCGAGGGACCTATGTGAAGATTTCACATAAAGACTTTGCAAAGTGCCGTGCAGGAAAACGTGTGCCGAGTGGAGACAGCTTCTCGTCATTCATTTTGGGCCTCCCGAGCTCCCCTGCTGCAAGGGATGGGAGAGGTCCACCTTTCACAGAGTGTGTGCTCGTGTGCCTGTGGTTTGGGTGAGCATACTGTTGGATGTCAACTGCGTCATGCTACACATAACCACCCCTGGCTGCCCGCCCCACTTTGCGCCCACGCCGACTGTCATAGAAATCAGCCAGCTGCAGTTCCTGGTGCCTGCACATCAATCCAGCCCTGGCACAGGGGCAGAAGCCCCTTGCACAGGGACATGGAGGAGACCTGAGGACTTCAAAGCCTAGAATTGGTAGGATTTTTCTGGAATCCTCCTAAGTCACTCAGTGAACAAATAGGCTTTAGTTTTTTTGACTCTTTTTTTTTTCTTTCTTTCTTTTGGAGCATGGAAGTGGGCCAAGGAGGTCACAGACCATGAGAAACCATTCTGGCCTTGTGTCCATAAGAGAAAAGAGGTCCTCCTGGTAGCCAGCAAGAGTTTGAGCACAAAGCCCAAGCTGGAACAGGCAGCAAAGTCAGGATTTTAACTTTGGATGTCTTCAGCTTGAGAGAAGTATTTTGTTTCAAGATCTTAATGTTGTGAAAACTGTCTTATGATGTAGAATCAGAAAGATGAAAGCTACAGAGCTGTGTTCAGCAAGTTCAGCTAGTTGGGCTGTGTTGAAGAGAGAATGTGGGTCGAGGGGAGGGAGAGTAACCTGCTAAAAGAAAACCACTTTTTTCAAGCTGCTTTGCAAACTGGAGCCTGCGCAATGACACGTTTCTTATACTGAAGCAAGTTCACTGTGCTGCCTAGCCTGGTCTGGGGAAGGGTTTAGTGCTAGAAGTGCTGAGGTTGAGCGGTAGCTTCATTCCAAGAGGTGTTGCCAGTGTCAAGGCAGGACTCCTGAGCATGATGTCAGGATACAGCCACACAATGTGTTTGTGAACACATGCTTCTAGAACTGCCTTTTAGAAGTGAGACACAGGATAAAGAACTGTGTTGTCTCAATGTCCAGTGAGTAACCCAGAGGGTATTTACTGTAAAGTGTGAGGATTCTTAATTATTTTTTCAAATGTGCAGACTAATTAAATTACTCAGAGAGGGGAAAAAAAAATCAGTTTGATCAGACTTCAATTTGACTGAAGTCTGGAACTAAAAATGTAGTGCTTTGAAAGACAGAATAAGCAGTTTCCTGAGTCATAAATTGAGTCACACAGACCCCTAATGGTGTTTCCAGGACTGCAGACAAGCTGCTGCTCTTAAGACAAAAAAGTAAAACCTTTAAAAATAAACTAGAGTTTGTGGCAGATTTCCAAGCAGATTTGTAATGTCCTGTGAGAGTCACTTCAAAGGTACAGATCCTGCCCCTGCAAGCCCATGTCTTGACATGAAGCGGACAAAAGGAAAGCTCTGGCAGTGTGTAGAATTTGGAGCTACATGATAATGAGGGGGGGGGGCTTGCATCCGGGGAAGCCTGACAGCAAAGTATTTTACTGTAAGCCTGCAGCACACTTAAAAAACAAAGATGTTATTCCCTCAGAGGCCGATGGAATTGGCTGCCGCTGCAAACATGCAAGCCCTCACACACTTGCTTGGGCACACAGTGATATAACCAAGCAAAACATCCCTGCCCATTCATCTGGTTCACTCTCCCAGTGGCTTTTCAAGAAGAGGCAGAAGGTGATTGCTACCTGCCTGTCCAGCTGCCATGCCCAAATAAATAAAATGCCCACGCCGGACAAGGAGGTAAAGCCATCACACCTCCAGTGTGAAGGGCATCAGGCACCTGAACCCAATCCAGCAAATGTTTTTAGGAATGACTGAGTGCCACAGGATGTCTGCTTGATCAGGGAACCCCTTTGTGGAATGAGTAGGCTGCTTCATATCCCAGTTGTGAATTTTCTGTTTGGCAGTCCCAGCGGGGACTGGGCTGCCTGCGTGTTCTGTGCTGCCTCCTCTCACCTCTGAAGCTGGTTCTCTGGTCCTTGTGAAAGGAGACACATTGTTGGCAACAGCAAGTGGAAGAACTGTTTGCTTTCTCTCTTTTATGGATTAACTGAGGATGTTAGTCTCTGCAACTATCGATGAGTGACCCTTCACAAGCAATACATTCACACAGCCACAAAAATGCTGCTTTTTATTAATGCTTTGGTGCCACTGTCGATGATTTCTTACTGCAACCCATGCCAACACCACAAACATTCATACTAACATGCAAGCTTCCAAGCCAGCTGATGGAAAATATTTAAGATAAGAAGAAAAACATTGAACCCGGAGGCTTCATCTTTAATTAAAACATAACAACAACAAAAAAAACCCCAAGCCCAAAAAAACCCAGCCCTAAATAAACTATCTTACATCTCTCACTTATCTGTATTTTCTGAAGCAGATTTTGTCTTTTCACTCGGCTGTAATTCTTTGCTGGTCATCATAATTAAACTCTAAGCGAGGTGAGGGGAGTGAGTGTCTCTATGATATAGAAGTAACTCACCACCTCATTCTGATTTTAGGCATGTCCCATGCACTCTCCTTGAGCTTATGGTAAGAATTCAGTCCATGGAGGATGCCCCAAAGCAGCACCTGAGATATTGTTCTTTGTGCTGCCTCATGCTCTGGTGTATGTCCCATGGCACAGTGACATCTTTAAGTCTCGAAGCTGATTCCCAAGCAAGGATGGCCCTAGATGTCACTAGCCATGTCCTGCCTGGCAACACCAGGGTGCACCTTGCTGGGTGTCCAGCCCATGGTCCTTTCTGACCTCCCTTTTACCCTCTCACCACCACTGCGTACCCTCCTTCTATTTAGTCTGCAGCGATTATCCAGCAGGTCTGGTCTGATTATACACACATCTCTTAGAGTACCTACAGTGTCAGAGTATCAAGTATCAAGTGCAGCTTGCCTTGGTTTTGTGCCTGGAAATAGAAATCCCAGCCGTACTGTAAGGGGTTTCGTTTTACTCCCTTGAATACAGAACACCGCTCTTTGGCAGGGGAGATTGCATTTAGAGAAGAATAGACTATACACACGGATGTGGACCTGTCATAAAATTCATTTTAGTTTCCAGTTGAAATTACCCCTGCTAAAAAGATCTCGTTACCATGCAGTCTGACAGCATAAGGCCCTGTAGAAGAAAGTGGCCACCACCGTGAGGCTGAGGGATGGAAAATGACTGTAGATAAACCAGAACCCATACTTGCTCTGTTTTCACCAAACTCCTCCTAAATGATGCTGAAAATCCCATCTACTGTACAGCCTAGGGTATGGAGAACAATCACAAGGGTGCGATGCTGGCATTGTTCATATGGGCTTGGGGCATCTGGTGGTATAAGCGTATGCCTGGCCCTACCTGGTGCGGTGTACCTAGTTCAACTCAGAGGCATAGGAGCGTCTCTCTGGCAGCTTTCAACCCAGATGAGAAGGTTTTGGGGAAAAAGCCAGACAAGGAATTAGTTCCCAGGAGGCCCTTTGGTTAATGCTGTAAAGGAGGACAGAGTTGGTGACTTGGGTCACCCCTGCAGCCTTAATCAGCTGAGAGTCTGTTTTTTAGGAGGTGGATCAAGGAGGCAAAGGTACAGGCTGCCTCCCTTTCAAATCTCTGTTAATGCCAGGGGTGGCCTGGTGGGCAGCCCCAGGACTATGCATGGCCACCTCCTGCCCTGCGGTGTGCAGGACCAGTAAAAGGCACAGGCACGCCAGGGCTGGGGCAGAGGCAGTCACCATGCAAGGGATGGGATGGGATGGGATGGGATGGGATGCCGCATCCTGGCTGTGGGCCACCCACTCCTGCCCAGAAGCAGGCATTTTCCCAGGTGGTCATGTGGTGTGTAACTGGCCATAGCACACATGCCTGCCTCCAGTGACAGGACCTGGCAGAAACCCCCAGTTCAGAAAGCCCCAAAGCAAGCAGTGGCAGCAGCATGCAATGGCCCATCTCAACTAGCTGGCACCTAAAGCCGGAGTTTGCAAAGGCATTTAGGAAGCTCTTTCAAAATATTTTTAGTTTTGGGTTTTTTTATGGTTTGGTCCCTATATGCTCGTCTAAGGAATTGCATCCACTTACGGTATTCCAGGATGAACTTGTCAGTTCCTCTGTTTCAGTGCAGGACATCTTTTCTGGCTTTGCAGTTACTCTCTGAAACACTGCTTGTGCTTTCAGGAGGAAGATGGGCTTTTCCCTTTGCAAACACTTTTCCAGGGCTCTCGGGCTATTTAGGACAGAAACATTGCCCAAAGCAAAGCTGAGGAGGATTTCCTGAACACTTTAGGACATTCTTTCCACACATGTCCAAAAAAAAAAAAAAAGTTTTATTTCTTCTCAGGTATGCTAACATACCAAATTAGTCCCTCTGTTATTTCCATGTCCCTCTATGTGTGCCTGGAGTTTAGCATCCACTAGTTCCCTTCATTAGCTGGCCATGCTGCTTTGGGTACAGCTAATGGCAGAGTTACAGCCCTGGAACTTATAAGAAACATCTTCATGTATATTCCTACCATCAATGATGTCATGCAGCAACACTCTTTCACAAGAGTGGCTTTTTTTCTTTTTTCTTTTTTTTTTTTTCAAGAAAAAGAAATGGATGAGTCATGTCTTACAGGCAGCTCTTTGCCTTCTTGTTCACTCATCATCAAAGTGCAAATCATGGCTTAACCATGTACAATTGTAAATTGGTTTGGCATAGTTATGTCTAGATCCACTGAGTTTCCCACTTGTGGGAGTCTCCCATTACCCTTTCTCCTCTTTGACTCACTTGCATGTGTCCCAGTGATTTCACTACCAGCTGTCTCACTACTCCATAAAGGTCTAAAATGGGATATATCTATATATTCCCTGAATTAGATATCTATCTTGCTGCCATTTTGGCATTGTGTGCATAACCTAGGATACACCTCAACCCATTGACATTCGCTCTTTTTAATATTAAATTTGGGTGCAGTAACTGCTTTTGCAGACAGGAAAAATGTGTTTCCAAAGAAGTGTGTGGAGCATTAGCCACGCAGTTCTTATCGACTCTAATGGAGGTTTCCTATCTAAAGCCTTGTGTAATTGCTTTGGAAGTTTTAGGGGAATTTATAACTATGTCTACTGGTTGTCATTGTTTTAGTGGTAGCTGTAATCACTGTAATGAAGTTAAGACTTAGAAATAGAAGGTCAGAAAACAAATGTCTTCTAGTCATTACACTAATGCTGTTAGTTCAGCTTATACAGCTGATGGGGAAAAAAAATAGCAACTTTGCATGTGTGATAGATAATAATAACTATTTCAGATGTATGTCGGTGCTGCATGCTGGATCTGCATGCCAGAAGACTGTAAGTTCCAAAAAATGGGCATGAAAAGGTGACTGCTGCTCTGGGAGACTTGTAAAGTAGAACTGTATATGGGCTGAGGCTCATCTCACCAAACTATCTGTCTTGAGTTGGTCTCCTCTCTCCTCTAGTTAATTGGGTGTATGAGAGGGAGAGAGGCGCCTCCATATAGGGTTTGTTCCCATCACCAGATAAGTCTCTAAGATAAGTAGGCTGAATCACCCTCTGGCAGTGCCTTTCTAACATCCAGTGACTATAAAGGGAGGATGGTTTAGACTGGCTAAGACAAGGAAAAGCTAAAATTAGGCGAGACATATCCCACCCTAAGCTTTGCACCCAGATAAATTGCTGTACAGCAGCAGGACTGAGGAATCTGAGACCAGTAGATTAGGGTTGCTGGCCATTTAGTTTTCATGTGCTGTTTTGTCCAGGATGCCATCTTGCTCCCTTGGAGAGAGTGCCCTACCCCACAGGGGGGTCACAGGAGTTTTTACTACATTTGAATAGAACCTGTGATGCACCTTGAGAAGCTACACATGTAATTGTTCTTTCCATTGGGAAAACTGTGAAATGCAGGAAAACAGGATTTGAATAGGATGATCACAAGGATTTTTACCACTACCTTCCCCTGGCTTTTTAAAAAAGGGAAATTTTGGCAAGGATACAAAACCTTTGAAGATCTGTCCACCTTCTTTCTCTCTAATCTTATCTACCTCTTCTGCCCTGCAGGAGAAATGCATGGGATTCCATGAGCTGACAGTTCCTCCTTAGTTCTAGGAAAGTACTTAATTATCTCAATCACATCATAATTGACTCACTTCCACTACTCCAAGAAGATAGAATTGGAGTGCTAAACCCCAAGGAGTATAGCTGGGCAGCAAAATCTTGCCAGTTGCTGTAAGTGTATTTCCAGGAAACATAACTCTGTCCACTGCTTGGCTTTCTGACTTTTGTCCCTTCATTACTGGCTATTGTCTTTTGGATTGGTGCCCTTCTGAATTGCAGTACTGCTGTCAGCATGACACTTGGTTACAATTCGGACAGTTTGTTTTACAGACAAAAAAGTGACATTGGAAAGGTGTCCCATTCGATACCAACAATCCTAGAGAGCATCTTATTTGGATTACTTTTTTCCCCTGCTTTCATAAAGGACCTTCCATCAACAGGAGCATCACCAGCAGATGAGGAGCGAGCTGTTGGCATGTTGTCATTCATGTTTGCCAAAATGCTTATCTGAAAGGTCTGGGGCATCCAGAACTGGGCTGGAATTGTCCCGAGACTGAGATTGCTTGTGAGTTCCCCAGCACTTCCCAGGTCCAGAGGGCTGAACCTGCCACAAGAACGGCCCATGTCAAAGGACTGGCGCCTCCATCTCAAACCCTGGCTAACACTCCCCATCCTGAGTTGCTCAAAGTGTAAAATCAACTTGCAAATCAGCTTGGAGGGAGAGGATCGTTCATGCAGTTAGAGTACCACTTCTCTGCACTTTCTGGTTTTTAAATGTTACAGAGAAAACCCAAACTTTCACTGCATGGTGGGAATCGTAGGATTTTTTACATCAAGGGAAGTTTAGAACTATTTATAAGATGTCAGCATTTCTAGCAGGGAAATACCAAAAGTAGTATTATCTGAATTCTCATTAACAGGCATCCTTGTTTTTAAAACAACAGTTTTAAGAAACCCTAGGAAAAAAAGAATGAATTTACCATCAATTAATCAACACACTATAAAAGTGTCTAGTGAATTAGACATATTTCTATAGTTCAGTGTGATGGGCTACAGCAATTAACCATACCACTCTGGAAACTATGCATTCTCACCATAATATTTTTTAAGTTTTTTCCATAGTTGTCTAGTGGCTGTTCTTTTAGCTTTAACATTGTAATAGGGAAAGATAGAGTGTAAAGTCAAATTTATTTTTAGGTGCATGTTGAGATGATTGTGGCAGCTATTTGAGGAGCCAGTCACTTGCTGCAAACTGCAGTCTGAAATTACCATATTTTGTCCGGTATGTGTGAGGTAGCAGTGCTGGCCTGGAAACTGTCTAGTTGTTTAATTCAGTCCCTTGTTTTGTAATAACTTCAAGACCCTCTCTGCACATTGCAGAGGAAGTATCTGAGGGGCAACTAAGGAATGAATTTACACCACATTTTGAAAGTGAGTCAAACTGCCTTGCCCTGATGTCCAATGAGAGTATCCACTAAAATTAATTAGTCTGGAATCACCTGTGCACCCTGAGTTCCCATTCTTGATTACATTGAAGTTCTTACACAAAGCCTGAGATGTGATTAAAGCTAGCCAGTGACAAAGGTACATGAAGATAATCGCGTAGTTATCTACAATTTTTTGGTGCTTTCCAGTTTACCCTTGTGCTTCATGATATGATCTTATAAACCAGACCCAAAATGCATTTCCATTAGTGCAAGATCATTAGCTGTGTGACTACTGTGTGTATATTAATAGCCTACTGGCTACCAGGGAGACTGACCAACCAATTGTGCCTGTCCATAGAAAACAGAAGATTTTCTGTGGCCAGTCATTTCTTTTGAAGGAAAGGAAGAAGTCTGAGTCATCTGGATTTTCTTCACCAGCCCATCTCAGTGAGTAGTACAGGACAAACTTTGTAGAGCTTGTGGATTTCATATCCAAAATAGTCTGCGTTAAGGAATCATTTCAGACCCCAAATGTTTTGAATTTTCTTTGTATTTATAAAAATTTTTAAAAAACATTAATGCTTAATGTAAGTAGATTAAACTTTCATAACACTTGAAAAGGCTTTTGTGGATGCACCCTTCTTTGTTATAGGAAATTAGTGGAATTTCCTCAGCTTTTACCAGATACGTAAGAACAAGCTTTTGACTGAAGTTCCACTTGATTTCCAGGTCAAGATGAAGGGTTTTGCTGTGCCTTTATGAGCTAAATTTCTCTCCCTTGGCTTCTACCTTTGTCCTTACATGATACCCTAGCAGCTAGAGAGAGGTGAAATGCTCATGCTGGGTCCTTCTTGAATTAAACACTGGTAGGAAAAAGCTTACAGTGAAGGACTCCTGTCCCTGACAGCTGCTGGACATCCTGATTTATAAGCGAGCCTGCCTACTTGGCCAGTCTTGCCCTGAGTAGAGAAGTATGTAGGGCACTGGCATGTGTGGGATGGAGATATTGAATTTCTTGGTCAGCAAACAGGCTCGCTTCTGGACACCTCTGCTCGCGGTTTTAATGCATCTTTACAGGCTGAGAGAAGAATTTGTGGGAGGTTTTGGTGGTGGGCAAGGTGGGGTGCAGTGTAGGCAGCTCTGTGGCTTCTCTTTTGAGGAGAGCCTTGATCCTCACAGCACTTCACCTGCTTGTGGGGTGCCACTGAGCTGACGCTGTTGGTGCAAAGACGCGACACCTTTCCTTCTTTCTGAACCAAGTGGGAAAGACTGCAGTCAGGGACCTTCAGGGGGTTTCTCCTAGGAGTAGAGGCTGATGTTGGAGGCAGATATTTGTTTGCTGTAATCCTGTTTGTTTACAAACACCGTGCGAAACCTTGTTTCCCTGAATGCAGCAAGAATCAAACAGATTCTGGTTTCTTTGATGGTAACTCCAAGCCTCTCTCAGCCCAACCCATCTTTAAAGCTCTCATGTTTTTTTTTTCTTTGTGGCACCATGCTATCGCTCTGTCTTCCATAGTTCCTCCTCTGTTGGATTTGGTTGTCTCTTATTTCATCCCTAAAGGAATTCACTACCATCTTCACATTTATCCTGAACAAAAGGTTGCTCCCAAGTTCTTTGGGAAACAAAGCTCTTGACTGCTGGTTTGCAGTGCCCTGCTCAGACCTGCTACTGCAAAGACCCACATTGGCTTTTCCCTGCTTTCATCTGGATGAAGTCAGTTCTGGCCAGGGGAAGCCATAGGTCTGTGTTAACTGGCCCAAGGCTGTATGTGCCACCAAGGGGCTGAGGATGCCTCTCAAACCCTTCCAGGCTGGAGCAGGTTCATGTCTGGGCTGCCCTGAGCAGGAGCAGAGAATCAGAGTTTGTCTGCATATGGGTTGTGTAGAAATTATCCTGAGTTGTGTTGAAAAGCAAGTGAAATTCTTAAGAGAATTTCTTGAGCAGCAGCATCAGTTTTTTTGTTTTTACTAAATGGAGTTATTTGCTGGCAATTATTTCAGACCGGAATAGCTGGAGACTGTAGAGTTGTATTTGCATTTTTGTTCAAGTGCCTGCACATGTACTGCACACTGTGTTCCTTGTGAGGCAGTCATTTATTGTCCAAAAAGCTTTGCTTTCCACATCCAAGCACTAGAGCAGGAACCTCACAAAAACTGAATGGCCGTGCTGGCGTAGAGCCATGCATTATTGTTATTAAATTATTATTTTACACAAAAAAAGCCCTAAACCTTCCATAAAGTGATTTGGTCTTCCTTCTTGCCTATTTCATTCCTTCAAGAATTCATGCCAGTCAGACTGAAATCTGGTCTTGGTTCAGCACCAGCAATTTGGCCCAGTAGCCCCCAAAGGATATCCCCCACACACACTCATCATGCATATGTCTGAAGGTGGATCTCCCCCTCAGCATTTCATTGTGCTGCTCTCAGGAGCTGCTGAGCTACCATTTACAGAGTCTTTTCAGGAATCAGACTCAATTCTCACTTCACTTATACCCTGACATTGTCTTTAATAAGTAGTCCTCTACAAGCCTGACACCGAGCTCATGGTTGGAGCAGGTACTGGGCATGTATCTCACTGAAGCTCCATGCAAAATACTGGTTTCTGAAATGAAATGCCTACCTAGAGTGCCACCTACTCATTGCCTAGGAAACCCACAGAAGAAGAGTCTCCTAAAGGCTGCGGTTATGGGGTTTTTTTCTATTACATAGCACAGAAAATGCAGTGTAATTGGCGTCAAGTAGCATTTACTACTGGTGGCAGCCAGTGCCAGTCTTAAAGGCAGGAAGAGATGACCCAGAAGAAAGGTCTTCAACTAGGGTTCATCCAAGAGACTCTACCACAGGTTCTGATACAGATTTCAGATCAGCAAGACCCTAACAAACAGGAAACCAAAAATCCAAAGTGTGGTGGAAATATTAAATCAAACCCAAAACTCTAGCAAAAAAATCATGGGTTTAAAAGCAAATGGGAGCACTGGCTGCAGCATGTTAGAGTTGCAAGCACCCTTTGCTTTGGTTTGGTTTCAATTTGTTTTCAGGGAAGCATACAGCAGACATTTTCAGCTTGCTGCTAAAGCAGCACGTTCTCAGCCGAACCGGTCCCCGAATCTTTTTCAGATTCACCTCTTTCGAAGAAAGGGAGCGGGAATTCCCTCCTCTGCTGTGGGAGTTTCCAAAGGCAATCCCCCAGCCCTCGGTCATCAGCCGATGATGCACCCGCCAGGCTGGAAGTCAGGACTCAGTATTTTTTTGGAAGGAGTCAGCTCCTAACCTGAGCTCCCACATGCAGAAATAAACATTTATATTGATCTGTATCCAAAGCACATTCCTATGACATCAAATGAGTGCCTTCCAGCTCTTCGGCCTGACAAAGCACGGCATTTACAACTCCCCAGTGAAACACAGAGCGGGATTGCAGCATAGGGGTGTCATCTGAGCAGCATCATGTCACGCAGTCTGGCAGGGTGGTGGTGGGACAGAGGAGAGCAAGGGTGCTCTGTGTGCTCATTTTCTGGAAATATAACCTCAAAATCCATCAATTAATCCACAGCAACTTCAACATTCAGCTTTCCCCGCCCTACCTACCCCGGAGCTCCTATATTCGGGAGATTTAACAGAAGTTTTAGATGAGGGTTGGTTTCAATGTTGCTGTTTTGGGTTTGTTTGGGTTTTTGGGGTTTTTTTACTTTCCTTTGGGAGCCCGCAGCAGGACAGCCTTGGGGTCAGCTAAGCCTCCAGGCAGGTCGCAGGGGCTGTCATCCGGCACGTGCCCCATGCAAAGGCTGCTGTCTGAAGTGGTATGGACATGGGCTGCAGCCGCACAGCAGACTAAACGGGATTTAATTCAATCTTTTCACAGTGGTTCACTGAACAAAGACCTGACTGTGCCTGGCCCTGGCCCTCCCTCAGCAGGGAGCCTCTGGGACAGTCAGCCTGGACTAAACAAATTTTGCCAGTCTGGCAGAGAGGGCAGCCGAAAGCCCCGCGAAGGCCAGGCGCAGCAGGCAGGGTGCCTTTGCCATAGCAGGGCAGTGGGGCTGCGGACCTCTGCCACTGAGACTGGCTTACCTGCTCCAGGCAGCTAGTGTCAGTTCTGTGGGAACAATCGCATCCCTTCTAAACCCACCTGACCCGCTGAAAACGTGGCAAGCAGCTTGCAGCTTACTGCAGGTTGCTCCTCTATCATCCCCGTCATCTCTCATTGCCTCAGCCCACTTGTTTTCAGTGCCTTCAGTCTGCCTCACCTGTGGCTATAGTAAAAGTAACCCAGGTTTTTACAAGGTTTTAGATTTATTTTTACTTTGTTTCTTGAGACGCTTTTGATTTCTGACAGCTTTGCAGGGTTGGCTGAGCGGCTGCAACCCCTTCTCACGCAGTGACTGGTGGCGGTGCATCTCCCCACACGAGGTGTGTCTCTCAACACTGTGCCTGACAGGGGACAGATCAGTACCTGGAAGACACCTCTAAATTTCCCTCACTCCTCCCGCCAGAAGAACAGCCTTTTTCCAACACAGGGGGTGCTGATCCCATCTCCTGTGCCCCAAACAGAGCAAAAGGCAAAGGGGTCCAAGCCAGCTAGTCTGGAGACTTCACACACATGATTTTTTACCAGATGTAAGCTCCTTCTCGGAGTGCCAGGGACAGCACAGGGGACAGGAGGAGAAAGGAGCCCACATACCTGCGATGTGGCTGCTGAGGTATTTGGGCCAGTCCCCATTTTCCCATCTCCCTGGTGCAGGCTGCGATAAGCCCAGGCTAGCTTTCCCAGGTCTGGCTCTGGATGCGGTGCCCCGAAGGAGTCTTTCCATGGGCAGGAGTGGACTTCTGCACAGAGCTTGCTTGTACTTACAAGGTAGCAAAGCAAATAAACTCTGTTGGTACGAAGCTACGCCTGTAAATTTTTCCTCTCTTTAGACTTTTTCTTCTCTTCCTGCATTTTTTGTCCTCCTCCTTTCTATGAATGTATTGTGGCTGCCTCGCAGCAAGCTGGCCAAAAGCATCCTCCGCCTTTTCTACCCAAGTTCTGAAGCTTAGCACCCACTGAGTTTCATTCTGTGCATGTATCTCAGCCTCGTGCTATGGAATACATGAAATTTAAGACACCAGCTACCCCACTTAAATGTCGTGACACTCCACAACATCGGGATGAGTAACCAAGCTGAATCCCGAATCCTCCCCACCCGGGCTGCATCCCATGTGAGCCTCATTAAGAACATTTAAGCAGTCACGAGAGAAAATAAAACTAAATGAATGGCAACAACCACACTGGGGAGAATTACTCACGCTAATAATGGTGTCAGCACTTGCTGACGGTGCACTCTTAATGTGCACAAGCGTCGTCTGTGCTCGATTAGCATGTAATCCTGTCCCAGCCAGGGGTCCCGGCTGGCGTGGCTGGCAGTGCGCTTGCCAGGGCCCAGATGTGTGCTGGCTGCGGGCTGCTGCCCTGCAGGACCTGCTCCCTCCAGCAGCCCTCCTCCGGGCTGGGGGCAGGAGGGACAGCAAGCGGTGCAAGGGGGACATTTTATTTTGGGTGTTGGGGTCAGTGGTTAGCAGGGCCCAAATGATTCCAGGTTGGCATCCCCTGTGACTTGCACTGTGCTCGGGAGGGGGTTGCTACAAGCTGGCAGGGGCATGTGGTCACAGTGACAAGAGAGGACCTCAGCTCCTCTGTGTTCCCCCCAGAATCTGGTGCCAAGACCCAAGGAGGTCGCTGACGGGGTCCCCGCTGCTGCAGCAGAACAGCCTGTAAGGGACGGGCGCTGGAGGCTGGGGCTGTGCAGCCACACCTCTGCAGATACATGTATCACTTCTGCTGGCATTGCTCTTTGTCCTCACCTAGCTCTCCAAATTGTGTTCAGAGGGTAGACGATGTCTCGTCTAAATAAATATGCTGTAGAGGCTGAGTTTCCTGCCTCGTTCTCCCCCTCCTAGCACATCTGTGCCGGAAGAAACCTAATTTAAGCCCTGTGTCTCTGGCACAAACAAACGGGAGTTCCAAGCCCTTGGAAAGAGCAGACTGTTCTTGCTTTCTTAGTACCTTCTTAATGCTTGCTCTTCCTTGCGGTTTCAGGTCTCACTGTGTTTGAGAAGATGGGCAGCAACTGCACTTTGAAATTACTTTTATTTTGTACAGTGGAGTCGGCTCGGAGTCGAGCTCTGCTGTGAGCGGCCTCACATCCTGCCGCTTGGGATCTGTTTATTTGTTCGGCAGTCGCGAGAATCCCTCCGGCCCCTGCATCCACCGGCGAGCTTGCCGTGGTTTGAAGTGGGTTTATCTCGATCTGCAGAATGCGTAGCAATGCACTGGTGACTCATAAAGGGCTCGGTCCTGCAAAGGCACATGTTTAAGTGCATGTTTAACTTTCAGCACATTATTATATCTCATAGAAGTCAACGGGAGGACTTACTTTCTCCAAGAAAGGTTTCTTGTTCTCGAGCGCTGTTGAGAGCCAGTGTCAGAGAGCTCTACATCTTGCAGGAGCAAGCCCATAACGCTTTTCTTTTCTTGCCCGCCTAAGTCACATTCCTGAAAACAGGCTCTCAAGGATCAAGTTCTGCTACTGTTGAATAGCACATATTCACAGATAGTCTGGTTTTAATCAATTGGTGGATGACTTTAAGCAAATAAGATCCCCCTTCCTATAACTCAATTTCCCACGTGTAAAGTAGAGATAGTGATACTTGCCTTGTTTGCAGAACTCTCAAAGATTTACCGTGAATTCACGTAAGAGAAAGGTTCTGTACATGGCTCTGAATAAATCCCTATTAACGCTTTCCCGCACCAGTGAGTACAGAATCGGGGCTGGGAAGGTATTTTTTGATTTTATGCAGTTGCTGGCTGTCAGTTGCAGGCAAACAATCTTCTCATGAGAACACTGGTGAGAGACAAACCGAAGTTTCACAGCGCGTCTTTTAGTACAAGAGGCGCAACCTCAGGGGAATAGGTTCTCGCTCTCCCCACGTGCATGCATGGTCAGGCTGTTACAAAATGCTGAAGCAGCAGAATTCAGGCTTTGTGCAAAAGAGAAACTTTTATGCTTGTGACACACCTTTTTCCTAGGAGAGTAAAATTTGCATGGACAGCATTCCTGCCGCTCCTGGAGGCAGATCTCTGAACATAAAATCCGGATTTCCTGGTGGCTCGGAGTCAGTGGAAGGTATTTCCTACCTCCACCTGAATAGGGTAGGATGACATTGTGCAGTGAGCCAGCTCCGAGGAAAGAAACGCTGGTCCTACCTAAGGATCTAGCTCTTTTCATTTAATAGTCAAAATTTTAAGCAAAAAGAAAAGCTACCTTTGAAATATATTTTGGAAATGGTGTTGGAAGGGTGACATTGCCTCTACGTAGCCTCATGAGTACGCCGTTGACATTTCCCAGCAGAACTCACCTTCACATCTTTCTAATGCCACCCTCATCGTATTGTTTTAACTTTGGCTACATTTAATCCTAAAGTTTCTGGCGTATTCACATTTCACTCTCTATATTTGAGTCTCCAATTATTAGCATGTGGGTAACGCTGGGTTTCCAGCCCTGCAAATATAACGTTGGTTGACACTTAGAGCTGTGAGTCCAGTTTCTGCATTTTCCACATCTTTGTGTTTTCTTTTCAGTGGAGATTTTGTCTGCCATGTAAAACAAAGTGACTATTCCATCCAAATCTTTGGAAAATTCTGTTCTTTGGCACAGTGTTGTGTTGTCTGATACTTTCCTTTTTTTTCTTTTTTTTTTTTTTTTGAGTTTTAAATTTCTGGAAGGGAAACCCTTCCTATGAGGACACTTAAATTTCCATCAGTCATGAGAAAAACTGTTCCCTCTGGAATATTAGAGGTAATCTTGGAAGACAACATTAAACAGAAATAAAATTCCAGATTGCTTCATTTTGAATTTCAGCCCTGTTTCTTTGGAGGGGTTATTGTTTCCAGAAAACACCTTGTTTTTTAAATTTTCTTGGCCTTTTCAAGTTTAGTGCATTGACTGTGGTAGCCAAGACTTTTTGGATACACAGACGAGATAAATGTACAGCATCTGTCAATAGATGTGTGCGTTTGTTACACAGGATGTAAAACTTTGTGTTGTGCTGCTATAAACGCAAAGCAGTCCTGAAATGTTGCAACAGCGGCTTTCCCTCACAGTTGTTTTGCTTTGACCAAGAGAGGGCTAGGGATTCTTGCAGAAAGTTGTTTTGCAGATAACTTGTGAGGCATATTTAGAAAAGTTCCATGTAAGTTCTCTGCTGCTTTCACAGCTTGGATGACCCCATCTTCTCCCTAGTTTCTGAACAATGTTCCTACATACATAATATGTAGTTCAGGCATATTCAGTGAGATTTCTTCTCAGTGATTCTGAAAATTACGTTCTGATGTTTCTTATGACTAACCTTAATTCCCTTGATCCCTGAGCTGCAGGCAAAAGTCTCTGTTCTGATAAGCAGGCAGTGATGTGTAGCTATCAGTGACTACAGGCTGTCTAATTGAATAAATGCTGCTTGCATTCTTCTTACAAGGACTGACAGGATTACAGATTACTCGTGCATATAGGTGTCCCAAAATAAGCTTTTCCTAACACCACCAGGCTTTAGGATTCTGTTGCCCATTCATAGACATCTGGTGCCATTTGAGATGCCCTGGAGTTCTCCAGGTGGCCTCCAGTTGCTACTTGGCATGTCTTCCCTGCAGTACATGGGTCATGTAGGACGTCTGCTGTCACCAGGTGGACATCCTGGACTCCTTGAGGCATCTCAAGTGTGGGTATCTGAATCCAAGCCTTGGAGTCCGACACAGTTATCTGCTCTCAGCCAAAGACCTCCTAGAGATATGGGATTCAAAGAAGGAGCTGTCCTCCAGTAAAAGACATTTTTGTGGTAAATCACCTGAGAACAGGTTTTGTGGCATAGGAAAGTGCCAGCCATCCTTACTTCTCCAGATATCGTGGGACATTTCATGCTGTTTCAGAACAGCTTTGCTCTCTGCAGCTCTGAAATCCCTGTGAAAAATCAAACAGCATAGAGAGGGCACTGCATGGCTCCCTTCACGCAACTGGTTCCTAAATATTTGCTTTGGAAGAAAACAGCCCTGTTGTTTAGTATAAATGAAAATGTAATTTACTTTGCCTTTGATCAGACTGAAGCCGGTCGCATGACAGGAGCGCCGCTAACACACGCTGTGTATCTGCCTTTGTCTATTCCCACTAGGCAAGCCGAGATTGCTTTCGGTAGCAAGGCATCCTAGCACTTGGGCGTGGTACAGAGGAGGGTTCAAGTAATGAGCAAGCTCTCATTTCTCTCAGAAGACCTGGCAGAAGGCCCCGTCTGTTCTTTAATTACATTTCAACAGCTGTTTTTTATATATTTGTGTTTCCTTATTCAAACGTGGCTTATGAAAAAAAAAAGAAAGAAAAGAAAAAAAGGGGGTGGGGAAGAAAAAAAACAAATGATGAGCATGCATTTAACCAAGAAACACAAAACTCTGCAACACAAGAAGCTGTCATGGACTAGCCAAAATCTTTCCAAGAAAAATTATTTCCTTCCCAGACCCACATCAGCGTTGATGCCACTATGGATGAGGTGGAAAGAAAACAGAGCAGGTTGGGACTGGATTAAGAGCAAAGGCTATGATCCATATTCACTTGCGAAGAATCAAATGTTTTTAGTTACCAGTCAGTCATCCTGACAGTGAAGTAACAACCCCCATGACAGTACCCACAGGGTGAATGGAGAGGCACAGCTTTTCAGGTTGTTCCAGGGAACATTCGTGCTTCAACAGCAGCTCCTGGATGTTGGCTGAAGAGAGGTGCCTAGTTTCAGGGGAGTCATCTGCAGTACTCTCACCCAGGCATGCACACACTTTACCCCAGGCATCTGCTCCATGCTCAGCAAAGCCACAGTGGGAAGGGGAGCTATGGCTGTGAACATCACCTGCGCACACAGGGGCCATTCCAGCCACCAGAGTCCATCTGCCATTTCCCCTTGAGGCCAGCCCATCTGCCAAGAAGTGTGAAGAACCTTCCAGAAGACTTCTTAAAGATCAGCTGTTCAGAGACAAAACTTGTCCCCATTAGTTTACCTGCTGTGAGCTAGGGGGCAGTTCTCCGTACTGTGATAATCTTTGCGTCAGCAAGGGTAAAACAAAAAGAGCTCATACAAACCCTGATGCACGGAGGCAAGCTTTTTGGTTACAGAAAAAGAAAAGGTTTGCCCTCCTTGGGCAAGCTGAGACCCTAAGCTAACGAGTCTTTAGTTCTTTATGGCTTCACTGGTGCATGAGAGGTTGTCTCATTCTGTGTACATCATGTTGACCTTGTCCCTTCTTCACTTCCCAAAGTTGTAAAAATAGGCATGTGGGGATGGCAGCAAAGGGTCAGCTTGTTTCCAGCACTGGTCAGTAGCATATGGTTAAGGAAAGTACATAGGACTTGGCACTTTGAATCATAAAATCCACTGAGTTGGAAGTGACCTATAGGGATCATCTTACGGCCCTTTGCAGCTTCTAGCAGTCAGCAGCACAGAGATTTCTTGGGATGGAAATTGCATATAAGCTGTTATGTTTAGTAGACAGTGACAGACCTATATATCCAGGGTTTCATCCAACATATTCTTTGTGAACATGTTTAAATGCCTTTGAATTAATTTCTGATTTGACCTCTAGAGCGTCTTGTGGCATAAGTTCCATCATTCAATTTAGAGCTGTGTGAAGAAGTCCTTCTTTAGCTCGTTACAAAAATGCTACCTGAATTTTTTTTTGCTCTTATGCAGTTAGAAAGAGTGGATAATTGTTGCTTTCACCTTCTTCACTCTACTTATGACTTTAGAGACCTGTTTCATACTTTTTCTACCAAGCCAAACGTATGCAGAGTCTTTTCTGGTTACCAAGAAGAGGAAAAAATGGAATGTGAAACATCTGGAATACAAGTGGCTACATGCCATCTAGTTAAAGCAAGATGGTTGTCCATAGCTGTTTGTGTAGACATTTGTGTAAAGGGGAATTATAAAACCAAGACAGCTCTGTTATCTTTGTAAGTTAATGAAGACAGAGCAAAGAAATGATATATTTAAACTCCAGTGAGACTAGGTAGGCAAAACAGGAGGACAAAAAGTCCTAGTCTCTGCTTCCAAAAAGGCTAGCTGTGGAACAAGTCTAGGACCCAGACGGCCAAGTTCGGATGAGATGTTTCCTACTGAGGAATGTGGCAGATAATAATAAAGTCCATTAGAAGTGGCTCCCAGCCCAAAGGGGATAATAAATGCAAGTATGGTTGTCTTCTGAAAACAAAGCTGATACAGAAACACAGGTGCTAATGAAATGCATCAAAAGTGGAACTGTCTTAGAAACAAATGTGCCAAAGTGTCAGAATCAGCTGGCGAAAAATAAGAACAAGCATTAAAATCAAGTACATTTCTCACAAGAGGTAAGCGAGTAGCCTTGTCCTCAGAAGAGCCCAGTATAAAATCTCTCTGAAACATTTGCCTCTGGTTTTGTTTAAAGGGATATGCTTAAGCACTGTTAACTTACAGTTCTTTGCTTTTGTTTGCACAAGTGAAAGCAACACATGTTATTTTATGAACTGCCAGACATCATGGCAGAGAAATGAGCTCTCCCCCTGCGGCGCAGAGTGGAAGGAGTTCCAGTGCTTACCAGTGCTACCAAAAGCACCACTGGAAAAAGATGGAAGGAAGGACAACCGCTTTTCAAGGCATCCCCTGGCTCGTTCAGTGCACAGAATGCCATATCAACCTTGAAATACCCAGAACTTGAAATACTGCAACCTAGAGAAAGGGTGCCAAGGAGGTGAGGATGCAGGCCTCGGCATTTATAAGGTACCAGAGTGCTGTAGCTGCAATAGTTCATCTTGGGTGTTTTCAGATTAATTTCTATAACAGATTGTTCGTCCCTGCAAAAATATCCAAATATCCAGAGCAGATTTGGATCTGAACACTGTAAACTGCTCATTCAAAATAACTCTAATGGATTGCTTTTGCTAACTTAGCACGACACCAACCTTTGGACTTTCTTTCAGTTCTCATTCCTTTTTAGCTTATTTGTGGAAACTTATAATTAGATTTTCCTTTTCCTCCTTCTCCCCCCACCCCAGCTGATAAAGTGCCATAAATCCTGGACATCATCCATGAGTGCAGTCATTTATGAATTTTGCTATTTTTTGCACATTGCACCATATGTAAGACAAACTAACTCAGAGGCAGTTTCTTATTCCTGGCATGCAGGAGAGTCACTGAGAGATATCATATGGTCTGCTGGCAAAAGTACAAAGTGGCTCTTGTTGTTTGATCTACTGTCTTAAACTTAAATGCAAAATCTGATAATTGGGTCAGGCAGGAGAAGAACCTTACTAATAAAGCTCTTTTCATTTCCTTTTCCTATATTTCCTCTTTTCATCTTTTCTTTCTCTCTTTCTTGGTTGGTCCGAGGAGCTGGAATCAGCTGTTAGCATAAGGGTTTGCAGAGGAGCTCAGCTTCGGGAATTTCATCTTCTCCCCAAAATCCCCTTCTGGCTGTCATCCTCCAGCATACGCTGTTCCCTCAGCCGCCCTGCCAGTGGATTTCGCTGGCTCTCCTGGGCTTGCTATGAATGTTTTCTCAGAAATGTCTCAATCTTTACAAAACCTGAATTGTTGAATGTGTGGTAAATGCTCTCCAAAATCATCATCTCTTTAAAAAAAAAAATCATCTAGGAATCTCTTTCTTGCTATTTTTAACAAAGGTAGAGGTTTGTACTCCTGGGGATACACCAGCTAAACGGACACCGAACCATCTTTGCAAGCTGAACGTCTCCATAATGTAAGAAGCTGAGACCTGAGCCCTCACTCAGCTGAGTGGTTTTTTTAAGCAGCAATAGAGGACTTTTGTTCTCTGCTAGGAATACTAGGAATAGCACAGCAGGAACATTTCACGGTCAGTTTAATGAATGGAATTAGATACTCGATGGTTGACTGCATAATTAGATTTGCTGAACTTCTACGATTTTTGCCTAAATTTCATCAAAAAATACGAAATCATAATTTTGAGAAATCAGCCTATGCACTGTACAGAAGCCCTCAAGCTTCTAAAGTAACCACACGCCTGCACACCCACCCCCCCCCCACCAGCTAACCCTATCCCCTCCCTGCCAGCAGTATGGCAGGTAAGGGCTCTGGCTGCAGCTGCCACCGACCCACCAGCCGAGCACAATTGCTGCAGAAGGGCTTTTAGATCATATGGGAGAGGGATGCAAGATGCAGTTGTTGGCCAGGAATGACCAAGTAAGAGCATTTTAATTGATCGCTAAGCCCCAGCTTAAAGGCTTCCAGACCTAAGAAAATGATCAGTTTTACTATAATACAAACTCTTGTTTGACTTACTATGCTCTTGGACCCCTGACTTTCCCTCCACATCTTCCCTCTGGGAGGCTTGGGAGTTCTTCTCGAAGCAGGAAACAGATTTGATGTTTGGTGAAGAACAAAAGGAGGCATTTTTATCCTCAAGTATTGACCACAAACGTGTAACTCCCCAGCTATGATCAGGAAAAATACTCCAAAAGCTGTTTCTCTCTATCCGGTTAGGTACAGAGCAGGAGAGGTTTTGTGGGTACAGCTGCGCCTGCTCTCCAAACTGCATTTTGGCTGGTGTCTATGGGAGCAATTGCCCCACTGGAGTCCTTACAAGCCAAATTGGCTTGCTAGTGAAGAATCCCTCAGCTACTCCTCTCTCAGAACAGAAATTTAGCTGATAAAAATAAACAAAGCACAAAACAAAGCAAAGCCCTTTAGGCAACACATACTAAACAATGTGTATTGGGAAGAAGATATTTTTAGCCAAGATCGGCTGCGCTACATTTTCAGTGTGCATTCCAAGTTCAGCCTTAAATACTGCATCTCGGTCCGCAGAAGGGACACTCGAGCAGCTGTGCAATTTCATAGCAGAAAACATCAAAGACAGCAAATACAGCATACGTGAGGAGAAAAACTAACGTTAAAAAGCTGTAAGAGACCTTCAGGATGCGTGCTGAAAATGGAACTCCGGAAGAATATTGGGTTTTGCAACTGGTAAATAAGGGGGCAGAATAAGAATGTAAGGGGCTCAGAGGAATGTTTTACTTGTTCCCAAAACATTTTTTCCTGCCTTTCTCATTTGCAGAAGATTAAACAAACTCATACGGCGAGGCGATAAGAATACAAGCAAGGACTGTCAGCAGGGCTTCTGGGTTATTTTTACTTTTGGCAGACATAAGAGGGCTCAGCTCCTAGTCCATTTCATGTGGTGACTTAGACCTTTTGCAGGTTTGAATATTTGAGCTGGGGGGGACAGCTTAGAGTGTCAACTTTCCTCATGCATCAGCACGCCAGGCAGCTGTGTTGATCCGCTGTCAAACCTCAGCCTCGCACACTGCTGAGCACAGACAGGGCGGTCAGGTGTCACATCCATTATGTGTCTTTATTGGCCCTCGTTTTATACCCCAAGTGGTTTCCATCCCTGCTTTCGTTGCCATTAATTACTTCACGCCCCACCTGGAGTAACATACAATGCAGGTGATGAGCCGGGTGTGTGCAGGTGAGAGGTTACCTTGCAGTGGGCCTTTTTAGTCCTTTTACAAACCAGAGGTTTCTGCACATGAGGAATGAGTGGATTCGTGAAGGTAGCAAAAGGTGCTGGTGCTGCTCTGCAAATTCCCGCGTCCTTATCTTTGAAAAATTACCATGACTTCTGCCATTTGGGGTTAGTGGGCTGTCATTAAGCTCTCCTCAGTGTGGAGCAAACTGCTTCAGGTTAAAATATCATCGAGAAGGGCAGCATATTGCCAAGGCCAACATGCCTGTACTAACAGCAGCGCTCACTTACAGGCAAGGAATGTGGCAGGTGAGCTTAGGCCAGACCCAGCTGGTGACCCTGGTGATCCTCAAGCATCAAGGCCAATGTTGTATACCAGGAAAAGCCTTTTGGGGCCTGGTTTCCCCAGGACATCACCCTGCTCCCTTTGCAGCACAGCTCCCCAGGAGGTGTGCAGGATGCCTGGAGCCTCTCTTGCCTGAGCATCAGCTCCTTGCTTTTACTTCTCTGCAGCTACAGCACAGGTCTTTGTGGCTCGAGGGAGACTTCGAGGACAACACGGGCTGGAGCAGGGCAGTGGCTTCTCCTCCTGTCACGCAGACATCGATCTCCAGATCCCACAGCCTCTCCCTGTGTTCAGTGAAATGAAAAGTCCCTGGGCGGCCAGCCAGAAGGGCAAAGCCGCCGTGGCTTTGTCCACCCAGCAGCAGTCGGCTGGGCTGCAACCGCTGCACCAGCAGCCGCAGGGAGAGAAAGGAAGAGAGAAAGAGAGAGAGAGAGACAATAAAAATTCTTAGCCATATAAAGTCTGCCAGGAATTGCATGGCTTCAATTATAACCGTTTTGCGTTGTTTGGTTTGTTTTCATATCATTTTTATTACTAATATTCCAGATTCACTGGTTCAGTATTTAATTCTACCCAGAACTTCCTTTGTTCGGTTCCTTCTTGCAGACTGGCTGAAGACTGCCCAAACTTTTCACTTGTGTGTGTTTACTAGTTGACTTTTTAAAAACAAAAAAAAAAAAGTTTTACTTGAAAGGGCAGCAGCAGCAACAGCGTTGGTTTGGTTCAAAAATAAATGTGAACAAAACTGCTTCTGACAGTTAACAAATATAAAATACACTTGACTTCTAGGCTATTAAACAAGAGCAGCAAAATGTTCCCAGTAGTTGCTTAATGCAATTACTTGATTAGAGAAAGGCATTTCATTTCCTAACTGCTACAAGAATAAGCAATATAGCTGTCAATAATTTTGCAGGGAGGGCTGAGGGCTGGTGGTCAGCCTTAGACCACATCTTTGCATGGTCATTAGCGCATATCCATCAATGCACCCAGCAAAGCCTTAAGATTCTTAAGGGATTTCAGTCATATGCGAATGACCTTTTCCTTCATCAGTTTCCAGGATGTTTTTCATTACTGAATATGCAGCACATCATAATGTTTTACATCAATCCTCCATTTAAGTCATATCATGTTATTTTGAGGCAGCTTACGATCTGGGCTGCCTTTTGCATTAAAGAGTTGATGTGTAAGTGGGGTGGTTCCCTATCAGAATGCACCATCAATAGGCTCCAACACCTTGTAGGTGGTAGTGCTTGCACAAAATGCATATTCTACCAGGAGGCAGAGGGGTTTGTCTTTTCTGTGACTAGTGTTGCAGCAAGCAACTCATGGGAGAGGTGGCGGTCAATCAGATGGTGTTGTTCTCAGCTCCTGGGGAGCGTCCATCCATTTCTGGCTCACTTATACAGTTCTGGGGGAAAACTGACTCCACCCCAAAAAGACAGCTTTTCATCCCCCATAATGTCTGCTAGTGGGCATGGGTGGACCTCTGTTCCAAGGACTGGACCTCTGAAGGTCATCTCCCAGCCATCCCCCACCACGCTGCAGTGCGCACCATGGAGAGGTGTTGGCAGGCATGTGCTGGCTCCCTCTCTGCTGAAATAAATCTGAACAGCAGCGTCCAGAGGGTTGCGGTGGATGCCCTGACCCCTGAAGGGCCCTAGCTAGCCTCAAGCAAACATCTCTCAAACACATGCAGTGTGACTGCCAGGCTGGGAGCACCATGGTTTCTCCCTGCTGACCTACCCCTACACCTTGTCCTGTGAACACAGCCAGAGTGCACACCTCACAAGCTAAAGAGCTGCTGGAGCAGTGTGCAGCTATAGGTTGCAGCAGAAAAGTTACACATTTTTCTTTCTGTCATGGCATGAGCAGCCCAATACAGCACAAAAACCAGGTGCTGGTAGGCCTGGTGACAGGGTCATTTCTACCATGAACAGCTAAAGTCCACGCACCTACAAAACTGCGCGCACAAAATATCAGTGACACCCCTTTGCTTAAAACTGGGAGTAATAGGCAGCTCTGGGGTGGCTGAGTAGTCCATAGCTGGGAGAAGCAGCTGTTCACATCTCTGTGCTCCCTGTGGCCTGAAGGGCAGGAGCATTTCTGTTTCCATAAAAGATGTAATAGCTTCCCTTGTTCATTCACAGTCTTACCTGAGTCATATTTATAAATACATTCTGCCTGTGTTACTAACAGAGACGTATTGACCATGTGTTCAAAATTGTACATGTGAACTCACGGTGTTCTGTTGTACATAAATATTGTCTGCCACACTGTCAGTCCTCAGCTTGGTGCCTTTAAACTCATTTATGGTATAAATAATAATGCTTCCTTTTAGGGTGCAAGTTCCCAAGTTGAGTGATACACCACACCTGGATTTATTGAGAGGATGAGGCAGAATTAAAGGCAGGTTTTTCCTCATCCTCCCTCAAGCTCTGGGTCACACGATGGAGCAGGAAATAGCCAGATCTGCTGTGAACTCTCCATCTTGCTGAACTTTATCACGACTAAAGCCAATCATCCAAAGCAGTTGGATGGCTTATGAATTTCAGGGCTAATTTCTAAACATTAAGAAAAAAAAAAGGAGCAAGAGAAAGGGAGAGAGAGAATACACCGCAGACAAATTAAAAACTAAAAAAATGTAATTTAAGTTGGTGCAAAATATTTTTGTTCAACCTGAATGCAAATATTTCATTTTAGGTTTGGGTTAGCATATTGCTTTATTGTTTTATTTGTTTCTTTTTTTAATGTATGCCAATCTTCAAACAAACAAACAAAAATTACCAATATGAAGAGTCAAAATCTTAATTCTAAAAATACCTTAGTGCAATTAAAAAAAAAAATCTTGTCTAGAAAATGTCTAAATGAAATTAACTGCTTCACAAATTTCCCTATTTTTCTGGACCAAATCTATATGCAAATGTTATTCAAATTGATGAACTGTGGTTCATCCCCCTGAAATATCAGCTTTCACTGGAAAAAATATAAAAGTCTCCAGCTCCACTCAGAACTTTTCCATGATGATTTCAGAATCAGGGGTATTTCCTGTATTTCCACACCCTGCTGCACCATGGACACCAAGAAGACCTAGATTTTTCCTGACAGAGTGGGTGCTAATGAGCATGGAGGGGCTGGGGAGGGGAAAGGGGGGGAAATGTGCAAGCGTTAGACATGGAAAGGTGAATTCCCCTCTGCTGGAACAGAAGGAAACTCCCCACTATTGTAGCCACTCAGCCCCGGCCAGCCTCCGGCGCGGCCCAGCACACGTACCCGTTACCTTACCACACGCGGGAATTGCTTTCTAATTTTACTTCAAAAGGACTTTGAGCGTATATATTACCGCAGCTGGGGAAAAACCAGAACCGGGAAGTGCTCTCCTTGGTGCAGGATTCATTCTCTTACTTGGTGCATCGAGGGCAAAATTCTCCCTCTTTTCTGATCCAGAGCGTAGCTCAACAAGGTCCCATGCTTGCTGCTTGCATTTTCTGGGTCCAGCCTCCGAGGTGCATATATGCCAGAGCAACCCTCGCCCCCTGTAGCTGAGAGAACTTCTGCGTGCTGGTGGAGGTTTGCAAACAAGTGAACATGTCGCTCGTTTCTCTAGAAAAGTGGCGTTTGTAATCGCAGTTCCGGCTACAAAGCGCTACTGCACTGAGCTGAGCGGCCTGCGGATCGTTAGACACTCCCGAGTCACATATTGCACTGGTAGCAAAGTGTCTGGTGTTCCATCCACGCAGTTCCTGGACCTGCAAGCAATTTACTTGCATGAGTAATTTCTCCAAGTTTGCTCTCATACATCGGTTTTTATGATAGCGAACTCCCATCTTGCATTCATCACCGAGCACCACACTTCATATGAAACTGGTGGGGAGTTCAGGCCTCTGCGGTATTTTTTTTCCTCTTAATATTTTTAGAAGTTCTACTGTGTTATTGTAGCCTTCAGTGCTTTTTTTTCTGTTTTTCTGGGTATGTACACAGCCATATATATGTATATATATATGCACACAGGTAATATACATATATCACATATACATATATGTATATATATTCTTGTGTGAGTTTGTGTACACCAAACCAGTTGTGTGCAATGCAATGCATTTTTCACCTGAGGTGATAAAACACAACTGCCACAAAGAGTCTTGTATCACATAAGAGGAACCTAGACCCTAAGAGCCTGAATTCTACATTTCTATACCTTACATACTTTCTCGGTCATTTCAGTTGATGAAATATGAAACGTGTCACACTGGCAAATGCGAGGAGAGATGCTCACTTTCCAAATCCTGTACCTAAATATTTCACATCACAACAGCACCGTGACGGTGCATGAGAAACACTAGAATATAAAGCTGGTTGTAAGGTGGAAAAAATATTCCTTTTGCAACCAAAAAACTGCATTGAAAAAGGTACTTTTCTGCAGGAAAGCCCCTCAGTTTTGGAGGTCTTTTAGGCTCCGTTACATCTTCCCAGTCCCCTTTCCCAGACAGTGGTTGTGTGGGGACACCTCCCCAAGCAACCCTGCCCTGCTATTAACTTTTGAAGTGCTGCACCTAGTGGACCCACCTGCTCACCCATTTCTAGCCCAGCCCAATCCAATTTAGGCAGCTTTAATGTTTTCCTCATAACCGCTGAGCTTGTGAGGGTATCTCCAAACATGACCGTGGGATGCACACCTCTTCCAACTGCCTATGCTTCCCACCCCAACACCCCCAAAAAAGCCAAATGAGGGAGGCTGGCACACCTCTAGCCTTAGGTGTCGGCATTCCCCTTCCCCCTCCTCTGCCCCATTCTCTACCTCCCCTGAAGACCCCCTGCACCTCCTGACCCTGCCACAGCCATTGGGCTGGGTGCTCACCCTGGCTCAGGCTGCTCTACTATATATATATATATATATGTATACATCTAGGAGGGAGGTTGTCCCTCCTAGATGAGAATGAGAAAAAAAAGCTATCCCTTTGGGTAGCATTGTGAAGTGGAGGGAGTAGGAAGAGAAAGTGTAGGGAGGAGGAGAGGGGAGAGAAAACAAACTGGAAAGCTGACATGAGGCAATGCAATTGGATGTCAGAACAAGGGCTTTGATGTTGGTGCAGGAGATTAAATGTCCACATAAAGAATTGGACTCGGGTGGTCTGCGCTGTTTCCCGTCACGTGTGCTGCAGTGTGACAATTGCTTTTCAAACATTAGAAACTTACCACCTTCTAAACTAGAACTTAAAAAGAAGAAGGGGGAGAAAGAAAAAAAAATAAGATTAGAAAAATTACATCAAAGAGGGAGGGCTTCTGGGCAGGGTATGAGCATGGCACAGGTTCATGTGTCACACAGTCCCGTAGCTTCCCAGCGATGGAGCGGTACAGCACTTTTGGAGATACATTGTCAGGAAGAAAAAAAATGCCACTGCTGAGGCCCCACACACAGTGACATGTCCTGAAAGGAAAGGTCACCAACAGTAAGTTGTTCTTCCCAAATTCCCTGTGCTGGGCAAGCTTTCACCAGCTTGGTGAGCTGCTAGAAACCAGAGCAACCCAAGGGGGGAGCATCACACATGTAGGTTCTCACCCAGGCTCCTCTTCACAGGACAGCACCTTCCAGCACGACTGGGGAGCTGCTAGAAACCAGAGCAACCCAAGGGGGGAGCATCACACATGTAGGTTCTCACCCAGGCTCCTCTTCACAGGACAGCACCCTCCAGCACGACACTTAAGAGCTTTCCAAATTTCAAGCACATTCTCGAGCCATCTCACCTCTGCGAAAGCCCAGCACCTTATTAATCTTCACATCTAAGTGCTTTGCTATGTTTCAGCCAGAGCCCCCGCCAGTTTCTCTGCAAGTGCTGAGATGTGAACTACAACCTTATGAACCACTCTCCATAACAGAGGATTTATTATAGCTGTATTATTATTATTATATTATTATTTTTATTATGGTATTATTGTTGTTGTTCCTGGGCACAGATAGTTGGGACAGTTAACCTTGTAGATAGAGGTAACCAAAAGTCCTTACTGCTTACATTTTAAGAAAGTACATGGAGGTATAGGGAGCGTATAGTGCTGATGTTTCGTCCCTTCAGTGTCATTCCTCTAAGTGATAGCTGAAGACACGAGCTCATGCTTCAGCATGCTAAATATGGCCTAAAGATTTAAACAGGAAATAGGCTTCGGATCAAGCCTAAAAATAAGAAAGAATGTACCACAAGTGACAAACTGCAAACTCTCCTAACTGGGGTACTGGAGTCTGAGGCTTTTGCTGGTGATTGAAGTTTGAACTTGCAGTCATTTGGCTAATGTGGTTTCGTGCATTTTCTGCTGTGGTCAGCATTTTTATTCTGCTCCGATTATAGGTGCATCTGCAATTTTTAAAGGCATGGGTAGGGTTGTTTTTTGCATTGAATAATTAAAGGATAGGATTTACTGTTATTCTCTCAAATATTTTTTTTCCTTCAGGTATTTATTCTGCTCTTTTTTCTTCTGCACAAATTTTCTGCAATCTGTAGCTTTCTGTGAAGATCAATAGTCTTACCGTTGACATATATTTGATAGAGACAAAAAGAGAAAGTAGTTCCATTCAGAAAGGTAATGTAATAAAAACCTGGCTGATTTTTGATGCTAGGGAAAAAAATAACTGAGCATCCTACAGGTTATACTGAACCGTATACTGAATCCAGCCAGACACGCAAGGCTTTATCAGGAAAATGTATATACACTAAGCATGCACAGCACTTAAATTGAATATGCTAAAATTGTGCCTGAAAAGGACTGCATTGATATGCTTAGATCTCATAGATTTCACAGACTCATTTGAAATACGTAATGCAACCCCACCGTATTGTCTGTGTAATAACAGCCCTGGTTACTAAGCTCTCACTCCCTACTTTCAATCTCCACTTGCTCTGCTTAGACCATAATTTTTCAATACTGAAAAGTTTCTCCTCACTATACCAGAAAGCAAGCAAATGAGAAGGTGAAGGTGAAATTGCTTCATTTATGGTAAAAACGCCGTGGACAAGTGAATGGAGTGTGGTTACTGTGGCAATTAGTTCACATTTTTGTCACCCTTAGAAGGAGAGTTTGCAAATCTCCCTAACAATAGTGCAAGGAGTAAAGGCACTATTACTTAGTCATACTTGCAAGGAAAATATTTGAGTCCATTTGATGTATGAACTCCAAAGCTTCTCTCTCTCTCTTTCTGGTATCTCTAGAATGGATAAGATAATTGTATTGCGTGGTTCAAAATACCAAACATAAATCAAAGGGTTTAGCATAGTTTTGTAGGACACCGAGACAGTCTTAGCTTACTAAGCTTAAGTTACAGCACATGTTTTTCATTAAAGGATCCGATCCCTGATCTTCATAAAAAAACACCAAAAATCATTGTCTTTAACAAAACATCAAACAATGAAATTATCATTAGCTTTCTAGACCATTACGAAACGAGAATCCCTACATTAATCTTGCTGTTATTTGGTTTTAGTAAAGTGACCTTCAAAAAGAGTTGGGCTGAACAAAGCAGTGAGGCATTTGCAGTGGAGCAGACAGCCTGACATTTAAGAGAATTCTCCGGTTTTACTGTAATCAACATAGCATCACACATGCAGAAGCAATGATTTTAAAAGTAACACAGGGAGATAAAAAGGTTTGTTGCTCAGGGGAAAGGCCTCAGGAACATTTAAGAAAATGTCCAGACCGTAGCAGAAAATATGCAGGACCATCTTAAGACAGGGAAGTCACCAAATAAAAGTGCATCGGCAGTAATGGCTTGTGGGGAGCACACATGTCTGTGAATCAAAACAATTCCTTTACAAGTCACCTGGGTGGCAAGGAGGATGACACGGAGGAGGCAGGCCTGCTGGCCCTGTGACCAAGGGCAAGAGCAAAGCCAGCAGACCCCGAGTGGGGGGCAGCCAGATTTACCCCCCCGCCTTCCCCTGCAGCCCCCAGGCAGGGTGCATCGGCGCCTCTGAACTTAGTGCAAACAGCTTCCACTGGGCTGCCCTTGGGTTTATTTCTAACTTTATTATTTGTGGCTTCTGATTATTTTTAGTTACTAATGGATATATACAGTAAAATACAGTAAAATCTGTGGTGTTTAGATATCTCTAATTCAGAACACATTTAGCAAGGACATTCGAGGACAGGCGAACACTTAGCACAAGGCAGACCGCATGTTGTTTTTTCCTTTCATCTGAAGGATCCAGAGCCTAAGCTAGAACGGATCCTACTATTATTAATTGTATCCCAGATCATTAAAGTCCATTCAGCGCTCCTGATTCATTGGCTTTCTCAGACGTCCTTTGCAGGCGCCCACGCTGCCCGGGGTGCATCCGGCCATTGGATTATGTGGGAATAGCAGTGAAAGCCAAGAGGAGTCTGCTGGAGTGGGGGGGGACACAGATACACAGTGTGTCTTGAGCTGGGGGGACGCCACAGAAACATTTGTAGGTGACCATGACTGAGAGGGTTCATCACACATATGCCGCCGCAGATAGGTTTTGTCAGCTACCAGTGAGATTTCATCCACTCACATAAGCTGGGCAAAGGCTGTACTCATGGAAGAGTCCTCCAAGTTAGGTGTGCAGTGCAAGGTTTTGCTAGTGCTTCAACGCGGATCTTGAAGGAACAATACATTTGCAGCACGGGGCTCACAGGGCTCCTGACTTGTCCCTGCAGGCTGCCAGGGAATTTATTCCTCTTCGGGTTAAACAGCTCCCATGTTCCACCTCAGATGTGGTTGCACCCACTTGGTGCTGCCAAATCCTCTGTGATCAGCAACACTCAACAAAATTCTTTGGGATGAAAAGAGATGCGTAAAGAAAAATCGGTATTGTGCATGCTGCCAAAATAGGGGCAAAGGATCTTTACATCTGCAAAGGCAAGGAACGAGGCATTGAAAATCCCACTTGCATCAGCCTGAAGTTTTTCTTTCAATTTCGTAGGACATAAGCAATAGCAAACCTGCATGGCATTATGAAATTTACATATGGGAAGAAAAAAAGTTGAACAAAACATGCAAGAATGTACAGCAACATTTTGGAGCCAATATTCGCTGTCAGCTTTTTAAAATTTATTTATTAATTTGGAAAAGAAGATGGACATGCTTCATTGAAGGCTGAGGAAAGTAGAGCTCTGACTATGAAGAAAACACACTTCTTTTATCTCCATTCGACAAAATTCTGCAGGATCCAAAGTGTAAAATAGGCTATTGTCTCCTGGCTTTCTTTTTTTGTTGTTTTCATTCATGCAGCTAAATAAGAATAATTTTGCAAGCAGAAATTTAATCCTAAATGATTTAATAATATAATCTAATTGCTTAGATATTAGACAGAACATGAACCGAATTCAGCCTTGGTATGTACAAACTTGTCTTGATTAATTCTACCTACTTGCTGAAAGGGCTGGGTTTGGCTGCACTTTTTTTCCCCCATCATAATATTAAACGCTGGTGTGGGGCGAATCTGAAAAGCTACGCTAAGCTTCTGAGAACAAATTCACAATTTTTTGCGTTGTTCTTCCCCAGGCTTATAAAGGGCCGAGAATGGTGCCATGTGTAAGCTTTTAAAAAGCACTTCCTAGCCCAAAAACAGCACCAGGAGAGTTTCAGCTTTGCAACGTGAACAAATCCGCATTTCCTTTCAAAAGCACCTCAGCTTTTTGTTTGGTTCCTATGCTCCAGTCCTACAAAGCAGGACAGATAGAACACTGAACACCACCTGGAAAGGGTGCAACATTTGCCCTCCACAGGGATCTCAGGGATTTCTGGGGTAACTGGCATCATGCCTGTGCCTCATTTTGCTGTTCCAGGTGTCCAGGAAAACAAGGAAAAAGGTGTCGGGGGGGGGGTGGGGGGGTGGGTGGTGCATGTGCGTGTGCATGTGTGTGTGGTAACACCCATGAAAGCACCCTGGTCATGTGAATAAGTAAACCAGTGCATTAAAGTCAACCTCCACTTAAATTCTACTCAAGAAAAGTGTCTGACTTTTAGGGGTGGAAAAAGGTGGGGGGAGGGCTGGGTTTCGAGGCTTTTTTACAGCCATTTAGCCAAATAGCATTAAAAGAGAATCCCAAACACAGAAGGGAAGGAAAGCTCCTTTAGTTTAGGCTTTGTGAATGCATCAAACTGTGCAAGCGTGGCAAAGAGGAGCCAAGTGTCAGTCTCTGCAGGCAGGAGTGGGCAGGAGATGTCCAGGAGAGAGGTGTGTGCATCTGAACCTCATCCCACTCACCCAGCTCCAGCATCAGACCCAGGCCACAGCTCCCACGCTGGCTTACATCCCTAGAAAACTTCTGCCTATCTCAGTGGTGGGTTCTGTTTGCTGGTCTGCCCTTCGAAACTTCAGTTCTTCCTTTTGGGCTTCCCGCCTCCCTTTGGCGTCCGTTGCAAGCGTAATATTTAAATTCAATTTATTATATCTTCTCAAGTTTGAAATACGAAGGGGAGGGGAAGCAGGAGGAGAGAGGAAACCATATGTCAAGAAGACTGAATCAAAGTGAAAGTGGTGTGTGTGCGCACATTGGAGGAGGCTACGTTTGCCCTGATGTTTTCTATTTTGACTGTTGGAAAATTTTGGTGAGATGTGGGCTTGGTGTGACATCTGTTTAGCTTTGGGGAGCGTGTACGTGTCCATGTCCGTGTGTGTGTGTGGCAGGGACTGATGTCTTTCTTTGTATGAAGCTGGACAGTATCACATGGTGATATAAAACATGAACACCCACTTAGAAAATCTATGCAGAGCCTGCCAGGGTATTTCATCCCTTTTCTTTCTGGTGGGTTGCATGGGGCACATGCGCAAAGAGTCTTTTTCATTATCAGTATAGTGTTTGGGAAAGCCCTGCACCAATGATGCTTTGTGAACCAATGGTCCAAACCTGCTAATCTTTGTAAAGTTTCTCTATGATGAATCCAGGCTCTGAAAAAACATGACAGCAGGCATCAGAGCATGGTGCTCCAGCTAATGTAGCTTCCTATCCTGGTCTGCTACCTACCCTAAAAGCCGCAAGATGTGTGATTGGCAGAGGCACTGCAGCCTTACAAGCTCCCTGTTTGAGTCACCCCTGGAAATCAGGCCACCGATTTTCTCTTCTCCTGATGAGAAATGAGACAAATGCCCAAGGGGTTTGTTGTTGTTTTTTCTTCTTTCTCCATATTAACAGTCTGAATATTTGTATATAAAATGAAGGGGCGGGAGGCTAACAAATGTATTTACAGAGACTTTATAGGATGTTGTGTACAGCTCTGCTGAAAAGAGTCCGATACTTCAAGGGTAATCAAGTGCCTGCAAAACAGTTTTTCCACCACTGCTGGCAATAATTAGCCATTCAGACTGCACTAAAAGCTGCCTGAAGGCGGAGAGACATTGCTAGTTTGGGGAGCTGCTTTAAAAACAATCCATCAATATTTCTTTGCTGATGTTTCGCTCTAATTTCGTTCCATTTTCTGTGGCATCTTGGTACAACCTGAAAATCTGTGGTGCCCAAAGACCAACACTCAGTGTTTGTCAGTTTTTCAGGCACTAAAGCATTTGACATTAGGGTAGTTTCTATTTTTGTGTAAAATCCCAAACATCTGTTCCACAGGAGATGGGTTTGCTACCAAGCACTACTGTTAGATTTCTCGCCAACAAGTTTCATTGCTTCATGTGGTTTGTGTTTTGTTCTTTAAACAGTTAATTATGTTTTACTCTTTCTTCCATAAAAGCTAAATTTAGCCAAGATCTTCTCTAATCTGAAACATTTCATGGAAATTACAGTGTCGTTTAAAAAAACCCCATTCTGGATAGAGATTACAAATATATAAAATAAGTGAGGGTGGCGTCCTTTACATCATTCACCACTCCATCTTTGATGAGCACGGGCAAAGGCTGTTGTAAATGAAGATCCAGTAGGCTACTGCACGTACACATGTGCACAAGTACGCTCACACACACGAACGGATGTGCACGCACGTGCACGCAGCGGTTTATATGCTGCTGTCAGCAACTGGGCCCCAGTTCACTGAGCAAAAAGAGGGGGATCACAAGCCAGCCAATTGGATTTAGAAGAGCGGGGCTGGAAGAGACCTCAAGAGTTGACTCTGTTTGCGTGTCCCTAGAAACATCAGCCCAGCCTATATTATTGCCAAGGAGACATCCCGTACGGGGATGATCGCTGCTGCATCGAGGGTTCGCTGCTGCCTTGCAAGCACCCGCACGCTTTGTGTGTGCCCCGGGCTGCATGCCAGAAGCTGCTGGGCACAGAGAGGTGCAAACGGGATGGGAGCCACTGGTCTGAGTGGGCAGAGCAATCCTGAACATAGACAGCACTTCTCTGATGCCAGAGGATCAGCTAAGGGAGGGATGGGTTTTGCTATTCATTCAAGTGGCGTCAGGATTTCAGCCAAAACATCTATTATCACCACAGGGACATGAAATACAGGGACAAACTCATAAAATACTGCCAGGAACACCAGCACTCTCACTTTTCTGCCCCTTACCTTTTATCAAACTGGAAGATAAAGTCTGTTTACAAGAAAGTACTGAGAAATCAGTCTGCAGTGGGTGTGCTCTGAACAGATCACCAGCTTTTCCAAACATTCAGCATGTGTATATTAAGCTGTTCCTACGCATTCTCTGTTTTCATTTTTCCCTCTCTGTGTGGATGCATCTTTAGGATGATGAAACAGACAGCAACCACTTTTGTCAAATGAAATATGGGTCCCTGTACTTCAGCTCCATCAAAGTTCTTCCTTCTTACGCTACCTTTGATTGAACTGCTGCCTTGTTGGTCAGACCACACAGCACTGTGTCCAAGGAGCAGAAACTCAAGTGCTCTCATTACAGAACATCAAGTACTTTCCATACCGACCTCCAGAAAAAATGTAAATGGTGAATATCCATGAGGAAAAATGTGGGAAGCTCTGCACTGTGTACAACCTGAACACCCTGTGTGGAGGAGGAGCCATTCTCACCCAGGGTGGATCCTCCTGCTGCCATCCCACACATTCACTTTGGGGAGGTTGTATCTGGCTACTGGGGTTTCTGGTAGCAGTAGATCTCTGGTCTGCTCCACCCTACACCTGAGCACAGGGTGCTTCCCCGAAAAGGGAAACCAAACAAGCCCCCTGCTAGATTTGCATGGCAGTGCAGCGGCCTGCTGCTCAGCAGGCTGCCCCACCGGCTCCTAGCAAGGAAAGAGCTCAGAAAATTTGCATGGCATTTGCATGGGCTAGCAGAGAAAGGCATGGCACAGAGGCACTGAGCCCACTCAACACGGCCTGCTGCTGTCTGCTAGAGAAAGGAAAATACCTCCGAGGCTGGTCACAGCAGCAGCAAAGCGCAGGCCATGGAAAGTGGGCAGGGCTGTGATGGATCCTAGCACAGCGCTGTCCCACCCCTGCTGGGTTTTGCACAAACATTCCCAGCAAGCTCATGAGGAGAGGAAGGAAAACAAGAAAAGAGGGCTACATATATATTTTTTTGAGCAAAAGAGTGGGGAAAACCCATTAAAATGGAAGCTAACGCTTTGTTTCCCTCCTGTGACTCGTGGTCGGCTCTTGCCATGCTAGAGACCTCCCTGAGAGTGGCTTGGAGACAACCCTGACTCAGGCACAGACTCCCACTGGTGTCCATGCGCACAACTCCTGGCAGGCAGCTTCTGTGGGTGGGAGAACTGTGCCCAAGCACAGGACCTTTTAGTCCCTGAGAGGAGTTTCGGGAGGCTACAGGGCAGGAGGTGCATTTCTGGGGCCCGTGGAACTCTGTAATGGTCAGTGTTGCCACTGGTTCACTCTCCTGGTGATCACTGTTTTTTAATACCTTTACTACGTTTTTGACAAGAAAGGATAATGTGCTCTGTGCACTTTTTTTTTCCCTGTTTCAGTGATTCTTCGGGGATTGAGCAGATTTAACTATCTCCCTTCAGCAATCACTTCGACTTTGCTAAGAGACTCCCAAGATTTCAGGGGCAAGGGCTTTTACTGCAAGGGAGTCATCTTCAGTTTCCTTTAGCAGTCACTGGTTAACCGTCTAGCAATACTAATTGCTGTTCTGTATGGAGCATCACCTGTATTGCAGAGTGCCAGCTGCCTAACAAAGAATTACCACCAAAAGGCACGCCAGCTTCTGAAGAGGGGCTGCACTGCCTGCATCTAGTGCAGCAGCAAAAGGAGAGTGGCTAGAGGCAAGGAATTTAATTGGTTTTTTCTGATCTGTATATAGCTTCTGTAACACTTTGTTGCTCAGAGTGGTTACACCTGTGTAGCAGCTACCAAACAATGTCCAGAGGCAGAATTCTGGTCCATGGTGTACTTGACACCAGAGTGCATCCTCCTTCATGCTTGCATGTGACTGTCCTCACATCGGGCAGCAATGCAGCCCGTAGACCAACTACTTCCCTGACTTGAAAAGAGGTATCAGTGCAATTCTGGGTGACTCTGGATATTGTGGTGCATTTCATAATGATGGAAGTCCTTAAGCAATTTGAAATACATATCTTTCATATCTAGGGATTTGGCTTTCTCTGCATCCTTTCTGCCTGTGTGCAAGATGTATTTAGTGTGAGCTACACCTTTCATTCGGGAAATGAAAATGGGCAGAAATGCCATGGAAATACGTATAAGGATCCCCTGTTTTCTCCAGAGCTACAATACCCCTCTGTGCTTCTCCCTTTATTATTTTGCATGCATTTGCAAACTTTCAGCCTCTGTCTTCCGGGGAATGTGTGACACATCCTTTTGAGTTTTCTGTTCAGCACTATCAAGCTTTAGCCTCAGAAATACCTGCTGTTTCCTGGATCTAATTTCATTTTGGCTATAAAATAGACCACCCAATTCGAGAAGGAAATACTGTTATCTCCATGCTAATTGTTAAATGATTTTTTGTCGGGCTCCACTGGAAAAGAGCCAGATGTGTGGTGGGATACAACCCACTAAGAACTGATCAAAGACCACCAGATACACTCTTCTACAGGCAACCCATCAGCAACACACCAAAACACAAAACAGGCTGCCTTTCCCACCACATGAAACAGCAACTGGAACAATTCTGCCCCAAGTTCCTCATCTTTCACTCAGTGCCAAGGTATCTAACCTTGCCTTGCTCTTATGCAGCAGACTTCCTTGTAAAATTGGCATTAATTCATTCTTCCGACCTGCTCTAAACTTTTCTTGACGGTCTCTTCACATCACCTTTTATTGCCAGGCTCTGCCTTGCCTTTATCTGCCATCAGAACTGCGCTAAAGTCGTTGGCTTTCTGCACTGCAGATAAGCTCGCCCTTGTTTTAAGCCCCTGTCCCGGCGCCTGGCTCTGCAAATCCCTTTCTATGCAAAGAGGTCAGCTCTGTCCCTGTTTCAGGCTTTACAGAAGGGAGCCCCAGCTCTGAGAATCAGCTTCCCGGGGTGGGGGGGCTTCACAGCACTGGCAGGGGTCTGTGGAGCCTGTGCTTGGCCTTCACGTTGGCAGCCGCCACGTGCTGCCACCTCTCATCCCAGTTTTCTTCTCACTGTTGCTGGCAAATTTGCAGTTCCTTCTTCATGGACCTGCAACACTGAAATGCTAGTGGTGTAGCACATCCATGTGTCCTTGTATAATTGTCTACTTCCCAACCTTTGGATGGAAGGAAAGCAATGAACAGCCCTGAGGGGTACATGGCGGTATAAGGAAAGGGATGCCATTCCTTGCTGCACTCACCTGACCTAATTCAGGGCCAATTATGACAGTGGCTTGCGCCACCTAACACCAGGACCCGTTTTAACACCATTCTTAAGGCAGTTAAAGGTGTTCAGGGCACGGCTGGGTGAAAAGACACACACAATCACACACACGCATAGGCACACAGCATCCACTGAAACAAAATTCCCAGGGAAATTTTTCATGAATCGACAATAAATTTAACATGCCACTCATACTTACGTACTGTTTTTAATCTTAAAGCACAGAAAATAATATCATGGAATATTTTAAAATATTTCATCCCAGAAATCGTTCTGTCGCTTGAGAAATAAGGGGGAGAAATGAAAGGAAACACAATGTCAACAATCAAAACCAGATTTCAGACCATTTTCAAAATATTTTCAAGGAAAATTGTCTGAAGCAGGTTCTTTTTCTCATGAAAAGATCAAACTTACAGAATCACAGAATGCCTTGGGCTGGAAGGGACCTCAAAGCCCATCTAGTTCCAACTCCCTGCCATGGGCAGGGACACCCTCCACTTCATCAGAGTGTGAAAAAAAACCCAAAACCAAAAATGCACTGAAAAATTGACATGTGACCAGTACAGATGATCATTCCCATTGTATCCACTAAAAGTTAGCAACTTCAGACTGTTACTGAATCATAAAAAGAAAGATTTCCAAGAAGATGACAAAAAATAAGTTTTTAAAGGAAGCCACATATGAAACTGGAGTCATTCAAATGCAAACGTGTCGACTCCAGAATTGTGTCTGTTACTTTAAATCTGACATCGTTGAGCAACCTTCCAGTATTTCCATAATCTCTTCACCTTCTGCTTTGTAGCTAGTATGTTCAAAAGCCTGTGAAGGATAGACTTCTACTTCTCCTTCCTGCTGCTCCAGGCTCCAGAGCCTGACGCGGGGGCTTACCACCCCAGCTCTCCAGCAGAAAATATATTTCCTTTTCCCGCTTTGGGCAGGTGGTTTGTGAGTAGGGAGAGGCCACATAAAAGCTAAAGGTGGTTTGCTCTTCTCATGGGCCTACAATCACCTCTATTAAGAAATATTCCTTTTTTTTTCTCTCCAACATAAAATGAGATGTTAGAAAAGCACACGGGTCTCTGCAACCTACGCTGATCTGGAGTAACAGCATTTCTGTCTGACCTGTGGGTCTGGGTGTTGAAGCAATATGCTGAGGCAAAGGCTTGAAGGTTGCTCAGTCTTCACAATGAATTTTGGCTAGGCTGGTGAGGAAGCCCTTCGGTTTATGCATTATTTCACATCTCCAACCATGATGATTCTGTGATTCTATGATAACTTGAGAAGAGAGGAAAAAATGACACTGGGAAAGGGTGAGGCCATTGGTGTCCATCTGGCTGACAGGAATGGTGAGAGAGGCATACAAAAGCAGGTATTTCAGAAAGGCAAATCGTTTCTAGATACAATGATTGTAGCCATTCTGTCAGTGCTAGCTGGTAAAAAAGAATTTTAAAATGTAGAAAACCTCAGAACATACTCTGGTTTGAGTTGACGCAAAGCAAATTGTTAGGAGTTTTGGCAAGCTACATTAAAAATGAATCTAGAACCAAGAAAAACCCCTAAGAGTTTCAGCTGCTAAGGCTTCAAGAACAATTTCAAAATAAAATTAAATGCAAATTATTATTTCTAGTACAAATATTTGATTGCATTAATTCTGAAAGCAGTTAGAAAGTACTCCAGTTTTGTATTTTTCACTCCTCCTTGAGGAAAATAAGTTAAAAAATAGTCATAAATTAATGAAACATCATTTTAGCCTAAAACTGCATTAGCCAAAAAATATTTTGGCTATAACATTTTATCCAGCTGTATAAAGCAGAATTTCTTTCATAGTGTTTTCTTTTACTCATCCAACCCCCCTACAAATTGTTGCCTGCTTTTCCTGCCCTTTCTTCCTATATGTATCGCTGTGTGCTATATAGTGCAGCATAATCAATGGCACGTGAGCAGTGCTGGTGGGAGGAGGAGTCCCGTTTACCTACGGATCGGATCGTGTGTCTGGCGCTGCCATCCAAGTGGCTGCTTCCACGTCTTTTCAGTTGATGTGTCAGAAAATCAATCCGTGACCTCAGCAAAATCTTGACGCTTTCCTCCATCTATAGGGAGGGCTGTTAATAATTCATGGCATCTCTTCTTTTTCAAAACTAATTTATTCTGAAGCTAAACACCCCACAAAATGCTCACTGCAGAATCGGTCACCGTTCTTCTATCCCTCGTCTCCTGAAGTTCAAATAAGCCATCAAAGGGTTGCAGGTATTTTTAATGGCCAAATCTCAGGAGAGGATTGGTGATAAATAATTCTGAGGGTGGAGATTGTTTTGTGGTGCGGGCACTCTGTACCGCGCTGTGCACGCAGTCAGGTCAGACAGTACTGTAACTGCAAAAACAGGATGGTCTCAGTGAGGTTAATTTCCTGTAGCGACTGCTAGATTTTGTGACAAGGCTGAGTGTGTATACGAAATGTTCTCATATTCTTGACACATGAAAGATAAGAATGGCAGGCTTTCTTGAGGTAAATATGGACATAAACAGCTGTGGGAGGGTTTGTGCACCAGAAAGCTCCTTGGGTTTTCCCCATTTTTACAGCTGGTACAACAAAAATACTTACTTCTCACCATGGACACTTTAACATAAAATACCCATGAAATAACTATTAAATAAAGGCTTGTAGAGGTGAGCGGGTCCATTCTTCACCTTATGCTTCTGCGGTGTTTCATAGCAAAGGAAGGAAGGAGAAAAAAAGATTCTTTGAGAACAGAAACGAAACAAGCACACAAGATCAGCTCCCCTATAAGGAATTAAAGTATTTCCAGAAGTGTCCCCTGTGCACTATCTATCCAGGTCAGAGTTTTCAAGCCTAAGTAATTAAACAGTAGTTTTCTGGATTCGCAATTGCAGAGTGTAATTAATGCTCATAAGTTCCTCAGATAATTTCATTAAAAGTCAGGAAAGAAAAAAAAAAGAAAAAAAAAGGCAGTCTTCTTTTCCTTAGTTAAGCTGACAGAATATGGCTGGTCCAAACATTCTGGTCACAGCAATTTATTTAACCTGCTGTTGCCACCCTGCCCCGGAGCTTATCAGAACTGGTGATTTACTGTAAAGATTAAAAAAAGCTGCATAAACCACTGTTAATCTCCACAGATGGGTTCTGTCTTTTTGTCTTCCTGCTTCAGACTCATCCATATAGACCTCTGCAGTGTTCCTGGGTTTCAAGTGAGGAGAAAGGAGATGCTCCAGCAGTCTCTCCCAGTTGGGCTATATATACACACACATAAAGCCCTTCTGCAGACTCCTTTCTTTTAACATGTGCTCTTGTCTCCAGCGGACAGAAATCGTGTTTTCATACCTACCGGATATTCTAAATTTAAATACTATTGGTCTACTGTAAATAACAATGAAAGAATTTACTCTGACAGCACTGGAGGCAGCATATGGATTCAAGTTTTAGACAACACTACATGTAAAATGCCTTTCCTTTTTATAGCAGAATATACGTAGAGTCTTTTAAGCTCAGCTCCTGAACTGAGCATGATGCATGTAGTCATCCAGCCCAATCAACAGCAGAATCACAACTTCATGTCAGTGCAATACATTGTTAACTGATATGTCAGAAAATCAATTAATTACTTTTAAGTAGCAGTTAAGAGTATCCACACAATACTGCCATGTGAATTATTAAAGAAAGCAAGGTTGAGTTTTCTCCACAACTGAAACCCTGTCTTAAAAGAAAGTGCAAAATGCTGCTTCTGCCCTGAAGCCTAATCAAGATTATTGGGCAGGCAACAGGAACCAAAAGAGTGGTGGAGGGTACAAAACGGGAAAGATGCTGCCTCCCAAAGCAAGGGCACAAGAAATCTGTAATGGCTGCAGCTGTTAGGAAGCCTGAATGACAAACCATCCCTTCCTTGGAGGTACAACAGCCTCCAAACGGAGTAATGTCAGACATGGCTCTTAGGGACTAGAAGGCAGAACGGTGGGAGAAGGACAGAAAGAATCTTCTATAGCTCCACCAAGGGACCTGCTCAGACTCTGTGCACCCCCTGTCACTGTCTGTTATAGATTTTTGCCTGAGATTCTCCCCTGGCATGCTGAAGGGAAACATAGCGTTAGTGGGACATCATCATCATGGAGCTTTCTGCTTTCCATAGGGCTAAAAGGACAATTAGGAGACTGGAGCATCTCTCATATGAGGAAAGGCTGCAAGAGCTGGGGCTGTTTAGCCTGGAGAAGAGAAGGCTGGACATGATCCTGTGCAGCCTACTTTAGGTGATCCTGCTTTAGCAGGGGGGTTGGACTAGGTGATCTCCAGAGGTCCTTTCCAACCCCTGCCCTTTTGTGATTCTGATTCTTTGTGCTTTGGTCTGTTGGAGATGCTACATGGGTGAATATATCAGGGAAGGTGAAGAGGTGACTGTAAGGTGGGATTCAGCTTGGGATTTTTATTTTCTCTTCTTGTGGTGGGAAAACTTCACAGATCAGGGTCTGGAGAGCTGAAGTACGTCTATGAGAGTGAGTGTGTCCAGAAGGTTATCCCATTGATGCCCCAACCAGTGAGGCTGGGCAGGCTGTGTCACGTGGTCCCTTGCTCCGCAGAGTAGGAGTGTGCCATGGGGTAATAGAAAGTTGACAGCATTTGTTGTGACATTCCTTCCATGTCTGGAAAAAGCATGATGCTCTTGATTCAGCTTGGCCACATCCAAGTCTGTAAAAGATGACCCTTGCTCTTCCCCCTTCTCCTCCTGCCAAGAGCTCTGGTAGGGATTGGAGTGGGGGCAAAAAGAAACCCCATGCTCAGCCTGTGTTTTCTGGTGTTTGTTGTCTCCATCACTGTAGCCAGGGAGCTCCCATTGGGTGACACGCCAGAGGGGAGGATACAGCGATGTGTCTGTAGTGCTGGGGTGCTACCACTACCCAGTGACCTCAAAACACCGTAGGTTCAGGCACCATGTCACTGCAGCTGTGGCTGCAGCACAGGCACCATGGTTTGCTTCCTGTGGGTTTCCGTCCTACCTTTAAACTACTCACCAAATCTCCAACAGAGGCCTGGCAGGTTGCTAAACGGGAAAGATTTTGATCTGAAAGCTAATGAGTTGTGGTGTATCTATGGTGCCTTTTTTTCCTTGCCTGCACACCCTTTAGGAATTCTGGCTTCAGGGTTCAGATACAGAGGTCCTGGGTTTGGTGTTTTCCAGGCCTGGCCCTGAAGAAGTGTAATAAATGGCTCAAATTCATGGCCATCCAGTGGTTCTAATGGTGCTGCTTTGGCTCCCCAGATCACATCTGTCCTTCTGGCTAAGAAATGGTAGGTAATTTTACACACACGCACACTTTTTTTGGGGGGTGGTCAGAAAATGTTAAAGCTTTTCAGAAAAATGTATGTACTGGCTTTGACCAGAAAGCCTTCTTCAGTTTCTAGGGTGAGATGTCAGGAAAAACTAGAGACAGCAGCCCAACCTGGATGTGGGAGGCTCCAGTCCTGTCCCTGATCCAACTGTACTCAGCTATTCCTGAAGATGGGACCCACTGCAACAGGGGAAGCTAGGACACCCAGCTGCTTGGGGAGTAGCACAGTGCAACCTTCACATCCTGGGTATGGCTCATTCCGGCCATCAGGCAAGCCCCCCTACCTGCTAGGAAGGTTTGAAGCCCCACACAGGAGAAGAACTTTCTGAAGTTGTTCAGACAGTCCATGAGCTCCCAGTAGGCTCTGTATAAGGTCTCTTGGCAAACCTCAAGCAACAAAGAGGTGCAAGGTCTTCAAGATGGTGATAGAGGTGTTGGTGGCTTGTTGAAATCTGCATGGGAACAGCTCTGCCAGGTTTCTAGGTGTGGCTTCATTTGGCATTTGAGCATTTTAGTTGTACTGTGGCACATGTGTCCCATGTTGTTTCTAGTCCTGTGTCTAGCCAGGTTTCTCTACACCAGTCTGAGTCCATGGGCCAGCTTCTGTGCTGGTGCAAGGCCAGAAAGAGGAGGGAAGCTGAGCTCACAGAAAGTGTCAGTTCTGCAGTGCTTCTGGCTGAGTTTGGCTGAGAAAGTCTCTCATAATGGACTTTAGTTTTGTCTAAAGCACGTGGTTGGATGGTTTGGGGTAAGGGAGGCAATGGGTACTCTCATCTTTTCCTTGTGACCATGTAATTACAGCCTGGGGTGGCTCTCAACACAGGAGAGAGAGATGAAAACTGCTCATCAGTACAGATAGAGCTGCTGCAGGCAGAGCAGGGTAGAGACCCTGGCCCTCGGGGTGGACAGAGAGTCAGCATTTGGCTATGGCACAGCCTAGCTGGCTTGGCACCGTCGCTTGGCCAGGAGGTCACTGTGAAACTCCCTCTCCTGGCCAGCGCCAACCTGAGACCTTGTGCTTCCCAGAGCCTGCAAGCCTACAGCAGGGCTCGGCACGGGGATGGCCACGCAGCGGAGCAACCCCTTGGTGCCACGTAGAGTGCGCGCTGCGGCCGGGCGATGCAGCGGTCGGTGCTGGCAGGGGCAGGCGGCTGCCCGAGGGCTGTGACCCCAAGTCAGCAAATGCATTCCCAGGTTGCAGGGCTCCATTGTTTCACAAATCTTTGACTTTAAAGGAGACAGTGATGGAAGGACAGCTCATGTTAAAAAAAATAATAATAATAATTTTAAAAAAAGGATAAACATGCTTTTGATCACTTTCAAATGTCCAGCAGGCAGCTCCAAAACAAATGAAATTCTAGCTGGTGTTCCAAATGTCTCACAGCATTTGGTTTCACGGGAGAACACATCCAGCTTCAGCGTGATGAAAGTGCACATAAATATTATTCCTATCCAAAAAAGCCCTGGCATTTGAATTTTCCCCAGTAGCCATGTGTGTCTTACAGTGAAGTCCACCCTCATCCACAAGTTTGGTCATTCCCTCAGCGACCCAGGCAAACACCCATGGCATCCCACTTCCAGAAAAACAACCTGCTTCAGAAGGGGGTTGCTAAATGCCCTGCAAAGAGGATGTAGTGCTTCAAAGCTAGTTAAGGATGGTGTTGCATGTTGAAAACAGGACGTGTGCTCCATCCTGTTTCATTCTTACTTGCCTCTTTGGTGTTTCATTTTGGTTGGCTGGGTGGGTGGGTTTTTTTTTTTTGTTCACGTTAATGCTTTTTAAAAATATGTCAGTCATTTAGCTCAGTTCAGAGAACCCCAAAAATGCTCCTGTTCATTAAGTGCTTTATCAGGTAATCTCTCTGCACATCTCTCAAGAGACTGAGAGACGCTGGGTGTTAAGATGGGACAGAGTGTAAAAAAACCCACCGCCCCAGTTACGTGTTTTTTGTATAGTGCCATCCACAGAGGCCTTTCTATAACAAGTCCAGACCCCTGTGTTTGAGGAATGTAAGTTTATCACAGCCTTGCAGAGTACGTAAAGGGATGCATGTGGGAACCCTGGCCTCTCACAGCGTTCCTGTGCATTCAGTGAAGCAAAGTTTTTATTGTTAAAGTGAAGCTGGTCTGGAGAGGTGTCCTGCAGTATGTGTGAGGATGTTAGGAGCGATATATTAGAAGATAAAATGCCACATAACTTTGGGAAACATACTTTTGTTAACAGGGCTATTTTTACAGAATGGCTAACACCCCTTCGGTCTGAAAACAGAAGCCATTAATCTGCTTTCACTTTTCATATCACCTGTTAACAGGATGCCATCAAAGGGCACAGCATTCCCAGCTACTTCCATTTTATTTCAGACTGCTGTTTGGTTTTGCTGTACAGAAGCTCCCCAAGGACTAATCTTAAAATTTGTGCGATGCCTCAGATTACTGAGATTAAAAAGTTATCACAGTCCTGACTTGCAGGTGATCTGAACATCAAGAGCTTCACTGAAAGTCCATGAGAGTTGCAGGTCTTTAGCACCTCCAGGAAAACACGTTTCCATTTCTTAAGCTAACGCCTTGCCAGGATTTGTCTTCCTCAAATAAGTATGGGGTTACCGCTGGAGCAACACTAGCAGTACATATGTACAAATTAAGAATACCTCTTTTCTTGGCTCACATAACCTCCTGTCTGCCCCCTACCACCTCCAGGCTAACACCCTAGCGTAGAGCTGAGAAGTGGCCAGTGGGACAGTGCGTGCAGTTGATGCAATAAGGGTGCAGCTGGGGTTTCACTTGCGTGTGCATTTGACTGTCTTGGCGCGTGCACGCGTGCGCACACACACACACACACACACACACAGAGTAAAAAGCATTCATCTGAAAGTACTGATAGCTTTTTCCTAGAATCCCAAAGTTACCAAACTGAAATAAGAAGTAAAGAAAGTTTTTTACAAGCTCTTCAATTCTCTGTCAACTAATAGTATCATATCATATCATACTTATTATCTATAAACTCAAATCCAACCCAGTCCATAATTCAGTTTTCCCTGGAGATCCATCCTCTCTGATATCAGTATACATGTATCTTGCACAGCCCCATAATTCCTTATCTTTATGTAAATGCCCACAAGGTGCTCACACTCTGATAGATGGGCAACAAACAATAGGAAAAGGAAGGTGAAAACTGATAATAAAAAACCCCCAAACAACATGAGAGAGATGAGGACTGAAGGTCTGTACATTTCAAAAGCTCAAACCTAGCACTTTATGGAGGGATGGAAAGAAGGAACTTTTTCTGTAGCGTTAGCTTCTGAAGATAGCAGCTAGTGGGGGGTGCTTTATCTGCCCTGTAACAGAGGGGCTATTGCATCTCTGCCGAACCACTGTCGGCAAAGCCCAGGAAACATCTTGCTGTGCAGTTGATGAAACATTTGCCTGAGGTCTCTCACAGTCCTCCTGTGGCAGTTGAATAATGTCATAACCCAGGATTGTGTAAGAGTTGCTAGAGTGGTACAGATTGTGCTGTTTCATTTCATATCACCGGGCTTTCCGTGGGGTTTTCTTCTTTCTTCAACCCCCACCTCTTTTTTCCATTATCTTCCTTAGGAAAAGGAGTACATTTCTTGGGCAGGTCTCTCCTTCTTTACTCCAGCAGCTTTAAGACAAAGTCCAGAAGAAAGGAATACATCACACCACTTCTTTGTTTTAAGCTCAGTACAAGAGCAATGGCCAATGAGCCCCAAGCAGTCTCTGGACTAGCCTTTCCCAGAAGTACAATTTATGTCATGGTCCCTTTCCCACTGGCTGTGGTACAAGCCCTCCTGTGAGTCCACGGGACTCATAACCTGCTCTTGTGGACCAATGGCTTCAGCTGTTCCTGGAATAGCTTAAGCACAGGCACAGTTTTCCCACAGGCGATGTTGCGTGTGCTGAAGTGTTTGCAGGGCCTGTAGGTTTGTGGCCATGTGGTGACAAGTGAGGCTTTAACATTTTTATAGAATATAATATTTGAAATGCTAACAGTGGTATCTACTTGAAATGCAAGGTTTTTGCCCAGCAGCAAATGGCTAGTAAATCTCACAGCCTTTTGTTTTCACATGCATTTCCTGATTTCATTAGAAATTAGGTCTTGGACTCTTGAAAATACGAACAAAACCCCCAAACTAACAAAAAAAACCCAAAACCCAAAAAACCCACAAACAAACAAAAAAAAATCCCACCAAAACCTCAAACCCCCAAAAAATAAGCAGTTATGCATAAGGCAACATTTATTTTCGTCTACCCAGATACAGTTGCTACTATTTGATTTTATTTCTATTTGCCACTGTCTATGACCATCTATTTTCTAGGAGGAAAAATAGCTAACAGAAGGTGAAATGAAAAAGTACAGGGAATACATTTGGCATCCTAGCCAACACTCCCGTCCTTAAATTTATAAAAAAAAAAAAAGGAGATGGAGGGGATTGCCAGGTGGGACACTAAGTGCACAGGGGTTTTACAGCACTGTGGTACAAGAGATACTCTGTAAATCTGCATTGCAAGCCAGGATCTGGTTGTCCTCTGACTGCCTTTTGCACTTTTTCAGTAGCTGCAGCACATCGGCGTGCTTTGCACAACAGCTGGACTGCACTTTGGAGTCTGGTTCAAGGTTTTAAAAACATCTCTCTACCTCTCTGTCCATCCATCCCTCCTCATCCATATATCCATTCATCTTCTCATGACTACCCTATGGAATTGCTGAATTTCACACTTGGTGACAAATGTGACAGGCTCTGACAGTGTGTGTGACACTTGCACGCTCGTGTGCTTCTAGGAAGGATTATTTCCTCTTAAATTCTGGAGAACTGAGATGTGCATCACTTCATCTACAGCAGACATTTCAAGCTTTGCAGATACTGACACGTATTTACCGATTTATCAGAACTTCTGTTACCATTTCTCACACAAATTCCCATCTCAGGGATGCCAGTGAAATTATCCCTGTGCACTGGAGGGATGAGGTTGGCTTTAAATTGTCCTGCATATCTACTGGGAGAAAAAATAAAGAAATAAAATCTCCTCTTCACAGTAGTCAGGGGTGTTCTCATGATGCCACTGCCTGGTGTTAGTGACTATAAAATACCCTGAGTGGGGGAAGTCTGCAGAAACAATCATTATCAGTATCATTTCTCTCTTTACTGGCAGGAGATCCTTGCGCCTTTGTAACAGTGCATCAGCTGAGACAACAGGAACAATCCCAACCTGGTTTCTAAGAGCAAAACTCTGAAGTTAAATCTTCATCCACTTCCACTCTAATTGGGTGGAGGAAAAAAAATCATCTGAGAAGCCAAATGAAAATTACTAGCCTATAAATGCCTGAGGCAAAAAAAAAAGACGAGAGAGAGGGAGGGAGAGAAGAGAGGGAAAGATGGGAAGTCTCATGTGAGTTTGGTTAGTGGAAGAAAAAAAAACAAAACACGTACTAAGTATGGCTGCATGTCATTTTTCAATTTGCTCATGTTAAATAATGATCTCTAGGGCAGAGAAAGAGTGGAGTGAAAAGGAAGAGCTCTCCCCTCATCTTGTTTAGTTTCTGCTGGTCTTTTGCAGTGTCTGGTCACTGCCTGGCTATCACATAAACTTAAACATGAACCACGGGCAGTTCGGTGTGTCTTCTCCTCTCTCCTGGACCATGTACCTGATGAGGAAAAACAGAGCGGCCGCTGGCTTCTTTGGTAAAGACTTCTTTATCTTCCTTTTCAAAAGTTTTTTTCTTTGCCTTGTTATGAAATAAGAATCTCAGTTGTAAAGTCATAGAAATTATTTGATGGGGAAAAAAAAAAACCCTCTTTAAAGTAATACAGCTTCTGCTGGAGCAGAATAAGGGAATCCCTCGCTGTGTGCATGCATGCGCGTTGACTTCCACAGGGCAGTTAAATACGTGTGGGGGCTCTCACTAGTCTGTCAGGTGTGTTGCAAGCCATCTTAACTGAACCTCTTTCTTCAGAGGAAATGCTTCAAAACAGTTTACATTTCACATGCTTGGGATGGGGGTGCCCCTGAAGCTGGAAGGAATCGTGCAGAGCGTGGCGGTGGAAGGTGGTGTCTGTCCGACAGCATTTAACCTTTGATGGTTGGCAAGTCTGTCATAGCAAAGCCATCGCAGAGGGACAGGTAGTGCAAATGGATGTTGTTGATTGATTGGAGTCCCAGGGTTGCCATCACTAGTGATGCTCTTTCATACGAACTGTCTGCTTGATGAGATTTTAACCCCTCAAAAATGACAGTGGAGGGAAAATTTTCCCATCAGAGCATCAAAGATAACTTTTTATCACAAGGATATTTTAGATAAAATAACAAGAATTTTAACAAAATACTGTAAAGTTTGCTATGGTCCATTTTGCGGTGTATCTATAGATCTGTGAGACTGCCTTTTCCTGCATCACTGGCACCTCTTGCACAAACAGTGTGCCAGAAAGACATCCTACATCTTTTTTTAATATTTGACACACTGCAAAATTTGTTTCTTTTCTATAATGCTGGGGCTAGCTTTGTTCTTAGTGACACCCTTTCTGCTAAATATTTACTGAATTAAACAAATTGATATCTGTGTGCAAAGGGGGTGTATTAGCAAGGTTTTACCTATTTTTATGGTTCAGGTTTTAAAAGATCCAGTGAAGATGAAAGTGAGGAATAAAGAGAGGAAAATCGATCGGTTTTGATTCCCACTTGATTCCTTCACTTTTCCTCTCCCAGCCCATGAGTATATGGCAAGCCTATACGGCACCTTCCTCCAGGGACTGCTGCTAACATGAACTGCAACAAACTTTCCATTTGCAGCTAAACAAGGGGACAAACTTTCTTCTTATTTATAGCCCGTGAACCCCTCAAACTCCAAACTCCACTCATCCTAAACCATCACCAGACTGAGACAATCACCATTTGTGTCTGTCGCAGAGCACCCGGGAAGGTGGCGTTGAAGCATTTTTGCAACAAACCCAAGTGCTAGGGAAAGCCTGATGCTGAGGACTCACCACCCCAGCGCCGAGAGGGGATGAGCAGGCTGTGGCTGCTGGAGGAGCAGCCGTGTGCCATGCCCCTGGGACGAGCCTGGCCTTTCCCTGTCTTGCTTCCGCAGAGCTTCACACGCAGCGCCAGTGCTGAAAAAGCCCAACGTGCGACTGGGTGATTTATCAGGCTTCCCAAAAGCAAGCGAAATGGTGAGACGTTACTTTGCTCACCTGTCCAGGGTATTGTGACCCATGCCTAAAATAAATCTTGGTGTTGGTGGGATGCTTTCTGCTTTGTAAGGCATGGCGATCCTTGTTGGTTATCTTTTTCATAGCATCAGAGCTTGCTTAAGAGCATGGAATGAGAAACAATTTACAGAAGGATCACAGAATCTCAGGAGGGCTGAGGTTGGAAGGGACTTCTGGAGGGCATCTGGTCCAGCCCCTCTGCCCAAGAAGGGCTGCCTAGAGCTGTTTGCCCAGGATGAATGTCAGTGTCAAGTCAGAAACATTTGCCATAATTTAGATTGTGTTTTTAACAGATGCACGTAATTCTTGCTCTGTGGGACACCAAAGATACTGCAGGTAACAAAACAAACACCAAAGATACTGCAGGTTAAGTGGATGCCGTGCGAGATGAGTTGTGTAGTGCATTAAAAAAATGAGCAACTACATTTGTTTAGTATTGTCCTATGTGAGTTTGATTTAGTAGTGATACTTCACACCTAAAAATCAAGTGAGGATGCTTTGTGTTTGCTAAGAAAGGCTAAAACATACTGCTACATATGCCTGCTGCCTAGCAAAGCTAAAACTAAGGCATTTGCAGTCCCTAATTTCATAACTGAGCAAATGAGCAAGAGGAAAAGCAGATTAAAAAAAATCCAGTTGTCTTTCAAAATGAACTTGCCAATTTATAGATGGCACATTGTGCCACTGGGTATCGTGTGCAGCATCTGTAACTGGAAAAGCAGTAGATGAACATGATCTTAAGCTAATCTTGCTAAGCTTTGTTCACTCTACAGCAAATTTCCTTTTAAGAGAGTTGTGCATTGTAGTTGGTATTCAGGGAGCCATTTATTATGACTTGCTGCCAAGAATATTTCATGCTTTTGAATATTCTATAAGGTTAGGGTATATTTCAGGGCAGATTTGTAGCAAGACTGAAGTAAGAGGTCTGGAATTACAGCTGTTCTTCTCACCTACCCGGACACAAATCAGGGCCTCGTAGCTAGAGTTGTGTAAGCCGAGAACCAGGCTCATGGAGGACTTTGTAGCTCAGGGGAGATGGTAGGCGTTGGGTTTTGTTAAGCCCCAATATATTGTCATCCTTGGCACTTCAGGCCATGGGAGGAGAGCCCATAGGTGATCCAAGCCCAGTGTCACTGTCTGGGGACATGGAGGCATCAGCGAGGAAGAGGCAGGGGCTGGAAGGCTGCCTGGGATGCGTGGGGGGGACCTGACTAGCCTCGGCTCCTCCCTCCCTCTCCCCGGACAAGACTCGGTTCCCTTGCTGGGGCACAGATCTCATCTCGGACAAATGAGAGCAGAGGCTGGATATGAAGCTGTGCCTCATTATGACCTGGGGGAGATCTGTGGTTGAGATCAAAGGTAGTAGATGACATATCCGGTAAATTAAGAACGCTTGAGAAAAAAACCACCCAAGAGCAGTAGCAAAGATCTCCATTTAAACACAGGAACGCTTCCGTAGCCATTATTTGCACTCGTTTTACGTGCAGTTAGTGGTGGTGAGGGACGCCAAGCTGACAGCCCTGCCAGTGCTGCCTTCTGCCTCGGCCAGAGAGCACCCTGCTCCAGGACCACCCCCAAGCCCTGCAGCACAGCAGCCCCAGGGATCCTGGCTTTGGCCAACCTGGTGCTGGAGGCAGAGTCGCTGGGACTGCTGAAACACCCCACAGACCTCCCGCCGTGCACTCCCACACTGGTTTTCTTCCACGGGAAGCCAAAGCAAGGGGAGGGAGGTGGTTCATGCCCTGTCACACCCCTGTCACACCCTCAGGGCTTGCAGGTCACTCCATTCAGGGGTGGACCTGGATGTCCCCTCTGTTTTAGTGGCTGCCAGAGGAAAGATCTCTGCAAGTGATGAACAGAGGCTGTTCCTCTGTGCCCAGCAGAGCCCAGGCACCCTGCACCAGCCATGCAAGAGATCAGTCCAGCCACATCCCAGGCCTTTCAGGGATGAAGCCCCATGAATTCTCCAGGAATCCTTTCCCTACTTCTCCTGCCCTCACCAGTGAAGAAGTGGTATTATTTTTCCCTCCAAGTTAAGCAGTTGTTTTGCCCTGTCTGCCAAATACCGTGAAACTCCTGCATCCCACAAAAGGTGCCCACACAGGGAGAACCCTTGGCATAGTATTGATCGGCACTGGACATGGGCTGGGGCTTGCCTGGTGTAAAATGGTGTGGGCCCACCCATCTGAGCAGAGGCGTACTGTCATACCTTGCCTGAAGGCTATTTTTTAAAGTATAGATTTGCACTGGAGTTTAAATAAGGTTTTAGACTATGCAGAGCTGGAGGAACTGCCACAGCTGAAACAGAGCCAGTGCTGCAAACAGATAACTCCTCGGTCTCAGTGAGAGTGACACTGAGACCGAGAGTGACACCGAGAGGGATGCAGAGACTAAAGGATTATCTGTCTTCCCTAAAAATTAAAAGTTAACACAGCTCTAGCACAGCTGTGATGGGTATCCAGACCTGCTCTGAGTTATCCTTGGGGCTCTGAGGGTAAGTCTGGTCTTACCAGAAGATGCTCAAATTGGTAAAACTTAAGAGTTCAGAACAGCCAGTCATAGACATGAATGCCTTGGAAAGTCCTCGCTTCTCCAACCGACACAGAAGGGTCCTGCAAACATTTGCATCAGCTTAGGAGTCCCCTAAAATAATCAAACTGCGGAAGTCCCCTAAAATAATCAAACTGTGGAACAGTTTTATGGGTTCAACTGTAATTTTAGTACCAAAAGAAAGTAACACTGAAAAAAAGATATAGAAAGGAATGAAACCATTTGGAAAATATACTTCTCCTTAGACTAACAAAAATAAAATCCAGGGGAAAGCGCCATGCCATGGAAAGTATCCCAAAGAATTAACCTGTGGAGTTATTTTGATGCCTTTTGGCTCTAGGGAGGGCATGTTTTGAAAGGAGTGCAGAATCCAGCCTGCAGACCTCCTGCTTCCCCTGCTTGTGCCACCGTGGGATTAATCATGCAAGAACGCAGTGAAGGGTGATACATCTAGCTGCACTTGTCATGCAGAACTGTCTGGGCAACCCAGGGAAGACATACATGCAAAGATCCCAGGACAGATTTCCACCTATTATATACAGCCGTCACCGTCAAACAGGCTGCCCAGAGAAGGTGTGGCTGGTCCCCCACCCCCAACAGTGTTCAAGGCCAGGTTGGATGGGGCTTTGGGCAACCTGGTCTAGTGGAGGGTGTCCCTGTCCATGGCAGCAGGGTTGGAACTAGATGATCTTTGAGGTCACTTCCAACCCAAAGCATTCTATGGTTCTGCGATCAGTTGGCCAGCCCAGGCATTGCTCTGCCAATGAGCCCAGCTGGGCATCGGGTCCTTTTGCTAGAGGATTACTAAAAGAAGTAGCATTTAGCATCTGTGTACAGTCCTGAGCAGCTGATACTGACACAACCTTAATGCAGAGAGATCTTACAACACTGGGTGCCTGCACCCTACATAAGGCATGTCATGCACATGCTTGTACTAGATTTTTCTAGTAATTTTTTACTATCAAATCAAAAGAAAATTTATAACCTTACACACAGATAGGGCTGGTCCTAGTACACTCTGCTCTTCCCTATGCCCCACCCTGTGAGCACATGCTCAATCTAAAATTGCAAATGCATCTTACTGGGTGAAGTTCAGCATAAGCTCACATGTGCCTGTGGGCCAAATGCCGGTGCTACCTTAGGAGTATGTAGCTTTTTCAGATGGACTTTTTATTGTTAGTCATGTTCAAAATCATCCAGATATTTTCTCTTCTTATTACTGTCATTAAGGTCTGTAACTAGAGAATCTACCAACATGCATTCATGAAGCCTTTCTAACTGTCAGCCCGTGTGTCCCATGGCTGATGAGCTGCTCCGTCCTGGGCATGGGGCAGCGGGTGCCCAGTGACACCAGGCTCAGACCCAAGCACACATGGAGTCAGGCACAGGTGGGATGTTAAGTGGAGAAGAAACAATTTAGGAGATTAACTTGTGGCTTCATCTGTGGCTGAGGGAATGCATTAGCAGTGCTGAGCGTGGTTAATAGCACCTTTGCATATCAGTCGGGCTTTTCTTCCCCCATCCCCAGTTCAATCAGTGATGTTGCAGTAAAAGTCCCAAGCACGATCCCACCAACAGCTCAGAAGCAAAATCCCTTTCTGCATGTGGCCATCGCTGGGTGCACGAGGCCGCTGTTGTGCTGAGGAGGGTTGAACATAAAGTGTGCTGGTCAGCAGAGAGCAGACAGATACAGACCAGGCTGGGTTGCCAGCTGAAGGCACTCGCAGGGCCTTCTGCAGCTAAGACCAGCCCCATCATCTGGGACAGATGCTGAGAGATGCCTTGTTTAGAGTGAGGAGCAGCTTCCAGCCAAATCTCTCTCTGTGACTCCTTGCAGAAATGGGGTCTCTGGGATTTATGACTCCCAGTCACACTGAGAGTGATGCCAGGAGAAGTCTCTCAGGAGCTGTGGGTAAGGGCAGGGGTATCTCTGTGTCATGGCAGCAGTGTCTACCTTTCTGATCCTGCTTCATGCCACGTGCTGTATTTAAAGCAGCAAACTGGATTCAAGACTGAAAGATGGTTTCTGTCTCATGCAATCAAATTCAAGCCAAATCTTGAGCTGCAATAGCTTCTCAATGTGTCCCCTCTGCAGCTTCCCTGGGAAAGGGACCCTGGTCATTCCCTGGCTGCCAGGTTTTTAGGCAGCTACTGTAAATGCTCTGAAAATCCGCTGCATGGAGCATTCCTGTGCAGGCAGTGAATTAGCTACCACCCCTGAATGGGTCATGGAACAAGGGGAAATTGGGGGAGAAAAGCAAAACCCATCCTGACCCTTTAAAACAGGAGATGAAGGGTGGGAAGGGACAGGAGGAGCAGAGAAGCCAGTCCTTCATTGAATGTCCTCACTAATATCACCTGCTGACACAAGTGTCACAATGTCACACTGGGAATAATGTAATCATTTTCTGAACACTTCCTGTTTCATCATTCCAGTCTGTCACAGTTTCTGAATGGTGAAAGTAACATAGGAAGAAGGATGCAGTTAGCATCCTTATTTCTCCTCGTTGTTAACTCCATTCCAGTGTTGCAAGATCACAACTTTCCTTCTGGCAAGCCAGGGAGGGAGGGAAGGACCCTCCTCTGGAAACCGCCTTTCTTCTTTTCTGTTATGCTGTCAAGAGCTCCTTTTCCTTAGGATCAAAGCATCTCTGTGTCTTGTTGGCCTGAACAATGAATCCCATATTTAGAGGGATAATGGAAAGGCATTTTGGATTTCAAATTCTTTCTGTCTTAATTTCACTGTTTCACATTCAGGCCAAAGCTAGCAGTGATTTAGGCTTCTGTACAAAGTTCTGATATTGCTTATTTGCTGAAAAACAATGTTTGTTTCATAAAACTCCTCTGTAATTGACAACTTTACTGCCAGAGTCTAAGCCTCCCATTAAAGGGGCTATGATGTCCTAGAACTTGCCAGGTCCGCCGTGAAGTGCAGTGGGGATGACTAGGGAAGGAGCTTTGCCCCAAGAATACACTGAGGCTTTCAATCTCCTGCTTACGACCCTATAGGAGCTTTTGCAATCATTTATAGTTCCTTCTTAATTTTAACTGAAAACAAAGCAAACTGACTGTGAGAAAGGCAGCCTCATTCCAATTAATTTGGATGAGGTGCAGCATGAAGGCTACCATTGCGTTTTGCCTATTGGCGCCATGGCTATTTTTCCTACACAGAGTACATTCAGCAGCCTTACCCCCTGCCTGTTCATCACTAGCTGCAGGAGCAAAGTGTGGGGCACGGGAGGGAAATGTACCTAGCATACATCAAAATATCATCGGGGCTTCTCCAATATGGTTTGAGCTGCCCAGAGCACCGGGGGTCACCTGACAGCTGAGCTGCAGTCCCTGCTCTGCTGGCATGCCCTCCCCCTCAGAGGGGCTGGAGTGGTGGGGACAAGTAGTTATATTCATTCTGTGCCATCTGCAGAATCCTCCTTAGGCCAGGCTTGTTCCCTGCTGTCCAGGTAGGTCAGATTTACTGCTCCTTTTAAATATCCCAGAACCAAAGAAGCCGGACTTTTTTCTCTTTCCTTTTCTCCCCCGTTTGCTGGATGAGGCGTCCGTACGTTCCTACCGGGGCAAGAAGATCAAACGCCCAAGTGTTACAATTAGTGCTGAAGGTTGTTATGCTGTGAACCTGAGTACATAAAATGCCACAGAAAATACTAGGTGTGGGTGATGTTATCTGCATTAATCTAGGCATGTAATGAGCATAGTATAATGGCACACAATGCGTATTTTTTAAGTCTCTAAACCAGCAAGTACTTATACCAGATGGCAGCTTTTCAACAATTTCCATTCCCTTCTCCACCCCATACTCCCAAGTATTTCAAGTAATTGGCTTCTCCTCTAGGGATTAGCCCCAGCAGAATCACATTAAATGACTAATTTTCCTCACTTAGCCTTTCCTCCTTCCCTCCTTTTAATTTTAAACCATGCGGAGCAAGAAATGATCCGAAAGCTCTGCGCACCCGTGTGTGCTTCCCTCCCGCAGCCCTCTCGACCAGTCTCAAAATTATTTGGGCTTCTAGGTCATGCTGTATCCCGGCGCTTTTTGGCTTCGCTTCTACTGTTTCTTAAACTTTCCCCTCTAAGGCGCTCGTCAAGCTCCGACTTGAAAAGTTCAAGTGATGTTGAATCTGCAGCTTCCCTGGGAGCGTGTTCTCCTGCCTATTTGATCTCAGGATCAGCGTTGCCCCTGCTCTGAAAACCGAACTCTTTTTACTTCAGTTGGCATCTGTTATTTCTTGTCTTATCATTTTCCACTAATGAAAACAGTTCCTCCCCTTCCTCTTTATAGCTGTCTTTCATGTATTTGTAAACCACAGTCACGCCATCCCCTTGGCTTCCCTTTTGCCCCAAATTGTATGCATGCATTTAGTTCCTTTAATTTTTCCTTATAGGTAGTTCCTTCCAGATCTTCAATCACCATAGTCGCCCTTCTCTGCAGTCTCCCTTGTTGACTGATACACAGCCAGTAACACAGTAGCCAGGGCTAAGCCCCGTTGCTCTCCCTTGGATTTGAGCACTGGGAAAGTAAAATGGGATGCTCCCTCAGCCTTAGACGTGCCCCCTCTGCTTCTGCACCTCCAAATAGCCTCTCCCTTGCTTCTCATGTAACCAAAGTTTGCTTTGAGGAAGCCAGAAGGCGTGGTGCCCTAACTGCACAGTGGTGCATTTCACACATCCAATGCACGGGTATGGGGAGCGTTCACAAGGCAAAATGCCAAAGGGTATTTTTGCAGTGGACACTTTAACCTGGTCCCCAGTCCTACCCATGTGTTTATCAACAGTCCTGTAAGACCCAGGAGAAAACTCCCACTGAAGATACTCAAGCAAGTACTTTTAAAGGCAGATGGGGATGCTTCTCGTGAAAGCAGCAGAGGAAAGAAGCACCCCCTGCCCTCTGCCTAGCTCCGCAGCCCCTGGGTCTGGGCACTAGCAGGAAGCACATGCTGCACCCTTGCACACACACGCAGCAGGTGAGTGCAAGACTGAGCCCAGCCTTGGCCTTGGCCCTTAACAAAGCTCCCAGCAAAGAAACCCAGCCTGACTAAGTGGAATAGAAGGGAGTGGGAACACCCACATGGGCTGCTGCAGTGGTAACTTCATGATTATTAAATCTCCCCCTTGAGGACATGGGGAAATGTCCCATGGAGAAATGTCCCCAGGTGTGGTGGCACTGGTGAGGTGCTGCATCAGTCACACAGCATTGCTGGGCATTGAGACTGAGTCCATGCCTGTAGGGAGAGTCAGCCAAATCATGCCTCAGTACCCATCCTTTTGGGGCTCTGCCCTGTCTGAGCTCCTCCTTCAGCTGTTAGTTTGGCTCGTTCCTTCACCCAGCAAGACCCTGGGTGGACTTGCAGCCACCCATAGGCCTGTAAAGGACACAGATAAACAGTTTAGCCCCTCCTGAAAGTTGTCCTTCCCTGGGTGTACCCCACTCCCTGCCCATTGCTGCCACCAGTTGATAGTTTGAGTTAAGAGAGATGCAGCTCTCTGGACTGCAGTTTCTGAAGGATGAGGGAGGTAAAATGGTAAAAGCTCACTCCTTTCATATGTAGGTTTGTGTTCTTGCTATCCACATCTCTAATAACATGCCAACTGTTTAGGCAAATCATTCCCCACACCCTCAAAACAGGTGCCATGCCTACCTTCTGAAATATTTTGAGTGATGAGAGTGATAGGTCTGCCATATTTCAAAAGAAGATGGCTCACAGTTTCTGCCCAGGAAGAACATGGTGGGGTTTTGACCACTATTACCACCTGGGGGTCCTAAAGTGGAAGGAGAGTCCTTGGGAACTTCCTCAGTGGTAAACTCAGGTCACAAGTAATCAGATGCCCAGGTTAAAGGTACTGAATGAATACATGTTATTTCATCTTTTCTCACAACCCCTCTGCTTTGCATAAACTGAGCTGCAGCCAGTTTCCCCGCTCCCAGAGTGAATAACCTTGTATCAATTAACAGAGATCAAAGACAAGATCCCTGGAGGGGTTTAGGCAGTTCCCTCTCCCAGAAACGGGGAAGTTAGACATCATACACCTGCGTAGTCCTGGCCATGTTTCCATTCTGTCGTGCTGGCCACCTCAGGTCTCATTTTTGGTGGCATCCTATATGCCCTTTACATGCCAGGATGAAATACACATTATCTCATTGTGTGAGAGAGATTGCTGTGGGAAACAATCTTGTCCTTTTCTTTATTGGCTGCTGCTTTTCTCTGTGCAAAGTTTCATTATTCCCATAGTCCACAAATAATTTAATGTCTGGCACTTCTCATGGGCTTTCTGTCAGGTCAGACAGCTGAATCACCTGTGATGGTAACTGCTATGCACTAAACATGTGCAGGAGCAACTCAGGAGCCTGACCCTACAGATTTCCTTCACAGGCTTTAACCCACTGATTCATCGCTAGCAGAAGGAAGGCACGCTTATGCCACTATAAACATCTTTAAAGAGTGTCTTAATATATTTAGCAAATGAATTCAGGTGCAAGAGGCAGGAGCTGCCCCACTGAATAATGCCACGCTAAGCCCAGATGCTCCAAACAATTAAGTGCACATGTAATTGCATTCCCAAAAGAGATTTTTATTGCATTCAGCAGAAACGCCGCTAAGAATCAGGACGGGTGTGTTTCTCAAGTGTTGGCAAGATGAAGGTCTGTTGCCAGTTCCCTCAGTTTGAGCTCACACGATGCATACACCAGCTCTGTTACGGTCTGCATTTTCTTTCTCCTTTAACAAAATGGTTTGTTGCCTGCCTTGTGCAAGTTTTCTCCTGTCCTGCACAGATCCAGACCCTTGCAAACAAGTGTCCTGTCCCTACCTGGCATGGGAATATTTACCTGTGGAGTGGGAACTTGCACTGTGTTCAGGCTCTAATTCGCCCTTTGCAATTTAGGCTGTTTAAAATTCATTGTTGCTCCCTTCTCTCGTATTTCTGAAGCTCTTTCTTAACTGTCTATGTAAAAAGCTTGGTGCTTTGTGGTCGAGTAATCCTGTATGACAGAGGCAGGGCATGGCAGATAGAGGTTCGCTTGTGGTTTGTTTACAGCGGTAATAAATTGATGTCAAAATACAAACGTAAGCAGCACTGAATGTGAATCGGTGAAGTTACACCACCAGTTGTGATTTCCGCTTCTAAAGGATTCCTGCTCAGAAGACTGACTGTCTCTTGCATCTTAGGGAGGCTAGAAAGTTATACCATGGGAGAAGAAGCATCAGCTTTAAATACATAATTTCCTTCCTTTGACTTGTCACTGATAATGCCATAAGATGCTTAGCTCATTAGTTCCTATTCTTCCAGAATACCTGCACAAGTTATAGTAAGGGGACAGTGAAATCCTATGAGAGTTACTCTCTTTGTCACACGAAAATAAAAGTATAAGGAAGATGAAAAACTGAATTTGCTAAACAAATTCTCCCCCCCAAGCCCCACAAAAAACCCTTCAAAAAACCCACCCCCAACAATCCACATGTAGTAAGTGTTAATGGGCATGAAAAATGCACAGCTCGATCTGTACCAAAATATCTTCATCCCGGTATTCCCCCTATCTACCCTCTCTTACTTAACTCTTTAACTTACCTTGCAAAAGCTTGGCTTGTGTGCAGTTAAAAGAGAATACCATCACCTTTAGCCTACATTACTGTCCTTTTAGCATTGGTCATGCTGCTAAGTTATAGAAAAATGTAAGCGTGTAGTATTTTCTGACATTTCCTATCCTTCTGACTATCCGTGTGTGCAATGGATTTGGTTTAATTTGTATTTACAAGAAGGAGTTCAGGTTAAGTCGGGATGCAAAGCAGCGAGTGAAATTCAGCCCAACGCATTCATTAATTTAAATGTAAAATGCTTCCTAACTCTTGATAATTAAAAAAAAAAGGCGGGGGGGGGGAGGGAGGGTGTGGAATCCCGAAACACGACACGCGTATTTTCACATTTCAGGCGATGTATGTAGATGTATGTACATCAAGAAAATAGTTCTTCTTATCTCTACAATGCCCGTAAAAAGTTATCGGCCACTAATATACCCCAGACGGCTCTTAACCAGAGGTTTACAACACCCATGTACCTGTATAGTATTTTTTTTTCCTTAAAACAGAAGGAAACCTCTCCCTAATATTTTAAATTCCGGATAATTTGACACAATAAAGAAGTAACCGTGTGCGAGACGGAATTAAAAATTAAAAAAAAAAAAAAGAAAAGAAAGAAAAGAAAGAAAAGAGGAAAGAAAGAAAAGAAAGAAAAGAAAGAAAAGAAAAAATAAATCCAGGCACCGACCATAGAAACTCGGTGTGAAATAGCTTTCTGCACCGAACTCGCCTCCTTTAAAAACAGGGACCTGTTGCACGTGCGGCGGGAGTGCGGGCTGAGCCGCTGCCACCCCCGCGGAGCCCCCCTGTCCTCCCCGCGCCCCCACCGCTGCGCCTTTTTGGGTGGTGTTGGGGTTGTGGTTTGGTTGTTAGTTTGTTGTTGGTTGTTTGGGGTATTTATGTGGGGGGACAGGGAACGGACACGACAGAAAACCGTCCCCGCGTCCTTCGGCAGCGGGGAAGGAGGGCAACTCATGCGAAGATGAAGCCGTAACGCCCCAGAGCGGACGGGCGGCCCCCGGGTTGCGCACCCCCCGGCCCGGCGCCGCCTCAGCGGTTTCCCCGCAAAGGGCCGACGGGGCTGAGGGAGGCAGCGGGAGCCTTGGAGTCCCTCGCAGAGGTTGTGAAAGCGCTTCTTACCCTCGCAGGGGGTGCGAGGAAACCTAAACCGGGCGCTTGTGCCGGGAGTTGCGCTGCGCGGGTGGGTCTCCGCGCAAGGAGCCCTGTCCCGCAGCGCGCCCGAGAACATCCCTCTCCCCGGCGGCAGGCTCCGGGGATGCGAAAGCCGCTTCCTTTCACCCAGGGCACTCGATCGCTTTCAGTTTATACTGCGTGTGAGCCGCGTAGCTTAAGCGGCGGGAGCTCGCTCCGCTCCCGCTCCCCGCCCCGGGTCGCGGGGTGCCAAGACGCGTACCGGAGTTGTTTCCCCAACTCCTCCGCGCTCCCAAACCGGGTGTCGGCAAAACCGAGGATTCCCCTCTGTCTTCTCTACGCCCCCGCTCTGCGAGTCCCGCGGTGAGGGAAAGCCACCGGTGCCGGAGGGTGGGTGCCAGGGGCTGCCGGCCAGCATCCTCGCAAGCCGGCTGGCCGGGAGCCCCTAGCACCCACCCTCCGGCACCGGCGGCTCTCCCCGGGGTGCCGCGTCTCAGGGGATGCGGCGGGTCGCGCCTCCGCGGGGCTACGGTCCCCGTGGGCTCTGGAGGGGACGGGCGGTGCTGGCGGGGACGGGCCGAGCAGGCAGCGGCCGCCCTCCCCGAGGGTCGCCGCGCGGCCCTCCCTCCCAAGCTGCCCTCCGCCGGGCCGACGGCGGGCTGCGGGCCCCCTCTGCCGGCTTCTCCGCGGAGCTGCACCGAGGGCCGCCTCCGGGGCCGCCGCCGCCTTGCGCAAGGCCCGGCAACCGGGCAGCAGCGCCGGCCCGTTTCCCTTTCCGAGCCCGGGTCCCCGCGGCGGGAGCCGGCCCCGGTGGTGTCCCCTGCGCGTTTGCGCCACCCACCTTCCCCCCTCCCCACACACGCACGCACACCGACCCACCCACCCACCCATCTACCCATCCTGCCGCAGCTGTCGTGGCTCCCCTTCAAAGCCCTCCCGGCCCCGGGGGAGCGGGGCCGGCCGCCGCGGCTGCTGAGCTGGCGGGGGCGGTGAAGGAGGCGTCCCGCGGATGGCCGTGGGGAGGGGGAGTACGTACGGGCGCGGACACGGAGGGACCGCGGCCGGGAGAGGGCACACAGGCGAACGAGGGGTGTGAAATTTCACGGAAGGGAACCCCAAGCCTGTGCCAAGAGCGCGACGGGGACACGGGCGGGGGCTCCGCCGCCACGGCGGCAGCCGATGGGGATCGCCCCGTCCCCAGCCCGAGTTGCGGCAGCGACGAGCCCGCGACATTCTTGACCAGCACCAAAAAAAATTTAAAAGAAAAGCACCAAACCGACAACAACAACAAGAAGAAAAAAACCCCGACCAAAACCCCAACCCGAAAGGACAGCCACGCCTCCACCCAGCATCCTCGCTACCGGCCCAGGGCCGGCGGGCGAGGCAGGCGCCGGCGGCCCGCTGCTGCCCGTGCGGCGCTGCCCGTGCGGCGCTGCCCGTCCGCCGGCCTGGCTTCGGCCTCGGCGGTGCTACTGGTGGGCACGGCCTGTGGCTCGGCTGTGCCGGGGGCAGCGTTCCCCGGCTCGGGGGCTGGCGGTCGCCCCGACATGTCGGGCGGCGATGAGCAACACCTCGGGGCCGCGTCCTGGTCCGTGGGGGGCGGGATGCAGCAGGGAGGGCGAGGGGAGGCCAGCCCGGCGGTGGTTGCCTCGGGGCTCCCGGTGCCGGCGTCCCGCTGTACTGCTGCGAGCCCCTCCGTGTGGAAGAAACGCCCCCGGAGCAAACCCCGTTGAGACCTCGCCCGGTGGGGAGGGAGGGAAGAGAGCCGGGGGGGGGGGGGCAGCCGGGCGTGTGCCGGGGCAGCGTCAGCGACGCTGCGGGCACCTTGCGCTCCCCCAAGGAGCGGCTGGTCCGTAAGCGAAGGGCAGGCGGGACCTGCAGCGGGGCCAGGCAGAGGCGGGGGTCGCGCCGCTCTGGCTGCCGTAACACCCCTCGGGCAAGCTTCAGGCGCGGAGCACCCTTGCACACGGCTTGCGGCGCCGGCGCTCTTGCGGCGGGCTCGGGGGAGCGGCAGCCCGCGGTCCTCCCGTGGGTGCGTGGGTGCGCGGTTGCGGCGTCCCGCCGACCCGGCGCTCACCCCCCGCGCCCCACAGTAGCGGCGGCGGCGGGCGCGCCAATTCCAGGAGCCCCTGGCCCGCGGCCGCGCCCTGGCTGCTCCCGGAAAGGGCTGTGATTGGCCGGCGCCCTCCCCGTATGCAAAGCAGCCGGGGGAATGACATTCCTCCGCACTCCGCCCGCCGCAGCCAACTCGCTCCCGGCCACCTCCATTCATCCCGGCGGCGGCGGCGGCGGGCGCGGGGCGGCGGGGCGCCGGGCAGGCGGCGCGGACCCCAGCCCAGCCCAACGCGGCGGGGCGCGGAGCGACGCGGAAAGGGCCCGACCCCAGCGGACCCGACCTAACCCGTCCCGGCGGAGCGACGGTGCCGCGGCGCCGTGGGCGGCCGGTCGGCCGGCTGGAAGCCTGCGTTCCCGGCGGCTCACGTGAAGACCCGGGAGATTCCCCGCTGTGGAAAATGCGCTTTCTCTGAGCCGTCGTCTTGGGCTGGAGGCCGTCACTTCTAACCCTGGCTGGCAACTTTGGGGGGTCTGACTTTCCCCGGCTCTTTCCGTCTCTCTCCGTGGGACCCCCACGGAGCGGCTCCTCCGCTCCCGCCCGGCGCCACCTCCTCACTCCCTTGCGGAAGGAAAGCTTTCACTCGTTCAAAAGCAGCGGGGCTTTGGTTGGGTTGGGGCTTCTTTTTTCTTTTTTTTTTTTTTCTTAATTTTTGTTGTTGTTGTTTGGTTTGTTTTGGTTTTTTGAGTTGTTGCCGGTTGCTCGCTTTTGGTTTTCGGTGTGTGCGTGGGGGCTCTCTCCGCGCAGGCTGGCAGTACCCATCCCGCTGGCTGGAGGCGGTCGAGAGAAAAGCCATGTTTCCGAAAGCAGGCTTCCACCTGCTGCGGTTAAAATATTGTTAAGCAGCCGGTTCCTGTGGCCGAATTAGAGGAAGACTGCCTCAGATACTTAAAAAGGGAAAAAAAAAATTGGCAATGACTGCCGAAGTTGTTGTAGACTGTTGGTTTGACTGCTGAGCAGGACGTGAGTGAGAGAGAGCACTGTTGCACACACAAAACCACAGAGGGAACCCACAATTTAACCAACATCCCCAAACCCAGGTTTTTCAGCTGTGGACCTTTTAGCCTCAGTGCTTGCGATCGGCCGCGACCTTTCTTTAAGCTGATGAAAGACGTTATACCAAAGACAAGTACAAAGACAGAGATTTAAAGCTTGAATGCCACGCACTGAGCTTTTTCTGGGGGGGTTTTCTCGTTTTTGCGCAAGAATGACTGAAAGGTCATGACACGAGTACTCTTAGAGCGACGCGAACCGAACTACTGAAGCTGATTTTCAAGGCTGCTTTAAAAAAAAAAATCTTGCCGAGAACATTAATGGATTCCTGTTGTGTTTAAATTCTCTACAGATTATACTGTAAATATTTTATGAAGTACAGTATATGTGTGCGTGCGTGTGTGTACGTGAATTTATATACAGTTGTAGCCAGCTGACCTTTGATCAGAAAGTCTAGCTCGCGTACAGCCTTCTCCGAAGACTGATCCGGATTTTTCCCTCCCTTAAAGAGCGATTTTTGCCTACGGAAGACGCTGATGTGTTTTGGTTCCCCTTGGGACTGTAGCGAAATCACCTGGAAGAAACTGATAGACAACTGACCCCCTGGGAAGCCCAGGTTTTTGCATGTTTCTGACCGCGTCTTGTATTTGACTTGCCTATATTACTATATTTTTTTTTTCCACGGTGCCTGGGAGTTTGGAAGGAGCTTTCTTCCCCCCGGTAACTTTTTGCGTCACGGCCGCAGACTAGATGCAGAGGCATCGCGGTAAAGCCCTGCACGGACGACCCTTTCGCTTATCGGATTAACGTGATCTGTTCCGCCGCGCCAGGAAGCCAAGAGTTAAGTCTTGGTGTGCTCGCTATCTCAGCCGCCTTCAGCAAAAAATTAACTTTGGGGACTGGCGTAGAAGCAAGTTTCCCCCCGGGTCCGCAGCCTGTATCCGTTTATGTTGGTCCCCAGAGAGCAGATCGCTGAAGAGTTACGCTCGTGTCGCTGTTTTGTAAAAACTCTGTGGAGGTCTTTCACTCAAAAGGCTTGTTGTGATGCGTATCCCCGTAGATACCAGCACCAGCCGCCGCTTCACGCCGCCCTCCACCACGCTGAGCCCGGGGAAGATGACCGAGCCGCTGCCGCTGCCCGGCGCCGAGCACAGCGGCGCCCTGCCGGGGAAGCTGCGCAGCGCCGACCGCAGCATGGTGGAGGTCCTGGCGGATCACCCCGGGGAGCTGGTGCGCACCGACAGTCCCAACTTCCTCTGCTCCGTGCTGCCCACCCACTGGCGCTGCAACAAGACGCTGCCCATCGCCTTCAAGGTACGTCCGCCGGCTCCCGAAAATCGCGCTTCTGGGGACGCGGGCGGCGGGGTGGGACGGCGGGGAGGGCAGGGGACGGGACGGGACGGGAGGGCAGGCTACGAGTCCCGCGGCTGGTTGGGGTGTGTGGGGTACGGAGTGCCCAACTCCGGGCTCGGACCCGGACCGGGACCCGGCCGGCGATGGGGCACCGCCGGCCCTGCGCTTCCTTCCATCCATCCTTCCATCCTTCTTTCCGCTCTCGCTGCCGCTGTCGGCAGCGTGGGAAGGCGTGGGATGAGCGGGAGCGGCTCTCGGCCGGGCAGGAGCGAGCAGCGGCGGCTGGGGCAGGCTGCCTCCAGCCGCTACCTCCTCCTTCGGCCCGTTCATAACTCGGGTAGTGAGAGATGGCTCTGCTCAAGGGGAGAGCAAAAAATAAAATGAGGCCAGAGCGAAGGAGTTTGGCTGCCCTGGGTGGGGACCAGATGCCGGCGCAGCCCGTTGCAGACGGATGCGGGGCGTCCCGGAACTGAAGGAGCCCCGGGCTCCCCGAGAAGCCACCCACAGTGGCGGCGGGTCCCTCCGCGGTCACCCGGGGCCTGCTCCTGCCGGGGACGGGGGGTAGGGGGGGCTGCCTCCGACTTGGGGACACCTTCCTGCCGCTGCCGACCCGCTGCCCGCAGCGGGCGTCCGCCGGTACCGGTCAGCACCGCTCCGGATGAGATGCCGGGGTTCCCCCGCCAGGTCCCAGGGGCTCTTAGAAATAACACACATCTTTCTTTCTTTTTCTTTTTTCCTTTTTCTATTTCTTTTTCTTTTTTTGTCCTGTGGTTTGTTGGGTTTTTTACATAACAGTAAATGCCGGGGCCTACCCTGGGCAGATATCGAGGCCGCTTTGATTTCTGTTTCCAGAGCCCGTCGCTAAATCCGTAGCCCAAGGAAAACCGCGACAAAAAGACGAGTCAAAAGCATGCACCCCGGCTTTCCCCCTCCCCGCCCGCCACGGGCCGCCGCCGGCGGTGCTGCGGGGCGGTGCGGGGCCGGTGTCGAAGCCCTGCCGAGCCATGTTCCCCGGCCGGCTGCGGGCAGGGATGGGCAGCGGGCGTGTTGGGGGGGGATGATGCGCTTTTTCACCCGGCCTGCGTTCCCGTTACCCGGGTTCAAGTAAAATTCACCTTCTGCACGCACCCCTCCGCTTGATCACGCTCTTTTATTATTTGACCCGGGTCTGTCTGTAGCTTCTTGAGCGCGGTGGCTTTCTTGTTACCGGTGTCGATGCGCTTCCGAGCAGGGAAAGGGAAAGGTAATTATTCTCGTTACCCCCTCCTGCGAGGAGGGAGCCGCAGAGGCTTGCCAGCTCCCTAGGAGCCCCGGGGTTATATTTAGGGTCGGGGTTTGTCAAGTTCGTGCTTTCTTTTGCGGTCGCTGCTTAACAGCGGCCGTCTCAGGGCAAGTTTGGTGGGTTTTCTTTTATTTGGAAGGCGACCCGAGAGTTTCCGATAGCTTCTTGGAGGAGGAGAAATGAGGGAGAAGGAAGAAATCGATCAGTTGAGCTCCCAGAGCTTTGGGAAATCCTGATGAGGAGGCGGCTTTAGGGAAAAGTTTGATTGCGACTGGAGAATCTTCGTGTTTGACGCGTATATGAGTTTGGGGAAAGGGAGGAACTAATCGGCAGGGTCAGTCCCTAAATTCGCACATTTAGATTAATTATTATACTGTCACCCACGCACTAGGCAACTGCTGCTAATTACTCGGGGAGCTCTCCTCCTGGAAGGCAGAGTTACGGTGTGGAACAGGCGTGAAAACCCGCTCCGCCCCGCCGGGAAGAGAGATAAGCGAAGTGCCCAAACTGCGGCCGGTGTTTCTCCTGAGGGGAGGGTCCTTCGGGGTCAGAGCCCACCGCGGCGGGTCCCCGCCGTGCCACGCGTGGCCGTGCCCGGGCCGCGCTCCCAGCCCCGGGGGGGATCGGAGCGTGTGCGGGGGGACGTGGGGAGGCACGACACGCACACACACGGCAAGAGGCGGCTCTCCCCGCTCCAAGCCGCCGGCGGAAAGCGGTGCCGCCGCCGCCCGGCCCCGGCTCCGCCAGCGACCGGCACCGCCAGCGACCGGCACCCTGCTGCCTCTCGCCTCCCCGCGCAGGATGGGGGGACGGGAGGGGGGAGTTTCTGGCGGCAGGCGGCTGCACTGTCTGTGTGAACGTTTTCCGAGGAGAACAGCCCCCGGGGGCTGGTTTCGAGAGATACCTGACGCCGCTCTCATTCCTCGTGTGCCGTGTGGGTCCGTGCCCCCGCCCAGCTAATGCCACCCTGCGTTTTAAGTAGCGAGCCCTCTCCCAACCTCTGCAAACAGAGGAAAGGGTCAGGTTCTCCAAACAGACGAAAGCAAGCGTTTGTAACACCGAGGTAGTTTAACCTAGAAATACGCAAGCAAACAAAAAAAAAAAAGGATAAAATAAAAGAATAAAAATCCAACCCAACACCCTCTCTCGCCCCCAAAAACCGGGAGCGGGTACTTTCCCTATGAGCTCCCGAATCGCGAGCTAGGGAGGCACCTGCTTGCCGGGGGTTCGATGCTCCTCCTGTAAACTTCTTTCCCTCCCCCTCCCAAAAAAACCCCCAAACAACCCTCTCCCACCGTGGGTCGCTGAGAAATGAGTCCTGAAATAGTTTGCCACGTATAAAACAATCTCATTGGTTTTCTACTAAATATCGGGTACTCGCAAAAGTATTTTTAAAAGAGTTTTTAAAAGGTTTTTTAAAGACAATTTGGAACGGGAACTAGAAAATTCGGTTCCGATCGTTCCTGTGCTGCCAATATCTTATCTGCATCTGACAAAAAAGCGCCGGGTTTTATCAAGTATTTGCTAACAACCATTGCATTGATGAGAGAGTCAGAGGGTTTTCTCTTCACGTTTCCTTAGAAAAATTCGCTTACGTTTGACCTTTAGGACCAGGGTATAGTTTCAAACCTAAAAGATCATTTCCGTGCGCTTTTCTTTTTTTTCTTTCCTAAAGAAAGATTCCGAGAAACCCGGAGAAAAATACATAACAACTCTAAAAAGGTGCCATTGTCCAAATGCTGTTAGGAAATAATATAAATCTTAATTTAAAAGGCCAATTTTGTTTGATTGATGCGGCAAGAGTAGGTAATTTAGATACCCGGCAGCGCTGCAACTGCGATACTTTTCTCCCTTCTCTGGAAATAGATTTTTTTTCAGAGCTAAAGAGCACAGCAGAGTACTAGATAACTGCAGTCAGCAAGTTCCAACTTATCTGTTTAGTCTCTTTTCTAATGTAAATGTTTGTGTTTCTTTTTCTATTGCCTGTGACGTTTATCTCCAGTTTCTTTTCTGTGCCTTGCAGTTTTTATACTTTTCTTTCCCTAACATTTTCTTCACGTGTCTTATCGCTGAGGATGCCCTTAGTGTAATTTGAAAACAGTGATTTAAAACACTTGTTCTGTAAGAGACTGGCCCTGAATTCACGAAGGCTTTTCGCTCCTCAGAATGCTGGCTTCTATCAGGCACGCAAGCGTTTGCATCACAGGGAGGTGAGGGTAATGCCCCGATTTTCCCCTTTCTTGCATCTTTCCTATATGTGCATGTGTTAAGGTTTATGGTACCTTTTTAAGGACTAGGTGAGCGGCTGGGTTCGGCGTTGCCGATCTTGTGAGCCAGTGTGCCTCATGACACGCTGCTGTGCAAGGAGAGAGCTCCCTAGCTTCAGTGTTTATAGCAGGTCTGTTTTATGCCAAGATCAGGGAAACGTCAAAAGCGCAACTGCTGAGGGGAGCACAGGCCACAGGAACACATCATGGCACGCAGAGGAGAACAAAAACCCCAAAAGCCTGGGCCGCAGAGGAATGGGAAAGAGGAAGTTGAAATACATACGTACAGAGGGAATTTTGACACAGTGATTTTAACTTTGTATGTGGAAGTGAAAATAAGGTTTATTGGTGGCAAACGGGAGAGCACTGAAGTGAGAAGTGCAGCCTCCTGTAGAAGGAAAGGCTGTAAAATACCTGAGGCTGGAGACCTCCCTCACCTTATGGGAGGTGGTGATGGCTGAGGAATAAGCATCAGAGAACCATCGTGTAAAGGAGCCCCTGATGCTGTTTGGAAAGAACAGTGTGAATAGAAATAAAACTGGGCCATGACAGGTTTGAGCCAATTCAAACTGCATGGACGTAAGCTAGAAAACACTAAGAGGAAGGAAAAATATCAAGCTGCAACTCAGAGGACATGATGCAGGACTACTTCCTCTTAGAAAGTGTAAAAGAGGAAACAAAACGTAGCTAGATTTTTTTTTCTTTTTCTTTTTGGTAGTAGTCCTGAGGCCACTACTTGACTTAACGACATCTAAAAAAAAGTACGGTAGAGGACTTAATTCAAGCCCTTACCTTTGCCAGCACGAGTCTAGAGACACACCAGACATCCGTGTTCGATTGTAGCAGAGTAAAGTTGTTTGGGAAATTCAGTCCTGCTCAAGATGATAAGATAAAATTTTTGATGTGGACATTCTAGGTATAAGTCAGAAAATTTAAGGTTAGAAATCCCTGTATCGCTCAGTGCAGCGCAGCACATCAGAAATTAAACAAATCCCACTTCTTCCTAAATATTTGTTTGATGGATGCTAGCAACCAGGAGCTACAGTGCAAACATTTCAGGCCAGGTGAAAAGCCTTTGTCTGAGTGAGTGCAGGTTTCATTAGTTCGGATCACAGTTTCCATCCATTAGGTTGTGGGTGAGGTAGGTTGCAGTGAGGTCTTAAGTCCATGATTTGCTTTCATGCTCCTAAAGGAAAAGCAGAAATTGTTCAGTAGGTTGCAGTTAAACATTTGATTGAGGCCTGCTTTTCCGTGGTTTTATTCGGAATTTAGGTTGGGGTGGCTCTGTTCAGAGTGGTGGGAAGAAAAGATCAGGAACTGGTGCGGCTGTGGGGACTCTGACCCCCTGCATCCCTGAGACAACTGGCTTGGTGGTGTTTTATCTTGAATTTTGCTTTTTCACAGTCGTGCTGACTTTGCTGTAGCTTAGAAGTAATGCTACTGATGTAAATCACACCAGAATCCATTCCTGTTGCTTCAATTTATTTATTAACAATTAGAGAAGTATATTTTAGAAAGCTTATTTAATGTATTCTTTTTGTGTTGGAATACACGTTATACTTTGTATTTCAGTTGCGTGGTCAATGTAAAAGCTTTTCTGTAGCTCTGCAAACCAGAAACGGAAGCGATTCCTGTTTTCTGCAAACAGGTTTTCAGTCTCCGTGGATGTTTGCTGTTCCTGTTTTCTTCCTATCGTATCACATCACTTTTTGATGATGTGCACCTGGAAATAAAGGTCACGTAAGGAAGGTGAGGATTCAGGATTCTGCTTCTTTTGATTTCACAGGTGGTGGCCTTGGGAGACGTGCCCGATGGGACGCTGGTAACGGTGATGGCTGGAAATGATGAAAACTACTCTGCAGAACTCAGAAACGCCACGGCTGCCATGAAAAACCAAGTGGCAAGGTTCAACGACCTCCGATTCGTAGGCAGGAGTGGAAGAGGTACGTGTTTGTTCTCAACTATGCTTTCGCCATGTTCACCAGTTATGCCAAGTTCTGGTTACGTGGAGGGAATTTGAAGACGGCGTCTGTTGGATTTTCTGTGGCAGGGAATACTGCAATATCCGGCATAGGCCGATTCCAAAGGCATGGAATTAGCTGTGTGTTTTCCTTGCTTTATCCTAGCTCGTCCTCTATGTCACTTCAATTTTGGAACAGTAAGATCTCATTTGAGAAAAAAAAAAAAAAACAAAAGGTATCACATAGCCAGCAAGTCACATTTCGACTCCAAAAGCTGTCCTCTCCAATTTAGAACAGCACAATATTGCCTATGTTTAAGTTTAAATAGCATGTTTTCAATTTAAAATGAGCATTCTCAGCCTGCATGAAGACTCATTGCCACCTTGGGGCTCCCAGGCACTCTCTGCAAGAGCTGGTGGCTGTAATGGAGCGGGTCAACCAAAAATTAAAGTAATTCCTGCACAGATCTGAAAATATGCATGCTTTCATCATGACCTGATGAAGGCGCCGGGCACTTTTTTCCTGACCTTTCTCTCTCTGAGATAGACTTGGAGTGATCTGCGATAGTCCTGCTCTCTGCCACACTCCTGCGAGGTGGATAGGATAGACCAGACCAGAACAGATGAGCTTCATCTGTATCTCTGAGATAGCCAGCAGTCACTCGTACGTAGTAAATAAAAAGGCCTCATGAGCACAAGTGGTGAGTCAAAGCTGACTTAGACTAGAACTGTACAAAAATGTCGTTAGGGAGCTGGGAGCAGCGTCTGACGCGTGCGGCTCACGTCGCATGTGAGCGGGCAGGTGTACAAGGCTCCATCCAAGGGCCCGTAAAATCAACAGAAGGACCCTTCGCAACTTCACTCTTTGGCTCCGATCCATAATCTTAAACCCCATAAATTCCAAGCGATCGTGTTTACCTTTCCATTATGGGACTATTTTAAGCGTTTCTCTTGCACTACTGCCCTTGCTGCTGGGCGTGTGACTTCCCCCTTTGTGTGGGTTGGGGGGGGGGGGGGGTGTCAGTCATACCCACAGAGGAGAAGCCAATAAGCTATTGCTCAGAAAGAGCTCGGAATAAAGATCGGTCTCTCCCTTTTAATGGCCAGAACGATAAGCTGTCGCATCTTCCATGTGACTTCATATGATATTAACGTATGTGGTTTTCCTTCTGCTTCATCCATATCTTTAAGTAAAATCAGAACAAAACGTTACTGCACTCCCAAGGCAGCAGTGTTGTTTAGGGACAATTCAGGGCTGTAACAGTCACGAATCCAAACGCTGGTGTCCACTGCGCTTAAGTAGGTTTCTGTATTCTAGTTTTTTCAACAATTTGTGTGACGGGGTCTCCCTGAAGCCAGGGTTTGCTGACCCTTCCTCACTTCTTTGCCCTCCCTCTCTCCCCATGTGAGCATCCGGGCCGTCTCCTGCAGCGTGGTCACACGCATGGCTCTTTCAAACTGAGAGGGAGTTAGGAGCACGCTGCAGGAAAGTTACAAAGGTGACCCACTTCTGCTCACTCGCTCTCAAATCGCTTTGTTCCAAATGGGAGATGGGTCAGGCTTCAGACCGAGGAAGTTACCCTGATTATACACAACAGCCTTTACTTGCCTTTGAAGTGAAATGCATCTGTAGATATTCTTCCAATATAAATACAGTCAGCAATTGTGGAAGAGCATGGCCCTGTTGAAACATAGGTGGGAGCAATAAATACATTTTGGGAATAAAATGCCAGTCCAGTCCCTCTGTATCCTTCAGCTTTTTTAGCTGAAGATACAGAGGGAGATGTCTGTTAAATCGTGTTGTTTGGGGTGTCTTCAAAATGCACTTGGTGGAAAACACCTGCAGCTGAGAACGTAGCTTCGTAATGCTAGCAAAGAATAATAATAGGGTAATGCAGAGAAAATTATATCCATTTACTGAAAACATGAGAGATGCTGTAATGTCTAAAAGTATCAGTCATTAAACATGTTCATTTGCTATATTAAAGGTTCCACCTTTTCAGTAAATGGAATTTGCATTATGATTCAGAGATGACTGTTTAGAAGATTCAAATGAATAGCTGGCAAAGTGGCGGAGAAGCTAATAAAAACAAACCTGTAGTTCAGTTCCTGGCCATGGTAGTGAAGCTAGAAATCATAACAGTGAACCGTGTGAGCTTCAAGGTCAAAATCCAGCGGCTGAGAGAGAACAGTCCCCATTTATACTGAAAAGCTTGGCGGGGAGTTTCGCTGATCCCCTTACCAGAAGCAGTTGCTAGCGGCCGGCTGCTCATGCACAGTCGTATACCTTGTGTGTCGTATGACATCCAGGTGCTCGGGATCGTTTAAGCAGTGGAGCGATTTGGGAACTCTGCGTGCTATTAGTCAGTCTTGGAGGCTAACTCTCATCACCTCCGTTGGCTGCCCATCTTTGGAGCGAGTGACTAATGTATGCTTCTGTTTACCCCGCGAACAGGGGATTGTTTTCCAAAGGTGGGGATTATTTGCGTTTGGTACAGGATTTCTGAGGTGCTGTGCTGTAGGGCTGTGTAAAGCCTAAAGCGTAAGGTAGCTGCTTCAAAGGGCATTTGCTTCCTTTGATACTTTGCTGGAGGAAAATTAACCCGAAACTTTTGTTTGCTGTTTGAATAAGTTCAGTTGCCACCAGTGATAATGTGATGCCAGGAGTATTATGTGAACAGCGATTGAAAGTTCACGCCGGTTACAGTCAGAGTGGACGCTCTTTGTGTACCTCGGGTGAATTTAAATCCCTGCCGGAGAATGAGGAACGGCTTCAGCCGGTGACAGTTCCCCATGCAGGGGTTGTCACCCAGGTGTAACCATCCCCATTGAAAAGCCTTGCCGATCTCTTTGAAGGCAGTAGGCAGTTGACATTCTCGACATTCTTAAATAGGTCAAATTTTCTTAAATTTTCTTCCTCAGGCTTTAAACGAAATATAGCAAGATAGCCTGACGGCTGTTTCAGATGTCAGGACTATTGCCCACATTTTCATTTCATCTTTAAGTGGCTCTGAGCTGACTGTAGAGAGAGTTACAGTGATTCCCCCTGTTTGAGGGTCCCATCTTGCCTGTCAGAGCAGACGCACCGACCGAATATTGGCCAAAGCTTTAAAGAACCAGGCTGCGTTTCCGTGCTTGTTTCGTATCTAACAGCGAGTGCTATCTAACAGCAAAGCCCTGCTGCTCTGACTGAGCCTGTTGTTCAGAGTTTAAAAAAAACCCACCACTCATGTGATTTTCTTGACACCCGGAATGGGAGCTGAGAATATCGTGGGTCACCCAAAACGTCGAGATGTTGTTTAAAAGCAATTTGGCTCGCTTTCCCGAACAAAACAGATTTACATTGGAATTGGCTGGGCTCCAGAGTTACTATTCCTCACCCTAGTTTGAGAATGCTACTGGGAAAACCTGCCCGTCTGGCTTGTAAGCCCGAGTAAGTAATTTCTGAAAGAAAAATGTAGTTTAAAACTTCATCCAATTTCAGCTCCCCCTGCCTGATTACCTGGTTAAAAAAAAATTAATCTTTATTTTTCTCCCGCTGTTCATAAACACTCCAGATTTCAAAATGCTATCACCGCAAAGTACCCTGTTTTCTTAATGTATAATGAACCAGTTTAGGTTACTATGATGAAATAAATGTGATGCAAAAAGCCTGACACCGTAGAAGTTCATTGGATAAAATTAAAAATAAATAGTTATTTTGGAGAGGGAAAGCTTCATGGCTCGGTAAGCATTACATATTTTCCTCATGGAATCATTAATCCCAGTAACTATCTTCTTTGTAGAACGTAACATTAAAAAAAAAAAACAAACCAAATAAACATGTTTTCCAGATGAAAATAATAATTAATAGGTTATCAAAATAGTAGGTAATTGGGAAGTGTCTCGGCTTGCTGCAGAAGATCTCAATCAAAAGCTGAGAGCTGGAGCTCTGTGATAGCTTTCCAGCAAGATCTTTTTAGAAATCGTGTCTTGGAAAGGACTGAAAATGAAGCCTATGTATCTGTTCTCTACCAGCTATCAGGATCAGACTCACAAATAAATGTTGCGATAGTTTTCCATTTCCACAGAGCCAAAGAAGGGCTCATTTTTCACAAGAGTAGCCGGTAGGAGAACATGAGAGAGAGATGCTACTAAGCATCATCAGGAGTTTCTGCCATCAGGAATCTTCGTTCTGTATGTAATTTTTGGGAAGAAAAATAATTTTTAACATAGAATCTCAACAATACTTAAACCCCAGAAATTATTTGCCTGGATTCTGAGTCCAATTATTTTATTGGCCTTCTGAAGTCAGAATTTTTCTCCTTCTGTGCAGCTTCAGCTTGTGGTTGGATTACTTAAGCACTTTCCTAAACTTTGTTGGGTTGTTTTTTTTTACTTAAACATATTCAAAATTACAAAAGTATGTGCAAAACAGAGGAGGATGTTATTCAACAGCATCGTAAAATCAGCATTAAGCAGCAGACCGGGTCCTAGTCCAAACCATTGGAATGCTTCAAGGGATGTGGTATCAGATACTGGAGTAACAATGAGCAGTGCTTGCCAGACAGGACGAAAATAGAAGAAACCCAACAGCAATCAAAACTGAAAAGGAAAACAAAAAAAGAGTCAATTGATAGAGTTTAAAACCAGTCGCTTATTTATGCTTGGGACTGATAAGTGTGCAGTGCTAGCAGGACGCTACAGCCAGAGAAACGGGCGGCCCCTTTGAGTCACGCTGAGCGCTGCCGTCACGCCGGGCACGGGCAAGGCTGGCACAGCCCTTGGGGTGGGAAAGCCAGGACCGGCATCTGCAATGCTGCTCACCCAGGGCTGCCACTGCTGGTCCTGCGGCTTGCAGGCAGCAGCTGAAGCATGGGTCCACCTTGGTGGTTACAGAGCTCTTCTCCCTCCAGCCTGGTCTGGATGGTGAATTTTTCTCTAGAAGACAGAGGCCAGGAGCAGTAGTTTTGATTTTAAGTGACTTAGGGCTGCTTAGGTGCACCATTAATTTTAATCATGATTACTGTGTAAACCAAGAGGCTGTGGAAGAGTCCGATATGCAGACTCCCCGTGCTGGTACAGAGAGGCCGATGCCGATTTCAATCCCGGCAGCTCGGGTTGCCACCGGATTGATCAGCCCTTCCGAGATGATGGCTGCCTTGGCACTGGCCTTTGGCAGGGACGTAGTGTCAGGAGGAGGGGAGGGGAGGGGAGAGTGAGTGCCACCCAAATTGTCTTCAGCACAGGCTTGCTACGTGCGTTCGGGTGTGCATGAACTGCTGATTGTGTAAGGGAGTATATGTGTGATGCAGCAGCTCCACACAGGGCTTCAGCTCAGAAAACATCATGTGGTCCATGGGGCTGAGCATGACTGTGGCTGGCTTTGCCAGTTCCCAAACACTCTCTGCTGGGTTACTTAAAATTTCGTCTGGGTGAAAAAACTCTCGATCAGAAAGCGTCAACAGGAGAAAAATAATGGCCGAGCGATTTGGAGAACTTCCTGTCTCCGGGAGCATTACTGCTGTAAACAGTGGCCATGCCAAGTGCTGAACCACTGCCCTCAGCCCAATAACAATAAATCTATTTTTTGGTTCTGCAGAGGGCTGCCTGTACATTTTTGAAACTCGGGCTGACGATGAAGATGAGGCAGACGCTGTCCTCTGTGCATTTTCTTTTCTTTTTCTTTCTTTCTTCCTTTCTTTTTTTATCTTTTGCTTAAGGAAAACAAAGTGCCTCTCTAGATGAAGAGGTTACATAGTTTAAAATGATCTATTTGCCCTTCAGCTCCCCCCACCTTTGTTTTTATTTTGTTTTGCCTCTTTCAGAGGCTGCTAGGGTTCTGGGTTAAAAAAAAATGGGGTTTGTGTGTACCTATGTGCCTATATATGTATGTAGCTATATGACAACCTAAATAGCAGCTGCTGTCTTGTCATCCAAATAAAATCATTCTGCGAGATGAATTAGGACCCTGGCTTCAGGGCTGGCTAGTGAACTTCAGATGACTATTCCTATGGTATGCAGTTCTTGTCAGCTCACTCAGGATTTGGAGAAGTGAGGATGTTGCAAATCAGTGGCTTACAGTTGCTGTCAGAAGAGTCTTTTCCAGCATAGTCATGTGCATAAACCCTCATCGGTCTGAATCAGTCTCTGTTCCCTTCAAAAAGCCCTTCAGCAACAGTAAAAAAAAAAAAACCAACCAAAAAAAACCCCAACATCCCTCTTTTCTTTTTTCTGTTACCTTAATCCTGTTTTTCTCATCATGTTATTTCAACATGGTTTTCTCAACCTCTCCAAATCGACCTTATTCCCTTCACCTCTGCCCTGCATCAATCGCTATCTCTTGTTCTCCTTCCTCTACTGATGCTTTTCCTGCCCATCCCCTTGGAGAACTGCTGCCTCTCGGCACAGGTTGGGATGCCGTGCAAGTCTTTGCCTATCACAGGAGCAGATTTTGGCCTCAAAGCGTGATGTTAGGAACTATCCTTAATTCCCTCCAACTTTTTGGACCGTCCCCTTTGAGGACAGGGAGCTGTGGGCTGCGGGCAGGGAGCCGGCAGTGCATGGGGAGAGGGAGGAGGTTCTGGAGGCCAAGGCAGGAGGTGAGGAGGAGGGAAACAGCTACTTTGAAGGCTTGATGCCATAAGAGCTCTTCAGCAGGGTGGTGCTTGGAGCAGTGTGTATGCACATCAGTTCCCTGAAGTTTAAGGGAGGAACTGAAGGAGATGTTTTGGCAAGGCCACAAAGTTTCCACAGGCTAGACTTTATGCACCACAACTCGAACAAAGCCGCATCCATATCTGAGGCCACAGAGGTTGCTCTACATTTGAAAGCTGTCTCTGGTGGAACTTGGCAGGTTCCAAGTTTGTAATGGCAGTGTTATCTCCCCCATCGCTGGCTGCATGTATATCCATCGAGTGACCCCAGACCTCTTCTGAGCTCTGAAATCAATGCACATTGCATTAGTCTAATGACAGCACAGAGAAGTCCCTTCTCTAAGAGAATAAACTCAGAGTAAACAGTCCCAGTGCACACTCCCACGTTCAGCTAGCTACTGAAGAAGTGACTTGTCAGGTTGTCTTCTGGCATTCACCTGCTTCAGGCAGAAGTCCCTCACTCACTAAAATGGCCTTGATGTGCTCCTGGCCTTTCATATTCAGAGCAGGGCATTGCTCTTCCAGAGAGCCCGCACCTTCCCTCTTCCCCATGCCCAGTGCCTCTTCCTGCAGCCATGCCAAAAGGCTGTCCTTTCCATTGCTCCGTAGGGCAAGGAGCATGTTTGTTCCCAGCTCCAGCTCCGTGCCAGAGCACTAAAGGGGTATGCCAGCACCTGTCTGGACAGATAGCCAGGACGGGGCTGACCCCAAATGAAACGCAGTGCTGGAAAAAGGGAGAGGGAATGAGGCCAAATCCTGGTCTCTCAGGGCTTTGTCTGTCTTCACAGGACAATGCAACATGAAATGAAATGCTTCAAAACAAGAACTGTCAAAAACCACAGCACCCATTACATTGAGGTTTTCCCAGTGTCATGTAGGCAAAGGATGGGAACAGGGCTTTGAGAGGTGAGGAGATCATGGGTCCAAACACAAAAGCAGTCCTTGGAGAAGCGACTAGAACGAGGCACTCCCCTCACCCCAAACACTGCAGCCACCAGCCCCAAGAGGCAGGCATGTGCTTGAAGGACCTCTCTGCCCAAAGGACCTCCCCAGCTGGGGTGAATTTTAGCGGAAAAATCACCATTCTGACAAGAACCAAGGGAGAAGAGCCCTGTGACCTGGGTTGAGGATTCTGCCACCCCCCCCGCCGCAGCCACCTGTCCAGGGTGCCCTTTGGGAAGGTGCAAAGTGTACGTCTGAGGCACATCCTACAGAGTGGGGAGCTTCACCAGGATAACATTCTAATGCTTAAAGCAGGTGAAGGAGCCACCATGAGAGGCTGAGGCAGTGGGTGAGCCCCGAGAGTAGCTCCATGGCCAAACTGCCCCAGAAGAGGGGCAGAGGAGGGCTCAGAGGACAGGGATGGGCTGATCACACAGAGCTGTTCCTTCTCAGAGGCTGAGCTTGTGACCTGGAGGGCTGTTCAGCAGGGGAAGCCCCCTCAGATATCCACTGCATTTGCTGCTAGGCATAACCTGGACATGGAGGGGGAGTGGGGGAGGGAAGGGGGAGTGGTGTAATTTTGGACTTATGCATTTAGATCAAACCTGAATCCCACTTCAGGCAGCTAAATCCTCTTGTGAATCTGGGCCTTAACCTTTTCATGTCTCTCTCATCGCCTGTAAACTGTGGGTGATAATTTCTACCTCAAAAAGCTTATTAATGGTTTGAAATTATAGCTGGGTTAAGGGCTGTTATTAGGCTTAAAGATCCCCAGGCATTTTCTGTGAGAAGGTGGTAGCTTTGCATTGAAGTCATTTCGTTTTGAACTGTCCTTTCCACCTGGTGCTCCTGTTGCTGTTTCTGGACCATCCAGCAGCGACACAGCAGTCTGCTGAATGACTGGCTCTTCGTTCCGCCCGAGAGCAGGATGCACTTTGCGGAGGCTAAGTTGTTTCTGAACACCTCTGCACAGACAGCCCAAGCTCCTGCGTAGGGAAGCACTTTGTTAAAAATGATATTGCACCAAGGGGAAAAAAAGAAATCATCAAAATTGCCTGATTGGAGTGGGTCACAGCTTGCAAGTTCAGGTTTTGAGGTAGCCCACTCGTAGGAGCATCAGAGATTTACGTTAGTCATCTTTGGGGGCAAAAGAATTCCACCCTCTCAAAATCTGTGTCGAAACATTAGCGACATGTGCATTTATATCGATTTCACATCTACACTTCAAGTCTTAAAAATATTTTAACAATAAGCATTGTGTTTTAAGAGTCAAACTGTAATCTTGTGCTGCCACTCTGCTGCAGAAGCCAGGCACCCCATAGCATCTCATTCCTCCTCTGCTGTAATTATTGTCTCCACCCAAGTTCATAAGAATTTTATAGTGGTTACTGCAGCAACTCCACTTATAGTTAGAGGCTGCTTGGCTTTTCCATTAAAAGGTCTTCACCCCCCATCCCAGTCTTTTAATGCTTTAATCCGTTTTGCAAACTTGATCTGCAGGCTTTCTGTCTCAGAAGGTATCCCACCCCAAAAATTCAGCTAAAGCAGGTCACTTGGGCTGTCTTTCAGAACAAACACTTCTTTTTTTTTTTTTTATTGTCAAACCTTGTTGTTACTCTGGTTCATGTGCTGACACACCGCTCATGCACATGTGTCACCTCCATCGCACAGCCTAAAAGCTGGCATTTATGTAGGAGGTAAAACTAAGGATGCTAAAGTAAAAATTTTGTTCCTGACAGCTAAACTCCTACCGCAGCCTGAAATAGTCTCTCCTCTGAAATTAGACAACATCACAATAGAAGGGGATTCCTGGTGGTTTTGTGTGTTTGTGGATTGTTGGTGTTGACATACAAAACTGACTAATAATGTCTAAATTAACTACTGGGTGTCACCCTGAGCTGACTCTTGCAGTGACACTATGTCTTCGGAGACCTCCTTCTTGCCACCTTGGTCCCAAATCTCTTGACCGTATGCCTCTTCATTTAGTTCATATGTGTTGTTTCCCATAAACTCAGAGTTATTCTCCCACCTGTTTTCTGCAGCAGCTCCCTTCTGGATAAATGGCCGTGACCATTTAGTACCCACACCTGGTATCTCCTGCTACTCAGCTGCCACAGTTTTAGTCTTTTTTTTTACACTAAACACAATAAATTGTTCTTTTGTGGCTCTCTGCTGAAGCTTATTCACAGGAAAAAAATAAGACTGAGTAAGTAGAAGCGGTAACCTGAGGGAAAAAACCCAAAGCAATCCAGTTGAGACCGATGCCTCACGTCTATTTCAGACACAAACATTTCCAATGAGTGCAATTCAACTCCAAGGTTTTTTTGGGTGGAGAAGGGCCATAAGGTTGCCTTGCAGGCAAACAGTGGAGCAGCAGCAGCGGCAGCAGCAGCGGCTGCACTTTTACACACATTGTCAGGCTGTCAGGGAAGGGATTAGCACAGAGGCCCCTGCAAGGCTGAAGAAGGCAGTGGATGGTATCATCATGACAGCACATGGGACCGGGAAGTGAAACCACTCATCAGCGCAGAAGTGAAACTGGCTGCACACAAACTCTTGTCAAATTAAAATGTAAACATCTGGCAAAAAAAAAAACCCAAACCAAAACCAAAAACCTGTGGCTGTTTTAGTGAGCTGAGCCCCACCCTTGCAATGCTTGAAAATGTTGAGCGATCCCCAGTCGTGCATCGGAGACTTAACTCTTCTGAGGGCTGCAGCTCAAACGCTGAAGGTGCTGCTACAGTCCTGGATAAAAAGCAGTGTGCAGGAAAAGATGCGATTTTTGAGCTGATGGTGACACATTTCAGCTGAGAGGTGTGAGCACTTTTTTGTTTATACCATCAGGAAGATGCCCTTTTCCCTGAGGAAAGGGATCTGAATGTTGGTACCCCTATAGCACGGCAAAAAGGGGGAGGAAAATCGACTTCAGGCCCAGCTACTTGCGTGGGCATTCTGTGGTGCAAAGGAAAGCGCGTGGTACAGGGGACAGGTCCTGTAGCTATCCCTGATGGCAAGGGGCACACACAAAACACTGCCTGGCCTCACCAATTTAGCGTCTGCTGGGATAGGTGCCGAGGGCCAGAATCAGATCTATGTTAACAGCCAGGTCACACTGAGTACAGACCCAGCTTCAGCGTCTGGTTGAATATTTCATGTCCACAGCTTGCAGGGTTCGGGCTGTGCCTTTGCCTTATGAAGTGAGAAGATTGTCAGGGACAATTTGCAGGAGAGCATCCGTGACTGTCCTTATTTCCCACATAGTGGTTTTGAGGTAAACTTCCGTTTTTAGTGCCTGCTTAGGTTGACATCATCTCTATCAGTGTTACTTGATTTCAGTTATGTAATTTTGGTTGCTTAATATCATTTTCCGTGTTGCCTTAAGTTAAATGCACAGAAGTTTCACCAGAATAACGCCTTGAAACACTTCCACCCCAGATACAACCCTCCTCCAGCCCTCCAGCACCAGTAATCCCCAGGGTCAGGACAGGAAAGACAGGGGCTCTGCTGCTCTGCACCACAGCATTTGACTTGTTAGCTTTGGAGAACAGGTGAAAAGAGAATGAAGTGCATGTCTCAGTTAAACGCTGAGTAGTGCTGCAGGGAGCTGGGAAGGAAAGGGAAAGGGAGTAGCCAGCGCCGGCCATGTTCCCACAACAGCAAGTTGCTTTTCCACAGCTTATTGCAAGGCAAATTCAACAGTTCATAGCTGGGTCTAGTTTAGCAGCAGGGCCACTTTTGGCTATTTGCATGACAACTTCACCCCATATAAATCCAGAACAAAACACCTATTGATTTAATATGATGGAGACTTCATTCTGGGTAAGTAGATGCTATGTAAACACAGATATAAGAACTTCCTGGAGTGAGACACTCGACAGAAATGTTCAAAAGTATACCTTTATGCGGACCCAGGCTGGTTTGGCAGGAGGCAGGTGGGTGTATTTCCCAAATCTCCAACTTGACACATGCTTACGCCTGCCAAACACCCATATAAATGCACAAACAAATCCGTTGCCCCTGCAGCTGCTTTGCATGGGCAGTTCTTGCATTTCTTTGGGTAATCACCCCAATTTCCTCATATCTCCTCGTGTTGGCATTTATCTGTTTGGACCGTTGGTCTGTGGTGGTAGGAGTTTGTAAACCATTTGCAGTGTCATAGCAGATGAGGCAAATAGCATATTTTTTTTTAGTCATATGTAAATTCAGTGGTATCTGTGGTGCTGATGGTAAACACATTATGTTCTTTTTTTTGATGCCAATCAGCTGCACCTCCTTTCTGGTCCAGCTCCACTGGACCAAACATAACAGGCAGAGTTGTGTTCTGGTGGTGTGAAACTGTCAGCGGGGGCAGGAGAAATCAGTCACCATCTGAGCACACAGTCTGGACTTGTGCAGGTTTTTCATAATTGGGCATGCAACTTGAAGACCTACCAAAATATTTCACTCACATGATGAGCAGCAGCTCACTAAGGAAGGGTCAAGTTCAGGTGGCCCTTCTCATCCTATTGATTACACTTGGAGCATTCAGCAGTTTAAGTGATAAGAACGGTGAAATCTGGCCCCAGTGTGCAATAGTTAATGTTTGAGAACGAATATACAAGCGTGCATCTATTACATCTTGCCCAGAGATACCACCAGATATGTTATTAAAATGCAGTAGACATCTTTACTTTGGCAGATGCCCAGGAAGATGTTGTGAGAAATTGTAAACATATATAAAATTGATCATTTAGGATAGTTTAATAAAAGTAAGTACATAAGCACTAAAATGTAGAAGCTGGATTTAAAAAAAAAAGTATCATAATCTTTCTTACTAGAACCTGGAAGTCTCTCACTAATATAATAGAAATGTCTGTAATGTAATTTCTATTGCATTTGTGTATTACATTTCACATTTTCCCATCTATACCTTTTGTCCTTGTCAGCACAAGCATTCTTGGCTCCTTTCCCTTTTTTTCTTCTTCTTTTTATCTAATAATTTACTGTAACAATTTAAAAAAAAAACCCTAAAAACACAACAAATCCAAGCAAAAAACACAACTCTAACGACACATCTGTGATCATCAGAATAAATCCCAGACCTAAAAGATAGTAATTGTAACCGCATCATCTGTTGGCTTCCCTTTCTCCCCTACCCCCAACTCCCTGCCTTGGGCAAACTTCTGAAGCTTTAACTCCATTTTTTGTGTGTATCCTCATTTGGATGAACCTCCATCAATGGAACTGATGACTCTTCTTGCCTGAGAAAGAGGTGGATTAAAATGAAGTGATAAGTACAAGATGTATGTCTGTTCTCATTCCCCTTTGCATCTGCCCACGCAATCGCTTATATTTTAAGCGTGCCTTCCTGGTCCGAGATCCGTCTGGTCATGACACTGCTCAGGGATGAATACAGAAGCACACAGGAGCTTCATGTGACTATGTTGTCACTTGGGATTAATTTTTTCCCCCCTTAGTTCCTCTCAGACATTCCCAGGGGCCATGGTTTACAAGCCTATTGCTCCCTCTAGAGCCCTTCAGTGCTGTCCTGGAGGACCACTTCAGTAATCTCTCATCAAGCTAGACGTGAGCTCACTGCTCATTTTGCTTCCAGCCTCTAGCAGATGGGATGCAGACTTAAAGCAGACTTCAGGTTCCTGTATTTCATTGTAGAGGATGGGCACATCTGGTCTTCACCTTTTGATGATCCAAGAACAGTACTGCTGAGCGAGTGCTGAGCAATGTCATGCTTTGTGCTTCCTCTTAAGTTCTTGCAGCTTTGCACAGCGTCAGGGGGATCTCACGAGCCATTCTGTAAAGTTGTGGGCTGGGGGCAACTGGTTTAATCTGTCTGACTTCAGCTGCCAAGTCATCAGTGATTCTTGAGGGCACTGTTGATAGTACAGTCTCTAGCAAACCCATCAACTGTGTCTGGGTAAAAGTCAGCATTGCATTTTGGCCAGAAATGCTACTGTTTCCATTATTTTTTTCTGGAAGGGTTCTGACCTTACTGCTCCTGCAAAAATAAACATTATCGAGCAACTTTTCCTACCCTAGTTGTGAGGGAAGACTTGATGGAAGCAATGAGTCTTGTGCTCTGCCCTCACGCATAGGAGGGTATGCTCCATGTCTGCAGGAAGGGTGTCCAGAGGCAGAGTCCTGTGCCACATCTGGAGGATTCAGTCCTTGTGCTCACGAGGTGTGATGTGTCTAATATTAGGGCTGCCAGGGACAGTTGCAGAGAGAGCAAGAGCCTCTGAAGTGACTCTTGCACCCCAGTGAGGCTGTCGTGGTTTTGCCCCAGCCGAGGGCCGCACCCCACACAGTCGCTTGTACTTTTAAAAGGAAGGGGGAGGGAAAGTTGGGGGAGGGGGAAAAGGGAAGGAAGAAAGGAGGAAAAGAAACCACAACCTAGAAACCAGAACCATGCAGGTTGGGATAAGGATAGTTTACTAAACAATAACAGAAAACTAGATATAACAATAACAGAAGTTTAAAGCACAAAATAGATGAAACTGGTGATACACAATGCAATTTCTCACCAAACCACACAACTCAGGCCGCACAGCTTAGAGCCCGTCCCGGAAAAAAACCCGACCATCCCCAGAAACTGCACGTCCTGGCGTTGTCTCCTCCTCTTCCCCCCAGTCCCCTTTTATACTGAGCATGACGTAACTGGCATGGAATATCCTCTTTGGCCAATTCGGGTCACCTGTCCTGGCTGCGTCCCCTCCTTTCTCATTAGTAAGGAAGTATGAAGAACTGAGAAAGGTCCTTGATTGCCCAGCAACAACCAGAAACATCAGGGTGCTATCAGCACTGTTCTCATCCTAACACCCAAACATGGCATTCCATCCACTGCTAAAAATAATTAACTCCATCATAGCTGAAACCAGGACAGAGGCACAGCTTTACATTGACATCACCCTTCAGTCCTTCCACTACTGGCGAAGACGCCCACGATGACGTGGTAGTGACTGGCTTCAGTACAGAGTCACACATCACAGACGCTAGCTAATGTGTGTATGGTCTTCTGTAGATTTATGGGACTGTTGAACCCAAAGGGTCTCAGGTTTTTATGTTAGCCAATGGTGGGATACATGCTGACTTGCTGTGACTGCTGGGATGTCATCAAATCGTCATTGTGACTATCTGAGGCACCCAAACCAGGCCAGTGTTTCAGAATGCCTTCTTGGGTCCCTCAGTACTTCTTTGTTTTGGTGGCACCCACCCCCTTCTGAGCTGAGCAGAGTGCTCAGTGTAGGTCGTCGTCCACTGATAGTCAGGAGATTCACTTCCTTAGGCACCAGAAATCGTGGCATCTAATAGAGGCTCCAGTGCTAGGGAGTCTGCAATCAGCCTTCCCTGACCAGTCTGGTATGATTTCCACCAGCGCAGCCTGCCGCATATTGCGTACACGTGTGTGCGTGCGTGTGTGAGTGTATTATGCAAGTGTATATTGAAAATAAAAATCTGTATTATAAGACATGAGTTTATAGCAAGGAGATGTTTATAGTCCTGCTGTCACCCCAAAAGAGGTACATCTATAAACCACAGATTTCACTAACAGCACCTCCAGTCTAAATCTGCCTTTGTCAACCAGACACGTAAACAATGCGTGATGTGGAAGCTATGAATAAAAGTGATAAAACCACTTAATAAAGCTAAATGTAAATGGAACAGATTAATCAGAGAAAAAACACAGCCAGAATTATTGGTAAGCAACAATGAGTGACACGGAGGTTTATGGTTATATAGTCTTGTGGTTAACCAGTATGTGGTTAATGAATAGTCTTCTGTCAACAAGAAGTAAGCTAAGTATCTTCCTGCTTTTGCCAACGTGTGTCACAGCCTTATACAGGCTCAAAGATCTAGCCTGTTCTGTAGAAAATCTTGAGGCAAATTCACCTCTCTCCTCTTCTTTGTTCTGGTCTCGTAGACTGGTAATCTGGCCATTCGTCTTGTGGCCACATTTTGCTACATTTCACTGATAATGAATTTTTTTCTGCATTTCTCTTCTATCTGGAAAATCCACAAGAGGGTTCTAAAGTAATAAATTGAGTACATATTCTAGCAGAACAGTAGGAGCACCTTATATGGTGCATCAGAAGTTGTCAAAAACCCCCAAACAACCCCACCTCATGAACAGGAAGCAAGATGGAAATACTACAGAATACTAAGGAGAATACTAAGCCTTAGTGATCTGGGACTTGTATATATTGATAGAGGGCAACTATTTTTACAAAGAAGGAAGATCTACAGGTGCCTCTAATGTTTGCTAAGTATAATTATATGGGTAATAAAGTTTTTTGGAAGGAATGTTACTGAAATTTATTATTGATGCCTCATAGACAGATCTGTTGTGCTGATGGAGAAAGACTAACAAAGTTGTAAAACTTTATCATGTATTTAAAGAGTGTCAAGAACAGCAATCCTTTGTCTGAGCAGATACAGGACTGAAGAGTTGAGGGCCAGAGACCCCGAGACAGGGATCCAAAATGACTTTTGCTTCTGTTGCAATTCTTTTGATCTCAGGGACTGCTTTCTAGTGAGGATGTGGAGGTGGGAAGACACTGCCCTGGGATTTGCGAGGTTTGTGTTTCAGCTTCTGTTTTTTCAGGGCTGTGATTCAGGATTATAGTCGGATTTGGTTGCAGCAGCCAAAGTGGTTAGCATCGCTGGCCGCAGGCTTCCTGTGAGATCTTGGCCAAGACACTTTATCTCCCCACAGTTCCTCATCTGTAGAGTGGGGAGAATACCTCCCTAATTCACAGGGATGTGATGAGGATGGTTTCCAGTAACTGCTATGTGCCTGTACTCGCTGTGATGTTGATGCAGACCATTAGCACCAAAGTAGGAACTGCATTAAGAGAAGTATTGAATTGCAAGTGAATGTGCATAAGGAGGCGGGGTGGGGGGGATATTGCTGCTAGAGGCAGGCATTTATATTTACATTTACATTTAAAATTATATTTATTTATATAGATAAATGAAGCAAGCAATAAAAATGGGAAGTCTTAGAAGGGAAGAAACTTAGCACTCAAGAAGGCTGGAGCCAAGTGGTAAAGCAAAGCAGGTAGACCTGCATGGGAACGCTCGCACAGCATGAGCCCGAAGGGAGAGGACCTCAATTTTCTTACAACAGTTCCTGGTTATCTAACTTGGGGTGATGTCCCTTGATGTCTCTGACTGATAATGGAGATTCCTGTCAGTATCTGAGTCCTCCGTGATGCTGAGATAACTATGCTAAACCTGCTGACAGGCAATGTTTTTATTGTTGTTCAGGCCAAAGCCATAATGAATGCATACATGAGGTCTTATCAAAGATGCAGAAAGTTACTTTTGTTATTTAAAAAAATGCCTGAAGTAAACGCTGGCATTGGCCAAAAGCAAATCCAGGGGCAGTGAGATCTAAAGGCATTGCTGTCACGAGGAGAGATGAGACCCTCCCAAGCAGCCATCAAAATGTGTACCTTTCCCAACTCAGAGCTGTGCCACGCACGTAGCAATTTTGAAAAGGCCTTCACAGTTTTCTTACTGAATAATAGAGAAACTAAGCATGATACTTTGCTATGTCTTCATAAAATGCTTTAATTCTCTGTGGACAAGTTGTAGGGATTATTGTTGGGGTTTTTTTCCATTCCCTTGTTTCTTGGCATCGCAGTAGCAGATTATTTTTAAAGGATTCTGGTTTGCAATATGGAATTGATCTAATCCTAGCTTCAACCACAAAGCGTGGGATTTTACGAGCTGCCTAGGGGATCTGAGCACCCAGTTCTCTTTAATTTTAACAAGCACTGTTGATCAGATTCCCGTGGCAGTTTTGGAAGGCTCAGCCACAATTTTAAGCCTCTCTGAGCTAACACCCTTTAGAAAGTTCAGATAATGTACCAGCAGTCATGTAGATCAGATAAACTCTTAACTGGTGGGGTAACCTCCTTTTTCCACAAACACAGTGTAGATCATTTAAATAGAAATTAATTTTTTTTTCCCTTGAAAGCTTTGAGCAGTTGCCACAGAGGGAATGCATCCAGCACCAGGTCATTGTGAAGCCATACAGCCGGCTGCCTGGGCGCATATCTGCCTTTCGATACAGACAGCTCAAGTGTTTAAGGGCCATTTGGTGTGTTCTGTTGCTCCCTGGAAGGAGGAGTCCACCTTTTCTCGACACACATGCTTAGTAACATTTTTTCCTCTTGCAGGGAAAAGCTTCACGCTGACTATCACGGTCTTCACAAACCCGCCACAAGTAGCCACATATCACAGAGCCATCAAGATAACCGTGGATGGACCTCGCGAACCCAGAAGTAAGTGAGCCAGCAATGGCATTCGGAGAGGGCCAAGCTGATGGTTTAGTACAGGGGTTCATTGCCAGCGTCATGAGGCGCAGCAATATGCCGTGCATGTGGAACAGCGGGGTGTGTTTTCAGCCAAGGCTGTCCTATGAATGGCTTTAATTACGGCCTCCTGAAGCCTTATTTTTCACCGGTGTCCAGCCGATCTAGAATATGACTTGCATTGCATTTCTAAAGCATCCACCCAGGGATGACTTGGATCATACCCAAAAGCTGACAGAAGGGATGCTGGTAAAAGGTGGGCAGCGTATGCCTTACGCATCATTTCTTGCTAGTCTTGCCTTTCAGATGTTAAGAGGGTTTTAAAGCATTGGAAACCAATATGCCATTGATCTAACTTTTCAAGCTCAGCCACCTTGCAAAAATAAATAAAGGCTGGAGAGAGGACACCTGGTTGCTGCCCTGAGGAGTTCACTGTGCTTCATGCCATCGTATAGCTTAGGAGCACTCATTTTCACAGATGGCCAGTCTTTCATATCTTTTTTTTTTTAAAAAGAAAATTGTTTGTTTGTTTTTAAGAATTAAGTATGAGGAGGAGATGAACAGTTTGATATCTCCATGGGGAATACCCACACCTTTCACACCGCCAGTTGTTTTGTTCGGTTGGCAAGGGCAGGCTGTTTTGGCTGGGGGGTGAAGTGAAATGAGGGTGGAGGAGATCTGCAGCTATAGATGCTTCTGCAGCACATGCGCTGCTTGTTACCAGAGGCAGTCGTTAACCCCAGTCACTAGCCCGAATGGGGAATTTTCATATTTTTATTGAAATGCCCTGATGGAAATTGAGGTTTGTGGTTAGTTTCTTGCACTCCTTCTGCACACTTGGCAGAAGTTCTGGCTGTTGCTTAAGCGAAATCATCCCAGGAGAAGACAGCAGCGGGATTCAAACAACCACTAGAGAATGAGACTTGCAGCTCAGGGTTGCCTAACTGAAGGAGGAGAAGAAAAGAAAGGTTTGAAGCTTCGACTAGAATAGCCTAGAAAACTCATGTCTTTCTTGCCTGTGCGCTTTCTTCTCGAGCCTTCGTTTGTCTGAGTCACGTCATGATGCTGAATGCCCTTAATAGAAAAATCTGACCTGTGTTTTTTGGATTTGAGGCCAGACTTTAAAACAAATACTGCTGTCGGGGTAAGGCTTCCTATTTAGTTGATATTTCTGAGTTTCAAAAATCGTGATGAATTGTCCCTGAAAAATACCCCTGGTGAACCAAGCAGCTGTGCACATAGCAAAAATATTTGCATATGCAAGTCCCAGATTTGCATATGCGATTACCTGGGCATGTTCATAGTTTGCAGACAACAAATAAGCTTTAGGCTTTTGAATATGAGTCTGCTGGAACAGTAAGAAACAAAATCATCCTGCAGGCATACTGCTGTTTTAAATTAATTCTTCAGTTGGTATCATAGTTAATATTTAATAAGATTCTACATTTTAAAAAGGAAGTAGAGATATAATACATACTGAAGTCACATACGTGTCTTCCCACCTCGAACGTATGTAAAAGCTTCCTTGTAAATAATTCCACTTTGTCATAGGCAAATCAGCTGCAGAGCGGAGGCTTTGTGCGTGTCAGGAGCTCAGGCCCTCCACCCCCGCCCCGCTCAGGAGGAACGCACGGCTCCTTTTATTGCCGAGTCATTTGTGACATGGGGTGGAAGGGATTATGCTCCTTTCACTTGTAATTGGGCTGCAAAGTCCTTCGGTTTGACTTCTCACCAAAGGTTTCTGTGTCTCAGCGGCTGCTGCCATCAGCCTGGTATCTCCTCTTCATGTCTATGACCGAGGTACAGACTGGCCTGAAGAAATGCACCACGGACTGTGAAGGGAAAAAGAAGTAGTACCCAGGGCATCCTCCATTCTGAGACAGTTCTGGCGGGTTTGGGCTATACACCTATTTTTCTACACCCTCGCTCGGTGGGTGTAGCCTATTATGCATTGGTTCAGCTAGATCAGTTGCATGTGTAGGCCATACCGGTGCAAGCTCACATACAAGATCTGCGGTCAGAGGTACCCAAACATGCGTGCTGTGTACCACAGGGATTCAAAAGGGCATCAGCCTTCTTGTATTGAGACTAGAATCAAAGTAAAAACTGCCAGATTAGAGTGCTTCTAGTTCCAGTGATCGATGTTCGGGAGCGTTTGTGCTCACAGATCCATGAGTCACTCGCTTGCCTGAGCTAAAGGAATTACAGAAATACTGAGATGTGCTTTCTAAGACGCCCCGACTCAAAAGAAATCCACAGAAAACAGTAATGGGAACAAAATTAGATAATGCCGGCTTACAAAGGTCTAGAAAAGACACGCTGAAGTCCAAAACCAGCTCCAGCAACAGTTTCTGATTCGTTTAATTTATGTTTATAATGGGTCTCAGACAGTTTGAATTCTAGCGAGTGCCTGCATGCTCTGCAAAAAACGCTGGAAGGCAAGGGGCTGTTTCTAAGGATGGAGGCCATCTGATACAAAAGTCAGAACTTCACACCAGGATGGCTTTTAGTTAACTTTAAAGGACATAGAAATACCTTTAAAACAAGCAAATGAGACAACTTCAGGATTAATTAATTTGAGAAACAACAGACACAGTTTTGTTTATCTTCAGAAAATGTTGGATCTAGAGCAGTTTCTGAGCCAGACTTAGATGGGTTCTCAAAGTCGGTATTTTCTCTTCACCTGGGCATGCTTGAGGAAAAAAAACTTCAAAAAGTAATACAAAGCAGGATATGAGAACATTTTTGGAAAACAATAAAATGCTCAAACCAAAGGCTTCAAAAGGAAATATGCAAAGCACAGGCTTTTTGGCTCACTGGGATGTGCAGAGATACCATGCTGGGTGACGGTAACACAGTGTGTGTTTTTGCCCATGCCACCCTCACTCTGCATAAAGTTCTATGGGCTTTGGGTACCTGCACATCCCATTGTACATTTGGTCACAGTTACTGTGATAACCAGGTCTTTGCCTAGCGACATATTTGCATATGTAACTACCAGAATTGCATTTACAAGTATGATAATTACTTGTGCACAGGACTTACACCATTGTCATTTATTTTGCTGTTGAATTTCTGACTGTGCCTATCCAGACGATGCTTCTCATCAAATTGTCATGGCTTGTAGAGATAGCCAAGATACTTAAGAATCTGGCTCTTCCTCCTCTGCCTTCATTACGTATTTTTAAAATCTCTTTTGAACTTAGCATTTTCATTCTCCAGCTCTGAATAAATGCTTATTTTAAAAATTTTTTTTTTAAAAAGAAATAATACTGCACTGTCAGGGAGAAGGGCAAGATGACCTAACCCATCATTTTCTCCTCCAACTTCTATGATTCTATGATTCATAAAGCAATTTATGTTTTTATGAGCTAAGTCTATGGGGAAAATCATTAGCAGTAACCAGATCAAGAGTAGTGCTCCTGATGAAAATACTTTTGGTTAGGAAACTTGGTAGAAATAGTATGACTCTTAAATTAAATATTTCCCTTAGGCCATTTGACCTACTGTGTACGTCTGCTGAAAAATTAGGTTTTTCTTCTTTTGACTGCTTCTTTCTGTTTTTCTCATTGAATTGTTTTAACCTACATAGCTCTGAAAAATTCACTAATGGACCAGGTGCCTGAAAGTGGCGCAAAATGAAAAGGCTACATGGATTTAGCCCCAGTGGTCCTGAGACATCCAAGGTTAAGCTGGGCATTAAATGTGATTATCCCGTACTGGATATGTGGTTTTCCCAAATACTTTTTTGGCATCCTTGTATCAAAGGGCAGGATGCTGAGGAGCAGAGATAGAGAGAAAGAATAATATTGCTGAGCAGGATTTGAGAAGGAGCTTAAAAAGCTGCTGGCCCAGGAAGTGCTTTTTAGGAATGGAAATTTTCTTTTGCCTCCTAGCAAAGCTGGGTATGGGGCACGGGTACATATTTGGTCAACCACAGACCCTGATCTGAAGTGATCCCATCTAACTGGTAAGGTTCAAGGAAAGCCCCGTGGCCCATAGCTGTTCTGAATGGAATCTTCAAACACTCGTGTGACTTGAGGTCTTTTTTTAGGGAATCCCCAAGGGCTGGTGGTGCTAAGTGCACCTGATCCGTTTATGCTTTTTCCTACCCCATCTAACCTTTGCCCATAGACCTCAGACTCCCAGAGCAGCTTCTGTGAGGAGAGTTGGCAGACCCCACAAAGTGCTGGCATTGTCCATCCCGTGAGAGAAGCAAGAAGACCCTTCCCATGTCAGGCTGGGGAGGAATGATTCATCTGAGGGTTTCACATCACTCCCACCTTCAGCCTTCCATGCAAGGAAAGGCCACACAGGTCTCCACAGAGACTTTTCATCTCAGTGAGTTGAAATAATACTAAATGCCTTCATTTCTTGCTTCCTTTCTGCTGCAAGTGCCTCCCCATCTGTTGGAAAATGAGACTAACATGTACCGACAAACAGTTTAGAAACCATGGAGAAATGAATCATCATGTCTTTGGACTACGGACACCATATAGATTTCAGAGGAGGCTTACCAGGTACTTCCATTCACCTGGAGCTTTACAGTGCCTAGAGGTCACTTAGCAGAAAACAGGCCAGGGGAAAAGGCGGTGTTGGCAAGTTGACTGTCCACACAGCAGATACGCAACGGGGACTCTTTCTTCCTTTGCTGGCACTAGCTGCGTGCTCCACAGCACACCACCCTCTCGATATCTCAACCCAACTTTGCTAATCACTTTTCAAAAAATCTTGGCTAAGGTACTTGCCTCTGAAAGCTTCCAATCTAAATAGACCGTGTATGGACAAAAGAAAGGGATGGGCTGAGAGAGGCTGGCGGTTGCGTGCTGCCAGGTCTGTGCCTGTGCGTTTGTGTCCCCGCGTCCTATTGTCTGGGTGACACCAATGTGGGCAGACTAGTGCTGAAATTAGGGGTACACTCTGGGGACAGTTGTCGTTGGCTTGAGCAATGGTTGTGTGCGAGCATGCAGTGGTCAGGGGAAGTTGCAAAACGTGGCTAGCTCACATTCGCCCAGTGTGACTTGGTGCACTGCCGTCTCTGCATGGATGCAGGGATCACTGCTGGTTTCCTTTCTCTGTGTGTCTCACCAAAAGACAGACAAAGCAGACTAACTGAATCCATTTAAATAAAATAAACCAGAATATTACTTCAAGGGCATGCTTGCAGACCAAAGGACCTGATTCTAAGTAGGCAGGGCAGCCCTAGCAGCTCCCCCCCAGCAGCCAGGCCAGCTCCATGGTTCCCCCAGAGCGCCAAGGGAACAGCAGCCTAAGTGTGCATCCTGCGGTTGAGCACGTCTCTCCCCCCGCACTGTGAAAGCTGCATGCCACCAGCCCATTTTTCATAATGAAAGCACACAAAGAGTGAAAGAGCAGAGAGCAGTTTGTGCCTTTGTGACTGGTGTTTTCTGAAGAAAAGTGCAGAGTGAGAGGGAAATCGGCCTGTTTCCATTACGCGCGCACTTTCACACGACCAGCCTGAATTACCCTGGTGATATGGCATCGGACCCTCTAGCTTAGCACAGGAGCACCACATAGCACAGGGGCATCTGACACAGCATGTTAAAAGTTTGGCTGCAGAATGGGGTCAGAAGTTGTCTGGATGGAGTCAGCTTTGCAGACCATCCATGGGCACCTCTGCAGCTGTCCCACAACGACCTCTCTGTGCCCCGCATCCTGTCTGCTGGGCAAACCCCTTCTGAAAAGACAAGTAAAGCCAAAGGCCAGTAGCTGCTGTAACTGCCCCAGCGCAAAGATCCCTCAGCGCAGGCAAGGTGCAGGCAAGACCTGCTTCATATAGACTTGAACTGGCTGGCAGCTACCTGCAGCTCCTAGAAACTGTGCTGGTTGTTCTCCATGAAATTTGTAGAAATTGTTGGCAAGCCCTGGCCTAACAGGGATAGGGGGGATTCTTTTTGTCCTACGCAACAGGTAGGCCCTTGGTAGGTTTTTAATGCCAGCACCCCTGAGGTTTAACAGTATGGACACTCCTTTTCCATATGGGAAAGATGGAACAGGGTTATTTTCCCTGGAAATTTTCTGTCTCACTGCAGAGTCAGTTAGGACAGTTGATGTTGAGTGATGTGAGGCAGGGAATTCACCATTTTAGTTCAACAAAAGTGTCAAATACGTGCAATATGAAATCTTGTGTCAAGACTGTGTTTCTGGGAGTGTGGTATCTCGGATATGTTTGCTTGCCTAGTTATTTGGCCGTTTTTTTAAAGACACACAGAAGTTTTGACAAGACAAACTCCTTCCCCACATAAAGCAGGTAAACAGGAAGCCAGAGCTGGTATGGCGTGGGCTAGGAACAGTGGTAAGACTGACCCAGTCCTATAGAAATTATTTCAACTCCTTTTTTGAGTCACTTCATCCCACACAGATGTTTCCCTGCCCCTCCCCACCTTGCAGTAGTGTGATTTTAAATTGAGAGCAAGTGGGTAGTTATTTTTAATTTCTTTCACTTTTTTTTTTTATCTTGGTCAACCTCTTTTTTTAATTTTTTTTTCTTCTTCTTCTTTTCATCGCCTAGCTACAGAGGCTGTGGTGAATATTTTTAAGAGCTTGCCTATAGTTGCATGGTGGGATTTTCAAGGGCTATGCAGCCTCAGTCTAGCTCTGCCAAAATCAGTGGGCAAGTACTTTGTGACAAAAGCAGAATTAGGTGAGTAGTCAGCAGGTCTGACTTTTTCCTGTCAACAACACTTACAGAGAATTTGTAGCTCTTAAGATCAATGAGCATTTTCCATAGAAATGGGAAGTCTTGGGGCAGAGGACTGTGGCATTTTCCATAGAAATGTGCAAAAAGACTGTACAGATGTAACTTGTAGTGTGTGAGCATTTACGTAAAGAAAAACATTAACATGCAGCACCCTGGCAAGTCAGTTGGCCATGGGGAATGTTACTGGCCCCCACTGAAGACCCTAGTTCACTTCCAGTGAAGTTAGTTGGTGGTGCTCTGAATCCAAGATTTCTGAGTCTGGTCCTTCATCCATCATGTTTCGTCAGCAAGGACTTCTGAATGGCAGTCATTAAACATGAGAGAAAGGCAGTCATTGAAAGTGAGAGGGTTGTAGCAGCTGAACTGGGGAAGAATGGACTTGTAGCTCAAACCCCATGTTGCACCTGCCCACTGTGGTTTTAAGGGTGTCATATAGCCCCTACCTCTCCCAGAAGGAGGTTAGCTAGCAAAGCTGGGCTGGTGGAGCATCAGTCAGCAATTCTGCTGTCCCCCTCACAGGGCTCGCTGCACTGCTGGCAGATGAGAAGGCTTCATTCAGGGATGGGCTGAAGGGCAGCAGGGCCCAATTGCACACAACTTCTGTGACATGCTTCCTTCACCCTACTCTCCACAGGAGGTGAGAGAGAGGAGGTTTTCTCTTCCTCAGGCTCCTAAGGGAGCTGGGCAGAGTGGGAAGGAATCATTCATCCTGCCTGGAGTGGTCAGCCACTCTCCTTCGCCAAGAAAGCTTTTGGTAGTGCAGGACCTTTCCTGAAGCCCCTGGCTTTGATGAGTTGTCCTACTTAACACAAAATCACAGAACAGTAGGGATTGGAAGGGACCTCTGGTGATCACCTCATCCAAGCCCCCTGACAGAGCAGGATCACCATGGGCAGGCTGCACAGGACATCATTCAGGCAGTTCTTTAATGTCTCCAGAGAAGGAGACTCTACAGCCTCTCTGGGCATCCTGTCCCAGTGCTCTGACACCCTCACAGTAAAGTTCCTCCTCATGTTTAGGTGGCACTTCCTATATTCAAGTTTGTGCCCATTGTCCCTTGTTCTGTCATTGGGCACCAGCAAAAAAAGACTGACTCCATCCTGCTGACACCCACCCCTCAAGTATTTATAAGCATTGATAAGATGCCCCCTCAGTCTTCTCTTCTCTAGGTTAATAAATCCCTTGTCCCTCAGCCTCTCTTCATAAGAGAGATGTTCTAGTCCCCTAATCATCTTTGTAGCCCTTTTTGTACCCTAACCAGTAGCTCCCTGTCCTTCTTGAACCAGGGAGCTCAGAACTGCACACAGTATTCCAGATGAGGCCTCACCAGCGCAGAGTAGACCAAAACACGTGTCTAAGAGAAAGGCTGGATGAAACTGTGTGGCACTCTCAGCAAACAGCCCCATTTTTGCCTTGGGGTATTACTAGTTGGGGTGAAAATCCATCCCAGCTTCCTCCACCCTGGATTATCAGAAGCTGTAGCAGTTTCCTCCTTACAGGGCCATCCAAAAACACTGCAGGCCTTTGCTCTGTCGCTCATTGTGAAGAACACAAAAAGGATTTTTGCTCTGTACCTCCATTCATGCCCTTGCTTTTTGCTTACCTGCTGCAGGTGGGACTTGTAACAAGTAAATGCATTTTCTATTAGTGTTTCAATGATAGATCTTGGTCATCCTGTTCCTATGTTGGTGCTGCACATATCTGTGCAAAGCTGGAGAGAGAGAGCAATGTTTGGGAGAGGCCATCTCGACTCTGCTTCTGAATTGAAAGAGGAGTTGTAAGAGAAGGAACTAAAAGAGAAGGAGTTGTATGAGGACACAGTGTGCTTGGTAATGATCAAAACACATCCTAAAGAGAGTGAAGGATGGGAACATCTCCCTTTCCTTCTTAAACATGGAACAGATCAGGAACAGCCTTTAAAACCGGGAGACATGAGAAAGAATTTAACCAGCTACAAATGAAAAGTTGGGGTTTTTTTTTTAATTTATTTTAAAAATTTTTAATAGTGCCCAACCTTTGTTCTTCCTTTGCAAAGTGTTGTAGTTAGAATGATTAAGCACAACATGCACCAGGCCATCTTCTCAAGGCTGACCAGTCCAGAAAAGCTGGGCTATGTCATAACCTTAGCACACAAAGCTGCAGAAAAATTTAGGCGACAGTGTTGATTTAATTATTAAGGCTTCTGTTTGTCTGAGTCTGTCTGCCTCTCCTACCAACACCCTGCATTATGGGCTGTTCTTCATTACCTGCTCTACCTATCTTCGCAATCTAGCCGCAAACAGTTTTGGTTGACCACACCACTTCCCTCTTGAAAGTTAATACTGTTTGACTCATTCTGTACTGCTAACACCAAGCCAAAGAAAACAAGCCAAAGAATAACCTGCTTGTATGCAGTTTGAAAACTTCTCAGAGGCCCTGCTTTCAAAATGCTATACAGTAGCTTACTATATCTCTCTGCAGCTGCAAAGAAAATGAGGAAAGCAAAAAATGGCTCAAGAACCTAAAATAAAGACTAGGCAGAACCACATGAAATTTATGAGCTTTCAGTGAACTGCAGTCCTTTGTAGGCACAATGGAGCATTGGTACGGAGGAGGGGCTGCTTAGTAACCTACAGATTTAACTATCCAAACTCATTTATTTGGCAAAACAGGTATTTTCAACTATTGTGTAGAAACACCAGTCACCGGACTTGGTAAAAGCAAAGGTCTTTAGTTCAAGGGAAGCACATAACCCAACTGTATACTTTTTTTGGACAGGAGTGAAGTTTTTTTACAAGTCATCAAAGCCTGAATGGTCAGTATCCATGGGGAGTAAATTTACTTTTGTGCTGCCAAATTCCCCTGGTTTACACAAACAGCAAGCCACAGAACTTGACCTTTAAGTTGCAGGTCCCTTGTTCAACTCTGTCTGAGGCTGAATGATGGAGACCTTTTACTGCCTAGAATTCTTTCGGTGGACAGATGAAGTGAGTTTCCATCTAAGCTATTTCTGTGACCTCCAGTGTTTCTGCAACCCACTTTCCCTTTTGTATGCCCTCTCAGAGGCACTGCAAAGGTGGTAGATGCAATCATCCCTTGCTTTTCCCACTCAGCCTGAGGGAGGGGCTCCAGGTTCATCCCACTTTACCTTACGCATTTGATTAAGGTGCCTGAATTAGGAACCTGGTCCCCTGTATTCAGCAGAGAGACCACTTTCTCCCAAGTGCTGCTCCAATGGCAACTCAGCCCTTGCTGCCTGAACCTTGTGGTTCTGCAGCTTTTCTTTGGACAGAGGTGTCTTTTTGTGCCTGTGTTTTTCTTGGTTGCTCGCTGAGCTGCTGGTTGGCTGGTTGTGCCTCATTCTGCACCTACTCTCTCATACATATCTTCGACTATGATGTCTCAGCCCGTGGCTGGAGGGTATTCCTTACAGCAGTTTGTACCTGTGGGAAGATGCAAACTATAAAGAAACAAAAGAGGCTTTTGGCAACGTGGTGCTTAAGTTGGGAGTCATTCAAACTTTGTCAAGGAGTCAGGATTTTTGAAGTATATAGGTTGACATGGGGGAAAGGGAAAAGAAAAGCGAAGGGTATAATTTTGCAGACTAATTTACCTTTCATGAACAACTTCTTCTCTCCAAACTCCTAACGCTCAGCTCCCTTACTTTTACTTTGCTGCGATGACCTAATTCCTGGGGTGAACCCACAGAGTAATTGCACTTCCACGACAGAAATAGTGGGCATGCATATGTCAGATTCATCAGAAGTTTTGGTGGATCCATGGCAAGCAAAATAATTGCGTTTTAAGTGGAAATATGTTTGCGCATTGCTATTTGTTAGTACAGCACAGACCTCACCAGCAGAGCTGTGGGGAGAGGAAGCACATTTCCTGCCTCGCAAAAATTGTCAAGATTGCTTTTTCTGGCTGTGGTACCTCAGGGTAGACGTGAGGTTTTTCACATGTTCCTCAGGAGGCGGGGAGAGAGCTGGAGTGACCCAGCCCAGATGAGCCCGCAGCCTGACGGTCAGCGTGCCGGCTGGAGCGAGGGAGACCGGTAGCCTCTGCTTGTCCCTTTTTCTGGACATGTTCCCTGCTGGAGATCTCCTGGCAGCTGGGTAGTGAGTCAGTGATGAAAAGGGCTCTCAGCCTGCGATTAGGGCACTCACCTGGAAAATGGGAAACTGAAGCTTGTATATATACAAATTATATATATATATATAGAGAGAGAGAGAGTACTCTATATAGAGAGAGCATATACTATAGTATAGAGCAGGCAAGAAGGTCTCGGTCCAGATTCTCCTGCCTGTTTTCATTTGTTGCGGGGCAGGAACCCCTCTTGTTGCAAATTTTGCTCTACCTATAGCATCTGTTCGTGTGTTTAGTTGGTGTTTTTTAAAGCAGAGTTAAAAGAGTTAAGGGGAACAACAACAACAACAACAAAAATTAAGCTAAAGTATTGTTTAACAAACTGTCAAAACATGTAGGGAAAAAATGCACCAGCTGCCCAGGGTGAGTGTGGTTACCGTAGGGTGACTAGACCCCAACAGAGGTGCTTGTTGGAAAACGTGGGGTTTTCCCCAGGCAAAGTGGGGAGTTACTGAGGAGCCAGGAACCTGTCATGCAAATGGTCGTTCACCTTGTTTGTATCACTGGACCTTTGCTCAGCACATGGCCAAATTGGATCCCCTGGTGGAAAAATGAAATGCTTGGCAAAGGGTTGTACCTGAAGCACCTAGCCTGTCTGCAGCAACTGGGAGAAATAGGCAGGGTTTTCCATGGAGACGCAAAAAGGGTGAGGTTTGCCAGGGAGCTGATAGGAGAAGTGCATCTGTGCATCTGGAAGGGCTTCCCGGTGTCAGTCTGTCTGTGCTTGGCGTTGCTCAGCATTGTGCTTCTAAAGGGCAGCTGGATGTCAGCCTGGTCATTGAGTCGCATAATATCTGGCCTCACTCACACGATTCCCAGCATCTACAGTCAGGTTGGATCTGATGACCAGCACTGATTCTGCTGGTAATTACAGACAAGGCACGAAAACGTTTAGCATAATATCCTCGCTACCACAATGTTCCTTCTGGCTGGAAAGAAGGCTTACGTTGCACGGTGCTTAAGAAAAAACAGCAAAAAAATGTAATTGCTGAAGAGTCTGGCTACCATCACCATTATTTTTCCTTACCAGGATAATATTAGTTTTAACTGAGAAAAGAGAAAATATCCTACAGGGTGTCCAATTCCCTTTTAACTAACTTTTTGCTGTATATTTTTAACACTGCACAGGTGGTTGGTGAGCTGTGACAGTGTCCCATACCAATCCTTCTAATGTCTGAGTGCAGTATGTGCCTTTCCAAGTGATGGAGGCTAGAGAGGAAGCCACTCTGCAGATTCATTTTATTTTCAAGCGTGATTTCCTAGAGCCCCGTGGGCTGCCACGTAACAATGGTTAGTGTCTTACACTAAGCCTGTGCGTACAGCTCTGCAGGATCAGGTCAGGTCTGTTTGCAAACACAGCAAGCAGTGTCCTAAGAAAGCTATGCAGCTTGCTGTTTCTGTGCAGATAAGAAATCAGGGAAGGAGTGTGTGCAAATCATTTTATATCCGGGATATATAGCACATACATAGGAAAATATTACTGGTTCATGCACTCAAGGCACTCTTTCTATTGTTAGTAAAAAATATTTGCAAGAATATATAATTTTTTGCACTAAAAATCTCGTGTTCACTCCCTACAATAATGTGAAAGTGTATTTTATTCTCATCCTTCACTATGTACAAAATAGCTGGATTTATTTTAGCTGCATGGCACAAAACAATGTTTGCCACTCTATTAACAGGACACAATGAAACATGGCTAATTTTATATGCTGCTAGAACTGGAAACAAACCAAAGCCCTGAACACAAACAGCCCTGAAAATCGGAGCTACTTGAATCGAGGTCCAATGTGGTTCCAAAGCAGCCAGTTTTCTATACACCAAAACCTCAGGTCTCATCAGTTGCTCCCTAGTTCAGCAAAGTCTGGCCAAATGCTGCATTTTCCTGTGTATAATCCATTTTCTGAGTGTGAAAAGTTCTGTTTCCACCTGGGAAAAGGGGGAAGCAGAGGAGAGAGGGGGAAATATTCTGCTCGCCTTATGTTACCTCCACACAAGTACAACATGATTTGGGGCAGAAAACTTATGGATAATACAGACAAAAACCTGTGGCATTTCTGCTTGGGTTTGCCTCTGGCTGGGATGCTCAGCAGCTGTGAGCCAGCGAGTTTCCTCAGACACCCGGCCTGCTGAGCCCAAACCTTTTGTGGGCATTAGTACCTCCTGATGTGCCAGCTACAAGAAGTCAGATTTGTGAGGGGAATTAGAACAAGTGACAGAAGAGTTTGCTCATCCCGTGACTTGATTAAAAGAGAGAAAAAAAGTGTCCATTAATCCATCCCAGCAGTGTTTACTTGTAAAGCTGTCCTGGGTACCCACAGGAATTTCAGTAGCTTCAGCTGGCAGAATGAGAGTAGCGATGCCTTTCCTTAGCCTCCTCTTTTCCCCCTCTGAACCTGAAAGGTATCTAGTGACACTTTCAAAAACTAGGTTAAAAGGAAAGTAATGGGAGACTTGTTCCTTTCCCTGCACCTGGAGCGCTGCTGTCGTCTCCACAGGGCCGGCTGCAGTGTGAAACCCAGACCAAGCACCCATTCCCAATGAGCGAGTGCCCGATGTGCACGAAAATGGGGGCTGCTGAGGCACTTTGTTCTTGTCATTTCTACATCCAGAGCCCCGACCAGATGGCCACGGGCCAAACTGAGTGCTCCATGGTCTCTTAAAGTCTATAAAAGCGCGTTTCCTTCCCATTAAGAGGGAAAGCACTTTCATGTTGCGCTGCTGTAAAAGTATCGGAAAAGCTAATGTTTTCTCTGCCCTCCTCGTTTAATATGCTATGTTTAAAAAAAATAATAAAATCTGCCTGACCTCACTGAGACAGTGTTTTGAAAGGGATAAGGGAAAAAAAAATATATTGCCCAGAACCCCTCAAACCTTGTGGCTTGGACAAGCAGGCTGGATGCCCTATTTATTCCAGCATCTCACATACCGACCCTGCATCTCAAGGCAAAGAAAAATAATTACTATCCTTTTCATTCCTCTGCAAATTGATGCTTGACGGAAAGTATGGGGACGTGGGGAGGGAAAGAGGACAGTGGTGATGACTCTTGGCCAGCTGGCTCCCTCTGCAAGCTCAGGTCCAAGGTCTTCATTCAATGGCTTGACTGACTTCCATAAAGTCCCATCAGATTCATAGAAGTGTCCAATCCCTGTGGCCATGCCACCAGCTCAGCACTGGTTTCCGAGCACCTTCCCACTGCTCTTCACCCTGCGTCAGGCTGCTCTCCCTTGAAGGGGGAGCCTGGGCTTGTGGTCACCGCACTGAGCTGGGAGGCGAGCGTCTGCCACAGGGTCACTGCCTGACCACGGGCAAGTCGCCTCATTTCTCTGTCATTCAGTTTTCCACGAATAAAAGGGGGATAATAATAGTCCTGGGCTTTACAGGGGGTGAACTGAGGATAACTTGCCTGCTCTTTAAGGAAGGTGTTTAGAGGGTAACTTCAAAGTAAAGCTAATAATCATGAAAATACAAGTCACCCTAGCAAAGCTCTGCCTGTGCATTTGTAGTGGCTTGGGAAAACAATTCCTATTTGTTGCACTTTTCTGACACAGTTCACTTCCCTGCTGCAGACCTTCATGCAGAACAGGTTGGGTGCTGCTACCTGCAGCAATTAGCAAGGGACAAAAGGTTAAATGGCTCTTCTGATTGGGGTGGGGGAGGGGGCAGTGGGGAAGAGCAACTTTTGGAAATGAGGTGACAGTAGCTTGGCATTGATTCTAGGTAGTTCCCATCACAAATTACAACGTATGGATGAAAACAACAGCAGAGCTCCCCTGGTGCTGGTGGTGTTTCTTCCCCAAACGCATTGGCACAAGTGGAATTCCCACAAGCCCAAGAGATGAGGCGGATGTTGGGTGTGCTGAGGCACCACAGGTACCTCCAAGGCTATGGAGGAGGTCCCATGCAGGAGGCTGCTAGCTGAGACACCCCCGCTTCAACACCCAAAAATTCATCAAGATAACCTGGGGCAGGATGGGATGGGTTGGCCCAGGAGTTTCACTTGGTGGATGCACAGTGCAGAGAGAGGCAAAAACACTCCCATCAGCTCACAGGGAGCTGGCTTGGGAACAGGGTGCCCTGTGGTGACCTTGTGAGGATGCTGCACCCAGGTTAATTTGCCCTGCTCACCGCCTGCTCGCTGGTTTGCTCACGAGCTCGGGTTTGTCTGCCCTGCCCAGCGCCGTGTGCCAGCTTGACACGAAGTCAGTGCCTGTGCTAGCCTCAGAGAAGGGAAGTTTCCTGCCTCACTGGCCTTATTGCAGCCCTTGTCCTGTTGGCACCCGAGGAACCGCTCACCTCTGCGTGAGGCTGCTAGCATGTGGGCTCCTGCTGCCAGGACACTCGGTTTCATGCCAGGCAGGTGGGATGCTGGGATGCCAGGAGGGCAGCAGCAGGGAGGTTGGAGGAGAAGGTAGGATAGCAGAGGGTCAAACTTGGCACTGGCACACTTGCTTAAAGGCAGAAGATGTCTGAGCTGAATTTGAAATTAGGAATAAATTACGTTGGTGGGGAGGCAGGTGTGTGGATTTCGAAGGATCTGGCTTTTGGCCCTGCAAGCCCTGGGTTCAGCCTGCTGAAGCTTAAACTAATCCAAATGTATGAGGTATTGTACACATCTTGTATGACCCTGTGAGTGTGCACACCCAAATCCAGGGTCAGGAGCCCAGGGCTTGAGGCAAAATCCAGGTTTGCACTGCTGACAAATGAAGCATTTGCTCTTGACCAAGTAGAATGTCAGATAAAAGTGGTTTTCATCTTTGCATCTCTCTACCTTTTTTTTTTTTTTTTGGAAGGCCTAATGGGTCTCTTTAATGATGAAACTGCTACTATATAATATGTCTTTATATTTTAATTTCCTCCCCCCCATTCCCCCTTGGGATAATTTACAGCACAGTGTGGAATCTGAGACAGTTCAAGCTGTGCCAAAGGGCCTGGCAACAGGAAGAAACGCCGAGCCACTGCGATTTGGAACCATAATACAAGTTATAAAATTTAATTTTAGAAATGCAGCTACTGGGAACTGCTTTTAAATGCACATTTTCCTTCTGGAGCATAAAACCACCCTGTGTCTCCCCTGAGCTGTTGGGGTGGCTTGAAAGAGGGCTCTGTAGAGCAGGGGGCATACAGAGCTCCTCAGAGAGCTTTTGCTGCTGCACTCGCTGACACGCAAAATTGGATGCTGGATGTTTATGAATGTTTATGTATTAAATACTACGAGGATGTGTGGAACAGGGCACGGTGGGTCATTTTTGGGAGTTTTGTGCAGTCTGTTTCACTGCTGTAGCTGTGAGTTGAGAGAGGGCTCACCATAGGAACAGCTCTGGGCATCTCCTTGCCACAGGGAGGGATGTGCAAAGAAGCCCGCAGAAGGCAACTCTTTGTGACAAGAAAATAGACAGCAGACTATGGTGTTCAGCAAAAGCTAAGGGTAATGCCACCTTCTTCAAAGGAACAAGTAGAGAAGAAGGATGTTTGGGCTGGGGATTTGACCTGTATTCCTGTCAGGGTAATAATGTCCTCTGGGAAAAGGAGGAAGGGATAAGCCATAAAGATTCACGAGGCAGCTATTTCCTGAGACAAATTTAGTCTAGGTGATCCTGCTCTGGCAGGGGGTTTGGACCAGATGATCTTTCGAGGTCGCTTCCAACCCCTAACATTCTGGGATTCTGTGATTCTGTGAAATGCAACATGAAGAAATGGGATTGGGTTTAGGGGAGAAGGAGGGATGATGACATCCACAAGAAGATCCCCAAGCAGACAGTATGAAAATGACATTTTTGGAGCTGGGGATTCTACTCAATTTACTAAATACAGATGGGGCCAGGGTATGTCCTCATAGATTCACTGCAGTCAGTACCTTGCCCTCCATTTGGAGAGAGCATCTTTGAAAGGACAATTTGTGTATCAGAGACAGTCTGCTTTTGGGCTTTCTGTTGGAGGGCTGTTTTCTGTGGTGTTTAAGAAGAAAAAAATCCTATTGAAGATGGGGGAAAATGAAAAAGGCAAGTTTTGCATCCACCTGGTTGGGAACGTGGCTGAACCATCCCATTTCAGACATGTCACCAAACAAGTCTTCTAGGGGGGTTTCCATTTCAGTACCAAAGTGTGGTGACAGCAGCCCCCCAGAAGAAGATACTCCACTTTTGAAGGGTATCTCATAAGACTGGAAACCAGTAGACACAAAAGTGGCATGCAAAGTTGTTAGCTCTTAAGAGGATGAGAAAAGGATTTTAAGTTTGTGGTTTTATCATACCTACTGGAGTCTCATCCAGCAGATGAGACATCCCCTCTTGTACGCTCTGTGTGCAGTCTTTGTGGTTACAAGTTGGCACACAAAGGTGCTGAGAGCAGCCACAGGCAATGGTTAGAAATGCATTACCTTAGTCCTTGCATACTGCTCGCTGCTGCTAAGGCTTATCTTGAAACCAGTCCTGCCCGTGAGGAGATATGTCTCTTCTCTCCCAGCTGAATCTGGACATGTCCCGATGCGGCACTGGAGCTGGGCATCTCCAGCATGTTCCCTGTCACCTCCCAGCCCCTCAGGGACATGACACCAGAGCTTCACAGGGCATCCCTGGGGAGTGCTGGACCCTTTAACTCCCATGTAACAGTGAGCAAGTCTGCTGTGCGCTGACTGATGCTGTAACATCGGCATCTACTCTCATACAGTCGGATGTCTGACTCATGTTTCTGAAGCTCTCGATGCCTCTGCGAGGCTTCATTAGCCCATAGCTTCAATTCTGCCAGCTTCTCGTGTTTCTCTCCTACTTCTGTCTGTACATCCATTGCAAAAAGATCCAAAAATTTGGTTTGTTGTTATATAGCCCTATAGTGCTTATCTAATTATGGTACCTTCTGGCAATCGGGGATGGAGTTTTTGAGGAGTTCTTCCAGTGCAGGTTTAGCACAGGGGCCACTCGATGTTTTCTCCTTTCATGCATCCCCTGAGTTCTCCTTTTAGATACACCTCTCCCCAGTGCAAGGTGCAAGAGGGCACTGCAGCGCCTTTCGGTGGATCTGGTTCTTCAGATTAGGCCACGTCTTGGGCTGCCCCACGATATGGTTGCAATGCATGACTTGCTTGTGTCTCCTATTCCTGCCACAGGTGGTTTCAGTTCAGATGGCCACTAGCCGGTTAGGTACTTTGCCAGTGGATGAGGGGTTAAAAAAAAAAAAATTTAAAAAAAAAAAAGTCAACAGACCTCATGTATCAGTGAGATTTTCTGATCTTTTTCCCCCCCCTCCCACAATAGGACATCGTCAGAAAATAGATGAGCAGACAAAGCCTGGGAGCTTGTCCTTTTCAGAGCGCCTGAGTGAACTGGAGCAGTTGCGTCGTACGGCCATGAGGGTCAGCCCACACCACCCAGCCCCCACACCCAACCCACGAGCCTCCTTGAACCACACCACTGCTTTTAACCCTCAGCCTCAGAGTCAGATTCAGGGTAAGTACCTGAAATCCTCCCCCCGCTCGCCCACCTCCACCCCGCCATACTGTGGAACGTGGGGGCTTGCAGGCATTGCCCCCCTCATCCCTCCATCTCTTCTGGAGTCTCCTTGGCCGCCCTTAAGGAGTGGGAGCTTTTAATGAGTGAAAGGAGTGTCTTCCTAACGTATGTCTGTATTTCCAAAGACCTGGCAGATGTTAAGGGGTCTGTACTGTCTTGCCTTCCCAGTGTCAGTACAGGTCATGGTGCTTGTGAACCTCACATGAGCTAGAGCCATGACACCTTGGAAGTCGTCATTTTCCCACACAGATGCATTATTCCAGGCCTTTTTTCTGTGTGTAGGAGAGTATTTATCGATTACACTGTGCACTTGAATGAGAAATACCGTCAGCACCTTGCTCTGGCATTTCCCAGGAAGGCAGTGGCAAAGAAAGCCTTGGCAGAGTGCTTCGTCCCCTGAAGACAGCCTCTTAGCGCTAAGGCATTAATATGGGCAGACTGGTTTGAGTGTATTTTTGTGGCTGGTGGTTATCCAGTGGGTTTTATTTGAATGGAAACCTGCAAAACGGTGACTCAGGAGTCGGATTTCCTCTGAGGCTCAGGCTTGGAGGATGTCAATGAGACCGAGTCATCAAGCTTGACATCTTACTTACCTCTGCTAGAGCTGAGTCTGTCCCTGCTAAAACAAACTCTGTCCCTGGGGTGGGCTGGAACTGGGTGAGCAGTGAATCAGGGTGCTGATATGAGTTCTGCAGGCTGCATATCCAAGTGCAGGTTCATAGTGAGATGCACCTCACAGAGTTTTTCTCTGGTCTTCCAGCCAGGATGAAACAGCCTCAGTCGAGGTTCTCTGCTGGGGTTTGGGGGAGAAGTAGTTACTGTGAATTGGAGTGAGTTCTTTTTTTTTTTGGCGTTATTTTTTAAACCTGGGGTACTCTCTGTTGCATGCAGAGAAGGTTTTGTCGCTCACCTAAGGCAAGTGCTTGTTGCATCATTCTATGCCCAGGGTTAGGAAGGTCTTTGACTTAGTGAAATCTACTGCAAATCTGCTGTTGACTTTGCTGTGAGCAGAAGCAGGCATTTTTGAGAAGCATAAGAAATAAATCAACACATCACCACAGGCCGTGCTGTAGGAAGAGGTGGGCAAAAAGGCAGTTGGAAGGATCACAGAGCTCCTTCCCTCCCTGGAGCCACACCAGGTCAGCTCAGGCAAAGGATCTAGCCCCGCACCTCTTTCCAGCCCCCCGGCAAACCCCTCATATAGTTTCCTGATTTGCAGAGAAAACCACCTTGGGTTTCTCCTGCACACAGCTCTGTTCCTATAAAAGAAAACGCACGTATTATTATGGCTACTCAGCAGCCAGCGGCTACGTGGGTGGAGGTATCGGTCGCAGACTTGCATTCTTCAGCTTCTTGGGAACACTATATGCTTAGCAGAGTATCGGGTTTAACGTCGAGTCTCCTTCTTCCCGGGTTCCCTATGAAAGTCCCTTGCCTGTATGACTTCAGAGCAATAGGCTTTTCACGCTCGGCCGGGGATTCAGCTGCTCTCTCCAGAAATAGTTCTCTGTTTTGCTCTTTGCAAAACAAGAGCTGAATGCGTTTCACCTGCAGACGTAGCTCAGAGAATGATAGTGATCAAACCACTAACATTTCCTCATTGGTACCCTCCTCTCTGCTTACCGGCTGCTTTCCCCACCAGCCCCCTTTCCCTCTGCCCCTGAAACATGCGCATTACCCATTGAGCAACAAGTTGAGGCCTGCAGTCGCTATCAGTAAAATAAGCCCCAAAGTGAAGCCTCCCTTGTTTGGGACTGTCTCTGCTGCAGGTGCCTTTTCATTTCTAGGGCTTGTCTTTTCAGGGTCACGCTATCGCGGCGGGAGAAAAGGGTGGGAAGGAGCTCCAGCACTATCCGTTTTAATTCGGTGTTTACAGTATGATTGGTATTTGGCTGATCTCCTGTGTGACCTCAAGGGAGTTGGGATATTGATTATTATTTTTTTTTCCTATTTTTAATAAATGGCACTATATTTCAGAGCACAGGCCTCCGAAAACGAAACACTTCTGACATGCTCCATAGTATTGCTATGTCTATCCGCAAGTCTTTGCATCCCAAAATGCTTCTACTGACGCTCCCTCACTGAAGAGAGCACAGAGTGCTTTTTATATAGGTGAAAAATAAGGCATGAAACCCCCGTACATTGCTTACTTCCAAGGAGCAGTATTAAACTTTGCTTTAACTCACACAAGTATGAATCACAGGCTAGTCCTCTGTTCATCCAAGTCCAGTTATCTTTTTTTATGCAACAAAACTCACTCAAAATAGCCATCTCAGACTAGTTCTTGTATTTAAAGGGGCAGGTTGCCATGCCACTAAATTGCTGTTTATTTGTTGAGGTTTTAATCTATAAAAGGATTGAGGTTAATTTTAACTTCCTATTTTACCAAGTCTTGAATTTGAGCATAAAGCTGCTTGTGTCATGGATACAAGTCCAAGCAAGTTCAGAGACCATAAATTGCTATAATCGAGTTTTATGCTTCTTTCATATCACAAGGAGGGAGAAAGTACACCTGTTCATTTAAAAGATCTGACCATAGCCAATTTGCAGACCAAAGGGGAACAGAAGGGGAGAAAAGTCTTCCACCACATCACACATGGTTTAAGTTGAAAGATTACTTTGTGCCAGCACCAAGCGTGTAATGTCAGAAGAGCTGACCTACACGCACAGAGATACTCAGTTAAAGCTCCAAACATGGCCGATGCTTCAGCCTTAACCCACCTATTCCTTTGGGGAGAGGGGAAAAGGAAACAGACGGAGCCATGTGGGTGTGAGGTGTGCTGGGGTGCTGTTTAGGTAAGACCCTCAATGAGCATTTAAGTTTAGATATAGTATAGCTATCAATATATCTATCTGTGTATTATGGTTGTGTTCCTTCTAAGACCAGCCCGAACCGGATACTAAGTACAGGATTGCTAATTTCAGTGGTTAATGTTAACTGGAATAAGCAAAGACGTAATTCAGGAGTTTTGCAGAAATATGAATTTATATGGATCCTTTATAGTATAATTTTTTTCAGGGTCAATAGAAACATTTTCAGTGTGTAAAGTCATCAGGCCAAAAAGGTATTCTTTTGGAGGCATTAATGTTGAGTTAATAAATTGCATAAATAAATTTCTGACTAGTGGGGCTCAGAATACAATCCAAAACTATCCGTAATTATATAACTTCATTCCCCCCCCCCCAAATTAGCCCAAACAATGTTTCCAACTTGTGACTTATTAACTGCCCATAGGTTAAAAAAAAATGAAATTAAATAAACCTGTATTTCGCCTGTCTAGGGAAAACAAATGACTGTTGTAATCACTTTAAGCTACATGCTTCTGGTTCTTTTTATGCTTTTATAGCCTTAAAAATACCTGAGTTTGCTCACTCGCCTTTTTTTTTTTTCCCTTTTTTTTTAAATTTTGTAACCTTATATGTTAAGTTTCAGCTGGGACTCACACTTTTATGACCAAGTCTAAAATCCCTGGAAACAAGAAGCTGTAATAAAATTACTGACAGATCTTGAAGCGAAGCAGCAGAATTAGCACCCACAGCAAAGCAAGAGAGATCATTTAAATATCAGCTCTTTGAATTAGCAAGAAACATAATGACTGAGAGATTATTTTGTTACAAGCCAGCCTTTTGTCTTCCTCCAGGTGCAGTGCGCTTTGTTTAAGAGACATTTCAAGGTCCTTGCTATCGTAATCTTGTTCCACCAAAAACAGCCCAAGTTTATCAGAGTTCCCATGAACCGGTGAAACACAGGAGCGGAGTCAAGGGCAGCATTTAAGCCTGGGGACTTAAAATGGCTTTGTTCCTACTATGGCTGTATCCTGCCCCAATTTTTAATATTTCCACTTTTAAATCAGTTTAATAGGCCCTAGTTTAATAGCCTGAGAGGCGTTGGCAGAGCAGCGTTTCAGCACAGGCTTCAATGGGGCTGCCATCCTGCATGTCTGATTGATGTGCTCGTAGCTCCCTGCGAAAACAGATAAAGAGGCTTTCGAGATCAGGGACTCACCAGCTCTTTCTGTTGTGCAGAAGGCTAAATGTCAATATCTCTATGTTCCCTCTGGACATGTCTGCATCTCCCCATCTTTCCTTAACTCGGCACGCTTGCAGGGTAAGTACACGGTGCTTTACCAGTGCATCGTCCTATTTCCACTCGATTAACCGCCTGACCTCTCCATCCCAAAATACACTCCCTGGCATGTCGAGTGAGTGCTGCCCAAGCTTGGCACGCTTTCTATCGGCGCCACTCCTGCCTGGAGGAGTACCGGGGGGATGAGCCACACCAGCGCGTCGGCCAGCAGTGCGAGCAGCGTGGGCAATGCAGGCAATGTGGGAGCTGGCAGCGGGTACGTCATTTCCAGTCAGCATGGCTGGGGCTGCCAAGTTCCACGGCTCCAGTGCTTCTCCTGGATCTGAGAGCCCTCCTCCCTAGCCCTGGAGTATGGTCACCCCACCACAAGTCAGGTCACATACATTTTGCTAGTGACCAGGGGAGATCCCCTGGTCCTTTGATGGAGCACCCTCTTCCATCCCCAGGCAGCCAACAGGGCAAGTGCATGCCAGGAGCTTGCTTTGGGAGAGAGGGAGAGGCACTCTTTCCTCTTTCTCCTCTTTTCAGTGCCAATAGCCACCAAATAGTTCCTGCATGGAGAAAAGGCAGGAGGCAAAGCCACGTCAGTGGCATGGACTCAGAGTGCCACAGCTGCCAGGAGGCTGCAGGAAGTTTGTTGAAATAGTAGTTTTCCCAAAATATTTTGCAAACCAGATCTGTTTAGCTGGAAGGTTTCCAACTGGCTCTATCAAAAAGGAAACCTTATAGACAGAAAATACCTTTTCACTGAAAGTACAACACGTTTCTGTCATTCACAGTTACTGCTCAGCACATCATACTTCTATATAACACCATGAGTAATCTCAGTGGTTTTTCTTTTCAAGGAGTACAGCTTCATTAGCAGCAGACTCACCCTGCTATCTATTTATCATGTCATAAAACAGCTTGCATCCGAAGAGATGAGCACACAAGCACGTGAACAGGATTAGCATACACAGAACAATTTTTCTTTCATCCAGTCTAATAGAAGTCCACTCGGGGGGGGGGGGGGGGGAATCCCTCCTTTTTCACAACCCCTACTAACAAATATATATATATAAAACTCCATTTTAAGGGTGTCTGAATCCATCCAGGCACAGGGGCTCCTAGTTTTGTCCAGAGTTACATCAACCAAACTGGAGCACATTTGAGAAAGTTTGATCTAAAGCATAAACTAAAAGGGAGCAGCAGGAATGCGACTCTTGCCATCTGCAGAAGCATGGAACTTGGTTGTGTAGCACTTCTGGCCCAGTGAGGCTTCTCATTTTGCAGTGAAACAAACATCCTCTGTATTTGTATCTTGGAGAGTGTGAGGTTGTGGGGTATATACAAAATACATTGTATAGGCTAGAAAATAATCAGTCTGGTAAAGATATGTGCAAGATGCACATACTATAATATAGTGTCCATTTTTTCTTGGCTCCAGCTCCCAACATTGTTTTTTTACTCAGTCATTTCATCCCGTGTGGAAATGGTGAGAGGCATGTGTTCCATTCGATTTGTAAAGTTCGTAGCACCATTTGGGTCTTCTCCAAATACTAATTTTGACAGGGATAACATTTTCTTACCGTGACACGTTATCTCTGCCAAGATTTTGGTTATCTGCAGGGCCGGTTGTGCTGTGACACATGAGAGGGGTGGTGATACCCAGTAGCAGCCCAGGAACGAGAACGTTGCCGAGGAATCCCCTCTGTCCAGCGTTAGAAATCTCCCCTCTTCCCTCCTTCCCTGCCAGGAGCAGGCCAGCAGCGTTGCTGCTTTGAGACCCCATAGGTGGGATACTGTATTACCAGCAGCATAGAAAGTTTTAGAAAAGCCTCCTCAGAGGTCCAGATGAAGTAATGATTATCATGTGTGTTGCAGAAAAAATAATTCAAGTGGCAGCAAGAGAAAGGGGGGTGAGGCTGTTGGTATGACAAGAGGAATAAAGACCTTACTTTAAAGAGGAGGTTAGCATAGACGGGTTTATTCAGCGTGCCGAAACACAGTCTGAGGGGGAAGATAATTACAGTCAATAAACACAGCAGAGAGGTTCAACATCCGGGAGGGAGGAGAACCATTTGCGCCGAAGGACAACGTTGGCTCGAGAACAAGTGGTTATTCTGTAAACTGACCGTCAATGAATTTAGGCTGGAAGTTAGAAGATGGTTCCTAGGTATCAGAGCAGCTCTGGCAGCCTTCCAGGGGGCTATTAGAGTCAGAAAGACGTAATTTAAGACGGATCTTGCTATGTTATGCAAGTGCAGAACACGAGATGTGGCTGGGCTGCAGGGCCCGGGAGATGCTCTCTGAGCGAGCCCTTTTCTTCCTTTCGATCAATTCTCCACACCTGTGGCTTCACTGAGGCGAAACAAGGAAAGTTTCATTCTCCAGAACAGGCAGGAGGAGGCTCAGGGGTATTCTTAATTCTTTGCTCTGTCAGATATCAGTGATGCCACCTCTGCTGGCAAACTCCTTCCTCCCACTTGGACCACGCCAAGTCCCACCTGGGATGCAGGCTCAGCCATCTCTCCAGCACCAGCAGAGACCTCGCCCTTTGCCTGCTAAGAGGAAGACTTTTCCCATTTGAGGGTGTCAGGGATCCTTCCCGCTGCCCCCTCCGTGCACCTTGAGGATTCATCCCCTTCAGCCACAGATTCGTGCCTCATCCGCCAGTTCCCACTCGGGGCAGAGCGAGGTGAGGAAGCCAGTTCCTCAACACCTGCCCGCATATCGCAGGCAGCACGCCCAGCTCCGGGGCATAAGCCTTGCTCAAGAGCCTCCCCTGCCTCCTCACGTTTTGCTCTGGAGAGGGAAAAAGGGAAAAAAAAAAAAAAAAAGGCTTGAAATTGTGCAGCTTTTTCATCAACTTAAAGCACTAATGGAAAGAGTTATGTAATGGTGTTTAATCCAGAAGATTTCCAAGTGTCGATATATTTACAAGATACCAATCTTCATATTCCAATTGCCTGGCATTTCCTGAGTTTAAAAAAGCAGTAGATAAGGCAACAAATATGTTCTCAGTCCCCAAGCAAAATCTCCACTTACACAAATTTTCCTTCTGTTTTGATTTTTATGTTGTTTTTTTCCTTTTCTTTTGTCCTCCACATAGAACATCCTAAAGGATGATTTTAACTAAAGAAGAGGAAACCTTCCTTCTACAGCAGGAATCGAGAAGTTTAGAGAGCTGAATTTTCTTCTAAGTTTTGCCAAAGCCATTCTCTGAATCTTATTCAGAACTTGATTTTTCGCCAGAGTGTTTAGGAAAACTTAGCACACCAGAAAGGTGTCTTCGCAAGTTTATTGACAGTGTCCAAGCACCTAAGCCACAGAGAAATCAGTGACAGCTATAAGGACGGCTTCGGAAATCCCTCTAGCTCTCTAGCTGAATCTTTAGGCAGCTATAAAATTTGGCGTCAGAGTGCCCAGACACAGTTTAATTTTTCATTAATCAGCCCATGTCTTTTACCACACGAGAACAACGCTGAGCTGATGGATACTGCTAAGAGAAACAGAGCTTGCAGGTAGGGACAAGTATCCCTGGTTCAGTTTTTAACTTGCACAGCGATCTTCTCTGGTTTGTTTTGTTTTGTCATCTTCAGTGCAGCATGCCAAAGTCCCTTCTCTGTGATGTCATTGCAAAAGTGGAGCTGCTGTCTGAGATGACAGAGGAATCTTGTGCCTGCATCGCTGCTACCAGTCTAGCATTGGTGCTCTCAGTGGTCACTGATGGCCAGAGGAAAGCAGTCAATTACTCAGGCTTGCTTCTTGCTCCTATAGCGGTGATGGAGCCACCCTGCCAAGGTGGAGCTTCTGCCTGCTCTTCTCCTCGTTTCTGGGGCAACTCAGAAGGCTTGGCATCTTTCAGGGTGGGAGCTTGAATGCACAATACTTCAGGGGACATTCCTATCTGCTGTTGAGATCAGCTGGGTCACCAGGCTCTCTTGCTTTTCCGTGGAAAAATCTGATTCTGGCTCACTGCTTCTCTTGCCTGGTGCGAAATCTCATCTATGGCAGAGACTTGTGCTGGAGATGTCTCAAGCACCTGCCGACCCCAGAGGCAGGTGCTCCCACCGTCCTAAACTCAGGACAACACCATGTGTCCATGTGCTTGACAGCATTTTAGCATTTGAGGCAGCTACTTACTGGTTTTTGGGTCATTCCTCACCGGCCCTTGCAGTATATTCTTGGTCTTTGAATAGCCCAATTGTGAGGAAGATTAAAAGCCCTGATTGCAAAACTCCAGTAAATAAAATCTGTCTTCGTTCTTTACTGACAAACCCAGTTTCTTTCCATAGCATTCTCCTCTTTAATCCCCTCTTGGCAGAACATGACATGTTTTGATACCAGAGCTCAAATTACGTTCCATGGTAAATAAAACAAACAAAAAATAAATAAGAGCTCCTTACCCTAAAAACAAACACCCACTGAAACCAGCTTATTATTCAGCTGATGCTCCCACTGTACAATGTACCAGAAGGTACCAGTTTGATTTTGTAACTGAATGTCTTCTTTTCCCTCAAATACTGAACTGAGCTCCCCCAAACTCAAAATGCTGAGGGGTTAGAGCTGAGTGACCCTAGACACCTGTACTATTTGCCACCTAGAAAACAGAGGAAGAAACGAGGAGACTAGCACACAAGTCAGTATTCAAATGTTCGTTTCTGAGGTGCCTGCCAGCTTTGGGTCGGTGCAGACAGCTAGATTTGGATGGAGCGAAATCAACCCCTCTAGCTCCGCAGGAGGCTGCAGTGGCTGCCCATGCTCTTAGCAGCCATGGGGCTTTGCATTCAGCAGGACTGGCATGGTCTCTGCTGTCTTCACCAGTGGGATTTGTCAATTGATCATGGGGTGGGGGGCTCTTTCTGAAGCGCCAAGTGCAGACATGCCCTCGTCTCTTCCGCTGCCATGCCTTTAACAAGGCGTTGCGTCAAGCCAGATCTTCCCTAATGATCCCACGTGGTTAGAGGGTTCACAGGGCTTCTTTTACACAACTGAGTACACAGTACACCCTTAGCAAACTGATTTATAAGTTTTCCCTGTGTATTCAGTATATTATGACCCCCTATAAATGGAGATTGTTCACATGCAAAGAACAATGGGCTTGGATGTGCTCGGTAAAACAGTTCTGTGGGGAAGTGCATGTTACGTAGCCAAACAGGCGATCGTCTCTGTCTGGCCATTTCCATTCTATTTATACATCTCTTCACTTAAAAGCGTTAAAAAACAAACAGATAGGAAATAGATCCATTAAAATTTGTGGGTTTGCTGTCAGGGACGGCTTGATTTCCAACAGTAAATGCCTCGGTCTGTTTCAGAGATTCACTTGATGTAAGATACTCAACACTGGCAGTTCTGAGAGCTTCCAGGTTTTGGTGCTCAACTCCGGGCACTTTCAAGGAGTGTGGATACCTGTGGAAAGAGATGTCTTGAATGATTTTGATTAGGTACCCAAAAAATGGAACTGTATCATTAGGCATGCTTTAGAATATAAACTATTGCAATTTGCATCCTCTGCATTTTAAAAGAATAACAATTATCAGAGCTTTTTGATATGTCTTGGCCAGTTTAGGTTCCCTTAGGTTCTGGCAGACCAAATTCAGGTGATCGTTGCCAACGCAAAACAATGAAACAAAAAACTCATTGCCAAGCAGAAAGTTATATATTTGCTGCTGTATTCAGTGATGTGTTTCCAGTATCCAGAGAAGTTGCTGTAAACTGCTATGTCCTTGGGCCCATAGGAAAAACAACGTTTCTTCAGAAGTGATTCTTTGTGTTTACTGGTGGTGTGATAATTTACAGCTAGCTGAGCAAGTATATCATTTATGACTATTTCAGTTCTCATTGCATAAGGCTACTGAAATATTTCCACTTCTAAAAATCCCAAGTCCAAACAGTGGACTTCTGCAGTAAGGCGTGTGAATAACTGCTCACAAGAAAAGCGTCTCCAGTATCCTTGAGAATTTATCTACACATGAGCGATTTTACATGCAAAACCATTTGCAAATTGGAACTCAGTATTAGTTAGTTCACGGGGGGAAGGTATCCACCAGAAAACAGTGCTGCTGTGCTCTCTGTACGTTACACAAGCGAACACTTGTGTTAACTTGAAAAGGAACCACACGGAAGGGAGAGGGACACTTCAAGCGCGTGTAAACCGAGATTTGCCAGCTAACGCTCACCTAGATGCAAACACCTCGCTAGTGTATTGTCATTTTTACCCCTCCTCTGCAAATATGTTTTTGAAAAGCTGACTTTCTACTTCCTGCAGCTTTCAAGCACATACCTGGGTGTTTGTGCCAGGCTCCTGTGCTGATGGAGCCTCCACCCTCACAATCCCTCTCCCACTGCCCAGCCAGCAGATAAACCCTGCAATGGTTTATCTGCTGGCTGGGGCAGGGGATCACCTGGGACCTGCAGGTCCCCTCCTTGTTTGCAAGGGTCTGTGAGTGCTGCCTGTCCGTGTTACGAAATGCAAGGGCTCCATGTGCTCCCTAAGGATGGAGGAGCTAGAGGAGGGAGAAGGACTTAGAGCTGTGATTGAGGGCAGCTAAAACCAAGCTGTCAGGGCATAGGGAGAAGCCAGGAGGAGTAGAGCTCCCTGGATGCCTCAGGCACGGTGGAGGGCCCAGTGTCTGTCAGTCACCCATGGGTGACTGAGCCCAGGGTGTCAGGGTGTAACAAGGGATCTCTCCCAGCACCTGCCAGAGCCTGGGAGAGGAGCAGGAGGCCACCAGCACTGCCCGCTCTTGCCCTCACTGGGGTGATTAATGTGGTCAGATGTAGAGCAGGGACTAGGTTGAAGCAGGTGAGAGAAGTAAAGGCAGAGAGGAGAGAGTGTGAAAACAGGTTTTCCTGGAAAAGTAAAGGAAATAAATCCATGGAAAAAAAAAAGAAAAGAAAAAAAGAAAAACAGCTGTGCTAATTCTTGTACTTGTTTGATCATGTTCAGAGCCTCCTAAACTCCCATGGAAGGGAACGGTTTTGTTTCAGGAGGGTGGTGCATACTGAGTGCGTGTCCATGTGATTTTTGTATTTGTACATTAAACATTTCCCCGAGATGTAATTCCTTTCCTCCCGCACTTGGAATAAAGTGACTTTACAAGAAGGACTGCCTCCAAACAGCAAGCAAAGGAGGGCTGTTGGGGCAAGATAGGGCAAATGTAAATGTGTCTGAGCTAGCTGCTCCACCCAGCCTCTCATCTTTATATGAAGAAAGAAAAAAAAATAATAAAAAATGTTTCCAATAACCCAAAGAGGCAAGGTCTGATCTGCACAGACCGTCTGCAGGCATCTGCCCAAGAAGCTGACGGTTGGCTGGTACATCCTCATCTGATTTATGTTGTGTGTGTGTTAAGCCTTAAATTGTTGAGTCTCTGGCTGGCTGCAGTGGTATTACTGGATGGTTGGTGTATGTTTTCAGCTCACAGAGCTGGCTCTGATACTGGGGTTGTTGGCACTGAATCAATTCCAATCTCACACCTGTCTGAGACAATGAAGGCCTTGTTGCACACATCTCCACCAAAGGCTGTCATACAACTTATTTTTCACATTTGAAGAAGGGAAAAAAAATAAAGGGAGGACTGAGGAAACGCTGAACACTGTCTCCTCACAAGAAATGTTCCCCACGCCTTGATGCAGCAAGTCCTTTTCCTTGTGGGAAAAAATATTTACAAAACAAAGACTGTGGAGTGCTTATGGAAAGTATAGCTAAATCCTGACACTTCAATGTGACTAAGGCTTAATCTCCAGGGACTTATTCCATAGGACCTGGTGGATTAAGCATGGGAGATAGGCACCTAGTTTGTTGAACTCTTACTGGAAAGTTTACCTCTGTCTGGATGAGTGCTATTAATAGCTTCTTATCGGTGTGCCTAGCACCTGTGCCTTTACTTCACATTTTGAGACCATTTCAGAACCATTTCTCGAGATCTCGGAGGTTGTGAAAGGTGTTGGATTCAGATGCTAGCATGGCTAAGGTCTTCTGCTTCCCAGCACTGAAGCAGCTCAGCCTGGATGGAGGATCAGCCTGGCTCCAGGCACCATTCACTCCTGTGTTGAGGACAGGAGTCTGCTCTTTATCTTGGTCATCCATGTTTGCCTTTGTGGTCTCCATCCACTCTCTGTTCTCTGTTTCTGTGGCTCAGATGTGTTAGGTGCACATACTCTGGAAACTGTATTGTTGGCTATTCCTTTCAAAGTGTTGAGTCAAAACAAAGTCAGATTTATTTTCTAGCTCTCTTCTGCTCGGGTGGTATTTCTGGCCCTGAACTGGAGTCTTTTCCTGCCCTTTCTGTTGTCTCTTTCTTCCAACTGAGGGTGCGTGGCAGAGGAAGGTGGGGGCTGCAGACCTCTCCCCACATTCACATTTGCTCACTGAGCCTCCCTAGTCGGCAGAACTGCTGTGGTACTTAGTAACTGGGTCCACCAGCCCAGGTGAAGGACTGGTTGTGCAGTCAAGTGGCTTTCCCATGACCTTTTTCTATGCTTCCTACCCCAATCCCTTCCATTTGTCAGCACCGTCACTGGTTGCCTCGCCGGGACTGCAGATAGGAGTGGGTAGGTGGAGGGGTGGGTGGGAGGAGTGGCGTGACATGCAACACAGTGTTGTGTTCTTGTGCCTCCTCACCTTGACTCTTACTGCAGTCTTTGTTCTTTGCCCCAAAACGTCTCTCAGGGAGGGAAGTAGGGAGGAGAAAAGGAGAGCATGAGGCACCACAATCCTGCTTGTATCCTGTGAGTTTTGAGAAGTGAATATAAGTCGGCCTTGCTCTACCAACTAGGCCAGCTGAGGATCTGCCCTTTTGCCTTGTTGGGGTGGTCTTTGGCATAAAAATAAATGATTAACTATGTAATGAGTGAATATAAAGACAGATGGTAAAGCATACTTCTGTTGGTTCTTGCATGCCTTTGTTTAAGAATACAGAAAAAGGCCCTGAGGTGCTGAAATGCAGACAGGAGCATGATGTTATCTTGCACCTATAAACCTTGCTCTGAGTCCACTGGTGGCCACTATCCAGAACTGCTGGGTTCAGACACACTGGCTTGTACTCAGGAGAAATGGTGCTTTCAGTCTTCAGTAAACAGCATTTTTGCCTCAGGGCCCAAATCCTTCAAACATTTGCCTAGGTAATTGTCTGGTTTTGCCTTCTAGTGTCTCATCATCAGCTTATCTGTAAGTTCAGACTGGCTAAATGAGCATGTGAGGATGGGGGAAGAGCTGTTGGAGGATGGGGGAATAAACCATTTCATAGTTAATTCACTGGCAGGAGAGACTAACGTGAGTGATCATTTCAGGATCACGTTGGGGAAAAAATGAGTAATACAGCATATTAATTTAAACAGATTAAAGACCTGCACAAATAAATGAAGGGGTTTATTTGTTTTGGGTTGGGTTGGTTCTCTGGCAGTCCCAAAATAACAACTGCAAAACAACAGCAAATACACAATTTCTGGTTGAATTGAAATGAATTGTTTCAAAATGTTGCCAATTTTTTAAATTGTGAAAATGTAGACCTAGGAAATATTTCAATGAGGGCAGTTTCTGAAGTTCGGTTGGAATGTTTTTTTCCTTGACCAGGCCACCAATCTATACCCTGCAATTACCTTGTTTCTTGCTATCATACTGGATTTTTACATTAAACGTAGATGCCTTGTTTGGTCTTAGCCTTACTTAAATAATTATTTAATATTTGCTTATACATCATGATGATGTTTAGCTTTGAAATAGCTTCTTAAATGGGATCATTTTCCTTATAAAGATGACTTGTGATCTTACTTTCCATGCCACAGTTGTCTAAAACTGCTCAGTTCAGCACATTCAGAGGAGATTAGCTGAGTTTAGCTAAGTTTCTAAAAAGGTTTTGATGTGTCAGTGTTTCGTATGTTCCAAATTGCTAACAAGGAACAATAATTTTACATAGAATCAGAGAACACCCCGAGTTGGAAGGACCCATAAGGATCATCGAGTCCAACTCCTGGCTCCACACAGGGACAGCCAGGTCAGAGCATGGGACTGAGTGCATCGTCCAGACACTTCTTGACCTCAGCCAAGCTGGGTGCTGTGACCCCTTCCCTGAGGAGCCTGTTCCAGTGCCCGACCATCCCCTCAGTACAGAGCCTCTTCCTAACATCCAGCCTAAACCTCCCCTGTCACAGCTTCATGCTGTTCCCTCGGGTTCTATTGCTGGTCACCAGAGAGCGGAGATCGGGGCCTGCCCCTTCACTCCCCCTTGTCAGGAAGCCACAGACCATGATGAGGTCTCCCCTCAGCCTCCTCTTCTCCAGGCTGAACAAAACAAGGGACTTGAGCCTCTCCTCTGAGCAGACAGGCTAGTCACAGGGTGCAACTTGAAAAGAAGTAATAGCAAGCTGAACTTTTCAAGCCATTCAGAAGCTTTTAATATATTAAAGGTGATTTTTAAAGAAATTTAGTGCAGAAAATGAAACAAAACTGAATTTGTAGAAAACATCACACATTTCCTCTTCCAAGAAAGAAATCTGCCTCAGCACAGCAACACAACAGCTGTTTGTTGGTTAATGCTGGGAATTACTTTATTTCTTCCACACCGGGACATTTTGCAACATTTGACATGTGTTGACACCTCTTTTCTACAGTGGATTACAACTTTCCTTCAACACTCCTATTCCTTACTCCACCCATTCTGGTAGCGCTTACCTGTACACAAACCAGAAATTATGCTCAGGATGTAGGCACACAAAATTTGGGGCCACAGTGCCTGTTTCTGAGCAGCCTGGTTGTGTGGGAAGAGCTCCAAGAGACAGGGTGGGAGAATACGGGAGTTGGGGCATCAGCAAGCTCCCCCTGGGTCTCCTCCAGACATTGCTGCCCTGATGGGTGGCACAGGGGTATCTTCCCTGTCCAAGGCAGGCCCCCTTCCTGAACACCCTGACGGAGAGTGTGTGTCCAGGGCATTGCTGTCTGAGTCCTGCATGTTCAAAGCCCTGTGCCTGCTTATTCAGGGGTCTAATTTTTGGCACCTTCCTTTGGAAGGCCTACTAAGGGGCTTCAGCCCTGCAACCGCCTCCATGCATGTTGACTTCCTGAGCTTCTGTCTGGCATCTTCAGTAGCCCTACAGAGAAGGGCTCTGTAACTTCAGAGCTCTTGCTGCCTGCATCTTTCACTCCTCAGATTTAGGTCTAGCTTGCTCTGAGTGAACACATGAGCTGAGCTGGACCTAGGGTATGTCTCGAGCACTCCTGCTCCTGAAACTGTGGCAAAGGGTTGAATGAGGAGATGAGTCTTTACTTTCCTTTTAATCCTTCTTCCTCTGGCTGTACTCCTCTGGCATCTCAGGTTCAGGGGTGTGGGGGGAAGCCAGGGGAGGTGTCCTGCTGCCGCCCGCCAGTGCCATACGTTGGGTAGAGTCAGTGATGGCCGCAGCACAGCAGGATGCTGCATTCCTCGGCTGCACAGCAAGTGCCAAGGGCTTTCATGAAGGAAGCAAAGCAGTTCTTAAACAGTATTTTAAATGTATTTCTGGACTGAATGCCCCTGACAACCCAGTGAGTTGGGGCTTTCAGCACATACTTCTGGGCTTGACTCATTTTCCATTTCGGTTTTGTAGAACTCCTCAAAACCAGCTTGACAGTTCAGAGGAGCAGATCATTTAATACAGTTTTCAACAAGTCCATTTTGGTTTAGTGCTATAATGAGCAACAGTTTCTTAGTTACTTCCTTTAAAAAAAGAAAAAGCCCCATGCATCAGTTTTAAGTCAAACGTGGCTCTACAAATATATGTTCACATGAAGAAGACCTTACTTCACCTTGTAAATCAAAGCTGCACTCTGGAGAGAGGTTTCATACCACTGGGCTCAGTATCATTTTTCTCAAGGTGACCTCAGTTGTTAAAGTATGAAGGTTGCATTTGATATGTCACTTACTTTCTCTAAGTCAACAGAATGAACCAGTGTGTCTTTAGATCATCAGAGATCTGCTTATTACCAAAAGTTGTTTTAATCCTGATTTGTGTTGGAATTTAAAAGAGTCCAAGCAGATTTCATTTGCCATCCTGAATAAGGGTTTGGAGGGTGATACTCCGCTGTGTGTGCAGAGTGCCCCTAGATGAATTCTACTTTATTAGTTTATAGTCTTTCTTCTGAGCACTTGGGATGAGATCATGAAAGTGTAAATGGCTGTTATCTTCAAAGGCCTCCTTTGTACTGACAAAACTCCACCTTACCGACTCGTATTAATAATCTATTGCAAACCTAATTAGTTCACATCAAGGTCAGTGTTTTGTGGTGAGTAAAATGACTGTAAACTCCAGGGAGTAAGTTTTGTCTTCCACTACTTTCATGTTGAAAATGAGGAGGGAGCACTGAAAGTGTAAAAGAAGAGATTGATGAGGACTTTTTGTTTATCTGTAGGCTAAAGAACTTTAATATGGAGTAATTAGTTCACACCATCAGGAGCAACCTGTAAGGTACCTGAGGCCACACTGTAGTCATTCCTTTATCACCATGTCTCACAGTAGATTGCAGAGACTTCCTTGTCCAAGTCTGCTCCTTCCTTCATGGCATTGACTTTCCAGTGGGAATAATCCACCCAAGGAACTTTCAGCCTTGTATTTAATTGTCTTGAAACATTAGACACAAAGCTAGGAAATGTCTCATTTGGTGTGAGCTCGTGACTGCCTTTTTGAACACCCAGAGGCAGAGTCCAGCTCTGGGGCTGGGCACCAGGGCATTAGCCACCCCCTCCCAGGGCTGTCAGGCTCAGGCCCAGCCCACAAGCATGGTGGGGATTGCCATAGAGAGGAAGGTGCAGGTAATCCTGTGCCTGCACGTGGTGACTCAATGTGTCTTCCAGGTCCTGGCCCGGCACATCTCTCTCTGCTTCCTTTGGTCTTGCTCCACCCCATGAAAGAGAAACTTTGAAGGTGTAACCAGGCAGGGATTCATTTCGCCTAACTTTAGACACCCGTGTTTTGTGTGTCTCCACCTGACACAGTCATCTGGTATCTTTGCGATCAGAGAGCGGAACAGCTGTTCCTGGGGTGTGATTCACCCGCCTGGCTTGGCTTAGATGTCTGCCTGGGGATGAAATGGCTTGCACCCCACCAGTGTCTCTTTGACCCCACTGGCAATGGAAGCTAGAGTCTAGACAGGCAGCTCAGAGGTAGACACCTACATTGTAGACCTCTCGGGTGGAATGAATCCTCCCCCAAGAGCCAGGGCACCGGGAGACAGCATCACACTTCATACACAATTAACCACCTAGTTCTGCGTCTGTGTTTCCAGGGCACAATAAACCTGCCCCAGGCAGGCTCAGAGCAGCTGCTTTTGCCAGCAGTGGGGTAGTGAGATGGGCTAATGGACCTGCTTCTCAGTGAGTCCCCCTCGGGTGTGCCGCTTTCGGGATGCAGGCTAACTAGCGCAAAGCAGACACGTCTCCCCCCAGCTGTTTTTACAGGTGAACTTTCGCCGCCGGGGTGACGTCAGGTAATTCGCGCGTGCTCTGACTCAGCCCAGCGCGGTGCCCCGAGTGCTCTGCCGAGCTGAAGCCTTGCTTCCTGTGTGCATCAGTTCTCTGTCTGCTAAAACAAGGACTGCAGTAATACCCTTCCTTGGGGGGGCAGCATGATGATCAAGGAATTAATTAGCTGGGAAGCATTCAGGTACCCAGAGTAGTTCTGGGAAAGGCAAAGAGGAGAACAGTAGGTGGGACCTAGAGCAGCAGAAGGGAAAGGCTGAGGAGGGGACAGGTAGGAGAGGAACACAAGTGCTCTATTGTCAGTCAGGGCTTGTCATACAGGCTGTGACAGCGGGTCATGGGAAGCTGCCGCAATCCCCATGCAATTCCCCTCCAGACTGGGAGAGATGTGATTTCTAGGTGTGGATTTACCAAGATGGATAAGGGAACGGTAACTGCCCCCATAGGTCCCAGCCCCTGGTCCCAGTGCAGGGCACCACAGATCACACACCCTCCTGGCAGCAGCACAACCCCCCATACTCCCCCTCCTGTCTCCAAAGCTAAAGGGAACCGTGGTGCCATGCAGCAAGGGGACAAGTATATATACGTCTCACATGTATGTATGTGTGCGTACACATGTACACGTGCTTGTACTGACATCCTTCCACCCGAGCCACAGGGCTCTCCACGTGGTGCCACCTCCCAGGCTGGGTACAACGGGACGAAGGGTGAAGTCCGCTCGTCGCCGACATCCTTGTGGTATCTGTCCCTGGTTTCCTCGCTGTCTCAGTTTGTGCTTTAGCGGTACGCTGGGAGATAGGGGAGAACAGGCCAGCGGCATCGAGTCTGGCGGCATGTCTCCTCCAGGGAAGCCAAAAGAGTGGAAGGTCAAGGCCGAATTCTTTTCCTTCATTCCTTGTCGATGTGGGGAGGGAGGCAAGAGGAGGACGGGTGGTGGAATGGAGTCTCCCTCTTGAACAATTAACTAACTGCAGCTCTCCAGAGTGGCTGATAACCTCAAAAGACAAAAGCCTTAATTTGCAAAACTCTGTTTTCCGAGTCCTGTGTGTCAGTGGCAGCCAGAGACTTTGCAGTTTGCCCATAATGCCATCGTGTTCTTCAAAGCAGCAGTGACGCCAGCCCAGAAGGAGTGTGCTTACTCAGGAGGAGAGATGGTTTATATTTCATTTGAGCAGCTTATGTACCAACCTGCTTGGGCAGCACATACGTTGATTGTGAAATCAAGAGTTTTCACAGTTCGGTATCTGGAGTTGTCTGCACTTCCTACTTCTGGCACCAAGATAGCAATGAGATCTGAGAGGGTTTTTAGGGGGCCCCCAGCGCAGAGTCAATTGCCATTACTAAAATGCTGCCTGTTTCTTTATGGCGCATTGTGTGTGTACAGTTCTGCTAGACTAAACAGCTCATTCAGGCAGCTTTACACTGGGAGGAATACACACCGCTCCTCCTTCTGTCCCCAGAATATACACAGCTACATCAGGTGCTTTGTCCTGCTGCCTTTGGTATCATCTCCAGGTGTCTTACTATCAGTGGAGCACTGACCTTCTTACCATGGACATGAAGAGAGTGAAAGGAATTAAACCAAACCATTAGGAGGCACTCATTTGTTTTTCTTCCTTCCCTGCTATCTATTTATAAAGCAAAGCTAGTAAAAAATCTTCATGTAAGACTTCTAGTCTTCCACTACATTCCACACTGGGGGACTGGTATCCTCGAAGGCGCTGACAGATTTGCATCATTTTTGTCTTCAAGCCCCTTTCTAGGGACGAGCTAACACAGCAGGTGAGTTGGGGATAGATGATGCACAGAAACTGAATGCAGAGTACTGGACAAGCAGGAGAGATGGTGCTCTGCACCCCGCTGCCTGATCACACCACTCTTAGTGGCTTTGCACGGTCCTCTCTACACTCAATCCTTCTCAGGGGCTGGTACCCTCCTGTAAGTCCATGCAGCACCTAGCATGTTTTTGGGAAGTTCTCCATCAACACTGAGTGCCACAGCTAGAGCAAACAGCCTCAGCAACTCTTTTTTGAAAGGTTTCTGCTTGAGGCTGGTATTTTTCTTCTTTATTCACGAGAGTGTGATGCCTCAGTGTGGAGGAACTCCCTCATGCTCCTATCCCACAGGAGGTTTTTTTAGAGGCTCAAATGCCTCCAGAACTTCCCCAGCCTTTGCAGGAGTCCACAAAAGCACAGTAATATTGAAATAAAGTGAAAACAAACATTGACGTAGGAGGTCCCTGCTGAAGATCCCTCTTCCAGAGAATAGCTGGGCATTTGGGTGGCTCTTTCACCCCACCCTCCCCAACTTAAAAATTTCCAGACACGCAACATATCTGTCACTGTCGCTCTCAACCAGCATAAGTCCCATCACCTGTTAGCAAGCTAAAAGGGGCTTTTCAAGGCCACTGTGCAGAGTGAAGGCTCATCTCCTAGAAATTTCCTGTGGAAATGAGAAGACTGAAAATCTTTCCCTGGGATGCAAAATCAGAACTCGACCCCCCCGTCCCTGTCTGCTCCCCCTCCATCCCCCAGGTCCCTTTGTGAAGGTTGCAGGTCTCCCAGCTGTTCCCCAGGGAGGTGGCTCTGTGGTGTGACAGCGGTTCCCACAGCCTGGCACACAGAGGGAAACCACCCCACGGGGTGAACTAGCTGCTGGTGGAATTTTACAGTTTGCTCTGTAATTTTCCAGCTCCTCATGTTCCAGCGCTGAGAGGTATGAGAATACTGGCCTTGTGCGGCCGCTGCCTCTGCCAGTGATGAACTTGTCCTTTGGAAAGTCCCCCTTATTTAAGCTACTGACTAATTCCTTCAGCTGCCGGGAGATGACACACCTTTTCACGGCGCTACATTAGGCTGAGGATTTGCTGGGTCCTGAGTGAGGGAGGGCGATTGAGTCATTTTGGATGCCTCGCTTCAGAGAGAGACTGGGTCGGACTCGTGCAGGACCGTGTTGTGGTCCCTTGTCTTCCTCACAACCTTCACTTGAATCCTGTGGCTGTGGGACAATGAGAGAGGGCAAGAAGAGGCAGAGACAGACACGTAACAGATGTTGGCCAAGGTGGGGGAGGGAGGAGAGGCTGAATTGAAGCTTTGAGGCAGGCAGCACCTTTCTCCTGGGCACAAACGCTACGCGGAGCTTTTCTGTGCTCATAGTCCGTTTCCTCTATTAAGCAAGACGTCTCTCTGAATGAACAAGTCCAATCAAGACCGTTCCTGCCTTCCACACGAAGGAAAGGAAAGTCACACTATAAAAACTGTTTCCCTTTGGAAAGATTAGCAAATGAGACCAGGGGGAGGGGGGAGGGGGATGGGACAGACAAATCCCAGACTCAGAAAAGCCTTTCAAAGCAGTTTAGGATCCATCTCTCTCCTTGTCTGCCTCTGAGTTTGACACCAGTAAACTAATCCCAGTTTTCATTCACCCCACGTCTTCTGCCAGTTGCTGCCTTTAAAGTGCTTGCCAGGATGGTGGAGGAATTGCAAAGCTCAATGCTATGCAACTTTCGGGGTTTGTTGCGTATGACTGACTGAAATTTTTGCAACTTGAGAAAAAAACTCTGGCAACAGCAGCAGCTATTTCGCAATTCATCTTCATCTGGCCGAGCCAAGGGGGACGGGGTTGGGGGGGGTGCATTTTCACTGACAGAGAGAGTGGCTAATCAGCTGCTAGCTACTCAGGGCTGGCTCCTGCGTCTCCCCTGACCCTGTCTTGGGCAAGTCACTTGTCATTTGTTCAGATAATTACATTTTCGAGCAGGCAGGTGTCATTTCTGAGGCAGAGGAAAGAGGACGCTCAGGCAGTCCACACGCAAGTGCAGCCAGGCAGGAAGGGGAAGGTGGAAGGGCGGGCAGCCTGTCTGACTCAAAGACATACCTGCTCCCTCCCGGGCCGCTGCCGGCCCCGCCGCCATCCCGCCTCGCGCCACGGCCTACTGACTCACATCCTGCTGCTCCTTTCTGAAGCTTCCAGGAACATGCTGTATCATACCGAGATTTGGCCACGCAGCGCCTCTTGGCTGGGAGCAGGCAGCGATGTCTGACCTGCAGTGACACACAGAGAAATGTCTCCCGCTGCGCTCCAAGGGCATAAAACAGATTCGGATGTGCACGGGAGCCAGCCAGTCAGATCAGCGTTTTCCCTCTTGGCTCGTACGTGCGGTGGAACCCCTTACCTGAGTTGAATTAGAAGGTTAAAGCTTTCACTACAGATAAAAAATTAATTCTTTTCTGATCAGAATGTATAATCCCGTGAGGGCTTTCTTTTAGGCAGCCTGGTATGGATTGTTAAATTTGTTGTATAGAAATGATGGGGTGAAAGGCATTTCTGCCATCACCTCAAACGACATCCTGGGCTGGTCCCATGAATCACCACAGCCCCACTGAAATTTGCTGATTTACACCTGATTTTTTTATATATGGTGGCAGCAGCAAAGCGTTTTCTTCAAGAGGGAGAGGGATGTGTGTGTGTTTTTTTACACTTTAAAGCATGTGCTCCCTCTGAAAAAGATTCACGTAGAAGTAGCATCCTGGGACTTCACATTTATTATGTCCCAGTGATTTCTCCGTCCCGTATGCTCAGGATCAGTTTTACAGACAAAAGGATGTTCTGTGTGAGCTCAGGAGACAGGCTCTGGTTTTGAATGAGGTCTTGACCCATTCATCCCATGCTCTAAGTGAAGGGAGTTCTTCTCTTTTTCTACTTGACTACCAAACACAACTCTGGAAGTCACAGTATGCCCTGTGTCACGCTAGGGCAACTCCATTGCCTGGCAGGTGTTTCTTTGCCCAGCTTTGCCGTGCCAGTTGTGCTGAGCAAGGGTACTTCTGGGTAAGGGCGTTACCCCTCTCCCATGCACCCATTCTCTTGGACACCCCCTGGGCCCAGAGCTGCTCCCACGAGAGATGCTCCCTGTGTGCAGCGGCCGTACAGAAGCAGAGCTGCAGCGGAACATCACTGATGGCGTGGGAATGACCTCACAGGTGTTCACCCTGTGGAGGGCTGTGAAGGCTCCGGGAAAATTCACGCCCAAGCTGGGCATTTTACAGCGGGTTTCGAAGGCAGCCGGGACGCCGCATCCCTCGGCCCGGCGCTGGCAGCCCGGCAGCCGCCGACCGGCCCCGGGGCGCTTCGGGATGCGGGACCGGGAACCGCGGGCAGCAGCCGGTACCGACGGCGCCTTCTGCAAGGTCTCCACCGCCACCTTCTGCAAGGTCTCCACCGCCACCTACTGATGCGCGGCTGCCCTCGGCGTCTCCCGGCGGAAGGCGAGACCCACCGCCGCCTCCGGGTTCGGCTTTGCGTTTTCCACGGCGACAACGGCAGGGAAAATGCTAAATACTAGGACCGGAGGGAGCATCATGAAAGGGGGAGGCCGGCTTTTTGGGGTGGGGTTTTGGGGTTTGGGTGTTTTGGTGTGTGTGTGTGTGTCCCTTTTTTCCCTTTCCCGCCAAGTCTCCAACTGAAGCTTGTCTCATTAAACTATTAAACATTATGCAACATTTGTAGAGCTTAATTACAACTTTTTAAGACGAGCTGAACACAACCCTTTCGTGGCAATAAAACATGACGAGGCATGAAAGATGGTTCAATACCTTCTGCTTAATAGCTTGTTAGGTGTGAGGCTAGAGGCCGAGAGCTCGTGACTACACAGCAAGGTGTGAATTATTGCACCATAATTCTCACCCTGGAGTGTTTTATTGCAATTAATAACTGTTTTCATGTTTTAAATACATTTTCTCACACTGTAAAAAGCAGAAATGGAAAGTACTTGCTAATGGGAGAAATACCAGGAGGACTGGGCACAGATCACCATCTCAGGCAGCTTCCTTGGTTTCGTGCTATTTTGATCTGCTTTTAAATGATTTTGGAATCCTGTTTGGCTTTGAAATGGTGTGGGCCCAAAGCCCTGTTATTTCCCTTTGTTGAAGTAGCTCTCCCTGTAAATCGCTGCGCAGATATTCTGAGCTGGGAAGCAGCTCCCGTTTTATTTGCAGCGTATTTTCACCAAATTACCTTCAGCCACACAAGGCCACGCATTCAGCGTGCTCCTGACTTCTGAGATGTGCACCTCTTTGTTTTGAAAGCAGAAAGGAGGTGGATTCGGGAAGAGTTTGTTGCGTTTTTGTGGAGCCTAGTCCCGTGGCAAATTTGAACCCATTCCAGTTTAATTTCGGGCAACCCGAAAGCTGAAGAAAAGCAGATGCCACAGAAACAAAATGCTGAGGCCCCTGATTCGGATCCTACTGAAGCTGCTGGAAATGCAAACCTGGCCTTTACTGGGAGCTGAGCCTACCTCTCGACACTGAAATGGTGCCATAAAAATGCTATTACAGTGATACTTTCTTCCACTTATTATTAAACAACTGTGAAGGTGATGCCTGGCGTGAGCACAACCTTCTTTAATATGTGTGCCTAATATAATGCACTATATTAACATCGCTGAATGGATTGTGACTTGTTTACCAGCCTGATGTCAAAAAGCCAGTCTTTAAGAGCAAATACAGGGATTGGGAATGCAGGTACCAAGATGGAAAATTGATCGGCAGTTTGAACTTTCACTTAAGAAAGACTTAATGGGGTTAGGAGATTAATAACGGGGGTCTCTTGGGCTGTATGTCACAGTTGCAAGTAACCCAGAGGTCAGTAATAACAGAAAATGGATGAGGTAGGTAAGATGATACCTTGGTAGTCTCTTTCTGGATGTTACTAGACATGTACTTGGTCCATTATCTGGTTTCTAGTCAGGACACGGCACTGAAAGAAAGACATCTTATTTCAGTGTAGTCTTGTCAGTGTTTAGTAAGCCCAGGATAAGGTCTTGCTTCCTCTGCTGCTGCTGTGGCTTTTCCTGCATCTTCTTGCTGTCATTCATGTGTTTATTGCACTTAGGGCTGTTTTATGGACCAGGATCCCACATGTGCTGGGCAAGGTACAGGGCAAGACCACATCTCTTGTGCTGAAGAGCCAGCAGATGTAAGAGACAGGAGAAAAGTGGCAGATACCAGGCAATGACAGTTTGTACCAGGAGAAAAAGATAGTGTCTTCTCTCCTTTTGGCCCGAAAAACAAAGATGGGTGGCAGCACCCCTGTCACACGTACCCAGGTCGCTGTGGAGACAGACTTTTTCCCCTCTTCTCTGCAGTGCTGGGAGCTGAGGAGCTGGAAGGCAGGTGATAGAACATTTCCAGCCAGAGGGGTTGGGTGGCTTCTGCAGTGACGGTGTTGAACAGAGCCCGTGAGCCAGCGAGGACAGAGAGGGGGCGCAGGCACCTGTGCTGTCAGCCCTGGCAGAGCACGAGGAGGGCTCCACAGGCAGGAGGACTGGCTGAGGGAGCTCCCACCCCCAAGCTGGGGTACCTCCAGCACACGTATCACAATTTGAGTACTCGACTGCATTGCTGAACTGCAGTCAATGGGATCGCATGCTGAAATAAGGGAGAAATTATTTAATTAACCCCATTTCATAATTGAAACGCACGGTGTTGTACCATTGCAACGCTTACTCTGCAGATGCATTGTGGTATTTATCCTAACAGTACCCCTGGAGACTGAATTCCCTCATCTGTCTCCCTGTCATCTTCAATAAACACTGACCATACGTTAACAACATGATGATGCTGTAGTTCAGAACTAGGCAGGCTTCATGCCTTGTTCTTTTTGTTCCTTTTTACTAAGGTCCATTTAATCCAGTTGGATGTTGCTTTTAAAGCAGCATGAGTCAACTGAATTTATTTTTAAGGAAGTCTGCCTGAAAGTGAATTAAATATTAATATTATCTGAATTTGAACATGTTACTCGGCTACAAGTAATTTAGTATATTCTGCGAATGACTTCGCTGGTTACTTTTCAAGGGCCCAGGGTTTTGAATAAATCTTCCCTTCTAAACAGATGAAGCAAACAAAATGTAAAACTCATCTCCATAAAGCACAACAAAATAATAATTTCCAGATGGGCTTTCTGATGGAAGATCAAAGTCCTTCATCCCAGACTTTGGAAATTTCCCTTCCATCAGTTTTATCTGAATGCAGTTCATCCAACATTTGCTTCTTTCTAAAAGATAACTAGCTAGATGAAGCTGTGGGTGAATGCTCTTAGTGCTGAAGAAAATTTAAAAGATTTTACTAAAAATAGTAAAAATTCTGGGTAGGGAGGAGGAATCTTTCTCACTTTGAATTACACAAAAATTTGACATTTGTATACACTGAAAACTGCCAGTTTTATTTGCAAAGATGAAATAAGCAGTAAAGAATTGTTTCTACATTAGTGCAACTGGTTTGGATGGACTCCCTTGCCAGGCACTTCTGATTTGAGATGTCAGACAAACTCGTTGCATGGCTAAAAACCAGCAGATCAGTGTTTTTCCTTAAATATTTTACCTATCTCTGCATTTTGAGTTTCTGCTTCCAAGATGCAGCAGTTTCTGTGGAAAGCCTGGATTCACAGGGAGTCTGTAGTTGGCATCTGTAGCTTGGCAGTTCTGTAGAGTTTGCATAAGGGTCTCTGCTGCTGAAGTTCAACCACTGCTAGTGGATGTACCTGCCACTCCGAATTGTATTTCCCTATTTTATACATAACGTGTGCAAAAGAGATGTACAGAATACCTGCTCATTAAGCCCAAGATTTTAAAGAGATCGAGGAAGACCGATTCCCCAGTCCTATTCATTCACTTCGGGGCCTGGTTTCTTCAGGGCACTAGTTTCACTCTCCATCTCTGCCGCTCTCTCCCTCACATACACACATTTTCCCTGCCCACCATCAATGTGAAATATCAAAAAACTTCACAAGAAAAAAAAAATCAACCAATCAAAACTCAGGGATGCGCAAGTACTGTTTGAGAAAGCAATTCACCTGAGGGTCTCTTGGCAAAGGGGATTGTGGAACTGAAACGTAATTCTCTTGGCATTTAAGTTCTGTCTCCACCATAAGGTTTGGTTCATCTGTTTGGTTGCAAAGTTTTATCATTCAAAACAGCCTATAGGTCTTTTTCTCATTGCAGACACAAGGCAAGTGCAACCATCTCCACCATGGTCCTACGACCAGTCCTACCAGTACCTGGGCTCCATTGCCACCCCCTCCGTGCACCCCGCCACGCCAATATCCCCCGGCAGGGCTAGCGGCATGACATCCCTCACCGCTGAGCTCTCAAGCCGCCTGTCAAGTAAGTACCTAAAAGCTCGTGTCCCCACACCAGGCCTCACCGAAGCCTTGAGGCCTCTTCCAATGCAAACGGGCTGCAGTGTGCTGCCGCGGTGCTCTTCTCCAGTTGCAGTGAAGCCTATTGCAGGCCCTCTGCCTTCTCCAATGCTTTGCTCAGATTTGTGCTGTTAAGAAATATGGTTTGGGGTCCAACATATCATTGTCAAAAAAAAGAAAAGGAAGAAAAAAAAAGAGGAGAAAGCAGCACTTTGAAGATGTATGGAACTCTAAAAATAGTTTGGAGTGCTGAAGGGCTATCATATCTGCCAAGAAATGAATGCCACAGATATTTCAGTTCTGTTTCCTTCCCTTGCTCTAAATGCAGACCAGAGAACAGCAGGTTATGGGGTGGACACACTGACTGCAGGATGGTGGGGTCTGACATTTTAAGTGCTGCACTAGATTGTCTTGTTACTTCTTCGTCAAATTGTACCGCAGAGCTTTACAAGTCAACATAAAAACATAGCATGGGAGTGAAAGCTACCCCCCTGGTTTCCACCATACTCAACTGACCATCTGCTGACTCTAACCCACACATATTGAACCAATATGTGTGTGTTCAATCACAGGAATTTTCTTAAAACGAGTGAGAGCCATGTAATTCAAATTTGCAAATGGCTTTTTCAGAAATATCTTTTATGGCTGCACACATTTCTCTCATTTGAACACTCGGGGCTTTGTCTAAGATCAGAGAGAATCACTTGAACATGCTTCAGCCTGTCCTATTGTTGTCACATACAGCCTGCTTCGAAAGACTCATGGGGATGTTGCTAACCAAAAGTAAATTATTTGTTAGGTCTGGGCACTAATTACATCTTGAAGATTGCTGAAAATACAGGATACCTTTCAGAAGAACAAGAAGGAAAAAATAAAGGAAAATTCTTGTTTTAAATCAGTTCTATAAATATCCTCATTTTTCATTGATGCACTTTTGTTTAAAAAAGTGGAAAGACTCCTTTTTACTTTCTCCCCTGTGTATCCTTCACTTTGCCATCTTTTCCACTGGAAAAATGCAGAAACGGAGAAAATGGAGAAGGATGAAAAAATATCCTCTTCATAGAAGCCAGAGAATTTTAAGTAAACCAAATTATTACATCAAGATTTTTACTTAGAAAAGTCATTTTTTTTACCGAAACTATTTAAAATCAGTATTTACCAGCTATTTTGGTTATCAAACCCTTTACAGGGATGCCCGATGGATGTGTACCTGTAGTGTGGATACGTGACACAGACTGAGTGAAGACCTTAGTCACATTTTATCTTTGGCAGTGTGGTGGCTGAGGCGTCATGCAAATGAGTGAACAAACTCAGTATTGAAACACAATGGTATTTTGCATTGCCATAGCGCCCAAATATCCTCACTGTGTACCCGGGGCCTTATTGTGCCCTGTGTGATAGGAGCACTAAAGGCTTCCATGGTGGCTGTCCCTGGGAGTGGAGAGTCTAATGCAAGATAGCCACGGGTACGGGGGGGAACTGCGCACTGTGGGTTTTTGTGGCACACGGTGAGCATGGCAGTAGAGCACCAGCACTAGGGCTTCTCAGTGCTTTCTGTGCCTGTGGCCAAAGCGATCTGCCACGGGGCAGGCATAGTTTCTCTGTCACTTGTGAAAGGACCTAGAAGATCTTTGTTCACATGTCAGCATTCCTTCTTTCTTGTCTTACTTCTGTATATGGAGGCACACCTCTACGTGTGTTAAGCAGTTTTTAAACTGCTTCTAAAGTATTATTCCTATATTAATTGTCATTCACAATTCTCATAGAAGTCTTTCACAGGATTTTCTCCCCAATCCCATTACTGTTGCACACACTTGCTATCTATCTAAGAAATTTCTCCTTTTCAGAACAAAGAGCAAATCTGAGGATGTCTTAGGCCCTAGCATCTAAAGACACAGTGCCTCAAAGGAAAAAAACAAAGATACGGGACATACTGGAAACACCTTTAATTATTCTGCTTTTTGCCAAACTGGGCAGAAGAAACCCTCATCTGATAAATGATGCATCCAGGCAGTTTCAAGAAGTTTGATTTCTTTCTCAGGAATGAGGTGTGGAAGAACCATTTAAAATTTGGCAGGTTGTCAAATGCCACCTTCAACCTTAGCTACTCTGAAGCTCCTGCCATTCCATACCATAGTGTGTCTTGCCATGTCGAATCTAAAGGTGCTGGTGACTCGGGGTAAGAAATGTCTTCAGGGGCCCCATCAATCTTCCAGGAAAAAAATGGAAGGCAAACTCAAAAAGGAAGCATACAGAATGCATCAGAGCTTTTCTAAGAAATTTATAGAAATTCATCAAAATGTTCTGGCTGTGTCGTTGACGAGCTTTCAGAACTTGGCACTGGGGTGTGTCTGCTCTAGCTTTAAATCCAGTTAGAGCCAAGAGCTTTGTTTTCTCTCTGCTTCTTCTCATGAGTATTTCCTTCAGCGCATGGCTCCTCTTCTGCAGACTCCACGCCTTGTCTGACAGAAGAAGTTGTCTTCTGTAAAGGATTTTTTTTCCTTAATTATTGTTGTTGTTATTTTAAACACGCATAGCTGCCAACTCTAGGGACCGACACCTTCCATTAATCTGAGTCATGATGAACATCCTTCCTAAAGAGGCCATTATCCACTCTGCTTGTTTAATCCTTGCACACACCAGGGAAGGAGACAGTGGGACCGGGCATACTTCCACTGATGTCAGACAAAGCGGAGCAGAATTTGACTGTCCTATAAAACACTTCTCTTAGCAGGACAAGAAAGGCTTCTAGCATAAGGGCCAACTCCCAAGTATATCTCTCTGCTTTAAAAAGGCAGCTCTATTGTTGTCCTTCTTTGTGTACTCGTTAGGGGCAAGAATTTCAGAAGTCAGTAACAATTAGATCGACATTATATGAGGGCTCAGCTATGAAGACCTTAAACGAACCCGACTTGTCTTGACTCTGGTAGTGTGGAGAGTCAATGGGGAACTGTGCTCCTAATCTGGGCTGAGCCGGTGTGTGTAAATCCTGCCTGTGAGTGTGCTCACGTACCTGAAGGACGGTCTCTGCTCCATGGAGTTTCCTGTTGGAGCTGGCAAATAAATCTGGGTGCAAGGAGAGACTATGTAGAAGCTGGACACCAGACAATCTATATTTAGGCCCCATCAGTGTCCCCGGTGAGTCAAGCGATGCTGGGCAAGGAGCTTGAGATCTGTGTCCTGCCTCCCCACCCACCCGCTCACCCACCCACCCACTGAGGACGAGGCTCCTCTGGAAGGGTACATAATTGCAAGTGCTGTACGGTCTCCAAGAGCGAACGTGTGCTCATAGGAAGCAGGGCAAGAGCTTGGCACTCCTCCTTAATTGCTGCTTTACTGAAATTAATCCAAAACATCCAGACCCACTAGCACTACAATGACTGCTCTGGAGAGCAGGTGAGGGCTGGCTCTGGTTCCAGCAGTAGCAGCAGCGCTTCACTTAACCATAGACCAGTTTAGATGCTAGTTGTCGCCTCAAACAGATGAACCTCCACCCTGCCAGTTCAACATTCTCTGTCTCCCTTCCCCACCACCCAGGTGCTTCGGACTTGACTGCGTTCAGTGACCCCCGGGTGGGAATCGATCGCTCCTTCTCTGCGCTCCCCTCCATCTCCGACCCTCGGATGCACTACCCGGGAGCGTTCACCTACACGCCGACGCCCGTCAGTTCAGGGATAGGAATTGGTATGTCTGCCATGTCCACGGCCACCAGATACCACACTTACCTCCCGCCTCCCTACCCTGGCTCGTCACAGGCACAAGGCAGCCCGTTCCAGACCAGCTCGCCCTCCTACCACCTCTACTACGGAACCTCGGCCGGCTCCTATCAGTTCTCTATGATCTCAGGGGGAGACCGGTCTCCCCCTCGCATCCACCCGCCCTGCACCAACGCCTCCACGGGATCGACGCTCCTCAACCCTAACCTCCCCAACCAAAGCGACGTGGTCGAGGCAGAAGGGAGCCACAGCAACTCCCCCACTAACATGGCGACCACAGCGAGGCTAGAGGAAGCGGTGTGGCGACCATACTGAATGAATTTTAAGTAATTATGGGCCAGGACTAACAAGCTTTCCATTTCCCGGTGCCCGTAGGTATCCCACAAACACCCATCTTGTTTATGGGCCCTGACCTGTTCATACATCACTTTCAGAAGCAAACCCTCCAGAAGTCAGCGCTCCCAGGAATGGTGGCATGCATTAGCCAGCCCCTGGTGAAGCGACATGACTCCAGCAAAGCATCCCTCGTGGGGGGCTGAGCTTCTGGAAAGGAGGACACCTTGAGTTGGTGGTCCAGAGGTAGTGAGGTGGGTAGAAAGGTACCCAGTCTGTTCCCAGGCCCTTGGCTTTCTAATGTGCCTGGGCTTGAAGGTCTCCACAGCCCTAAAGAGAGTTTCGGTTCACTTCTATTTTTAAGACTTAAAACCTAAAAAAAAAATAAATCTTAGCGAGTTTACTGCATCTTATGGACATATTAGCTGTAAGGAAGTATAGGAAGATTCCCAGAGGGAAACTGTGAACGCTTCTGTTTTAGCAATGCTGTGAATGAGAGGTTTTATATGTTGGACTTCACTCCTTTTTTTTTTTTAAACCATGTTGTATATTCCAAAGAATATGGAATTTTTTTATTGCTGGGGTTTTTTTGTTTTGTTTTGGGTTTAGGGTTTTTTGTGTTTTTTGTTTTGGGGTTTTGTTTTTAGGATGCAGCTCATCCTGCTTTGCATCTAATTTGTTTTATTTCTCTTGGCACCTTATGAATTGCAAAAAAAAAGAAAGATTTTGCTCTTTTTTTTGTTTTAATTATGCTTGCTTCTTTCTTGCTTTGTCAACTGAAAGAATCAGCCCCTTTTTCAATGAGTTAATTTAACTTTTTTCTCTTGGAATTTTTTTTTAAAAATACAACGGCTACAGCCTTGGGTCATTTTCAACTACTGTACTATTTTGATGAGTTCATTGATATTTATGCTTGATATTTAGACTTTTCTTATTTGTTGATACTATTATTATTTAAATATGCCTATATTAAAAAAAAGATCAGCAATTGCCTTTTCTGGTAGCAGCCAAAGTCAAATTTATCACATTGAAAAAGGCTGGAATAACGATGGGTAAAGTGACCTCCTAATTACCTAGAAATATTGTTTACAATTATCTCACTCTCATTTACTCAGCTGACTGGGCTCAGATCCTCAAAGGCATTAAGGTGCCTAACCCTCGCTGAAGTGATTTAGGCACCAAGATCCCTGTGAATTTCTGTGCCTTCCCACACAGAGGAGTCATCTGTCCCCTCTCCTTCCTCTCTTTTCCTTCATCACCAGTAATCAGGATGTATCTGTTCCATAAGGCAGACTCGATATTCCCTAACTAAATACATCCCCATCTGGCCCCATTCTGCTCCCGAGCATGCCTGGGCTTCATAATAGCAGTGGTAGATGCCTCCTATTCTTTCAGAAGCAAAAGCATGGCATGGGTGAAGCCTGGCTCCGATGGAATCAGATTTGCTTCTGGCTCAGCAGAGCCAAGATCACTGTGCAGTACAAAAGCCACGTTCCAGCGCTGGGAAATAGATCAGTCCACGCACCACAGAATAACTCAAGCTGAACAGGGTGGTCAGGCTCATCTGGAAAGCAGGCTCGCAAAGCGGGGGGCCTTAACGGTTCTCCTGTCACCATCTTCTGAGGGAAGAGGGAGGGCATTTAAAACTGGGGCATGCAGCACTCTGTCCTGTAGCACACACACAGGGCCCGTACTAACAGCATGTTTCATACAGAGTTGTCATCGTTGCCCATCGTTACAGCGCAAACATATCAGATGTCACTGTAAAGTTTATGGCACTATTTTATTTGAGGGTTTGGTCTGAGTGCAGTTGTTGTACTACTCATTGATTACAAACTGCTGATGTTGACACGTGTGCATTCCCAATTAGCTGATTGTTATTTAATGTACCTCTTAAATGAGTGAAACAATTGCAGGTCAACTCAGAGAGTATTTGAAAGCAGGACTTCAGATCAGTGTTTGATGTTTTTAAAAAGAAAAAAATTAAAAGGATTCGAATTAAAAAGATCCTTGGCTGCAGGCAGCAAAACAGCTGGACTTATTTAAAACCATTTGTTTTTCAAGTTTTCTCTTTTTTTTATATATGATTTTGCTTCTTTTTTTAAGTCAGATGCAGTAGCACTTTGGTATTGAAAAGTTACAAATTGAAGAATTTACATTGTCAATAAGGTCATTTTTGTGCAGAAAATGGGGAGTGTTTCAAGAGATCTCAGCAAAGTTCAAAAAGTTTCTGTTAAAATACATGCGTGGCCTTGTGCTCTTCATTCAGTACGACATTCTTTATCATTTCTCTAGAGTTTGCTATGAACAAAAAAAGGCAGAAGACATCAAAATTATACCAGAGCAGTTAAAAACACATTTTGGAAGTAGGATACTTTGCTGAATACAGAAATAGAGAGACCCTGCCCATTGTGACATTCACATAGTTGGAATCTCACCTCTTCCGTAGCCTAAAAAAAAAAAAAGTAAAAAAAAAAAAGTCCTTCATCTCTAACTGGTAGCTCTGTTGCAGAACCCATCTGACACACTATTCTCTCTCACTGTGCCATGAAAATCATCACTTACAACAGCTCTCACATCTGCCTTGTCACTGGACCACCCAAGCACATAGCACCAGAAGTGAGAGGAGGGGAGGGGAGGAGAGGAGTTCAGAGGAGCCACGTGCTTCACTGCAGAGGGCAAGGCCACCATGGCCGGATGACTTCAGCCCCATGGCAGAAAGTGAGGTAGATGTGGTTAGCACGCCCGCAGGCTTGTCTGTCAGAACAGCCTGCCTCCTGCTAAAGCCCTTCGCCCCTCTCGCCCGTAGTACCGCGCTGCCCACCCCTGAAGCAGAAAGGTCAGGTATTCGCAAGGAGGGGGAGCCGGCATCTCTCAGCCTGGAGACGAGGCCTCACGTTGAACGTTCCTTATGCCCACACATCTTCCCTCTTTACACTGGTCCTGAACACGAGGTTTAATTTTACTGTCCATGGTGAGAACAGGACAAGAAACTGCAGAACCAGTTGCCACGGTTGCTCCGTGTCTTCACTGACACGTAACAAAACCCACGGATCTCCCAGCGTCTCTCTCACTTGTGATAACAGCCAACAACTCATCTCTTTGAGTCTAACCTCCCTGAGTGTGTCAAGCACAGCACCCTCTTTAAAGAGGAAAAGCCAAGCTCGTTACCCCTTGCAATTAGTCTGTTGGATCACTGTGGGTTGCAGCGTATTCACGCAAGTGCTTACGAGAAGCCACAGTTTACCCAAATGTATATTTTTGTAGCCATCCCCCATCTCACTATGGACAGCGAAGATCTTCAAGGCTGTAAAAATGCTCTCATGTCATTCCTCTCATATCTTAGAGCACTTAGAAGGCAGAAAGAGGACATTTGGATAAAATATCCCCCCCTTCACGTGTCTCCAAATTATAGTATATAAGTATATATTTTTATATATATAATATATATATATTTATATAGTTTTATCATCCTGGTAGCTGAATGGAATCGAAAAAGAACTACTGTGCCCCTGTTTGCAAGTCACAGTCAGCAGAGTGCCTCGGATACCTTCCCCTTCCGAAAAACAGTCCTTACGATCAGCTTGCCTGTTCCTTTCACAAGACAAAGCGAATACAGGCTCTCATGTGCTGTAAGGCCCATTGCTTTGCTCTAGGGCGACACTGGTGCTTATTTTGGGAGCTCCTGCTACACTTCCAGGGCGATGTACAGGAGCTTTAGCGCAAGGGGGAGGCGGGCACAGAGCACATCCCTGCTAGGAAGGGTTTGATTTGTAGAATTATGCCAAATTAGCTGCTGGAAAGGATAAGAACCCTTTCCTCCAAATGGCCCACAGTCTTTGCCAGAGTGTTCCGAACTGCCTGCGCTCTTGAAACATTCATTACTGCTTTCTGGGTGACCTTTTGCATCGGTGTATTTGAAGATTCAGGAGAAGTGGATCATTTTTCTATTTGAGCAAAACACTTGCTTGTTTTCCTGCATCGTAATATTTCTGTATTTTATTTTTATTAACCTTGCTTGGTCAGTACCGATCACTTGGCATTTTTCTCCTTGTCCCAAAAGGGTTGCATCAACAGAGTTACCTGTATTTATGTGTGTAAATAGATTTCAAAGGCTTCATAGCAAAATATTTAGTGCTTGTAATTACTCCGCGGGGTTTTTTTTTCATTTTTCTGTGTTTTTTAATGAACTTGCCTTTGTGTTTGCTTAAATACTGTAGTGAGACTTATTTCTTTCTGAGTTAGTTATTTTAGGCTTCAGGATTGACTACATTTTATTCACTTTTGTAAACAGTTATAGCATGGTCTCTATTCAACATTCTTCACTTTCTTTGTGGTAGGGGAGGAATGAATGTGCAAAAATCTGTGGGTTATTTGTGGTATTCTGGGTTTGACAGTTACATCTTTCTTTGAAACAAAACCTAAACTTTCAGTCTGAGGTGGCCATACGGTTAAGTCCGAGGGGAGGACACGGTGGGGGAGATCTCGTGCTCCTATCAGAATGGCATCAAAGTGTATTTGTTCAGCACTCATCCGCTATGTTTACAAACCAGATGCTGGAGCATCCTGCAACAGTCACATTTTCCCTTGACACTGTCACGCTGAACATTTCCAGAAGGGGAAACTGCCAGGTTCTGGAAGTTTGCTTTTTTTGGTTTTGATTGCAGGGGATTTTTCTTCTGGGGGGGAGAAAGGGGGTGGGGGGAGTGGGCAGGGGAGGGGCGTGCTGCTGTTCTTTGGAAGCAGATAGGAAAAGAAAATAGAGTAGATTTTTTCCCCCCACTACAAGAAGTCTCTAGATACCACGTCAAAGTAGACTCTTGCTGTACATAGGGATGGCTGTGTCCAGCACCACCGGAGAATTCATTACAACTAGCACACAGGGCAGCTGGACTGCTGTGTTAGTTCTAATGAAGACTTTCTTTCCTTCTTTCTTTCTTTCTTTCCTTTTTTCTTTTCTTTTTATTTTTTTCCTTTCTTCCTTTGTACCACAGTTTCCTCTGTAAATTCAATATCATAATTAGTGTGAATGACAAATAAAATGTTTGACAAGTATGCACATTGGCCCAGTGCGTTCTTTCATCAGGGAGAAAGCAACTCTTTAGAGAAAAGTGAACATCAGAAGGAGGGTATTGGACGTGTGTCACTCACAGCATTAAAAATATTCTTCCATACTTTTTTTTTAAAAAACCTGATTTCTTTCTCTTTTAACAACAACAAAAAAAGCGTTTTCCTGCTGTGGAATGACATGCCATAAGGCCTACAGTCCTATAGGACCGTCAAAAATAGGACTGAAATGAGACTTTGCAGATAGTAGTCTGCCTTCTACTAGAAGGCTAGTAATTGCATTATATCTCTGGCTTCTTGATTAAATTTCAATATTTCAAGGTCATCTACAGCTCTTATTTTCCTCCCTTAATCTTTTTTTTTTTTTTCTTGGATTGGATCCTTTTTGATATTGATGAGTTGAACCTTACTTCAGGAGCACCAACACAGAAAGTTTGAGGTCATAGTTCTTCTGAGATACATTGGTTGTTTTTCTCTTTAAATAAATAATGAAACAATAGTGTTAATGAAACATTAATATGAGGGAACCAAGCTTTCAAAATGAGAAAAAAACAACACAGAGTCAATACAGAAAGTTCAACCTGAAAGCCTCTATATCCATGCATATGTAGATATTTATATAATCTTCTAATATTGGACCTACACAACATACTGCACTATATTAAAGAAGCCTTCAGTATCGTACACAATAATGCATATATACACAGATTAGCTTTCACCCACTGCTCTCAGTGAAGTGAAAAACAAGCTACAAAGCAAACTATTGTTTCCTGACAACTTGTTGGGTAGCACTCCATCCCTCAAATGATAACTCATATTATCTTTTTAAACTTATGGCCAAGACACTAAAAGAAAAGAGCTACTGAATTCCAGGTATCTCTTTAGAGGTTAGAGACACTGGCACACACCTCTGACATGGCTGCTGGCTACCCTATGCCGTTACTTGTTTCTGGCACCATCCCACGTTATCTTAACAACATTGCACTTATATTTTTGCCAGGGTCTACTGTACAGATTCTTCTCCTTAGTGTATGAAACCCAAGAGCGCTCACATCTTTAGAGGAGGATGATGAAGTGGAGAACATATTTATTTCACTTCTTACTTTAACACAACAGGAAAAGAAGACACAAATAGCGACAGTCAAAACAAAACCAAAAATATTACAGCCAAGGGTATTTCAACAGACCTATCTGTCACTAGATTTCGAAGACTATGCAGAGGATGTGCCAGCAGAGCTGTCGTTCTGTAGAGGAGGGTATCAGCATCAGGCTGCCACAGCCATTTTGCCCTGATTCACATATCCCACTGCACCTGCGGCCACCTGTCCTTGGGAAAAAGGCTGTGTCTTTCTTACTTGATAGCAGCAGCTCAGGCATTTGTGCAGGTGAGCTGGACTGAGGTGAGTCCTTCCTAGCCCCAAGCCCACCAGCCTTCACAGTGGTCATGCTGTTCCTGGTCAGCAGGGTGCAGGGAGGAAGTGCAAGCAGCTGGCCTCCCCTGCCCCTCTGCACAGGGGATCCAGGTGCTGTGGAGTCAGGGCAGAACTCTGGGATCCCTGGGCGCTCAAGGTGACCCCTGTATGTCTGTTTTGGCTACTGAGAAAGTCCAGCTCAATTCCCTGCCACCACTCTGGCTGCTTGAGTGGGGAGGAAGAGGAAAGGGCAAATAAGGTGATGAAGACTAAGGCTCGAAGCCGCTGTTTGTGAAGAGGAGGGGCTGGCAAGGGTGAAGGCAAAAAGGCTGTTGACTTCTTGTTGCACTTCACACCCTGACTGACAGCTTTAAATGACCTTTAATTATAAAGGCCATTGTCAAGGGTGTTCTCCCACAGCACTTTGTTTGACTTGCGCAATGAGGAAACAGCTGTAAGCCAGGCTCCGGCGCAAAAGCAGCTTATTAAATCCAATCAGCCTGCAAGGCACCGTACAACTCAACACAGATGTCCTGGAAAGACAACACAGGTGTGTTAGCTTCAGTGTACATGGCTTTTTCCCTCATTTCAGTGGCTTGTCTCACCAGAAAACACGCCGGGATTAGTGGTGCATTGTCCTCTGCCCAGAAGTCCCTTTTTCTGAGCAGATGTGGGAATGCTGGTTACAGGTGCCGCATGTGTGGCCACAGAACGGACAATAAACTCTGTATTATCTGCTCAGAGATAGACCTTGTTCACAGCATTCACAGCTTAGAAGCCTATCACCACTGCAACTGCTATGATACTGGAAGACCTTGTAATGGCACTGTGGTTTCCAGACATGACTAAAATATGACTCAGTCCAGTGCTGAAAATGGGCCAAAAATACAATTTATCCGTGGCCCCGTATCTTTTTACAACACTGAGCTTCTTAACAGGTCTGCAAGATGATTTGGGAACATGTCTCAGCTATTACTTCATGCACCCCCTTCTCCTCACTGGAAGACAGCGCCTTTTATTTTTGCTCACTGTTTACCTTTATTGAGGGCTCACAACCACTTTGCCACTGGGATGTCGAACTTCTACCATAGGCAGGATCTCAGGGAAGGAATGTCCGAATTACAGCTCATCTCAACTCTTGCCTGCCGGGGGAGGGAGGCACAGTGTAGATAAAAGCTTGTTTAACCCTGAGGAGAAGGAAAATAAAAGCTCAGAACCTACAGGTCTTCATTGGAATGTCTAGCTACTGAATTAGGAAGCTTGTTTTCTGGTTTTAAGTTACAGGGACACCTAGAAGTCTCCCAGACTGGATTAGTCAGCACGAGTCACTGTCTGGGAATTGTTTGGGTTTGCAAGAGGAGGATAAAACAATTTAGAAAGAAAATCTAATACACAGATTTAAAACATAGCCTGCTTTCAGAGCAGGGAGGGGGTCAGGTCTGATCTGTGGGCTTTATAAAACACTGGTTCCTAAGGGTAGGAAGGCTGTCAAAAGATAGAGAACCTGTTCCCTGTTGCTGCAGAATTGTTTCCTGTAGCATGTAAAAAGTGCCTCTGGCTGTTTTACTTTCAAATGCCCCAAACACAGGAACATCTGTAGCTTTTCTGGGGAAGCTTAGATGGCAATCTTACTCTTATCTGCTGCTACACTTGACATGTCCTGTAAGCAGAGAAGAGAGCCTGCACTTACAGTTCCTCAGGAGGTCTCTGACATCTGAGTGTGCTTCATGCAGTCACCAGCTTTACGCCTGCTGGCTGCTGAGTCCCATTTCCCCTGTTTTCTCACAGCAGAGTCCCCCAGGTCCAAGACCTCCCAGTTCAGAAGGCAGCTCCGGTTGCTGTCTTTGAGGGTACCACGGATACAAGGATGCAGGTTTGCCAGCCCTAGCAGCTCAGCAGGTGTGTGCCCAAGGAGCACTGAAGCCCATGCCACAGAGCCCGGCCTGGGTATCCCAGTGTCCTCCGATACCAAGGGCTGCTCAACTTATTTCTATAGCTTTCTTCAAAGGAGCCCAGCATCAAACCATGCCATGTCTTTGCATGGGGTGAGCATCATAAGTATGGAAATCCTTCGAAACTGGCTGAAAATCAGCCCATTTTCACAGAGATAATGAAATCCCTGTGTGAAGCCCCTGTGGCAAACTTCGCCCTTCCCTCATCAATGTCCATGATAAAGAATTGCTCTGAAACAAGGCAATATGAGTTATTTTAAGCAGGGAATGTTTCCTGTTTCACTTTTGCCATGTAAAACAGTAGCTAAATTTGTGGAGGGGGAAATCAACTGTCTTCCTTTCATTTTCCGTTCTGCTCCCTCCTCTAACAACCATGTCTGATATTTCTGCAGCTTCCTTCAGAGCTGGGAACTCTGTAGTGTCAGCCCAACACCTGTAACTTTTGGAGATGTATGATCACAACAAGTCAAACATCAGCATGTCCATCCCATGGGCATTATGGGGCCTGGATGAGAGGAAGAAGAGTTGCTCTGTTTTTGGAACAGAAAGTCACATTTCCAAAACTTTCTGCACACGGCAGACATCAGTCCATGTGGTCCTAAAATAATCTTCAGCAGTATCCTTTTGAAAATGCTAAAACCAAAATGGTCTTGGTTGCCAAAGGTTGGAGCCTGCCAGCTTAGCTGGGAATCCTGGACCTTCCAGGCTCCTCACTCCATGGGAAACAGGCAGTGCTGCTGATCGCCAGCAATGGTGACATGGTTGAGGTGAGTCAGCACGTTGCACCACAGTTTATCAGAAATACTCCCAACTAGCCCAACACATGAGTGGCCAAAAGCAAGCTCTTCCTAGACAGGCCTTTTGGCAACTTTTCAGTGCTGTCAGGGATGTGATCCCATGGGCTTGCTTGGGTGACCTTGCAGACCTATGCTGTTAAAGGGGCAGATAATTTGCCTTGTCGTTCTGCCTTTCCAAATGTGATCCCTTTAGTTTGACTTGGTTAGTGAGATCACTTTGTAATGCCCTGTATACTTCCTAACCTCCCTAGGTCTTTAAGCACATACCCTGCTGAAAAATATTTATGTCCTTTCTCAGTGTCCTGTAGCCAAGCATGACATTTTCTGCTTTCTAAACTCCTACATGCACCTTAATTCTCCCTTTAAGTCTTACCTTCACCTTAATTCTCCCTCTAATGTCTTAATTCTCCCTCTAAAGTCTTACATGCACCTTAATTCTCCTTAAGACACAAAATTTGTGGGTTGCCTTTCTCAGTTCTCCCGAGGGTAAAGTTAATAAATGAGGAGTGGATCCAGCAAAGCAGAGGTGCCTTTTACCCACAAGCAGAACATAAGAGACTTTAAAGGCTGGCAGGCTGCTCTGTTTCAATGAGTAGCCTATAGCTGAACTGGTATTTGGCTTCAGCTGCCGTCTCCCGAAAAAATACCTGCCAGCGTTCTTCCTCACCCTCAAAGGGGTGCCTTCTTCTCATTCATGTTTGCTTGCACTCTTTCCTCAGAGAAGGTTATATCAGTCCACAGCCAGCAACCAGAGCGGGCAGGAGATGGGGAAGGAAATGAAAGGAAGAAAAATTATGACAATCAGGAAGCATGATTTGGGTGACAAAGTTACAAGTATGTAGTCGCTGTGCGAACGAAGCACGTTTGTTCTCCACCTATGTCTCAAGCAATGGTCTTTGAGGCAAGCTGCGCTGCCTGTCTCATAGGAGGTGACTGTTCTCTGCCTCTCCAATGTCTGCTGCTCAGGCATTAAGTCTCAAGATGCTTCATTCATCCACACTTTGCCACAGCGCATATACAGTTATGTGGTACGGGCGAGAAGTTTCTGAGTGCCCGTTCGGCCAGCGTGGTTCCATTAAGGGTGAAAAAGGAGTCGCTCGTTGCCACGTCCCCTCCTCGGGGGTGGTGAATTTGCCATTTCTCAAGGCTTTCGGTATGACAGTGTATTGAGACAAGAGTGGGTGGAAGTGAGAGCACCCTTCAGTCACTTCTCTGAGGGATATTTTTGTGCCCTGTTTGCAACAGTATTGAGATTTTCCTCCCACAAGAAGCTTGGTGGTTTCAGCAGCACAGCTAAACATGTGGGAAAGGTGAGTTGTGTTTGGTCTGCTTTCTGGGGAAGAAGAGGGGCGAGTGGGAGGTCAAATTTATTTCAAAAATTTAAATAAACAAAATTATGTTTCCTGTCCATTATCCCTCCCACCTGGATTTTGCAACTAGGAAAGAGAAAAAAGTTCCAGCAGAAAAAACAACTTCTGTTAAAGAGAATGAAGTTTTTAATCATCTGTTAAAGAGGTGCAAGAGCAGTCCCTGAAGAGTGGTTTCTCCTTCCAGTGCAGGAAGCTCTAAGTCACTGATAAAATGAAAACTTCTGAGGGTTCTTTTCCTATCCTTGATAAAACAAACATGTTCCATTGTAGGAACTAGCTTCTCTGTGACGCTAATGGAGATAGATGCTGCAAGGAGAATAACCTCATCTTCTCACAGTGACTGCTCAGCATCTCTCAGAATTAAATTCCTCAAGCGTCTCTTCCTGTTTGTACCATCGCTCACACACACACCATGGAGCTTTATGACCCAGTACTCTCACCCACCATTAGGAACTAACACGGGTCCCACAGTCTGCCTATCTCCTTGCCAGTTGTTGTGATGCTATATTAAATGCAGCTATTCCTGTACTTTCCCCCCACTTTCCCAACCCTTGAAACAGCTCTTTCCATTTGTCCAGCTCAGCTATGTTCTTCCATCACCTCTGGTTCTTATCCACCCCTGTGCAGCCTCATCAGATGTGTTTCTCTTTCAGGTGAGTCCATGGGCCATACAGATACCCAAGAGCATGATGAGGGGGGAAGCCCCTGCTGCTGCAGTAAGATGTGCCCCGTCATGGGTGCCATTTGTAAATTTAGACTTAAATTTGCTGAGTGACATAGCACAGAACATACTCAACTAAGGATCTGCCCCTGGGTTCTTCATTGCTGATGGCTGTAGCAAAATTCCTTCCTTCCTGTGACTCGGTTTCCTCATCTGCAAATGGGTAGTGACACTGATCTTTGAGAAGCACTTTGAGCTCCATTGATGAAAAGGTCCACACAGAGGAGGTTGTTGTTATTGTTGTCTGCAGTCTAAAAACACACTCATAAATCATCTTTCAGGGATAGTGAAGCAGGTCTCATTGGCTCCAGAGCTGGGTGACTGAACAGAGAAGAATTTCCTTCTTTGGCATTTTCCCCTAGTTTTAATAACTTTGAACTCTTGCTTTAGATCTTGTTTACATTAGGCTGGTTTAGTAACTGTGTGTCTCCCTCCAGCAATTGTCTCCTTCTTCCCCACCTTCCTCAGGTATTTGGTTTAGGTACCAAACATCTGACTCAGGTCTTCCTGGAGAATGGTTGAGCCAGGGTGGATGGAAGAAGGAATTTTATTTCCCTGTTGGTAAGTAGAGGGACTTAACGGGGAAAGCAGGTGGAGGCCATGACTGCCATGGACATTGGCCCTGGAAACATAAAAATCTAGGCTCTTAACACCCCATTTGGCCTCCTGATGAAATGTTAAATGCAAGCTGTACAGATGGCCCATGCTAAAAATGTTCGGGTCACAGACTGTAATGGGTCCTGCTAAGCTCTACAAGCTGCGAGGCTGCGATGCCTGCCTTTCGGGGCAGGAAATGGGCAGGGAAGCTCCTTTGAAAAGCACAGCTACCCCCACCTCCAGTCATTTGCACACAAGCATGCATCACGGCGTGGCCCGCAGCACTCCATCCCCACCAGGCACAGCACAGCTGCTTCGCACTCGGTGGGGGTTTGAGGCTCGGACAAGCCACAGGGGTGGTCAGAGCACCTTGCCGAGAGGCACATCGAAGACGCAGGGACCCCCGGGTTTTGGGGTAGGCGCAGCCCTTGCTGCAAGGGGGAGGCTTCCTCACACCGAGCTGTGTGGGCTGCCCCCACCCCGGCAGGTGCTGCCAGCCCGGGCTTGGCTCCCGCTGCAGGCGCCTAGGTGGCTCTCCCATCACCCTCACGGTCCCCAACGGCCCCCAACCACCCCCGCCCGGCCGAGGCCGAGAGCCGTCTCCTCGCCGCCGGGACAGAGGCCGCTAGAGGGCCACCGCGGCTAACGGTGGGCCGCCCCCGCCGGCTGCCGAGGCCGCGGTGGCGCCGCTGGGAGCGCGGCCGGCGGAGCTGCTGGCGGCGGGCCGCTCTGGGGAGCTGGGAGCGGCAGGAGGCGGCACGGTCCCGGGGCCGGTGGCGTCCCGGTGTGCGGAGGGCTGACCGAGGCGGGCAAGCGCCACGGCTGAGCGAGCAGAGGGCAGGCGAAGGGAGGCACCGAACGGCGCGGCGCAGGCGGTGACAGTAGTGCCTCCCAGCCTGGCAGGAGCCGGGAGAAATAAGCGCTGCCCCGGTGCCCTGACGAGGAGAGTGAGATAAGGTCGGGGGTCGGTAAGGCGTGCCTGAGGGGTACCCTGTCTGCTGTAGCCGTGTAGGGTGCCCGGCAGGCGGGGCTGGGCTTCGAGCGCAGCTGCCTCAGCCCTTCCTCGCAGACCCTGGCGCTTTGCCTCAGTGTTCTGGGTTGAGGAGACAAAGCGTTATCCAACCAGACTGTCTAGCCTGGATGTTAGCAGAGCCCTGCATCCATAAGTGAGATTTTCCTCCAACCCGGTGCCTGCTAACCTTCCCGACATTTCACTCCCTCCCTGCCCAGCCAGGTCAGCAGGGGTGGAAGGATTTATTCTTAGGCTGCCCTTTCATGGGATTACCCCCCTCCACAGTGAGCGGCAATGTGACGCCCCCTTCCCCCAGAGCAACAAGAAACGGAAATGAAATCAAATGTAAGCAATTGCCAGGCATTAAATCTAGCAGTATCTGAAGGCTAAGCACCATGAAAGCTGCTTGATAGGCTATTCAATCAGTAAAGGGAGAGAGGAGTGTTGGCAACACTTGTTTGGCGTCTGTGCACCTAGCAGATAGGTTTCTCGGTTCACAGGGTGCTGGCTTGTTGGGTCTCAGTTGGAAAGGTCGTTGTATGAAGTAGTAGCTAGGCACTGGGCTGGAGGGGAGCGCTGCAGGCTGGGAGGCGGGAGGCCGCAGCCATTCACCGCGTCTCCCGGTAGGGCCTGGGCAGCCCTTAAGCTCAACAAGGCTGCGGCCAGGCACTGCCGGGAGGAATGGATATCTGTTAGCGGGGGCTGTGAGAAGGATAACAGCATGCTTTTCCTCTTGACAGAAAGGAAATTTTAAAAAGCCATTGGCCTTGTCTGCAAGACATTTTCACCTACTGTGTTCATTGCTGCTGGCTGAGATTTTAGAAGCCGTGCCAAGGGTGTATGTAGCTATATATCTCCTGCGAAAACGAATGGAATACATCCATCTGGTGTTTCTTTCCAAGTTTCAGCCACGGATCCTTTCCTTGCCTCTTCATCAGGGAAAAAAGACTTGCCGCTCACTCTGCCGCCGCATGGGGGACCTGAGCAGGATGGCTCCAGCGAGGGATGGCCTAGAGCAGCCCAAAACGTGGCATTGCAAGGAGCAGGGGCAGTGAAATGTGAGGAAGAAAAAGCTCAGGCATACAGCTGATATGAGATGGATTATTTTAAAGTTTCTGACAGTTGTAGATCTGTGAATCTGAAGGGGGAGGAAATAAATCTTCACTTAGTTTTCCAGTAAGAGGCTTTTCTAATTAACTGAATCTAAACCTGGCAAGAAAGTAAGCACTATTGTATCTCTGGGCTCAGGCCTTGTAGTTATGACCCATTCAGAGAGAAATCCTGTCCTTTCCAGGCAGATGGGCTAGCTGCAAGTGCGCCGATCAGACAACCAGACAGATCCATAAATGCTTATGGGGAATAAATTTCAAGAAGTCTTGATCAACAGTGTCAGGAGCCATAAGTGCATCCAGATGGGAAATAGCTCAGAAGAACTTCCCATTGCCACATCAGAGACCTGGAAGCTTGGATAATGTTGAAAGTTGACTGTAATATGAGGTTCAAAGCTAATAGGCTGGGTTGTCTGCAGTGCTGTGTTATGGCTGTAATCTCAGCAATGCATCAGGCGCCCTGCCTGGCTGATAGGACGACTGTGACTCCCAAGGCAGGACGATTCAACGGTATACAGAACGTTAGTACTCATTGCTTGCCTTCCATTCCTTTGCATCCAAACTTCTGGAGTGCCAAATACTTTGTCATCCTGGACCTGTGAGATGGGTTGAGCTGTGTGGTAGCATGTTTCCAGTCACGTCTGATGAGCTGTCCCTGAGATTTATGGCTTTTCTTCAGTACAATCCACGCTGATCCCGAAGTCATAAGAATGAACCAGATAACAAACCCGATTGTTCTGATGCGTTTCTGTGATTTATTGATATTGTATCATCTACATGTTTGGTTTCACTTCAAGAGCAAATGAGTTACCACTTCACTGTGACAACAGCAGGTATCAGAGAGGTTCACGTCAGTATTCCTCAGCATCAGGACCTGTAAATGGCAGGTGTTTTTTACAAGCATTCTGGCAAGCAGTCTTTTTGATAAAACTTTGGCCTAGATCTGAACATATCCCATATCCCGTTCTTCAAGTTCAGACACAGAGGCTGGGTTGTATCTCTAAGAAAGAGGCTAATCAAAGGGAGAGACTCCGTTACAGTATTTATTTCTGATCAGAAATTCTGATTTTGATCAGCAAAATAATCTGCTCTTCTCTTCTGATTTTGATACCATTGTTCACCAACAAGCTTGAGTGTCCCTTCCCAGCCTTCCCCAGGGCCTGCCCCCACCCTTGCCCATGGGTTGGGGGCTCCATTTCAGTACTGGCCTGAGCTCCCAGTCCTGCCTCAGCTGTGCTGGTAGGTGTGCTTGTCTCCAGCCCTGCTGCTGGCCCTGCATTGATACTGGTCCTGCCTCACTCCCTTGCCATCTTGGAGGCTGTCCATGGGCAGCCCCTGGCTACCAGCCCCTGGCTCTGCCTGCTGCCTTCAGACCCTGCAGAACAGTGACTGTCAATGAAGGCACTGCCTGCACCTGAGTTCCCCTTTTCTCCTGGCTCCCCGTTCCTTGGGGATCAACTGACCTTTGCTGGTCCCTGACAGACACCCTGAATAACAAAAAAGCACAACAAACAACATCTTATGTCAACAAGAGGCATTTGTGTCCAAGCCTGGTTATCTTTTCTGGTCTGGATATGTGGGGTTTTCTCACAGAAAATGCACCACAGTTAGCACTAACAGGCTCTGCTGTTGATTGATTCTGTGAAGAGGTCAGTGGCTCACCAGATGGGGAAGTTAAACTGTTCATAACTGGGGCCAGCCCTTCTGAGGCAGGGTAACTGTGAGTTAGTTACTTTTCAGTAACTCTGAGGGAGTGAAGCTGCTACTGTTAACGAGGTTCTTCACAGGAGCTTACCTGCCTCCAGAGCCATCAAGCATTTCCTCTTCCAAGGCTTAAAATTCAGTTTTAAATAAGATGAATGAAATCTTGAAGAAGTTAATAGAGTTACACAGTGCAAATCATAACATTGTAATGAAAGAAAGCTGTGATCTTAATATAACATGGTTTGGCAGGTTGGAGTAGGAAATGCAGGTAATACCCATGTATCCCAAATTGCATGCTAGTGTTTATGTAGTGCAGTGGAAAGACCCATGAGGTTAACCTGTAGTACTCAGCAACCTAAGTAAAACAAGCACTCTGAGATCTTTCCACCCAGTTTCCCAAGAGCTTTGCTTTGCCATTTGGTTTGAAGAAGAATGCCCAGGGGTAGTCATCAGTGTTGTTTTGGATAAACATTGCACTAGGGAGAGGCAGGACCTGCTTACTTCTGTTCCTGGCAGAGTGTCTGCAGAAAAAAAACATTAAAAACCTGTGGGGGTTCTTACTGAACCCCTTCATGTCCCTTGTCTGAAAGCATGGTACAGATCTAATCCTCCTGAGCAGCATGCTGGTACCTTGCCATCTAGTACCATAAGGTAGTGTGGTGGTTTGACCCTGGCTGGAGGTCAGACACCCACCAAAGCTGCTTTTTCACTCCTCTTTTCAGCCGGACAGGGGAGAAAATATATATTAGGAGTTGAGATAAGGACAGGGAGAGATCATCCCAAAATCAGTGTCATGGGTACAACAGGCTCAACACAGAATAAAAAAACTTGTCTAATTTATTACACCCACACACACCCCCAGGGTTGGATAATGAGATGTAAAACCAGATATTAAAACATCTTCCCCCACCCCTCGGTTCTGTACAGGCTTCACTTTAGTCATGATTTTGCTCCCTTCTTCCCTCCCAGGGAGGCATGGGAGGAGGGGGGCGGGGGATGGGAATGGGGGTTTTGGTCAGTTCCTTACAAGTTGTTTTCCTTTTTAGCAGGGGGGCCATTCCTCACACCCTTCCCCTGCTGCACTGTGGGGTCTCACCCACAGGAGACAGTCCTCCATGAACTTCTCCAACATGAGTCCTTTCCCACAGGACTTCAGCTCTTCACCAGCTGCCCCAGCGTGGGTCACTGCTATGGGGTGCAGTCATAAATCACAGAATGTCTCGCAGTCTCTCAGGCCCAGACTGCTCCAGCCTGGTCCTCCATGGAGTCACAAACCTCCCCCCAGGAAAGCTGCTCTGACATAGGTCTCTCTCTCCATGGGCTGCAGATCCTGCCAGAGGCTTGCTCCAGCATGGGTCACAGTGTCTTCCATGTGTCTCCACCTGCTCCAGCGTGGAATCTCTCCACGGGCTGCAGATGGGATCTCTGCTCCCCATCATCTTCCATGGGCTGCAGGGGGACAACCCGCTCCATGATGGTCCTTCTCCATAGGCTGCAGAGGAACCTCTCTGGCACCTGCAGCACCTTCTTCCCCCACTTCTTCACTGATCTTGGTGTCTGCAAAGTTTCTTACACCTTCTCACTCCCTTCTCCAGCAGCAAAAAGCTTGCGGGTTTTTTCCTCTTAAATGGAAGCCCTTCCTCTTATGAGGTGCTGTGACTGTCACTGATGCGCTCGGCCTTGGTCAGGTCCAGGCTTGAGCCGGCTGGTGTTTGCTCTGTCAGGCCTGCAGAGAGCTTCTGGTTGCTGCTTGCAGAAGCCACCCCTGCAGTCCTCCCCCCTGTCCCCCCAGCCCCAAACCTCGCCACACAAAACCACACCAGGTAGGCAGCATTTATTTTGGCAGCTTTAAGCTGGGATGCTGTGTGTCATTGCGATGCTTAACTCTGAACACTCACTGGTTCCAAACATAGGCACAGTCTGACTAATTATGGGTGCATGAAAGTAGCTGTGTGTTCTTTGGCTTGGTCCAGGCCTTGAAAAAGCATCTCTACAGTGAAGTACAAAACAGGTGCATTTTCTCAAGTCCACGTGTTTTCACAGCAAAATAGAAAAAAAAAAAAGCCACAAAGCAGGCAAAGATTTATATACCTACTGAAATTCCTTCTCTCTTTCACTTAGATATACCTGCCTTTGACATACAGGAAGCCAGATATCTCAGAATCATTAATGCATTTATTTTCATTGCTGTCCTGGGAGTTAGATATGCATGAACCATAATTTTAAGCACTGTGAGTTCAGACAGCTGCATAATAACTAGGTGGGAATGTTTCTACTGGCCAGAGCCATACAAGATGCAGGCCTGGGTAGATTCTTCCTCAGGAGGTTCCAGAAGTGCTGAGGTTTCTATGTGGAAGTGCTATGTCAGGTCTATGTGACCTGAGCTATCTGCCCAGCAGTGAAAATGGCCCCTGGCTCTGCAGTCCTGTTTGCAAATGGGTTGTCATGGTTTGTTTTTTATTTTTCCTCTTGACATTTGTCAGCCTTGGTTTAACAAGCATCCTAAAAGAGAGAGCAGTTTTCTCACCACTCCAAGGAAACACAGAAAGGCAGAGTACTCCATTGACTTCTGGTAGAGAAGTGGGGAGATAAATGAAAGGAACCAATGGGCAGGCCTGAGACATGTTTACTTTGCACGTATTATTTTATTATGTTTGGGAGGCATTTCTGGTAAAAAGAGGAGCATAATTAGGCTCAGGAATGTTTGTAATTGCAACTGGGGCTCGAAGTCTGGGCCAAGGAGCTACACTTCACTGTCCCTGGGGTGAGTTGGTCACCCTCACCAGGGTAATAGCTTCCAGAACTGGAATGCAAAAGTTGTAGCCTCAAAAAATAAAACAACAAACCAAAACCAAAATGGCAGAGAGGCAAAAGAAAAAGGCTTTGATTATAAGTTTTCATTAAAGAGTAAACGAGGGTAGAATCCTTTCACAAGTCTTCGCCAAGGTGAGACCAGAATAGGGTGAAAGGTTTCCTGAAGGCTCAGGGACAGGGGTAAACTTGAGATGTTGCATGCAGTCTTGCTGAAGAGCTGGAAAACCAGAAATCATCTCCAGAACTAGCTTGGAGAGTGAGAATGGGTGAGGAATGGTAAGGAAGCCCATAGCCTGAGTCAGGTCTCACTGCTCAGCAAGATTTGACCAACCCAAGCTGGAAGTGGCATGTAGCTACAGGAGGTAGGGAAGCAAGTGAGAGCTTCCCCAGAAAAGATAACTGTCAATTAGTAAGACACCAGGAGTTAAGTATTTTCTTCTGTGCTGTTTATCTACCTTTCTTTTTCTTCCATTAATAAAACATTGTTTATTAAGTCAACTGAGTCATGCTTTGTGTCCAGTTCTGGGCTCCCTGGTATAAAAAGGACAGGGATCTCCTGGAGAGAGTCCAGAGAAGGGCTACGAAGATGATTAAGGGCCTGGAACAGCTCCCGTATGAGGAAAGGCTGAGTGAGCTGGGGCTGTTCAGTCTGGGGAAAAGAAGACTGAGGGGGGACCTAATTAATGTTTATAAATATCTTAAGTATGGGATGCAGGGGGAATTGGCCAACCTCTTTTCAGTGGTCTGTGGGGACAGGACAAGGGGCAATGGCTGTAAACTGGAGCACAGGAAGTTCCGCACCAACATGCGGAAGAACTTTTACCCAGTGAGGGTGACAGAGCCCTGGGACAGGCTGCCCAGGGGGGTGGTGGAGTCTCCTTCTCTGGAGATATTCAAGACTCGTCTGGACGCCTATCTGTGCAACATGAGCTAGGGAGCTGCTTTGGCAGGGGGGTTGGACCCGATGATCTCTCGAGGTCCCTTCCAACCCCTACTATTCTGTGATTCTATGGTTCTGTGATTCTGTGTTTGCAAATGAATGTAGCTGAGCACCAGAAACTTTAGTTTTTATTTTCCGAGCTTCTGGATGGGCATCTGAGCATAGAAGTGACCCCTAGGATTTGAACTCAGCCCTTCTTGCCAGTCCAGTCAAGTCCCAACAGAAGGGTTATACAAGAAAATGAAGTTTATCTAGCCTTTCCCTGCCCAAGGCCTCAAACAGCAGCCTCAGCTTCTTTTTTACATCCAGGCTATGTGGGATCCTGTCAAAACAATTCATTAGTCTCTTTCTTGTGGTTTCCTTGGCCAAAAGCACAGCACAAAACTGTCTGTAGCCAGCTCAGACTGCTCGCCCGAGCTTTGGTTTCAAGAAACTGCCAACAAACAGGAGGCAGAGTCACGCTGAAATGTCAGCTCACCTGAGGCCAGCCACGAGTGACCAACAAAAGGCTGACAAAACAGCCACTGGAACCAGTTGGAATAGGGCCAGAACAGGGTACTAGTTATTCAGTATGAATGTATTTTGGGTAAGGAGGTGTTGGGCTGGGGGTATTCTTCAAAATGAAGCTACCAGGTGTGATCCTCAGGGAGGATCAGCCAAGTGCATCCTTTCAGGATGGCTTAGTATTTCCTCTTTCAGTAAGAAGACCAATCCTCACCCCTAGCAGTGCACTTGCAACACGTCGTACATGTGCTGGAAGAAAAACCCAATTCTGTAATGAAGGTCCTGCAGAAGAGAGCAGCTCTTTGTTCCCAGCATTGCTCTCAGCCCTCTTGCTGTGCTTGGGAAACCTCGCTTGGATTCCAGGCTTCTTTCCCTGAGCCTCAGCAATGCTTTTCCTGCAGGAAAGCTGCAGTTTGTGAAGCAAAGAAGCTCCTTAGTCAGCAGGGGAACATTGTGGTTTAGCCACAGCCAAACCCCAAGCTCCACACAGAGGCTCACTTACTGCCCTGTGGCAGGATGGGGGAGAGAATGGGAAGGGTAAAGGTGAGAAAACTCACGGGCTGAGATAAAGGCAGATTAATAGGGAAAGCAAAAGCCACACGTGCAAAGACAAGGAATTCCTTCTCCACTGCCCACAGGCAGGCAGGTGTTCAGCCATCCCCAGGAAAGCAGGGATCCAGCATGTGTAACCGTGACTTGGGAAAGCAAACGCCATCACTCTGAATGTCCCTTCCTTCTTCCTCCTCCTCCTCCTCCCAGCTTTACATGCTAAGCATAACATCATGTGGTATGGAACATCCCTTTGGTCAGTTGGGGTTGGATGTCCTGACTGTGTCTCCTCCAGCTTCTCATGCACCCCAGCCCCCTTGGTGGTGGGGTGGGGTGAGGAGCAGAAGAGACCTTGGCTCTGTCTAAGCCCTGCTCAGCAATAACAAAAATCAACACTGTTTTCAGCACAATACCACAGCCCCATACCTGTTAATATGAAGAACATTAATCCTATCCCAGCCAAAACCAGCACAGGGAACCCAACAAGTGGACATATGGATTTAGCTACAGAGACTGCATTGCAGTGGGTGGTGCGGCCCTGGGCCAGGACTGAAAGACAGCCTTTCACCCAGCCAAGTGGCAGTGCTCACTCCAAGCTGCTTTTCTCTCCCCAGCATGGTTCTGGGATGCCTTCTCCCAGTGTTACACTACCTGGATGTTGGAGAAGTACAACCCAGGGTGTACTGAGAAGTTAGGCCACTGTTCTGCTACTGAGAATGCCCCCTGTAGCCGTTCCTCTGGCGCCAAGTGCCACTGACACACATGGGTAAAGCTCTTGGCTATCGTTGCATGCAAGCTGAGGCAAGCTCTTCAATTAGTGGTATATCACTCCCCCTCCACTGTTGGCTGCCAGCAGTTGAGTGATTTAGTCCTGCATCTGACAGCTTCATCCAGACTGGTTTCACCCCTATCTCACTTTTTGATTTAGTCCTCAGGAGCACATGACAGTGTTTGGAGGCTTTGCTGTTTGTTCAGTTCCTCACTGTTTGCTGTGCTGACAGCTGGTGTCACCACTGTGTTTGACATCTTGGCTCTCGAAGTAGTAACTGTGTTTCTTTTCTGTGCCTTGGCAACAGAAAAGTTGCTGTTAGTGGTGACTGTGCTCGGCCCCAAAGTTTGCGTACCCCTTTGCGATTCTCCTGTTGAAGCAGTGATAGCACTCATTGATGTGTTTGCTTGGGCAGGGAAAAGGCTTCTGACGCTGGTGACTCTAACAATAGAGTGGCACAAAGCAAACCACAGAAAACAGGGAAAAACCCACGTCACAAAATGTCAAAGTGCACATCACTAAAGTGAAATTGGATGTGGAATTTGTTGTCCAGGTAATGAAGCAAGGCCAGGGATTTATAAGGCAGGGGATGGGATAGTCCATTCAACCTGAGAGAAACTGTGCATGGAGGAGCTTGGACTGTATTTGTAGGCAGAAGCTTCAACACCCCAAAGATCCTGCTGGACCACAATGGCAACCAACGTGTTGGCTAATATTCTCGTAACTGCCATTATTTCAGAAGGGCTTCTAGCAGCCACTTCTCCAGCCATGCCTGCAAAACCACCCCCAAAGCAGGTAAGGGCTGCTTCAGTGCAGGGTCCTGGTGCTGGCCTGTGCTGTGCCTCAGCAGGACACCAGCCTGCTATCACTGGAGTAACGCCGAGCGTCCTGGTTGGAAGGGTGAGTTGACAGGTATAAACAAAAAGAATGAAGAGAAGATTTTTGTATTGTGGTAGGGATTACTAAATACAAAGCCAGGTATTCTCAGGTGGAGTAACTCTCATAGCCCCACTGAAGAAATGGGCTTACCAAAGATGCTGCATTCCTTTCAATAAATACTTTTTGTTATTCGATATTTTTCTTTTGTAAGTAAATAATGTGATTCTATTATACTTTACAATTGTATCATTATGTTTATTTTCCATTATTAATAACGAATTTTTACTTTGTGTATTAAAGCTGTGTACAGCAAACTCTACCATTGAGCTGAACTGTACTAGAGGTCTGCATTTGGGGTAAACAGATCTCAGAAGAAAAATTAAGGCTGAGAGGAGAATGGATTGAGAGTAGCCCTGAGGAGAAGGACTTGGGGGACAAGCTCAACATGAGCCAGCAGTGTGTGCCAGCAGCTCAAAAGGTCAACTGTGTCCTGGGCTGCATCAAGAACAGTGTGGCCAACAGGTCAAGGGAGGGGATTCTGCCCCTCTGCTCTTGTGACACACACCTGGAGTGCTGTGTCCAGCTCTGGGATCCCCAGTACAGGAAAGATATAGCACTGTTGGAGCGAGTCCAGAGGAGGGCCTGAAGACAGGCAGTGAGAGTTGGGCTTGTTCTGCCTGAAGAAGACTCCAGTGAGACCTAGTTGCAGTGTACTAATACTTAAAGGGGTCCTACAGGAAAGTGGTAGAGGGACTGCTCACCAGGGAGTGTAGTGATAGGACAAGGACAAGGGCTTGAAGCTGACAGAGGGCAGATTTAGATTAGACATCAGGAAGAAATTCTTTACTATGAGAGTAGTGAAGAGCTGGCACAGGCTGCCCAGAGAGGCTGTGGAAGCCCCATCCCTGGAGGTGTTTAAGGCCAGGCTGGATGGGGCTTTGGGCAACCCGATCTAGTGAGGGTGTCCCTGCCTGTGGCAGGGGGGTTGGAACTAGATCATCTTTGAGGTCCCTTCCAACCCAAAGCATTCTGTGGTTCTATGATTCACACCTAATTTTTCTTCTGAGATTTTTTTACCCCAAATGCAGATCCCTAGTACAGTTCAGCTCAGTGGTAGAGTTTGCTATAAAGTGCACCAAATATAGACACAGTTTTGCATGTGGCATTGAAGAAGATTGAAATGCTGCTTTTTTTCCCCCCAACCAAGCTCAGAGGCAGATGTCATTGGAGATCCCTATTGCAAATCAACAAGAAAGGGTCCTGAATTTTTTGTTGTTGTTTGATGAAGCAGAAAAAAGTGCCATTCCCATAGCAGACCCTAAAATCAGTGGAATCAAAGGTAACTGCCAAAAAAGTAATTGATCTGGAAATTTACAAATTTGCTACTGGTTTTGCAGTGACTGATTCTGTGTATGCCTTTTTCTACTATATATGTAACAGCCGGGTAACAAAAAGTGCCAGGTACCTTTCCGAATGGAGTGAGATTCTTCCTTATTTCCTTGACTGTAGCTTTTAAAAGTTTTTTGTGAGGAAGTGGCACCTGAATGTCTGTCTGTGTCTTTCGGGATGACTTTTTTGAGAAGGAGAGGTGAAACAAGAAGATTGTCTTCACTACAAGGTCTTGCAAGCATGCAGGTTTCCAGAGATTTGGAGATAGTTCTCGCTGGTGAAATCCAAAAATGGAGAGGAAGCTGTAAAAAACAAGCAATGTGTCATTGCAGGTGGTTTGTGAGTATTTTAAGGGCACTTCATCTATTAATGTTGGTTCTGTATATTATACTGGCAGTACAACTTGTTGTGTCTTTCAGCACTGGTGACACAGCGTTAGTCACATACTGAAGAGCTAATGATCTTATCTGCAGGGCAGAGGTCATGTTTCAGTACAAGTGGAAGCAAAAACACACTCAGGGAGGCAGAGGGATTTAAACAAGAAACAAACCCACAAGCCACAGAATTTCCCTTCACTTCTATTTGGACCAATGACCGCTTCTAAACCTTAGAAGAGCCTAAATAATTTCTTTTACTAACACTTGCAGGCCATCTTCTAGCTTCAGAAGGTGAATGCTAGATGACCTTATTCATGCCCACCATGGCAGCATGCTATAAACGAGAGTTTCCACACCATATTCTAGTGTGTCAGATCTACCATCTGCCTGGTTAAACGATGATCTCACTTCAAACGTACACTTAGTCTAGGTTCAATATTTGCCTATAGTCCTCTCATAAAACTTCTCCAAAAAGCGACAGGGGATCCATTTGCATTGAATGAGAGATGGAGGTGTGCAAATGGAAACAAAGAACAGGACTTAGGTGAGCAGTTGACACTAAACTGGTTATTAACTGGACATGTTTAAATGAAGAAAATAGGCCTATGAGCACTGAAAGCTGCTCCAAATCATGAACATCCCGCTATGGGAACCAGCATTAAACTTCAGTAGCCCATAAACAGGGCAAATTCTGCCCAACAAAACCACTCAACTAAGCCCAACCCAAAAAAAATAGAGAGATTTGCAGCTTTCTCAAGTCAAATCTGTTATATGTCTTAGCACAAGATAATTTGGTCTGAATTTCATGCCTTGTCTGTAATGATCTGAAAAGCCTGTCTGCTCTGCAGTCAGCCCATCAGACTGTGGAGATCCTTGTCACGACCAGAGCTGCCACAGTCCGCAGCAGGGTCTTCTGGCATGGGTAAAAAACAAGCAATGTGTCATTGCAGGTGGTTTGTGAGTATTTTAAGGGCACTTCATCTATTAATGTTGGTTCTGTATATTATACTGGCAGTACAACTTGCTGTGTCTTTCAGCACTGGTGACACAGCGTTAGTCACATACTGAAGAGCTAATGATCTTATCTGCAGGGCAGAGGTCATGTTTCAGTGCAAGTGGAAGCAAAAACACACTCAGCAAAAACAAAAACACACTGTCATGAGTGGGCAGCTCTGTCTGAATACATCTGGGGTCATGCTTGTGTAATGCAGGTCATCTGACCCAGAGATTTCTGTACCAGGACAATTTCAAAGATTCCATCAGAGCACAGAACTGCTTTCCCAGATTCTCATGTGTGGGACACAGGGGGAGATATCCAGCCTCTTTTCAGTGGTCTGTGGAGACAGGACAAGGGGCAATGGCCTCAAATTGGAGCATAGGAAATTCCACACCAATATGCAGAAGAACTTTTTCACAGTGAGGGTGACAGAGCCCTGGGACAGGCTGCCCAGGGGATGTGTGGAGTCTCCTTCTCTGGAGATATTCAAGACCTGTCTGGATGCCTACCTGTGTGACCTGTCCTAGAGAACCTGCTTTGGCAGGGGGGTTGGACTTGATGATCTCTTGAGGTCCCTTCCAACCCCTACGATTTTGTGATTCTGTGATTTAAGACAGCCATGTGTGTCTTGAAAGGCAGCTCTCATGTAAGTGGAAAAAATGGGGGAGGATTTCCAGTAAAACAGCAACTGATTCAGCACAGAATAATAGTTCACCCCTCACCAGGCTCTACTTTCAGTTAATTGCTCTCCAATTTAGCATTTGCTTTGGAGTATACTGTGAGCAGTCTTCTCTCAGATGCATCTCCCTTGTTTCAAAAGCTGTATTTTAAGTAATGTTTTTTGTGAAATCAGACCATTGCATACTCACTGCACAGACTGTTTACACCCACGTGTTGTACTGGAAAGTAAATAGGGAGTAGACTCCACAGTCTAGTGAGTTTGAAAAGTTGGTTAGATATTATTACATTTGCTTCCTGTTCCCAGCTTTGGTCCCCTTTGAGTTACCTTCAGGGAAAGTTGTAACTATTTTCTAAACTGATTTTCATCTCATCAAGGATTCCTTGAGGATTTGGCTAAAATGTTCTCATTAAACTAAGGCTGGGGTAGAAACCAAGCATCTTGTTTGAAACAGTGCAGTTTTCTGTAAAGCCCAGAGCCTGCCAAAACAGGGAGCATCACCTGCTGTGCAAGGGTAACGCAGCAAATGCTGCACAGCACTGACACTGAATATTCTTCTCAGTATCTTTCGAGTTTGACATCTCAAACATATCAAGCATGTCTGGAAATCTCCTCATGGCTCTGCTAGGCACACATGTACATAGCATGGACTGCTGAGGTTTCCCAGTCTGAGCTCTCTCTGCCAGCCAGACACAAGTAGATATGCTCTGCGACTACTTACCTTGGCTTTGCTACACATTTATTCTAGCAGACATTATTTTCACCCTACATCTGTCATTCAAAGGCATTGTCTTTTGTGCCTCTTTGGATTACATTGTGTCTGTATGATTGTGACATCTCTTAAGAAGGGGTTTAAGGCTCTAGAGAAACATTTCCCTCTGTGGGTCTGATTTGGTTTTCTTCGGTCTTTTGTTGTCTGCTGCTTATCTTGCTGGTTCTGTCTCAAAGTGGCAAGGAAATTTCATCCTCTGGCTAACCCAGATCGGGGTGGTGGCCATGCCTCTGGAGGCCGAGCAGGAATAGGAATGCACTCACCCAACACATACCTGATATTGCTCTTTTCAGGCCACAACAGAGGTGTTGACCAAGAGCCTCAAATAAACATACACACTTCAGTGCCTTTCTCCTGGCTGCCCTGTTGCCCACTGCTCCTGAGTTAAGGCTCAGACTCTTTGTAAAGCCTGCAAAAGGTTATGTGCTTGGAAACTTATCTGAGCAGGGAGCTACCTACATGAGCAGTAAGTGCCTCAGGCTGACAATAAGCCTTCTGTGCTAGTCTCTCAATGAGAGTCCCAAGTCCCAAGCTGTAACCCCTTCTCTGCAGTTACATACCTACAGACCTGATGTTCCCGTTTCTTAAAAAACACAGGGACTTCTACTGCTCGTGTGTAGCCGGTGGTTTGAGCACTCATTCAAGAGGAGAGTTTTCAGGGTCAAATCTGTTTCCTATCTGGCCACAATGCTGTTGTGAATCTCCAAAAAGCATCAGATTGCCAAGATCTCTGTCAGTTGCAGCTGCCATACCAGTAGCACAATGTTCATTGTACTGTCGAGAAGTCAAAGCAGCCTCCTGTCCATTTTAGAAAGTCACAACTCAGCTGTTCCTACCCTAATCAGGGATAGAAGCGATGCTGGAGGTGAAGATCACCTTTGAGGGACACATGGCAATGCTACAAAGCCAAGCTGTGCAGAGAGCCAGCATTGCTCATTTTCCTCATGGATGCATCTCGCTGAGGTGTGTACAGTGCAGAATCATCATCTTCCCAAATGGCTTCTAACTGTGTTCCCTTTCTGTGTTTCAGCTGACACCAGGGCACATGGAAAGGAACTGGAAACTGTGAGAACAGGCAGCAATCTTCTCTTCTAATTTGTTTCTCTGGTTGTTTTCTAGTACCCATAGAGCTCTCATCATTACCCAGTAAAGTAAGCAGTGCTGTGTTTCCTGTTTCTTGGATAGCTGGCATTCTCAGTTTCCAGAGGCTACCTCACTGACATTGTCCTACATTTGTACTGTTTTGGACAGGAAGGTGTAATTGTAGGTTCATCTCATCCTCCATCTGAACTGAAGGAGGACCTCCTGGAAATAAATCCTTTGCACAGGAAGGACTAGAAGCCTTCACTGACAACCTTCTGGAAAATCAAGAGAGGTGGGACTGAAAGAGTGATCCTCTTTCTAACTACCTTGTCTAGGTCGTTACTGGGTCACTTTGGCACCATGGCTAGTGCTGCAGAAAGTGCCAGAAGTGCTGCCTGACTAAAAAAAAAATGTCTAGTGTAAATCATCACTTCCTTGCTGAAACACTTTCTCCTAACACATACCCACCACTGAGACATCGCATCAGTCTCTAGGGCTGTCAGGACTCTGGATTTATGCTAACCTTGAAAGACCTCGCATTTGGCCATGTATTTCCTTCAAAGTAAAGTATTGTTCCTGAATGTTTATAGACATATTCTTTAGAGAGGCAGATGGATAGATGGAGTTTGAATTCTGACAGAGCAAAGGAGCACAAAAATCAAACAGGCACTCTGTGTGTGTGTGTGTGTGTGTGTGTGTGTGTGTAACATTGTTTATACCAGGCACACGTAGTACAAACACTGCCCCTTACTCAGAGAGAGCATCTCCTTTCCCTTGTCTCAGTTTACTTCTTAAATTTTTTGTACTTTCATCTTTGCCTTTCCTACCTCTCTATTTTCTTCTTGGCCCTTCACATTCCTGTGCTTTGGATCTATATTCGAGGTGATAAATAAATCAGTAATTTATTACCCAACTAGCAGTTCATAGCCCTGAGTGGGAGTGCAACTCCTAAGATACATTTTTCTTTCTTATGATTTGTAATTAATTATTAGCCTTCTGCTAGTACAGAAAAGCAGGCCAAACAGAGTAAGGAACACTTACCTCTTCAGCTTGTCACACTTTTCAAGTCCATTCATTCTTCCAAAAGTCTAATTCATGACTTTTGCAGCTGAGAGGATTGATAGTGGTAGATGTACTTCACTTCAACAGCACTTCAGCATTGTATAACACACATTTGATAAGCACTGGAAGATTTAAAAAGTCAAGCAGCCAGCAAAAAATAATTGCATAAATTAACGTGGGCAGAATAATGTTTTGGAGCTTGTTACATCTTGGTGCCTCTTTCTGCACACGGAGTAGCCCTCAGTCCTGCCCAAAGCTGCCCTTGGGTGGGATCTCCTGATTCCGCCCCACTTACCATGGGGTTCAAGCACAGCACGAGCCCTTCACCCTACTTGCTTATCACACCATGAGGCAAACTGAATTTGCATCCCCTCTGGTCTATATTTCTGTGGGTCCTGGGAGAGCTTCTAGCTCAAGGTGTGAACTCAGACCCAGCTGGCACAAGGCCCAAGTGAGAAGCTCCCCTGCATGCCCTAGGTAGAGACTCTTCTGCTCATGCCAGGGGCAAGAAACCCACTTGTTGAATAAGGAAAATGAGGATGGAGACTAAAGCATTGCAGTGCCTTCCCACCCATATCTGGAAACAACTCTTAACTGGGTGAGAACCACCTTGCTGTGGTATATTAGGGATGTTTCTACATGATACAAGCGGACTGTTGTGGATAATACTGCTCCACTGTGAAGCAGAGCACTCTAACCTGGACAAAGCTTCATCATGGAGAAGAAAATCTGGGTAATTCAGGCTCTTTGGGCAGGTGAACCAAGTAAGAGTGCTGTTGCATGAGCCTGCAGCACCAAGATGACTGGTCTTCATGAGGGTGCAGAAACATGGTTACTTGCTACAGCTGCTCTCACCCCTGCAGCAGCTGTGGATTGGCAGGCTGCCCGCTTTATCAATTCATTGATGCAGCTACCTGGGTGTGCCTTTGCTACCACATTTCCCAAGGCATGAGCTTTATCTAAAACAAGATGGGAGAGGGAAGAGGTGGTTTGTTCCACAGTGATGTGAGCTCCATCAGAGGAGAATTTGCTGATGCCAGCAGAGGAGCAACCTTCAGGAGGTCTCACACTGGTGCAACTGTAGGTCTTCTCATCTACATCACAAGGTGTTATAACGATTACTCTTCCTGTGTGGAGACATCCTTATCTCCTTGCAGCCTGGTAGCTCAGGCATCCTTAGGCACAGTGGGACTCGTGACACGCTGCCTTCTACAGTTCAGTTACATGTGAGGCACACAGGGCCTGTACGTTGTGTCAAGCGGATTTGATATGCAGCATCCTCCTTGCAACCCTGCTACAAGTCTAACTCCTTGTAGCCTCTCACATGAGCAAGGCTTAATTGCCTGGAGCAATTTACAAGTATTTCAGGTATCCTACAACAAAAGGGAGCTGGAAGATTTGTTCTGTGATTATTCCTACAGGAAGAAAGGAGCAGCAGAGTCTTGAGACCCCTTGTCTCCGCTGCACTTCACTTGAGAGGAGTGAAACTTTTGGTAGCTTGGTGCTGATCCTAATGTTTTCAAGATGAAGAAAAGGAAGTTGGATGAAAGCTACTTCAAATATTTTTCAAGAAAAGAAGATACAGGTTTAGTTTAGGTCTTGGTTTACTTTTTAATCTTGAGTTCAAAAGCAAGATTTAGTATTCTGTGGTCATTTTTTCCTTACTTTTCCAGCACTTCTTCCCCTTTCATCACTGGAAAAAAAAAGTAAAATAAAAAGGAAGGGAATGATAGAGGGAAGAAACCCAAGAAAAACAAATGCCCTCAGCTTTAGAAAAGGAACATTTATTTTTATTTCAGTTCATTGGTTTGATTTCATCAAAAAGTTGAATATTTTTCAAATTTTGAAATAAGACTTTTCTTTCCCTTAGTTCATTTCCAGAAGAGATTTTTCTGTTTGCATTCTTCTCATCAATGAAAACATCTTAATCAGCAGGAGTCCAATTTAGACGAGGCCCTGGAAAAACCTTGCTCCTTGACTTCTTTGCAGGCTGCTAGTGAAGGAAAACCACGTGCTGGTTTGAGCCATGCATGTGCAACCAGCTTGTTTCACTCATGGGACTTTGTCACATGAGACAACTAAGAGTAGCTGAGGGTTGTGACGATGGATAAGGCTGCTGATGGGAGAATGGAACAGTGAACCATGTGGTGAACCTCTGCTCTCCTAGCCCAGTCAGGTACTGAGGATCCCTCCCCAGGAAACTCAGTTTATAGGACAGCAACTCCCATGCATGGTTAGTAAAGTCACACTGAGTGCCCACAGAACAACTAAGACCCTTTAAGCAGCTTTTAATGGTCCACGGTGGCATCTGGGTGGCTGGCAGCAATTGGGTGATCCTGGCATTGGGCTGTGTAGTTGAGAAGGTTGCTTGCTAACCTAGCCAAGGCTCTTCTGTGCTTTGGATAGTTTCTGTTGATTTGAACTTTCATGGTCATGCCTCACCTTAGCAGTTGATTACTGGCTCTTGACAGCTTAGAAATAACCTTCCTAATGACCTTGGGGATGGGAGAGGGGGATGGCTTTTAAACTACAACCAATTTTAAGGGGCTTGTGAAATTTAGATATTTGCCTATATTCAAACAAATAGCATGATGATATGGATGAGGAATGTCAGCTTGCTTTCATGAGGTTTATTTTTTCATTGCTTTGATGCTATTTTTAAAAAATGTATCAGGGGAAATATGTTACAGTTAGTTACCCAGCTTTTGATTTTATTTCAGCTTGCTTCTGGAAATATTGTGTGGAGCACAAGTAGCATTTCCTTCCAAGTTGATGGGTCATGCTGAAGACTAAGCTACTGAAGCTGAGAAAGAGACCTTCAAATGCTGGAGAGTGTTCTGCACAAGTGGTTTCAGAGCAATAATAAAGTAACTGCCTGCCCATATTTGCCTTGTGTATAATAGGTGTTTAAAAGGGGCATGTAAGGAATTGTATTTAAAATTATAATAAAACCATTTTTTGTACTAGCAACACCACACAGAAGACTACTTGTGCTAATAAGCATTTGGAAATCAGTAGCTCCATGTGCACAAACATTCCTTTAAGTAATGGAACATGATCTCTGCCCTGGCATGGGATCAAGCACTACAAATCTGTGTGTATATTACATCTTATTCCACATCAAGGACAGTGAGACAGCTGGCGATACCATCATCACCACAATTTGCTTTCTCTCTCCCTTTATCTCATCTAATTTGTTGACCAGTAAATAATGTTTTTTAAAAATCTTTCAATAGCCTTAAAAATACATAACTCATTTTCTTAAAATAGCGTGTTTTTAAAAGGGCAGGACTCAAACACTGGAAATGCCCAGCAGATATGGATTCATTTACTGTAGGATTGTGCAGACACTTTATCTCACCCCATCCCACGACAAATGAAGTGACAGCAGTTTTCTGATATGCTGGGTTGTCTCTGTGACTTCTCCACTCATATCATCTCCCTCTGCTGCTGGAAACACAGAAACACCAACCACAATGTGCTGGTTTAGGAAGCATTGTGTGTGCCCAACAATCCGTCATGGAGGGCTGGAGCCATGAACTTCTTTTGCATGAGTAAGAGGAGTAAGGAAACCACAAAACATTAGGTTTCAAAACCATCAGTGTCCACAAGCATTTAATCACTATCCTTCCAATCAACATTAGAGTTTAAGGTTAAAAAGCCACCTCTGTTTGCTGAGTGTCTTGAGGCCTTTTTCCCCCCTTCACCTGACAGTACGGGAAGCGGAGGCATGTGATTCTGATGGAGGGAGGTTAAGGGAATGATCTGAAGGCAAAAAGATGTCTTCATGGTGTCTGTAAACATGGGCATAACACAACACAGCATGGCATTTCAGGTGGATATGGCTTTCCCCCCTTTTTAGTCAGAGCTTGGGCACAAGGATCCTAAGCTCCAGCCAGCCCAGGACAGGGACATGGGTGCTGTGTTTGGGCTTGGAAAGCAGGCAGGGCCATGCCATGGGGTGGCTGTTACTGTGGGTCCAGGGAAAAGAAGACAGCATGGGACCTTATGGAAGAAAAGAGTGGTATTTATCCAAAATGGCATGTAGTTTGCTTTCGGTGTCCCATGGGTCATCTGCACCCAGACACCCACACGGACATTCTGTGTGTGAGCTGGCAGCCCAGTGCCACCGGCTGCCAGGTGGAGCTCTTGGGTTCTTCCCTGGTGACACCAAACTGTTTTCTGGATGTGCCTTTTACACCTCCTAGGGATCTGTCAGGATCTTTAGGTCAAGTCCAATGAAAAATTTCTGCTTCCCCTTGTTCTGTTGTTGTCTTTGTCCAGGCCATTTTACGGCTGCCCTCCTGTTCCTCTTTACCTGAGCGTGAGGTTTCTGTTCTTTGCCTTCTTTCTATCAGGCCCTTTGAATGAATTTACTTCTGCAGCACCCTGTAGCAATTAGCCTGGTCCTTTTTTTAGCCCCTGCTGCTCTGTTCCTTCTAGTGCTCTCACATGCACATCTTTATTCACCTTCACCAATGCCAAGACTTGTGTTACAAATGCTCTGACCTGTCCCAAAAAGCATTATTCTCACCCATGTCCAAGCTTAACTTGGAGGTGGATACTGCTGCCCACAACCAGCATGGCCACCGTGTTTCCAGGAGGTAGAAAAGAACCATATGACACATAGCTACATGCTCTCAGGGCCAGAGCACAGCCCAGGCTCTGTGTCATTTATTGATGATAAACAACAGTAACTGTATATATGGTGAGTAATTAAGAGAGGGCCAGGAGCAGGCTCATGTGTTTAGGTTGCTGCAAGAGCTGCCAAGCAGCACAGACTGTCCCTGGCTGCTTTGGGTCATCCCAAGTGGACCTCCTCAAGACCAAACAGGTAGAGATGTGGCCAGCTCCAAACCAGTGTGGGTGTGGGACAGATTGTGCTAGGTGGCTCGGCGGTCAAGGATTGCACCCTGGCCCTTCTGGTTTTTATTCATCAATACTGGGCACAGTCAGCATGTGCTGCTCCCAAGATCTCGCTGCAGCTCTGTGACATACACGATTCCTCCAAAACTGAAGCTGGGTTAAATTCTGCCTCTTCTTCCTTAAAATCCAGGTCCCTGTTGCAAAGCAGCATACTAGGAGATTACCAAGGAAATAAAGACCGAACACTGTTCAGATTACTTATGAATTTGTATATTTCCTATTTAAATTTGTAAGGCATATGAAAAGAGTATAGAGATTTCATTTTATACATATTATATATATATGCATATGTATTTGAAAATACAAAGTAACAGTTAGTAATATTTGATGAGTGACTGCCCAGCTATCAACCCCAACAGGAGAGTTCACAGTTGAGGGTGGGAGGGGGAAGATACTGTGCCTGGATTCTACAAAGGCAAACTAAACCCACACGTTTAACACTGCTTACAAATAACTGTGATGACAGCAGGTTTGCATCAGAACTGTCCTGTGCCTGTAGAATGACAACACTGCAGAAACAATGTATCTGACACTGACTACTACCCTTAAGTAACGCTTTGTTAGAAGGGAAGCGCGTGTTTGTCATGGGGAAGGGCAAATGACTACTCTGTAGCAGTCTTTCTGTGGATAGAGGTGCTACAGAGGCTATTTTCAGCGGGGTCACATCTATTTTGTACACGCAGGCAAAAATCCATCAGAAGGAGACTTCCATGTGACACTATGACTCTCTACTCCTGTGTGCTTGCTGAGGGCCTGCTCAGCAGAAAGCAGCTGCAGACCTCACTTTTTGTAGCACGTACAACCCTAAGGGTGCAGTCCCCCATACCAGGCTAGAGGGTGTCTGGAACACAGGTTGCCTGGAACACAGGCTGGAGAGGTTCACCTAGCCCATCCCCTGCCTCGGGCAGGAGGTGGGGCTGTGCTCTTCCTGATAGTCTGGTCAGCAGTAAAGCACTTAGCAATTGCTGACATCCTAACAGCTGCCCTGGGAAAGCCAATGTGCTGGAAAAGGAAGTGCAGAAGGATTATTTCCTTCTTAGACCATCTCCTTCTCTTTGCTTTCTGAAACCAAATGGAAGGATGACAAAGAAAGATCCCACATCAGTAGCTGGGGACAGATGTTTGCCCATTTCTTCTGTCTACAGTGACAACTTCCTCCTCCCTTGTCAGATACCTATTATCAGACAGTTCACAGGCCAGTGACAGTCTGTATTCCTCTCTTTGCAAGCACCAGGAGGGAAGTCTGATGAGCTGTGCAGCCCTGAGAGAGGAGACAGGAGGCAGGCTCATTTACTTATTTCTAACACCGGAGAAGACTCACAGGATGTGAAAAGTTGTTCTTTGTTGACCTGCCCTGCAGGTCTCTAGCACAGAGGAGAGGGCTTCTGGGACATGGGGTGCAGTCCCACCTAGCAGCTGGCCTGTCTCCTGGGCTAACCAGGGTGCCGAACCGGCACCAGCTCTTGGCTTGTGGCTCTCCAAGGCTTGCAGAGAAGCAACCAGAAACCCTCCCAGAAACCATGAAGTTTGGCAACAACTGTGAAACAGAGATCAGAGGCAGCAATAGTGACGGGTTAAACGCGTGTTAGAAACGGGGCTATCTCTTCCCAAAATTGAGCAATTGAGCCTAAGTCACTAGTCAGTAGCATTGCTCTAATTGTGTGGCCTGCACCGTTTCCCTACCTCCAGCAAACGCTTCCACAGCGACCGCTGCCGCTGCCGTGCGGCGCCCAACAGACATTCACGTGTGCACACGTCTGTACAGACACACACACGCACACACACGTAGTGTAAGGACAGGCAGGTAAAGCTATACAATCATTATCAGAGAAGGATTGGCTGATAGCAGGACTTAAAATTACACTGCAGAATGTGTGCTGCTGCTTTTTTTTTTCTTTTTTCTTTTTTTTTTTTTCATCTTTACTGGTGCCCATCTGGTGTCTCAGAAGCAATAAGGAGTGGAGGCATCTTCTGTTTACTTCATTCTCTTTGCAACATCCACATACGCATACTCAATTTCTTGATCAGCAGGACAAGTGTTTGTAAATTCATCTCTCGCATAGGCATTGTTCAAGTATCTTGAAATCCCTGTCATTTCAGGTGGAAAATCAAAATTTCTGTATTTTTTTGCAACAACCTGTTATTAATAGAAATAAAGAAAAATATCATTACACACATGATCTGCAAAGTGCCCCCCTCGCTCCCCTCCCCCCCATTCTACTCTTTAGGCACATTTTTAATTTTCATTGTGTAAAACTGTGTGCAATGTAGGGGGAAAGGAGAAGGAAAGAAAAAAAGGAGAGAAGGCATGGGATGAAGAACGCTGGCTAACAAGCTAACTCACTCAAAAGGTTTTATTTGGTGTAAATATTCTGCTAGAGCTATGCAGAGAGTAGACCACACCTGGAAGAGATCCAGCTTAAAACAGCAAAGAAGCTGGCATAAACCAGAATTAACAGAATAACCTTAAGAGTAATAAACTGGCCCACGGATGGATCACAGAATCACAGAATCGTAGGGGTTGGAAGGGACCTCAAGAGATCACAGAGTCTAACCCCCCTGCCAAAGCAGGTTCCCTAGGACAGGTTGCACAGGTAGGCGTCCAGACGAGTCTTGAGTATCTCCAGAGATGGAGACTCCACCACCCCCCTGGGCAGCCTGTCCCAGGGCTCTGTCACCCTCACTGGGTAAAAGTTCTTCCGCATGTTGGTGTGGAACTTCCTCTGCTCCAATTTGCAGCCATTGCCCCTTGTCCTGTCCCCACAGACCACTAAAGAGAGGCTGGCTATTTCCCCCTGTGTCCCACACTTCAGATATTTATAAACATTAATAAGATCCCTCCCTTAATAAGATACTTTCACTGAAACAGGAATACCAAATCAAGCACTTGTTTAATGCTTGTGAGAGACTCCGTGAGTGCAGCCACAGTCCCCATACAAAAATGGATATTCCGATTCTGGGGGGGGTCAGTCTGAGGGTCTGCCTGGCTGTGCTGTAATGAAGTGGCCTCCTGCCTTAGCATTCGGCTAACTAGTATCCCTACTGTGTGGCCTCAGAACAAAGAATTCCTCTGCCTTTTAGAAAAGCTTCTGTGTCACCCTTCTTTTTGAGAAGCTAAAAAAGCAAATGCAAACCTTGATTATATGGAGCTTTGGTAGGAGGTTGCAATCCGCTAAGGTGAGCTCATCTCCATCCAGGAATTTCCGGCTGGAAACAGTGATCTCCTCGGTGCTGTAAGCATCAATTTCATCTGGCAAAGGGCTGTTTAAATAGTTGTCCAGCTTCCTCAGGGCTTTAAGCAAAGATTTTTCCAGATCTAGGTTAAGACAATAAAAAGGTCATTCACGCTTGTACCAAGTTCCCTCTGACACCGAGCAGAAAGGCGACTCCTGCATCCTGTCTCCTGGCACCAGCCCAGCTCACAGACACCCGGCCATGCCAACTCCTGCCATTCCTTTATCCTGAGCTTAAAACTTAATGCTGGGATCAGAGCTGTAAGTAGCTAAAGGGGGTTCTAAGAAAAACCAGACCGGGGCTGTGTGACCAGAAATGGCTGCTCCAGCACCCCTGCAGGGCATGCTTTTTCGGAGTGGCCTTTCAGCAGCGTGGCTGAGCACACAGGAGTGGGGTGGGGGCAGCAGGGGCTGGCAAGGCTTGGCCGGGGGTTTCGTGGGCTGGTGGTGCCCACATGCAGCAGTGGAGAGGGGTGGGGGAAGAGCACAGGGAACGGGGCTGAGAGCTGGATGACAGGGATGAGTTAATGCATGGCAGTAGTGAGGGTCCTGCTCCAGGGGGATGTGCCATGGGGCTGGTGCCCTCACTGTTTACACAAGTGGGGTAGAAAGTTCAAGCAGAGCGGTGAGGACAAGCACAGTGTTATGGGCTTGAGAGCTGCAGAAAGGAGGAGGAGCTGGAGATGGTGCTCCCATGCTGCCAGTGGTATATGCCCAAACTGACTTCAGGAATCCTCAAACAAGAGAGTGGACAGGCACAGATTTCCACCGCCTTTGTGGTCTGGAAAATGACAGTTTAACCTGAGCTGTGAGTGGGGTCTCTGCAGCACAGTGTGCAAGAGCTGTACAGCTCCAATTCCTGCCCGTAGCAGCCGGGGCTGACAGAAGGGCTGCAGCACGTACTTTCATTAGCATCCTTCCTTGGGTTCTTTATGAAGGCAGAGAATTTTGCAAACACGTCGTTTCCTGCTGAGTTAGACTCGGGGTGGCTCGGTGCAAGTTTGGGGTACCTGAGGAGTTAAGAGAAACAAAAAGAAACTTTAACCTAGCCTTCATCTTCATCTCTGCTAATTATTTAATGCACATTAACCACACTGAAGGGTCATAATATACGGTCACACAGGACTCTCAAAGGGACCCGTTCCAAACTGAGAGTCTCTTAGCCAGTGTGAATATGAACCATGCTTAAACCATGGGGATGAGCTCCTTTTCCCACAGGAGATGCGAAACAACTGCTCGTGCTGAAAATGCTGCTTCCCAAACATCCCAGTGACTCCCCCAAACCCTCTCCACTGGAGGTGAGGCCGCGTAGAGTGAAGGGAAAGCCCCTACTTGCCAAATCTGCTGCTCTTCCCAGCCTCCTTGCCTGGCCTGCTCATGCATCAGCAAGCTCAGAGTTGCTGGTCCAGCAGCTGTTGTTGCCAGGGGCAGATAGGAAGGGAAGAGTGGAGGGGAGTAGCTGCTTGATTAAAGTTGGTTTGGGTTGCTTGAGAAGGGAGTGCTGCAGAGGTTGGCTGCCAGCCCGGGTGAGATGATGCTGTTGATGGTGGGACAGTGAGTTTTGGAGCATGGTGGGAAGAGCTGCTGGGGTGGGGAAGGGTGAGTCTGAAACTCAGACCCCAGTGTGCACCAAAATGAGCCCAGACAGTGTTTACCACAGCACGCCTGCCACACAGGAGGCTTTCATGGCTCTCTTTTTCCAGCTACCCACCCCCAGAAAGCATTGTGATATGTTTAGCATGTAGAGGAAAAGCTCAAGCAAACACAAGTGGAGCAAAAGAGGTCAGGTCTCTGCAGTGGCATGCAGGTTTCTGCACATCTGTGCTGCAGTGGGGAGGATTTCATGCCTTGGGAATGACTCTGGGGGTACAACAGGCCAGGCAAAGGCGAGGACAGCAGGAAGAGTGCAGCTGGTATCTTGGCGACACTCCCTGCATGGTGCCAGGCTTCAGCACTGCTTCATGTCACTCGAAGTTACCCTTCCCTAAAAGCTCCACCCCCCACACCCCCAAGCCTCCCACATGCAATTATAACACCTGCTGCCCATCAAGGGCCTGACCCACTGAAACCGAGGGGGTTTGGTCACTGATCCCCATCGAGGAGCATGAGGGGCTAAAAGCCAGAGAAGGGGCCAGGGATACAGTACCGGGGCGGCGCTAGCTTTTCTTCTAAGAATTCCTCAATCTTGTTGACATCCGTTTTCACTTCACCATCAAATGTCATGAAGGGGGGGTTTGTTCCCGGGGCAAGGTTCTGCAGGTCAGCAGGCTTTCTGAGGGGAGGAAAGAGATGGGGTGAATCACAACATGGAACTGCATTTCCAATTTCTACACCTAACTGCAACAAAGCATTTCATCTTTACAATAACAGGCTACTCCATGTTGGAGTAAACTCTGTGTTTACAAAGTAAAGCTTAGCCAGCCCCACACCGGTGGTGTGAAAACTTGCAAGCCTGTACCTGAATGGGCTCTGAAATGCTAAAAATTCCAGTTTACATTACCGAGACCTACTGCAAAACTGATTATGCTGCACATAAGTTAGCCCAGTGTATACTAGTGAACCCTAAAGAGGAACCAGGCATCCAGGCATTTAGCATCATGCCAAGCCACAGTGTGCATTTCCAACCTATCAGAAAAGAGTCACCCTTTAACATCACCATTTTGGAAGGGTTGTTCTGAAAATGAGAACTCATGTTAGGATCTCACCTTTTCAAATCCACAGTTGTGACGTTAAAGATGACACCTTTTAGCCACAGAATCATAAAGAGACGCTGAGAGAACGGGCAGTTTCCAATACTTTCCCCATCACTGCCAGCCTACAAGTAAAAATGAAAAAAAAAGAGGTATACACACATCTGTGATGAAAGTAAATTTTGATAGCAGATGCAGTAGGAAAGCAGAAGACCCAGATCAGCTATGAATACATATAGTATGTTACTCATCATTACTAATGCATATTTTCATGCAAAGTTTCTTTATATCCATCTCCAAACACATGCATAGATAAGATGAGGAATCCTGTCATCTCAGCGACACAGCCTTTCATTAAAATGCGTTATGAATATTGCCATAAGTTAGGAAATGAAATTGAAATCACAGCAGTCCTTCCAAAGGAAATAGTCTCCACCTCATTTGTCTATGTAAATATTAATCTACCTAAGTCACTGCAAGATTAAAACAAGTTTAAATCAGTTTATGATCCCCAGGAAACAATCAGAGAAAGATTTACCGGCACAAATTGAGATGTAACGTCTAAAGCACTTAAAGGAATAAACAGAATAAATCAAATCATTAAGAATTTCAAACTAAGCTGTGGGGGCCCCAGAGAAGGAGGGAGGTTAGGCAGCAGCCTCACTCCAGCTGAACACACCCGGCCCTGCACTTTGCTGAGCTGAGGACTAATGAAACACAAGCATATCATCATCCCCCCAGCTAATCCCTATAGACCCAGGGCTCACACTCTTACGTGCTGCCACATCCAAGTCACGTAACCTCTCCTCCCCTGTGACCCTGCAACAATGGGCTTTCGGGTTTGGCTAAAGGAATCACCAGGCCTTGCTGGAAAGCACAGGAGGTGTAGCTCACCATACCTGTGGGCACAGAAGTGTTGCTCTCCTGTGTTTTGTTCAGAGCCTTCATTATAATGAGCAAAGCCTTGGTGCGGTTGCTATTGGTTAAGTTCGGCTTCATGCAACACTGATGGGAGAGGGCAGACTTGGAGGTTTTAAGCCCTTCATATGGTGCTCCCAAAGCACACTTTTAAACCTTCAGGTTAAGCGTAAGGGCACAGAAGTACAACACCCAGCTGCATCGTTTGTGCAGTTCATACTGTAGTTCATTAGGGCTCGCTGACCTTATAACCAAACACCACACATTAATGAAACCAGTTCTGCTGGCTCTTTCACCTTCCTCAACACTACCAAATGAGTCCCAAATACAGCAAAAAGTTCTCAATAAACAAGCATTACTGCTGGATTGCTTTACAGTGCTCACCTTCACAAAGAGCTCTATGGCTGGAAACCCGCACCTGGTCTGGCGCAGGCAGGTTTTGGCCGGGGAGCTGGAGGGATGCATGAGGAGAGGACGCTCCTGCAGCTTGATAAACGCTCATACTCTCCGTATCAACCCAAAGGATTCTTCTCTGATACCTCTGCTGCTTTCTGCCTTGGGCACTGCAACAGCCACTGCCTTTCTCCGTGAGGAAAACCAGAACAGCCTATCGCCTTGAATGCTGCCAGGGGAGGAGAACCTTCAGAAATGCTAAAACAGCTGGACTGCTGTGTTAGAAAAGTCTTGTTTGGTAGGTGGCGAAAATACAAGCTGGTCAAAAGCTGCTATTGTGTTTTTCCTCCTCCTCAGGGTGCCTCTTTCCAGCACTGTGCAGTTTACAGCAACAGGAAGACAGAAAGCTACTGTGTGCTTCATAAGATCAAGGCTACAAATGCTGCTGGCATGTGCTTAAACAGAGCTAAATATGTGATGCTGAACACATGATGCTTAAACAGATCTCAATACATTTTGGCTCTTATGTCATGTTTTACCTACCCCGGAAGGCAAAAAGGGGGTGAAGGATGTCACTCTGACCCTGCAGTGCTGGCAACAGGCACCCCATGATCTCTTGGTCCCAGGATGCTCTGAGGGGAGAAGCAGTATCCAGGGAACATCGTTTTGGCGGTGCCACATGTGGAGGAGGCAGGTGGGTATGTCCAGGAATGGGTGGGCTTCTGCTGGCTCCCTTTGCAACTGCCCCTCACTCTGTGCCACGGCCCCTTCCCTGCTTGCTGCCTTCACACAGGCTGTGCTGCTGAGCCAGCCCTTGACCCAAGATGAGCTCTCAGGGAAACCCCTCGAGCAGGACACCCAAGCAGACAGCAGCCCAAACCAGTGTCTTAAACAGTTTATTGCAGAGGAATTTAAGTCAAGCCAGTGAAGAAATAAACTTACAGTGACAGATGGCTATAGTCTGGGGAAAGAAAGAACAAGTGTCCAGAAAAAAACCGCTCCTGCCACTGATCTGGTATTTTCATTCATCGGCCTTTCATAGGAAAAAAATAATTTATCTCAGCAGAGTTCACATACCATTCAGAGAATTTTGCAGATAGCCCTGCTGTGAAGAACAGCTAGGTGATCAAGAGTGACAGCAGCCTGAACTTTGCCTGATCAACTACCATCTTCTGCAGACCACTAAATACTAAAATTTTTGTGTGCTCTAACTTTTACTACTGAAGCTAAGGAAACACAGTTGTTGCTTCATTTTACCCCACATCATTACCTGGGTGACAGTAAATTCCCAGATGCAGCAGCCCCCGCCTGCTCTTGTGGAGAAACATCCATAGGTAGAGTCAGGGATCAGTGTCGGGGCAGAGATGTTACCATGACAAACACAGACATGAAGCAGGCACCAACCAAGTCCCAGTTTGTCCTTAACTGGAGTTAATATGTCTATCAGCAACCAGGAAGGTGTGGGACTGGCAGCCCTGGAGACGGCACGGAAGCAACCTCCTGTCTTTTTTCTACGTGCAAACTTTTTACTGTCCATACCTGCCTGGGAGGAAAATTTGCCACAGCACTACTGGTTTTCTATTGTGCAATAGGCTAAATAGCAAAGAGTCAACCCCTCGTCCTTTTACTTTCACACGTCTCAGTCTGTCAGCAACCTTTTACAAAAATTTTTAAAAATAATCATCTGAACACCGCAGAATTGAATAAAACAGGGGATTAAGCACTGCTGTAATCAGCAATGCTTTCCCAGCTCTAACCACTGAGATGATTGATTACTACATATTTTTTTTACCATATCTGTAGTGGTTTGGCCCTGACTGGAGGCCAGACACCCACCACTCTATCACTCCCCTTTTCAGCTGGACAAGGGAGAAAAAATATATTGAGAGGCTTAGGAGTCGGGATAAGGAGAGGGAGAGATCATTCCGCAATCAGCATCACGGGCAAAACAGACTCAACACAGAATAAAGGAAAGAAACTCTCTAATTTATTACACTGCACTGCACACCCAGTGACACCAGAGTCAGGTAATGAGAAGCGTGAACAGATCTTAAAGCACCTCCCCCCACCCCTCCCTTCTTATCAGACTTCACTTTAGTCATGATTTCGCTCCCTTCTTCCCCCCCCCCCACATTGTAGCACGAGGAGGGGCTTGGGTAATGGGGGTTTTGGTCAGTTCCATGTGAGTTGTTTTCCTTCTTAAGCGGGAGGGGAGTACGAGGAGGAGCATTGCTCACACCCTTCCCCTGCTGCACCATGGGGTCCCACCCACGGGAGAAAGTCCACCATGAACTTCAACGTGAGTCCTTTCCCACAGGACTTCAGCTCTTCATCAGCTGCCCCAGCGTGGGTCACTGCTATAGGGTGCAGTTATAAATCATACAATGTCTCTCAGTCTCTCAGGCCCAGACTGCTCCAGCCTGGTCCTCCATGCGGTCACAAGCCTTCTCCCCCAGAAATCCTGCTCTGGCATGGATCTCTCTCGAGGCTTGCTCCAATGTGGGTCACAGTGTCTTCCATATGTTTCCACCTGCTCCAGCATGGAATCTCTCTACAGGCTGCTGATGGGATCTCTGCTCCCCATCGTCTTCCATGGGCTGCAGGGGGACAACCTGCTTTCACCATGGTCTTTTCCACTGTCTACTGGGAATTATTTCTCTCCAGCACCTGGGGTGCCTCCTCTCCACCTTGGTGTCTGCACAGTTTCTTACATCTTCTCACTCCTTTCTCTGGTGGCAAAAAGAGGCTGTTTGTGGTTTTTTCCCTCTTAAATGTGATTCCCAGAGGCGCTGTGACTGTCGCTGATGGGCTCGGCCTTGGTCAGCAGTGACTCTGGCCTTGAGCTGGCTGGTGTTTACTCTGTCGGGCCTGCAGAGAGCTTCTGGCTGCTGCTTGCAGAAGCCATCCCTGCAGCATCCCTTCTCCACGAGAACCCAGCCATGCAAAGCTACAACAAAATCTGTGGGCTCATTCTGATAGTGTTAAACTCCCCAGTGACATATGAAAGGCATTTGACTTTCACGTACTGTGCTGTCTCCCCTCCCATGCTGCCTACAAGGCAGATGTACTGTACTGCTACCTTAGCTGTGCTCTGCGCAATGCAGGTACCATGGTCCCTAGTGAAGTGCTGTGCACTTCAAAGCCAGCTTTGCCTTCTCTGGACACTATGGAAAGCACTTGACTGTTACAGAAGAAAATAAATTCACAGGAACTGGGATGTTTCCCCATTTCTGATGTGGCCATCGTCCTCACAGGCTAAGGAGGAAATCTTCCAAGCAGTTTACTTGTGAATTCCTGCACTTTATTAACATAAATCTGTTCTCAAAGGTCATGATATCCAGGCTGTGTAGTACATCCTGACATCTAAGACTGCGGTGAGAGAACCAGAAAAGACCCTCCCGCCTTGCACTGATACCTCAGGGAAGATAAGTGCAGCTAGGGCCATTGCAGCCCGGGAGCAAAACTCCCTGCGTTTTTTTCCACGGCACCGCTCAGGGATGTGTAACTTTGAGCTGTAAACTGGCAGAATTTAATTACACTTCCTCATTCTTGTGCTAAGTGATGATGCAGGGTGACATCTTATCTCCGGTGAAGCCAGTGGGAGCCTTGCTCTTGATTCAAAGGAGCACTGTGCTTCCAGACTAGTCATAATCTTAATAACCAGGCAAAAGCTGGTGTAATTACAGGTAATGCTGCAAGCTGGCCTCCACCTGCGATGGTTGTGACCCCCTTTTAACATCCAGATCTTGTGGGTGAAGCAGGCCAAATCCCCAAAATGCAAAGCTGTCTTTTGTGCTCTTCTGCTGCTTAAATAGATGGCTAACCAGTGTCTTAAATAATCGACATTTACATTTCAATCGTGATCGGTCAGGAGGGCAATACCCTTTTTCTAGTAATACTGGGATTTAATTAGTTCATTAATCAAGCAGTTAAGACAGCAGTTGCTGCAGAAAAGAAAAACATCAGGCCATGTGCAGAAGCTTTCATTCAGAGCCTTTGGAGCCCTAGGCAGCGATCGTATATTGTGACAGTACAGACATATTACAGCTCTCTGTAATCATGTGCCATTACTTAATGGGACTATTAGCCTACACTCCCTATTTGCATCCATTTTTCACTGATTCACACTCTTTGGTCCTTTTTTGTTCTCCTGTTACTGTTCTGCATCTTACTCAAAGATCCTCGGAATGGGAAAAGGTCTCCACACCCTTCTTACCACTGCTGCTAAGGTCACAGGGAGGAGTACCATTGTGCCTTAGGCTAATTTCTCTAGACAGCAAGACCTCATGCACCAGATATTAGAGCATCCCAAAGGACCTATATTCAGTTTCTGGAGTTGCTGATGCCACCTTGATTCGGCAGCTCTGCTTTTCTGAGTGGCCTTGAATGAAGGTCACTTACTTCCACGTCCTCATCCACAGCAAGAGGAAAATGATGGTGCCTTTGCCCAGGAGTCACACCATATATTGTTACTGAATCAGGAGTAGTTTGGGCTCTCCCTCAGCTGGAGTTGCTCTGCCTCTGGAGCTGTGGTAAGAATTTGTTTTGTAACTGTTTCCCTCCAAACGTCTTGGGAACTGGGTTTCTGAAGGTTCTGCTATTGACCTCAAATGTTCTGTGCCTTCAAAATTGTGATGAGTGGAATTTGTTTTTCCTGGACTTTTTGTTTCCTTTTGAAGGTTGAGCACAGAAGAAATGGTTCAGAAGGAGTGGAGAAGGCTTTTTTATTTGTTTTTGTATAATTATATAATCCCTTTGAAGCTACAACAAAAAGGACAAGGAGCATAATTTTTTTCTTCTTCTTCCCAAAAGCTGAGCTCCAATTCCATTTTCTCTCTTCAACACGAGGGAGCTAAGTTACCTCCTTTCCCATATTTATGCTGGCTAAGAGGCAGGTTTATCCAGCAAGCGGAGCAGAAACGCTGCCTACTGGGAGACAACAAACTGTCCAGTTGGGACCAGCATCATGGATCTGTTGTGCTGAGCCAGCTTTCTCGGCCTGAACTCAGACTTTCCTCCAAGTTTCCTTATTCGATCTCCAGCTGATCCAGGGACATTTTGTGTGGTCTTCCTTCTCATGCCACACCGACGAGTCCCCTCTCCTTTTTCACAAAGCATTTGGTCTCCTGTCAAAGAACAGGAACCGCAGCACCCGGCTCCAAACTACTGCCTACAAGGAGTTCACAAGCTTGGGTTGTCTGTGGGAAGCAACTTAGGGGCTGGGTGCAACTTTTGAGATTTACTTCCTTCCATGGACCCATTTGCCCTGCAGTGGCATGGATTAACTGAGCCCACTGCACTCCTAGCACCAACTCCTACCCCCTCTACCTCCCCTATGAAGGGAGGCTGGGGGAGCTGGGCTTGTTCAGTCTGGAGAAGAGAAGGCTGCGGGGGGACCTCATTGCAGCCTGCCAGTACCTGAAGGGAGCTTATAAGCAGGAGGGGATTCAACTTTTTGAAAGGGTAGACAATGGCAGGACAAGGGGGAATGGATTGAAGCTAAAGGAAGCAAGGTTTAGATTAGATATTAGGGGGAAGTTTTTTACAGAGAGAGTGGTGAGGTGCTGGAACAGGCTGCCCAGAGAGGTGGTGGATGCCCCACCCCTGGAGGTGTTCAAGGCCAGGCTGGATGGGGCCCTGGGCAACCCTGTGGAGATCCAGGCCTGGAGGTTGGTGACCCTGCCTGTGGCGGGGGGGTTGGAACTCTATGATCCTTGGGGTCCCTTTCCAACCCAAGCCATTCTAGGATTCTGTGATTCTTTAAGCATTGCAGTGCCAGCCTGACAGCGGTAGCTGCAGAGAGTAGTTACCATTGGCTCTGCTACTGCTGGCTCTGCACACACAGCGGCAGACCCCCGTGGTGGGCAGCTCTGCTTCCTGCCCTGCTGCACCACTGCAAACAGCCTCAGCTGTGCGATGGTGAAGGAGAAAGGGGAGCTCCCACTGCTGCCCCTCATCTCCTCACCCCGAGAGGAAAGCCCGCTGCTTTCTGGTTTACCATGAAGTGTCAAAGCTTTTATTTTATTATTTTTCTTTAAAGAGCATTTTTTGAAGATCACAGGCAGAAGGATGGAGGGAAGCAGTGTGACTGCACACCCTTACCCCCACTAGTGCAAAGACCTCCTTCAGCCTTGGCAATAGGTTCTGAGAAGCATGTGGATTTGACTGCAGCTACACTTGAAAATGTCTGACATAACCATGTCATGACATAACCATGTTCTGTTTGTGTGCTGTTACAGATACATTGGTTTAAGTGAATATAATTTTTTTTTTAAAGTCTACTCCTTGAGGATACCAAGTATGTTCTATATTCTTGATGCCTGATACGGTATTCATGGAGATTCCTATAGTGTCACAACACTCAACCCCCCTCCCCAGAATTGGCAGTGTTGCTCCTGTTATGAATGCAATAAAAATATAGTTACAAGTCATTTTGGTTCAGTGAAGGCAACTGTATTGCACCATATAACATATGACATTATATGCTAGGCACAGAAGCACCACAGGCATGTCCTTTGGGTCAGATCACGTTCAGACCACAGCTTTTTGCAAGGAAGAGGCAGATTACCTGGGATTTTCTCTGTCTAAGCACTGGATTCATTTTGTGGCCTAGGGCTAGGGCCCGAACACCCAAACGCTGAGTTTTAGAGAGCTCTTTTGATGCCACCTACTGGGCTTGACATGGAAATCTTGACTTCTGCTCTCGCAGCGATGAGCAACTGATGTTGACATATCTCAGGTGGCCTCCAAGCCACCTCCACAGCAAGATGCCTTGCTTTTTGCCAACGGCACTCTTCAGAGTACTTGGGATGCTGAAATTATACTTCCAGGCTAAGTTTTAAGATAAAGTCTGTGTAATTTAAAGTGCATTTTAATGGACAAATTAAAAATTTTGCTACTTATTTTTCCAATATTTCTAAACATTCATGTGGCTCTGCCCATTTACTAATCTCACACTTAAAACATATGTATTCAGCTGCTGTTTAATTTCTCAGCCAAATAGGAGAAATATTAATATTTAAAAGGTAGCTGGTAGTTGAGATTCCTACATGTAAATGTCATTTTGGTACTTGCCAGGGTAGACTCTTGCTGTGTCTGACATTCACAATGGTGAGGTTCAATGAGAAAGCTGTGTTAAACAGCAAATGGACACTCCCTTAGGTAAAAGAATTAGTTTCCCCTTCCCCTTTTGCTCCTTTTAAAGATCAAAATAAGCACCTTGATATTGAAAGTGTGCCATAAGGATTTTTTTTTTAAAAGGAAATAAAATCTCATTTTATATTTAGAAATATTAATAGCATCTGCCTGCTTGGAGGTATTAAAGGACTCAGAGAACACCAAACATACTTAAGGGATTACAACTTTGAATACGCAAGTTCAATACCACACTTTTTGGCCTAAACCCTGATTAAGGGTTCAGGTTAAGGAGGCAACATTAAATGTAACTCCAAGCATTCCACTAAAAATAGCTTCTTTCCCTTTTTATGGTGCTATGACACAAAAAAACAAGCAGAGGAAGGAGGGACCAAGTATGCTAAAACATTTTCTCTAAAGAACGAAGCAGTGGTTTGACTTTCACCCGTTCACCATCCTCTCCTACGATGTCACTTGTAAGGCCCCATTTACCTGCCACGCCTGCTGACTCAAATGCAACTGGGGACAAACCCTGAGCACTCCCTTTCCAATACAAACAGCTTCTAGCAGTTGAGCTGCGTCTTCGATCGGAAGAGTGTCCATGTTGAACTCCAGCCCTCCAGGAGAAGCCCTCTTTCACCTGAGCAGGAATGATCCTCTTCTCTACCCACCACCTCCTCCATAGAAAGGCCAAATTAGGGCTGCAAAGACTGTCACAGCTGCAGCCTTCAGCTACACCACAGACAAGTTCTCAGTCCATACATCCCTCCTGGAGCACGTGTTCAGGGTACAGGCTCAGTAGCATGATTGTTCAGTGCAGGACTGAAATGGTCCCCGTGACCACCCATCCAAACTGAACAATGCCCAAGTGTTGCAGTAGATCTTACAGGGCATGCAAAAGCAGTAATCTGGGTGGTCAGATGAAAAATGGACCCTGGGGCCTCTGGATGTCTTCTACTTTCACCCTGTTCTACTACCTCTCTTTCAAGTCACAATCAGTCAAGGCATTTAGACGTGCCTGTAACTTTTAAACAAGCTGGCTGGCTCACCAACTGCAAACAGAAGGACGGGCCCTTTACAGTTTTTAATCTGCTAAATATCCTTTTAAATGACAACCTGAAATGCAGCTAGTTATGTTGGATCAAGTGGATTGAATTTTGTTGTCAGCACAAAGCAGACTTTCATTCTAAGTCCTGTGCACTCAGTAGGGGAGGAGAAATGACAAAGCGAAGCATCAGCTGACTTTACATCTCAACATTCCAGCCTGAAAATTGAGGCACTTTGGCAGGAGGACATGTTAAAAAGGGCAAGTACCAAGACACTGCACAAAACCTAAAGACAGGTGCAAGCAGAACTGCAGGAAGGAAATCTGGAGAAGGAAGCAACAACTCAATTTATGTGCACTTGTCTCGACCGTGACCTGTTTCTACCAGTGGGAAAAGCCTGGTTTTGCTGCAGAAACGTGGAGTCCTCTCCATCCAGGTCAGTGGATGCCATGTGCTATAGGAAGGGACAGCAGTGCAGAGAGTCCCACTGCTCAGAACAGAATGCCACTAACCAAAAAGCAGATGCCTTCTGGAGCACTAGGGCAGCTGGAAGTGGTTCAGATCACTGGGCATGTTGGCTTTCCTTCCCTTCACAAAAATGAAAGCTCTCACTGGTCCAGGAGGGAGCCTTGGAGGTCATGTCTGGTATTTCAGCAAAACATAAGGGTCAGTTTTAGAAAGATGCTGGAGAAATATCTGATGACCAAAACCAGAACTGCAGATAGAGGCTGCAACCCAGGAGGCAGGAACAGCATCAGCACCACCAGTGCTTTTTTGAATATGCTGAATACTCAACAAACTTATAACCCTGAGTGCTGGGATAATGGAAAGTGATAAAAATAGGTTCACACTGTTATGTTACAGACTGAAGCTGGAAACCACCTCATATAAAGTGAGCCAGAAAAAAAAAAGATCTCTGGTTAGTAGAGAAAAATATAACGTGAGCTGTTCCTTGAGGATTCAACATCTTACCCATCCCATCCACCCACTTGTTTGGGATAACACGCCCTCTGGTACGTCAGAGTACAGCAGTATCTTTGGTATCTCTGAGAACAGCACTAAATAGCCCTAAAGAGATTAGGCAGCTAATTTAACTTAAGTGAGCTGAATCCCACCCTTGGAGACTACTTACCAGCTAGAGATAACTGCTGAAAAATCACAAACAAACCACTGGAGTGCATTTTTCTGCGTACACCTGACCCAACTCTCCCATGAAGCTGCAGGGAAGAAGCAAATGTTGCCTTAGATGACATCAAACTTAGCACTTCCATGGAGGCAGGGCAGCACTCAAGCCACAGCACAAGACACTGTACAAAGTTCTGAAGATGTCTGCAAAAATCCACTCCTCCATCTTCATGAAAGATTAACTCAGACTCAGTTCAAGCACTACTGAGATGACAGTGAAAAGGAGGAACCTAATTTAGAGCAGAGGGCAGCAAACTCTGTTCTTGTTTAGACTTGCAAAGAAAAAAAAATCTAAAGAAGATACAATTACTCAATGCAAGTGTACCTTTTTACCTGTCAGTTGGGGGTGATGCTGAAACAAAAAAAATGGGTACAAACTGGCCATGAACATTTCGAGCTGACAGTTAGAAGGGCTCCTAACCACCGCAGCAACGATGTTTCCAGTAGGATTAATGGCTGTATCTGCATGTACATGAGTATGTGACCCCACAGGAGGGAAAAAACAAAAAAAATTGTCTGGAGATGAGATGCAGTCCCTTTCAGCAGGGACTCGAATCTGTTCTCCACTGGACATCCCTTGCTGCCTGCTGTTTCTTTGCCCGCAGCATGGGCATCGCCCCAAGCACAAGACGATGGCAGGTGCCACGGTTTGTATTCCATGCTGCCAAATGTGTCCAGGGGAAAATAATGCACACAGCAAACTGCAGAGCCCTGGGACAGGCTGCCCAGGGAGGTGGTGGAGTCTCCTTCTCTGGAGATATTCAAGACTCGTCTGGACGCCTATCTGTGCAATACGTGCTAGGGAGCTGCTTTGGCAGGGGGGTTGGACCCGATGATCTCTCGAGGTCCCTTCCAACCCCTACGATTCTGTGATTCTGTGATTCTGTGAAACTCTGGATTCAACAGCAGCAGCTATTCCAGAGTTTATGCTCTAAAATAATTGAATGTTTCCTTAGAAAAGGAAACAGATGATGGATATGGTATCTCTGACAGCGAGCTCCAGCCAGACACCAGACAGGATAGGATGCTATTAGGCCATGGAGAGAGTCCATGTGCTAAGATCAGACAGACAGGAAAATGTAAAAGGTGCCAGAGGTTATCCTCTTTAGGGGAAAAACAGGAGACCAGTTGGCACACAATGGCATTTTAGCAAATCACTGGAAATCTAAGTGCTGACATTGTATAGAATCATAGAATGGCTAGGGTTGGAAGGGACCTTAGAGATCACCAAGTTCCAACCCCCCTGCCATGGCAGGTGTATGCTTACAACTAGGGATGGACACGTGATAATACAGGCCAGTATTTATCCACTGGCCAGGGACAACTGTAAGGCTTACAGAGGATAATGAACAATGCAAGGATCCCAGGGATGGCAGCTGAGAACAGCCACTCTCCTCAGCCCAGCAGCCTTCCACAGCACTGGTGAATGGCAACAGGGTCTGAGCTGCAATGGGACACAAGTCTTGAGACAGCTATGGAATCCAAATGAAACCCAGGATGGCTGCAGGAGCAGCATCCTCTCAGACTGCAAGCACAACCAAGCAGCTCAGGCCTAACAGAGGCCAGGAGACCTCAGGGGGAACCTCAGACCCAAGCTGACCACAGTCATCAAAATAAAGTATAGGCATATATGGTACTAGAATACCATCTAACAGAACAATAGCAACAGTGGATAGGGGATAGGGAGAAAGCCTCCCACCTGTAAAAGCAATAAGGTGGGATGTCAATTCAAAGATGAGCATACCTGGAAGATTCCTGAAAGGTTGGTGATAAGGAGCAGTAACTTTCAGACAGGACTAAGACACTGAGTTTCTGGACCAGACATCAGGAGGCTGCTCTGGGTGCTTGGGGCTGGCTGCTGCCGGGACATGGCATGCAGATAGTCAGTCCTCTTGACAAAAGAGGCAGATCAACCACTGGAGCCCATCAGCAGTTGTTTGTACTGACTGGATGTTAGCACCCATCCACGAGGCAGGCTGTGCAGCTGATTTCCTAGGCATACTGCCTTAAAATGCTGTCAGGTTGTGGAGCTCCAGGGCACAGAGCAGCTGCCAAACCAACGCAAATACAGACCTACAGAAAAGGTGTGGCTGGGATCCTCAGACAGGAGGATTTCTTAGTCCAGCTTTCCTTTTTTCCTTATTGAGACAGGGAAATGTAGACCCTATAGTAGCATCTAGCTGCTATAAATTAAGTACTGTACAAATACAGAATCATAAAGACTGCTCATATCTTTAAAAAAACACCCATAAAACCAACCAAACACAAAACATATGTAGGCCATCAGTGGGGAAGTGGGAATGCCTAAGGATTTTTGGAAGTTTCTTTATAAAATGCTGCATAGGTCAGATAGACCAAAGAGATGACAAGGGAAAAAGAATGAAATAAGTGTAGGTGCAAGGTGGTAAAAGTAATTCTTTTTCCCTCTGCACAGCTTCAGGTCACCACGGGACACCATTGAACTGGCTATTGTGTGACCATGGATTCTAAGTAATAGGCTAAAGGTTGAGTCTACCGACAAACAGGACAGCAATTTCAATATACTGATCTACTGTGTTTTTAACAATGCAGCTGTACATCAGTGGTTATCTCATTATGCATCTAGCTGTTATTACTGATTTAAAAATATGCACTCTTTCTTTCCTGGAGCAGGGCACTTCTGGCACTAAATGTAGGTCCAGGCTGAGCTCCCTGCTGCAGAAATAACAACCCCCTTGCCACCTTAGCACCAGAAGCTTGGGCAAGATTTACGGCTCCCAGACTGGCCACCTATTAGCATTTCATAACATCTTCTAACAATTTCATTATTAAGGCTTTTCTCCTTCTGTTAAGCTTCTGAATTTATACTATGCATTCTTTCATGCAGTATTTGCATTAATTTACCATGATTATTTTGTTAGATGTCATAGTTCATACGTTCAGGAAGGCTCCTTGCTAGAAAAGCTCTTTGAGTGCTCTTGGTCCTCGGTTCACGTTGAGGGATTAACAGTCTGTTGGAGTTTCTTTGTGGGATATTTCCCTCGACCCTGTTTCTATGCAGTGAGCAGCAGTCACAGCTTAAAGGGGTTATATACATCTGGAAACCCTAATCCTCTCTAGATGGCAGAAAGGAAAAGAAGTCTGAAGCTGTAATTTCCCCTGGTTTCAGTTCTCTCTCTACCCCCTACATGCCAGCAGCCATTTCAGAGCAGAGAAAGCCTCCTTTATTCTAATTTTCACTGCATTATTTACTTACTTATGGTCTGCTGGGTAATTATTGCTGAAATTAACTTAATTACTTAGAAAGTAATTACATGCTTTTGATGCATAGGAAGAAATTTTCCTTCATTAAGGAGCAACTTTGTGGCTATAAAACTCTTTACCTTTGTCCCGCTACTTTATAAGTAATGAGAAACAAAAGGCCCAAACTCAATCCTTCTACTTAGATGAAGTATCCATTTTCTTTTGATTTCAGTCTCACAGTCTGCCCAATACTTCTACAGAGCAGTGGGCACCTGCCTGCATCCTGCCCTTCCAGTTCAAAGACTGTAAACAAATGAACCCTGAAATGATAATTGGCCCCTCACTACAAGGAGATTGAGATGCTGGAGCATGTCCAGAGGAGGAGAAAAGGAGGCTGAGGGGACACCTTATTGCTCTCTACAACTACCTGCAAGGTGGTTGCAGAGATGTCAAGGTTAGTCTCTTCTCTCGGGTGACAAGCCATAGCACAAGAGGGAATGGTATGAAATTGCACCAGGGGAGATTTAGGTTGGATATCAGGAAGAATTTCTTTACTGAAAGGGTTGTCAAACATTGGAATAGGCTGCCCAGGGAGGTGGTGGGGTCACCATCCCTGGAAGCATTTAAAAGGTGTATAAATGAAGTCCTTAAGGACATGATCTAGAGGTGGACTAGTCGGGGTTAGGCTTTGGTTGGACACAATGATCTAAAGGGTCTCTTCCAACCCAGGCGATCCTGTGGTTCTATGATTCTATGGTTCTGCAAAATGAACAAAACACAAGAGGGTGCAGGTGAAAATGAAGATGCCTTGTAGTACATTTACAGAGGCCGTGGTTTTACTAACGTTCAGTCGTCTTTACATTAAAGGGATTGAGGATTAAACTGATGTGTGTATAGACCCATATGAAAGAGAAAAGAAAGCCAATTCTGCCATTTTACACAGTGGTGAAGGCCAGGTCCTTCATGTTGTCACAGGTATTTTCAGTTACAGCTGTGGGTCTCTACAAGGCAGGCATAGGCTCTTAAAAAAAATCCCCAAATCAAATGAAATGACAAGGAAAAGAAATAGAAATTACAGGTTTATTTCCTCAGTTATCCTATGGCTGTCTAAACCGGGTCTGCAAATAAAGCCACGGCAGCAGGTACAGCATTTAGCATCACCTGGGATGGAGCTGTGCCTGATGTCAGAGTGGAACCACTTCTCACCTCTCACGGTGAGAAGGCAAATAATGAAACACAGAGGATAGGTCCAGCTAGCTACCTGACACCTGCAGCACAGGATGTCTGTGGTTACAATGCAAAAGCAATCAGCAACCAAAAATCCATTGCTTCACGAGCCTGGTGACAGTTTGCTTGAATAATTAATAATCAGTTGGAGTGACAAGGCTTGGCCGCCCCAAGCAGAGCTGTCTGAAAGAGGCTGCAGGCACAAGCAGATCTCTCTCACAGTGCGTGCAGGGAGGGAGAAAGGGGAATTAGATGCTCCTGTGGCAACACAGTGGCCAACTTTTGGGGGGCATCAGAAAGAAGTTTCTCGGGGGGCTGCTTCAGGTTCGAGGGGAGGGAAATATTTGTCCCGCGCTCCTGTCGCTGAGGGATGCTGAGCCGGGAAGTGGCCTGCGGTGCTTCCCATGCCACACCTCACACAGCCAGGCACCACAGGACTGGGGGTCAGCAAGCTCTGGTAGGGAGCTGGGCAAAATTCAACGTATTTCCCGGTTTCCATCTCCAGATCTCAGAGCAGCCATCATTCACAGCCTTCTCTTGGCCAGATGCTAAACACTTGAAAGCAAAGTACATGTCCTTTCTACTGTTTTTAGATGCCTAGTCCCCCAGCAAGAAGATACAGATACAGTAAGCCTTTGAAACTGCTCACTTTTTTCCTAAAACAGCTTGGAAAATGACTTCAAGAAATAGTACTTTCTCCCATCATAATTATCAATGCATTATTACTTATTTATCTCTTAGGTTACAAGGCTTACTTAGATGTCGGTGACAAGCAAGCTTCCAGGAACTGTGCCTGGCAGGAAGAACAGAGGCAAATTAAATGTAAAATTAAACAGGAAAATTACCAGGTGGGTAATGAAGACTGAAAAAACTTCAGTTACAATTTAGTAGGGTTTAAATAAATCTTGTCCAATTTAGGGATATTGCTGTCCTACACAAGCAGTTGTCATGTTGCATGCATTATACTCAAAATAACTTTATTTTCAGTCATTGCTATTTGCCTGCTTTATTAGTCCATGACAGTAATGAATTATAGGTGTAACACTAATGCACAGCAACTGGGGATTTTCAATGCAATGTACATAATCATTGCCACTCCTCCAAAACAGAAGCCACTTTACTGTTTACAGTCGCTTGTAAAAAAATAAATAAATAATCAGTTGGCTTATTCAGAAGAGAAGGATTTAGGCAGAGGCAAAGGGGAATGGCTGCAGAGGCGCCCCCATTCCCCTCCCTGCTGAACCGAAGAGGAGGAATGCCGTTGTCCACTTGAACCACAACAGAAATATGCCAGCCCATTAACAAAAATACACAGCCCTCAAAATGATCACTCCCCCTTATCCACTCTTTAATTGTAAGATTCACGGTTACTTTCAAAACCCCCACCAGGAGTCTCCGGAAAGCGAGAGCCTTCTAAGGGAAGGCAGGCGAGAAGCAGGGCTGGGAAACACCTCCCAGCCACACACAGATCACCGGCTGCGTCTTACACCAGCTCCTTCAAACACCCAGATTTCCTTCTGCCATGAGTTCTGCCTGCAGAGCCCATGCCGCCTGTGTTTGTGTTAATGGGAACATTACCCGGTCACAAGCAGCACACCAAATGCTATTAGCTATTTATCCTGTTACAAGAATTATGTTTAAATACCTCAGTGCTATTTCTAATCCGTATTTAATAACATGGCAAGACGCCAACTGAACATTCTACAGGGAGACAAAAAAAAAATCTTATATCCTTTTTAAATTCTTACAGGGAATTACTTACAAAAGAGCATTATATTCTCGAACACATTATAGGTCTGGGAAAAACAGATTAACTGGCATTTCAGTGACACATCCTGCTTTACACTTCACCATATGATACTTAACCTGCGACACGCAGCCGTGCTGGTTCAATCTACATGCAAAAACTATACGCACACACGAAATGCCTGTGATTTGTGTGGCAAACAAACAAGTAAATAAATAAGAAACACACAAGTAAATAAGCTGTTTTATGCAGCTTCAAGGAGTAGCTGGTGAAGGCTTGGTGAACTGATTGAGTGAGAAAATAATTTGCCGGTGGTATTCCTAAGTCGGATGTTTAAATCAAGAGGTGAAGGTGAAAGATGAATGTTGGGTTTGTGGTGTGGGGGTGGGGTTTTTTTTTTCATCTTACAAATAGAATATTTTTGTCCAAGTAGAAAATAATTCAGATGACCAGGTAAAATACTACGTTAAAAAACCTGTCAGCTCCAGTGGGACCTGGCAAAGGCACATCCTGAAAGAGCAATTAAAAACTGGGCACAAATACCAGCAAAAACCCATTAGCTTGACAGAGAGGGGGCTGGATTCTATTCCTTTATTGTATAAATTCAAATTCAGGGCTATTCACCCTGCTCTCTCCCCACCTCTCTTCCATTCACAGGCTTCAGGAAGCTATGAGAAACATGGTATTGCTCATTAAAAGTCAGTTTACAAATAAAGATATACTGCACAGATCATACTGCAAACCGATCAGCCCCAGTATTTACAGCTATAACACAGATATTCCTCCAAATGAAGACCATCTCTCAGGTCCCAGCCCCACGGGAGCCCCTGGAGCCAGCGGTACTCTTGGCAAAAAGGAGGCTTATGTTTTTACCAAGGGGGTTGGTAGCACATTTGTTTCTGTAGGCAGCATGTGACCCAAAATCTGGAAGTCTCTAAGGTATATTTGGATCCTACTTTGAGTTTCATATGCCACCATCACAGAAAGAGACTTGATTTTTCACAAAAAGCTGTGGTCCTGTTAATACCTTTAAAAAAATAATTTCAAAAACGACTGCCAGGTAAATGTCAATGATTCTCCAAGCCACAAATGAGAATGTTTCTGAAATCTGAGTAAATGTTTAACTGCTCTGCAGCTATCCCATTTGAGCAACCTGGGAAAAAGCGTGTGTTGGTGACTCAAGTCCTGCTGTAATTTACTTTGTAACCATTACATTTATAGGGTTTTCTGAATATTCAAATATATGCTGAAATTTGAGGGGGGAAAACCCAAAATGAGAAATACCCCCTTTGCATCACAATAACCATCCCCCTGCGCACAGCACATCCTGCAGCCAGCCGGTGTGCCAGCCCCAGGATGCTGGCAGTGAGGAGGCTGCGATGGGCACCCTCCTGCCCGGGGAAAGCCTCTGATGGTGGAGGGGGTGGCAGGCTGCACAGACCGCTGCTTTTTGCTTTGAGAAGCTAAAAATTCCTATGAGGGAATTAAAACACTTTACCGCTGACAGGGCGGGTGTGACTGAAAGTGACTAGAACCGAGTCACTGGACTTGTTCGGGGTTTTATCAGTAAATAATCAGACACTGCAAACGGAAATGCATACAGGTCTTTATCACAGCACCACATTTTGTTACCTGAGTGAGAAAACAATCCTGTAACCTTCACATGGTATTTACTTACGCTCCTTGGGCAGAGGCAGGGGAACATGGGATTTCTGACCTTTAAAAAGAAACAGCGGGACCTCTTAGGGAGATGCAGAGAATATGGTCAGTGGTGGCACAGCAGTAAGTCTCTGTGCTTCATTTCCCCTTCCATAAAGTATGTCTAATACTTCCTTTCACTACCTTACTGCCTTTACTCTGAATTAAGAGAAGGGTCCCAGCTCTGGTTAAAAAGCATGCAGCTGCCAAGTCAAAGCGATTTCACCTGAGATAAGCATCCTGAAGAAGTGCAGTCATATTTATAATTCCCATTATCACTTCTGCCTCGCAACAATCTAACTTTTACAAATTAGCCACAGATACGGTTTTGCATGGATCCACACAATAAAGAGCACGGGACTGTGAGAAAGGCTGAATCAACACAAACAGGTTTATTTTTGCTGCTAGGGATGCTAATAAAACCAAAATCCAGATTCGCAAGTGGACTGGCCATGGCTTGCAACACCCGTGCTGGAAAGGGATACAACACCTTCCCATCTTTTAAAAGCCTGCCACGTTCCGCTTTCTCAAAGCACGTGAGTAACACATACCTTCTTCCACAAGCAATGTCCACACCAGTGGGACCCAAAGGCCACTGAATACCATTTAAAAATCTACATATTGCTACAAAAGGAAATAATGGCAAATAAGCCCTATGTTGCCTAACTGTACTGTTGCTGGATATTCCTGGCTCCTCACATTTGATCTTTCTGACTCCTTTTCTGCAGGTAATTTATTAAATGTTGTTGGTGTCAAAGAGAGACCAGGAACAGCTCTGTGTCTACAGCACTGGCTTGGGTGAGGGGTGTACACTAACCTGTCTCTGACTCTCCAGGTAGCATCACAACCCCAGTCACCTGCATCCCACATCTGGGTCCTAAGTACAGGACTAACAATGCAGCTACTGCTGCCACCACTGTTTTGGCAACAGTGAATGAATCTAGACCTAACACTGACAGGTAATGATATCTCCTAAAAAAACTTCTTAATTTTTATTTAAAAGACCATTCACAAAAAAATCACCTCAGTTATTAATAACTTGACATTTTTCAATTAATTGGCTGAATCCCTTTCCTCCCCTCGCCCAGAAGATCATTCACCACACTCTAAGGTTTTATGTTTGTAATGCCCTGAGCCCCGCAGGCCGGTTTGTTGTTCATCTATACACAAATACGAATCAAGCCTCAAATGAAATGGACAGACCACATGAAAGCTCCCCAGCACAGCTGCAGGACAGCCACCTCCTGCGGCAGCCACCAGCGTTTCTGAAGGCGGCTGGAGCTCTCCACCAGGAGTTATGACATGGAGGTTCAGTTCAGACAGCCAGGGGACAAAGGCAGAAAGCAGACAAAGGAAAGTTCCAATCCTCGCCCCTGCTCTGGGATGATCACAGGTAAGATCAACCTTTTGATGAAGAGGAAACTCAAGGAGCAGAGGCAGTATGGCTGAATTTGGGGCAGCAGGCTGGTCTCATCAGAAGTTTCCGATGATTTCAGGCAGCGAGAAGCACAAGACATGCCCTAGGACCGAATCAGGAGAGCATCCCCTGTTTAGCAAAGGGCTTAAACAGCACGTGACTGTAAGCTTATGCTTAAAGTAAAACACATGGTGAGGTGCTTTACTGAAGCTGTGTGCTGAGAGTAAATAAAAATAGGAAAAAGTCTAGAAGCAGAGCTTTGAAGGTGTCTATTTCAAAACAGTTTTTTGCCTAAAGCATGTCTGCAAACAGCAGAGACCTGCAGCCACGCTGGGAATAAATAGGTGTTTATGGCTTGTATGATATTATGTCTACATGTAGTTTTGGGGTTTCCAAAGCATGGCCAGAAAGATGCAACTTCACAATTCTGACCAGTTACGTCTATCTGTTCACTTGTGTCATTCTGGAACAGGACTTGGCCTCCAAGTTGTCAGAACTGACACTGGCATGAACAGCATGCTACTGCTCATTTAGCATCCCCCCAGGAGTAGAGCATCAAGACTATTCAAAGCTATTCTTTAGTCAGCAGCTCCAAGGAATCTTGTTTCTTTTTAGCAGCCTGAGCTCTAAGAAAGGTGACACCCAGAATGGCCGAGAAGTAAAAATGTAAAAGATGGCACATTCAAAAGAATTTGCATAGCTCAAAGATATCATTGCCCTTTAAAGCACAGCCTCACAAACACGGTTTTATTGCAAGCTGCTGGAAGCATACTCAGCTCCCTGAAAAACTGCTGCAGGTGCACCCGGCATGCACAATAACCTGAAGAGTTATGAAAGGAATTTGTAATGCCAGCTCCTCTTAAGCTGCATTAGGGAACCTGAAATTGCCATATTCCAGCTGAAAGAGTAAAAAAAAAAAAAAAAAAAGAGAAGAAGAAGAAAAAGGGCAAATACCCATGGGAATGGAGCCAGCTTCCTGCTTTGCACCACAGTCTTGGGAATGGGACCGCGAAATGTCTTTGAACAAACACACCACCAGTGACTCGGTACTGTTCGTACAGCTGAACGTAGTCAAAAAATCCAGATGGCCACACAAACAGCTACTGAACCAGTGGCCAGGAGAGCAGGGCTGTGCTGGTTTGGATGGGCTGCCCCACAAGGCTCAGTCCTGACCAGCGCTGCTCAGACTCCGGTTTCAGCAGATGTAGCCTACACGGTGCTCGTGCTCCGCTCCAGGGAAAAGGCTTTCTCCTGAATTATTTTTCTCTTGTTCTGGGGTATCTGTCTTAACTGCTCATTTATAAAAGCAGAGAGGTCTCATTGCCAACACAGAATATCAGGAAGAACAGTGGAGGGAAACGACGTGTAATAAAAAAATCACAGGAATATAGAGGTTGCAATGCGACGCCTGAGAAAACCTCCTACTTTTGAAGAAGGTCCACAAAATGTAGCTGGAGAAGAGAAAAACAGAGAGGGAGGAGAATGGAGCAGATGTATTCCTCGGGGAGAATATGGCATGGTTTTGGCAGTAAGCAAAGCGCAGCAGAGCTGGTAGGGATGGGGGGAAAAGAAGGGAAAGAGAAGTCACCTGTTTCCTACTATTGTCCAAACCACACCAAATGCTTCCCTGCCAATACCAATTCCCTCCCCATACCAATTTGTCCTTCTGCAGTATTGCACAAGTCCAAAGTGCTCACCTTTTGCAAGTTTTGGGCAGTTCCCTTTGCTTGGATAAATACCCAGTAACTGTCTCCCCAAACCTCCTTTAATCCATAAATACAAAGCTAGTGTAACTCTACGCACACAAGTCTTTACTTTCACCCTCCTGAAGTCATCTAAACACCAGGTTCCTACAATGAATCTATGCCAAGCAGGGATAGTAAACACCTGCCTAGTTTGATTTTAATAGTCAGCTATTCTCCTGATAAGCCATGGTCATCTAATTGATATTTAATGTTAGCTATTCTCCTTGTAAGACATACTCATCTAATTGATTTGCAGACTGATCGCACCGACGAGCAAAAATCAAGATGTTAAGCACAAATACCCACTCAGTGATGGTTTATTTGCAGGAAGCATCAGGTACAGTACAGAGTCCACTGAACAGACATACAGGCTACGAGGCTTCTGCAGGAACCTAAGCTCCTGCCGTCCATGGACTTCCTACCTACAGCATTAAAAACCCAGAGTTTCAGTTTGAGAACAATCCATTTATGCTTTCAGTGTAGGCTACATATAAACCACAGATCCATCACATCACAGAAAAGGAGATTCTTTTCATGCTCTAGTACTAAACACCCATTGCCATTTAAGGTGGATACCTTACCCGTGGTCTTTGAGGCACAGTTACAACAAGCACCTGCTATTCCCATGCCTCTACCCATGGCAAGACTTTTACTTTCTTGTTTATCAGCACTTTTGATAACTCAGCAGAGCTCTAAGTATGTCGAGTCAGTCAAGCAGATCTCGGGAATTGCACAAGGAAATTCTGTATCAGTAAAGTAACCTTGGTCCCTGGTAGGAATGAAATAACCTTCTGAATGTAAACAAATGACTTTGATTTAGAGACCAAGAATGTCACAACACTGAATAAAGCCGATTACTTTTCATTGGATAAAATCTATTACCTCAGACTCATGGTCAGCTTTTATTATGCTCCATTTAACCCAGAAACTGAGCAAGAACTGTTTTGGAAGATGAGCAATCTCAGAGAAGGCCTTGTGCTTGAGCTGGGTTGTTTGGCCGACTTGTATTCAACACTTACAGATAAATCACAACCCCTAGAAATCTTTGGAATGATGAAATCTGCAGTTGTGACTCTGGTGTTTAAGTTTTCTCTCTGTAGGCAAAATTAAAGTTGATTGATAGGTAACCTCAGAAAGTTTTTATTTTCACTTAGAAATAAACTTTTAAGTTCTATGTAAGTGTTTAAATTGCTTAAAGTTAATTGAAGTTAACAGAGTTTAACTGTGTTGAAGTGGCAAGAGAGATTTATGACATTTACAGATGTTTTCTGACAAAAAAGGGCTTTTGACACAGAAAACACCAAAACAAACCCAAACAAACCCAAACCAAACAAACAAAAAAAAGAAACATACTTACACCATTGCCCTTAGAAGACCAGCTAGCAAGCTTCAGCACCCAGGTGTCCTACCCAAGGCGCCAGATACGCTTAGCTGAATTGCCAAGGAACAATCACAGAGTGTATCTGGATGACCTTTGCAAATATTTGACTTCGAAAAAAAAGGAAATACCAAATATTACTATCTAGAGGAACTATATGGTACCTGCCGTTCCATGGGAAAATTGAAATCAAATAAGCACCCAGTGAAGCCTTCAAAGCAGTTTTGATATAGTCTTGGGCTTATAGCCAAAGAGTCTTAGGCAGTTCAGCTTCACTGCGGGCACAGTTCCGTGGCCTAACCGGAGATGTCTGCTGTCCTTGGAGAAAACATGGTGTAGCCTGTCCAGCATCGAGCTGCTGGTCCTGAAGGACATTATGTCCCACAGCTGCTGCTAGCCCTGCTAAGTGCTAGAGTATCTCAGGTAACATGAGGTGTTGACATTGGGTGTCTGAGTTCAAACTAAACAGCGCTGCACAGCAACCCAAATCAGCTCAAAAGCCCAATAGCTGGTACCCATCCTCATGCAGCTAGCAGGAGCTTTGCAGCCCACCTCACCGTGGGAGGCACAGGGCAAACACAATATTCACAGCATTCAGCTACATACCTGCAAAGTGAAATGAACCAATGCAAAGCAGCAGGAAGCAGAAGAGGGGGAAAAAAAGCCTCTAAAGAAAGAATAACCTTGATCAATCGCAGTAAAAACAAGAAACATCACCAGTCATACAGCTGTACCTGAAAAGTTTATTTCTGATAGTGATGCTTCTGTTTTAGTAATAACCTTTTGAGAATAACAAAGACTAACAAGTACTTTGAAGTTAGCTAAGCCTAGTGCACTGCTCCCTAGCAGGGAAACTGTGAGGACCACTCGACTGCTACCACCGTATTATTTTCTCCTGAGTTTTCTCCTATCATGGGACATACTTTTAACATTTCTCTGTATTTGCATTGTGCTGCCAAACCATGGGATGGAACTCCTATCACAAGCACTGTGCACCCAGGCACAAACAGCAAGCAGACAATCCCCACCTTGGCCATTTACAGGTAAGTCAAAAATCAACAGGCAGGTGAAACGAGCAGATGTAGGCATGACAAAATAATTAGGAACAGGAAAGGCAATAACCTCAGTATTTTAAACAGCCTAATCACTTCCCAGTTCCTGGTGCTGTTACAAGAAGGCAGTGTTTTACATAGAGGTTTCAAAAAGGTGAGGGAGCTGATGGACAATGTATTTACAAGGAAGCCCCCAGCTGCATGGGGGAAAGCACACAGGGTGCTTGCTGAGAAGCACAGCAGAGGGACGAAAGAGATCAGCGTCACCTCATAAAGCAGAGGTGATTTTCAACACCTTAGAAGAACGTAAGAGCATGGAATAGTGACATAAAAAGCATAAGAGAGTTTGCCTCCTGCATTAGAAACGTGCATATGAAGGGAAGCCTTTGGGGCTGGAAAGAAACATTTGCATTCAGTTTGAATCACCTCGCTTGGGTAACCCTTGAGTTGCTCGGGAAGGAGCTCCGTGTCTGTGGTCAGATATAAACATTCAGTAATCCCCAAACACTAGAGTTCACACTGTCCCACTTGGAATCCACTTTTCCCCTTTTCCCACCAAAAACAGATCAGCAGTTACTGACACACTGCATTATGTAGAAGCCTACTTAAGCCACCACAGAGAACTTTAAGTCTCCCTCTTCTTATACCCCCTCTCCCACTTCCAAGAGAAGGGTAGAAAGATAGTGAGCATGGCTCCAGGTGACAACAAAAGCAGCAGGAACACGAACTCTGCTGACAGCACGAAAGCAAAGTGCTTCTCATTTCCCAGCGCTGGGGCCATAGCCCTGTGGGCAGAGGGATGCTGAGAACTCCAGCATTTTTTTCATCTGTGAAATGGGAGAAACTCGTACCAGTCTCTAACTAAAACATACTAATCTCAACTGAAAACAAGTAACGTAGCTCCAGGTGAGGTAAAATATTCAGGCTTTATAACAGTTCTCCACTGAAATCATTGGAAAAGCAGCGGAGTTGTTTTCTAGGCATTCTGAAGTTGCTAATGCCAAGTCAATCATAAAAATGCTCCTTCTTCTGTCTTTATTAATTCACAAATATTTTCAAAAAACATGCTTAATCCTAATACTTGGGGACTACAGGCTCAGAGCAGATGCTCTTAGTCTTATTATTGGCAGCTCTAATTTTGGCCATGTTCTTCACATGGCCACACCCAAGTGCCGTAATGCACCTGTAGCCTGTGTGACTTTAGCCCCTGCCACTCTCTGCTGTGCCCTGATGGATACAGGAGCATAAAAAAGGAATGTAAAAAGTTACAAAAACATCCCTGCAAAAGTGCTGTCGACCTGTGAGCCAGAAAGCCCACGACTCATCTCTGCCAGGCTCAACAGCCATAGCTCCTACGGTTTGACACAACGTGAGCTTTCAACTCCAGTGTCACCATCCAGCTGCCTTACACCAACCTGATGTACGGAGCTGCCTTCAGAGCACAGACTCCATCCCAGCCTGCATGCTAAGGAATTGCTTAAACTGGGGAGCAGCTGGGGTGTGTTCACCAGCATCCATCAGTACTGTCCTTCATCCTTCCCGTGCGGCACCATCCAGCACGTCCAGCACTACTATTTGTGAGCCTCCGAGCACCCCTCAGCCTTCTTCACACAACAATATGTCGGAGGAGGTGCAGCCTTGAAACAAAGGAACCTATGCTGAGGTGGGATAAACCAAGGCATAAACATCGCTTCAGCTCTAGACCCCCCTCACCCAGAAGGCTGGCAACGAGAACTTCTTTCACTGTTAATTCCAGCTGGTACAGAAGCAGCCTCAGCCAGCTCAGGAGGTGCACTATTTGCATGAGAAGTATGGCTTGTAGCAGAGAAGGTACCAAACACCTTCTTCTCCCCTAGTTTTAATTCCTAAGCTTTAGGTCTACTCTGAGAAAAATATCCTGCCCTGCTCCACACTTTATTTAGGCCAGAGAGGTCAGAGGGAAGAAAAAACTCCTTCAGGTGGTTTCCATGTACAGAAAATTCACATCTGCTTTTTTGGCTCTATGGATGGATGCTGTTTCCATGCTGAGTCCTACTGACTTTTGTGGGATTCCAGACACAGGCTAGAAAGAAGCTCTAAATGTCTGTGCTATAAAATACCAGAATTAAGTTTTAAGACCATTAGAATTTTTCTCTTTTTTTTGTCCATTTCCCTCTAACCTAAATCTGCCCTGCCCAAACATGCATAAACTGGCCAGTTACAAGGGATACTACACTGCTGAGCAGTTTACTGACTCTCTGAATCCAGCCTTGTCAAACTTTGGGGTAACTATCTAAATGCTGGCCACAGTTCATGCTGGAAAATACCAGTATCATGTTTTAAATTATATTTTCCATTTTCTTCCACCTCAGCCCCCCATGACATGCCTTGTGCCTTTCTTACTGTATTCTGAAGATCTTAAAAGCCCTTGAGAACTCTTTATGTCCCAAGTCACAGCTAGCAATTCCCAATAGATGCTGCTGGTCCCAAGCCCCACAGTGAAGAGGGCACAAGGAGAACCCCCAAGTCCACCAACACTGAGATCTCTGCAAAGCATTTCTATTTGAACCTAGAGAAACCTCAAATAGTGCAGCACAAGGCTCACTGGGGGAAACTGGAAGGAAAACCAATTAGCTGGTCAGGTCTGTGCTTCATGGAGTTCTGGGCTGTGGGCTACCACCAACTCCCAGGGCCGAGGGGCTGGCCTTCAGCCACTGCACGGGAAGCCCTGCCCCATCCCACCTGCCACCCAGAGAGGAATGAGGAACCAGAGGCAGGTTTATTTTGGATGTTAATAACCAAATCACCTTATCCAGGCTGGACTTTTGCCTGCCAGATTGAAATGCAACTCATTGCAGGATCTGCCAGGACTCGTGGAGGAGGGCACAGACATGAACCCAGGTTTCCCCAGCAGCCCCCACACACCCTACCTTGACAAAGAGGGAGATGTCGTGCTCCTGCTTCTCCTCATCCTCCTCTTCCTCCTCCAGGGCGGCTGGCGAGCCGGTCTCGTCCTCCTCGTCCTCTTCCCGACCCCGCACACCGTTCAGGCTCCGACCTGCCGCGTCCCACTCGCCGCCCTCGGGAGCCAGGGACCGTCCCCGTTGCTCCGCCGCCGCCACGCCGCCTTCTTCTGCCCCCGGGGCCACACTCCCATCTCCTGCTACCGCCGGGGCACCGGGTCCCCCCTCCGACCCCGGCATCTCCCCTCCGTCCTCGCCGTCGGGGCCGACCGGCGATCGGCGTTCGCCGTCGGCCTCCCCTCCGACCGGCACCGCCCCCTCCGCTTCCCTGCTCCTCTCGGGAACCACCTCGCTCCCCGCCGGGGCTGCCGCCTCCTCGGGGACTGTCCCCGCCGGAGCCGCCGCCTCCTCGGGGATTGTCCCCGCCGGAGCCGCCTCCTGCACCGCATCCTCGGGGTTTGTCTCCCCTGGGTCTGTCGCCGGCACCTCCTCGGGGTCTGTCCCCTCCGGGACTGCCTCCCTCACAGCCTCTTCGGGGGCTCCCCCCGACGGGGACGTCGCCTCGGTGTCTTCGGGGTCTGTCCCCGCCGGGGCTTCCTCCCTCACCACCTCCTCGGGGTCTGTCCCCGCCGAGGCTGTCGCCTCCACCTCCTCGAGGTCTTTCCCCGCCGCCTCCTCGGGGTCTGTCCCCGTCGGGGCTGTCGCTTCCGCTTCCTCGGGGTCTGTCCCCGCTGACTCTTCAGGGTCTGTCCCTGCCGAAGCTGAATCCACAGCTTCCCCGGGGTCTGCACGCTCTGGGGCTGCCTCCCTCACCGCCTCCTCGGGGTCTGTCTCCACCGAGGCCACCTCCACCTCTTCGGGCTCTGTCCCTGTCGGGGCCATCACCGCGTCCTCGGGCTCTGTCCCCGCCAGAGCTGCCTGCTCGGGCTCTATCGCCGACGGGGCTGCCTCTTTAGGCTCCGTCCCCGTTGGGGCTACCGCTGCCTCCTCTGGGTCTGCCCTCTTAGGCGCGGAGCCCTCGGGAGTGTCTACCCCTGCGACAGCCGCTGCCGGCTCCCCTCGCGGCAGACCCTCGCCCGACGGGCCGTTCCCGCCGGAGTCTCTCTGCTCAGCCTCCGCCGGAGCCTGCTGCTCCGAGCCCGTCCCACCCGGGGTCTGCGCCGCACCCTCGGGAGAGTAGCCCCCCGTCCCGCCGCTGTCCCCGGGGGACACCGCCGCCACGGCCGGCTCTTGCCCGGCCACCGCCTCGCCGCGGGGGCACCAGTCCGGGAGCTCCGCCGCCACCTCGGGACATACCCCGGGCTGCGGTTGCCCCGCCGCTACCTCGGGACACGCACTGGGCTGAGGATCTCCCGACGCTACCTCGGGACATATCTCGGGCTGCGGGTTCCCCGCTGCTACCTCGGGACACGCACTGGGCTGAGGATCTCCCGACGCTACCTCGGGACATATCTCGGGCTGCGGGTTCCCCGCCGCTACCTCGGGACACGCACTGGGCTGAGGATCTCCCGACGCTACCTCGGGACATATCTCGGGCTGCGGGTTCCCCGCTGCTACCTCGGGACACGCACTGGGCTGAGGATCTCCCGACGCTACCTCGGGACATATCTCGGGCTGCGGGTTCCCCGCCGCTACCTCGGGACACGCACCGGGTTGCGGTTCCCTCGCCGCCGCCGCTTCCTCATCTCCTCCTTCCCGCGGGTGGTCGCTCCCCTCCGGCGGCGGGGAGCCTGGCCGAGCCGGGCTCTCCGCCATGCCGGCTTCCCCCGGGGCCGCTGCCCCAAAGCGCCGGGACGAGCGGTAACCAGCGGAGCCGCCGCCGCACCGAGGATCAACGCCGGGCACCGACGGGGGGGACGGCGGCGCCTGCGCACGGCTGGCCCCGGGGCCGAGCGTGTGTGTGTGTGTGCAAGGGAAAGGGTGGCGAGGGGGCGGCAGCCACAGGTGCCAGCACTCCTCCTCCCGCAGTTATTACCCCCCCCGCCCCCTCCCCCACTCCCCAGACCTCTCCTCCCCGGTAAATCCCTTCTGCACCGATTTTGGCTGGAGCTGGCAGGGGAGAAGGTGGCGAGAGCGTGACCGTGGTGACACCAAGCGCTGCCAGGTCTCCCCTCGGCCGTCTCCTTCCTACCGGCTGCTCGCAGGTGCTCAGCGGCACTGGAGTCTTTGCAAAGAGCGGCCAAAAAGCTTGGCCGGCCCTCCCTCCCTCCCTCCCTCCTCACCGCGGCCCCACCGAGGCTGGCTAGGCATGCACCTGGCTGCCTGCCCTGCTCGGGCCTCACCTCGCGTCCCAACGGTTCCCCTCCCCGTCCCCATTTCAGCCCTCAATTATCCCACTTGCCCATGGTCTCGGGCGCAGCATACCTCGCAGCCCCCCAGGAGCCCTTGTGCCCACCAGCCTAGCACCCACCAGCCCTGGGCCCACTGGCAGGACGGAGGAAGGGGGCCTCTCCGAACACAGAGAAGGATGCCAAATCCCAGATCCAGCTTTATGAAGGGAACCACCAACACCCCCATCGCTGCTGACGCACTGAAACTGGCAGTGCCCAGTCTTGCGCTGCTTCTGAAAAATACAGCTCAACCGATACCTCGTGTCAGCCCCCACGTAGAGTCTGAAGCGTGTTCCCAAACCTCTTTGGGCCACCAAACGCTGTTAAGGAGGAAAACGAGTCCTTACCAATTTGCACAATTGTAAGAAGGAACATGGAAACGCTGCGGGGGGGGGGGGGGGGGAAGCAACTAGATTTGCAGGCTTTTAAGTAGCTTTCCTTCAGATGTGACCTTGCCAAGCACCGTGCGCCTCTGCGGGAATTTGCATTTAAATGTGATGAGAAATACTGTGCCTGTGAGGAGCAGGCAGCTGCAGTGAAAGATGGGTAACTTTTGGCTGGGGTAAGGCAGCTGCGGGCCACTTTCTGTTCCAGATAAAAGGCAGCTTTTCACATTTTTGGTAATTTTTCTGGCTTATGGAGGCACTGTAATAAAATAAAGTAAAATAAAAATAAATAAAAAGCCAATCAGCAGGTTCTGGTGCGAGGGTGAGCTTCAGTAGGTTTGTTAGTAGGCAAGAAGTCATTTTCTAGGAGATGCAGCCTGCTCTAGTCCCACTCTTCTCAGAGGTGGTTATGTGAAAGCATTACTTGTGCCATTTGAATGGAAAAATAGTTCTAGTTTTCTAGGTGCAGAATGAACAGTGGATGGAAGCACTAGCTGACAGGAGTGAGGTCTCGTTTTTTTAAAGCACACAGTTAAACACTTTCACGTATGTGTATATAAAAGCACTTCCTCGTTTTTGAGAGTGGAAAGAGCAGGGACAGACTGAACATGGCATTTTCGAATGGGTGGGGAGAAGATGCAACCAACAGGAGATGGGAAACACTGCAGGCTAAACCATGCCATCAGGTCAAATACCCGCTCTGATAAAAAAAAAAAAAAACCAAAAAAACCTGCAGCTACTTTTCATAGATTTTATGCTTTACCAGAGATGACATGCAAGAAAGGAAAAAGAACTGGGGCAGTCGTTGTCAGAAGGGATGTTTCTTGCAGCTGGACCCACCACAAAGCAGTTATTTCCATCCTATGTTATGGGTTCTGATACCAGTGGCATGTCAGACATCTCTGTTTTTACACAGGTAATATTGGTTTACTTGTCATAACCCTTACTGAATGGTTCCTAACAGCCTGAGTGCTGGCCACATTCCCCTGCTGCAATGCAAACCCCATCTCACACAGATTTCAGATGTGAGACAGAGCACACCTGAAGACAGCTGAAGACAGCTGAGCACACCATCCACAACCCATTTTGTCTGCCATCCAAAGGTGGGTAGGACACTGGCTGGAAAGAAGGAGGTTCACCTCAGGTTTTCACAGTGGGAATGAAGAGCAAAGCAACATCCTCATTGTGGTGGGAATTTTGCAGGAGAAATGGTTGCAGGTTATTAGACAGAACTGGCTATGTTTATATGAATACTGTGTTTGGCTGTACTGCCTGAGAAGTCCCCTCTGTTCCCAGTCTCCCTGAGCTCAGTTTTGCTCAGTGTTGGTGGCTGATGTGACCCAAAAGTTGGGTTCCCTCTGCAGCCCCTTGTGGCACGGCTTCCTCCAGCTCACTGGAGCTGCCTGCTCTGGAGTGTTTCTTCTTTTCAGCTGTGTCTTGGACCTGCACCACTTCTCCAAATACCCCATTTCCTAATAGTTTCAAGTTTTCTCAGGTTATGAGTTTAATGTGAGACTTCCATCCTGCTGATGTGAGGGAACTACCCAAGAGATGATGGTCTCTCACTTATACTTATTCATGCAGAGCAGCTTTAACACCAGTGTCCTGTTTTTCATTATTTGCCTATTCCCTGCTCTGTAGCTCTTAGTACAAAGAAAGGCAAGGATTTCAAGACCAGAAAAAGACCAATCAAACAAACAAAAAAACAACTTTCAGTGATAAACACTGCACAATTACTAAAATCGGGCAATGTTTAAGTGTAACAAAAGATTAGCTCCTTAAATACTCATGGAAGTCTGACAAAGGCAGAGCAGAAAAGGGATGACAGCTCACAGAGCCAAGTTAATGATCTTTTTATGACAGAGAAAAGTTTCAGTGCTCAATGCAGTTGCAATATTTATGGAGTAACAATTGAACAGCTTGTAACTGATCTCACTGCGTTTTTCTTTAGCTGAACAGACCATTTTCTAATTCTGCTGGAGTTGAGACCTCGCGATGACATGTGCAGGCACCAGGTTAACGTTGCTGCTCTAGCAGGGCACCCTGCTACTGCTTACGTCATGATATCCCCATGCAAGCAGGAGAGACAAAGTAGAAAGTCAGAGAGTCAGGGAACAGGGTAAAGAGGGACGGGGCTGGCACAGTTCAGGGAAGAGCCAGCCAGTCATCCCAGCATTGCTCCTTCTTGCTCTTCAGTTGTGGTTTCACAAAAGCAGTTTTGGAAATGCGCTGCTATAATTAGATCTGTCCCGGTGGAATCCCACAGCGTTGGGTATCTGTTGCCCTGTGGTCTCCACATTCAATGCTCTTCCCCTCTGCCTCAATTACTTAACAAGTAATCTCTCCTGCTTCACACCCCTCCTGTGCGCTACCTTCAAGCTCTTTACACCCCATCTGTTTCTATAACAGGCCCTCAGCTAATAAATATTCTTCTCTCGGTTCAGCTTCGGGAAGGATTACTGCACACCTTCTTCATTTAAAAGATGAGTGCAGGTAATTAAATATCACAGATGTTAGACATTAGTGGACAACATAAAGATCCCTTTATAGCCCGTTAGCGAACAAGCTGTATCCCTGGAGGTTATCAGTTAGGCTGTACTTGCTTGGATTAGTGTAACTTCTTTTCCTCCTGACTGTACAGTGAGTTGCAGATGAAGGTTCTAGTTTTTGCAGCCTGAGGTAAGGAAAAGATGCTTCTTGCATTACAAGGGTCTTGGAGAAAGCCGTCCTTGCTGCCCTGCCTAACTCCTGGGACAGGTCAGCCCTGCTGCAAAGGGAGCAGACCAGGGCATTTGTTCATGCCCCTGTGACTCCAGCTCACAGTCCTGTGCGATGCTAAATACACAAATACCAAATGTTTAATGGTTCGCCCTAAGTCACCTGGGGTAATGGAGACAGCAAGGCTTTTTTGCCTCACTGCACAGGCTGCTGCCTCCCACAGAAGCCTGCTTTGCCTGCTCCCTGGTGCCTGCTCTGGCGGAGGCTGCGCTGTTTCATCAGCAGCGTGCATCTGCCTTCCCAAGGTTCTCCACATTTCAGAAGGGAAGCTAAATATCCCCAGGCCAAAATCTGCCTGCATACAATTTGAATTCACAGAATCACAGAGTGGTTTGGGCTAGAAGGGACCTCAAATCCCATCTAGTTCCACCTCCCTGCCATGGGCAGGGACACCCTCCACTAGACCCGGCTGCCTTATCCAGCCCCATCCTGCCCCATCCAGCCTGGCCTTGAATTCTGCTTGTGAGTAACTGGTTATTTTGCACGTCACTCAGTGGGAAACAGGGGTGAGCAAAGTCTCCAGAAACCAGGTGGCGTTTAATTGGGTTCCCCACCACGAGATGGAGGGAGGAATTTATCAGTGAACATAGATGGGTACAACCTACATACCTGCAGATCCCAGAGTCAACTGAGATCCAGTGAGCAGAGCTTCTCAGCCCAATGTCGATGTCTAAAGCAGACCAGATGGTCCTTGACAGAAAAGTGCCCAAGCTCAAGGGGCGATATCTCCACTCGATGCATCTGAACTCATATAAGATGAATCCTGTCCCAAGTGATTCCCTTACAGACTGAAATTCAAAAAGAGTCACTCAGCAAAATGTGAGCCAAAGCCCAAATGGTTTTTTCCCCCACTCTGCATTACTTTTACTGTAGCTGGTGGTTTAACTGGAATTTGCACAAATCACTTGTGGTATAAAAATTTATCTCATATAAGAATATGACTACCTAGCCCTTTGTGATGGAAAAAAAGCCAACCCAAAACTCTATTAACATTTTCACATAATCCAGTTCAGTATTATCCTATGTAAACTATGTTATTTAAACTATGGAAAAGACAAAGCTGCAAGTGAAAAAATTGTATTGGAAGTATAATTTTTAGTACTTTCAACTTACATGTATGTTTGCTATGTTTGTCCCTGGTTTTCTTATGTCAAGAAGTTGATTTGGCATTCTGCTGCTTTGGTTGAGAGGGTGTTTGGTCCACCCAAACAAAATTAAGGAGAGATGCCTCCTTGAAAATCACAGCAGCGTGGTGCATGTTGAGGGGGGTGACACCATCTGTATTTAGTGTTCTGAGCTTTCCAGCACTAAGCTGATTAGGGGCAATCAGCTCCTTCCCAGCTGCTTGGAGGCAGTCTGCTTGGGAAGGAGGGGAGTATGTAGACATGCAAGGAAGGAAACAGCCTGGTTGCTGGGCTAGGAAGCACAGAAAGCCAAACTACCTCTAACTAAGGCTGAAAAAGTGGAGAGGAAGAGTAGGTGCACTGTCTTGCCAGGTACTACCAGTACCTCTCTTCCTGCTGTTTCTTACTCAGTTCTCCAAATTCCTGACTTCCCAGAAAGCTGCAGGCATCAAAGCAGCCTGTGCTTGAATTCTGAATGAATCATTCTGCAGTGTGAAAAAACTAGTAAAAGTATCAGTAACAAAGCTTTCAAAAAAATAAACTCCATACTGCTTACTATTTTTTAAGTACTTAAAATCTGCTCATTCTCCAAAAGAGTCTTTGACTTTCCTATTCGTATCTTTCCCTTTTATTTTTGTTAAGCAGTACTGTTTTAACAAAGCAATAACATCCTCCATGTGCTGCAGGCAAGATAATAAATAGAGCTCATGTGTAGCTTTTTATTGTCAAGTATCATATGTAATTCAATAAAACAGTGGTTTGGGATCAGCTTCAAAAGGGCCCCAGAAGCATCAAGGCTCTAGAAAGTCTGAGGACTGCCCTGGAGCCTTGTATTATCTTGTCTGCTAGCTAAATAAGGCCAGCTCAGCCCTCACTTTCCTGTTAAGAGTATGTCTGGATTGAACTCTAAACCTGCTTTAATTTTGGACAACTCTGGGCCTCTGCCCAGGCTTCTGATTCTGCTGGGGAAATCCCTGTCAGATTTACTTCACTGAGCTCCCTCCTCTCCACCACTTCCAAATGCCTTTCAGACATTCCTGTCCCCTACCTCACGCACCACTGCTCAGGGAAGGGCGTGCACACAACACTATTTAAAGGACCACCTCAATTTGCACATGATTCAATAGGATTACTGATATGTTTAAAGCTAAGAGTCTTTGCAAGGATCTGGGTCTTATTAAGTAACTGTGATTTCATTATTGTCATCCTCATCGTTGCTCTGTCCCTCTATTTTCTGACACACACCATGGCACTGCATTTGGGGAGTGAGTTTTCGTAAGCGCTGACCTGCTCCAACTTCAGCTGAATTTCATCTGCTCCAGGCACCTGAAAACTAGTTCTTTAAAACATAAGCTCTTTGGAGAAGAAAACATGCCCTCACTTCTTTTGCAAAGTGCCCAGGACATACTTATGCCCAAAACAAAATGGATAAGTTACACATAGTGTTCCTGTGTTACCTGTGTTATAGATGCTGCTTTTCTCACGTTGACCTGGCTTACAGAAGTGCCCGTGAAGTCCCAACAGGATCCACTGGTGCATTTTATTATGGAGCATAGAAAAAATTCGAAGTTTTTTCTAAGGTCCAAGAGATTTTCTTCACTTCTTATTAAGTGTCTAGGTTTTCTTGAATTCTTTTCTTATTTTAATACCTATTACATTAAACCATGATTTATTTTCAATTATTTTCCTATTTTATTGTGCCTGTTCCATCTTCAAATAATTTCTTAAAATATAATCACTAATCACAGCTCATTTGATCTTATTGGTATTCTTGCTTCTGTTTTAAATTTTATTTTACCTTTCATAGCTCATAACAGCTTTTTCATGTAAAAGTTACACTCTGTACCATTTCTACTTGAATTTGGTTTTTAATACAATTTTTCTTTGCAAAAACTCAGATAAATTAAGTATTATAGCTTTTGAAATAACTCCAGATTTTGGGAATTGTCGTGGTTTTGCCCCAGCTGAGAGCTGAGCACCACGCAGCCGCTTGTTCTTTAAAAGGGATTGGGGGGAAGTTGAGGGAAGGGGAGAGGGAGGGAGAAGGGAAGGAAAAAAACCAAAACCAAGGAACCAAAACCTTGCCAGTTGTGATAAGGATAGTTTACTGGAATAGCAGAGAGATAGGTATAACAATAATAACAGGGCTTTATAGCAAAATATAAGAGACTGGTGATACACAATGCAGTTTCTCACCGAACCACACAACTCAGACCATACAGCTCAGAGCTGTCCTGAAACCAGACCATCCCCAAAACCACACATCCTGGAGCTGAGTGCTCCTCCCCCCACCAGCCCCTCTTTATGCTGAGCATGATGTAATTGGCATGGAATACCCTCTTTGACCAGTTTGGGTCACCTGTCCTGGCTGTGTCCCCTCCCTTCTCGTTAGCAGGGCGATATGAACAACTGAAAAGTCCCTGACTGCTGGGCAACAGCTAACCCATCAGTGTGTTACCAGCACTGCTCTCAGCCCAACTCCCAACCCGGCATCCCACCCGCAGCGAGAAAGGAAATGAACTCTCTCCTAGCTGAAACCAGGACAGGAATAAAACTTAGAATACTTCAAAATAGTAGTATAATTATTTGAGTTAATACCCAGCTGATATAAAAGTGAGTTACACATGCAATCAAGATGTAGAGTGATCATTAGTCTTTCATTATCACTGTTGCAGTCTTCCTCCCTCCCTCCTTTCCTTCCTTCCTTCCTTCCCTCCCTCCCTCCCTCCTTCCTTCCTTCCTTCCTTCCTTCCTTCCTTCCCCCCTTCCCCTTCTCTTTCCTCTTTTTAAATTCTTTTCTCTTTCCTCTTTTAATTTTCTTTTAATCTTAATTTTCTTTTTAATTTTAAAAAAAAAATGATTTATGTTTCTTTTCCCAGAATCAGGAATCCAACCTTAATCTTTAATACTCTGTTAACAGACAGCTTTGACACAGTTTTTTGTTGAAATTGCCTTACATTCCTTGTTCCCTTTCAGAAGGGCTTACCAACAAAACTCATTTGTTCTACAGCAATTGTAAATGAGCTCTGTGGTCAATCAGTAACCAGGCTTATTACTGACTGCTCCTGAAGTAAATGGCTCTTTTACCTCTACCATGTATTACTCTTCTCTACCTAATTTAGGAGCTGACTTACCAGAGCATAGTTAAAAAACATGGGTAAGAGGTACATGGTAACCTGCCACGCTACTGTAATGAAAAGCATAATGTCGTTAAATCTGGGGTGGCATCCAAAGGTGGGGGTGACCTTGGGAGTCCAACCCCACCAGGCACAGTGCAAATACAGGAAGAAGCATTCCAGAGTGACTTACCTTCTACCTGAGGGCAGCATCCGGGAAGGGGGGAAGGAGCATAATGAACCACCACGGGAGGATGGGGAGATCTGTGTCAAAGAGAAGAGATTGTGCTGATAGACCTTTAGCAAAGCAACTGACCTGAATCAGTCACAGGGACGTTGTACGTTACCTAACACTTTAAAGACTCCTTAACAAGTCAGCTTCTATACCCCAAGACTTCCATTGAGCCTCCTGCCAATACCAAGGTGAAGAAACCCCAGCTTCACTGCATTGATTTTCTCTAACAGATTTCTATTTGTATGCTTCTTCTCTGCCCCAGGACAACTCCTACTTTTCCAAATACCAGCAGTTCTTCCAAAAAACACTCCAGCTAATCCCACCCCTCCAGTGGGTGCCAGGTACTTTCGTAAAAGACCCATCTAGACAATATGGGACAGAGAGGCTATCACTCTGCTTTCTCGTTCTCATTGCCATGGTTTTAAGACAAAGTGGATCAGTCTGCATGAGTTAAAGAAGAAAAAGGAGATGGTGCATTGTACTGGCAAAGGCAGTGCACCAAACTGCTGTCAGAAATAACCCTTCAGGTTGTACATTTAAAGATGTTTTGTTATGAAAGCCAGAGTCATGTTTTCAGTCAATACAGCTTGAACTAGCTAATGTTGGTAGTTGATCTGATACAGGCTGTAGCAATTTGTTAAATGTTGTTGCCTACAAAGAGCAAAAAACCACATAGAAAAGTGATATACACAAATTCTTCTAAGCCAACAAAACTCAAACCTGTGGTAATGGTGTTTTAAGACACATATTTGTCTTGGTAAGGCTTGGAGAAGACTATCAAACTGGAGTAAGTACACTCAGGACATCTGGTTCCTGTGCTTACTGTGGTTCCTGCAGCTACCAGTGGAGAGAGGCTGAGCTAAGCTAGCAGCTGTGAAGGCAGCAGGCATCCAGGAGGAAAGGCAGGGAGGGGGCATGATGCTGCAGAGGTACAGCAGGAGCCTGGCAAGCAGCACTGGGCGGCATCCAGACCCTCGGAGGGCAAGTGTGATGGTACCCTGAAAGGGGAATCCAGGCATCTGGGTTAAGTCAGGGGAAGGAGAGGGAACATGATGGGGAGAAATACGGACCAGTCGTGAAAGCACTTTCAGCAGCTCTAAGAGGCAAAACAGTCTTGAGAGAATTGCAGGACTGGATCTGCTTAGCTGAGCAAAAAGAAAAGTGAGGAGGGACCCCAACATAAGCCACCAAGCACTGGGACACTTTTTATTACAATGAAGAAAAATGTAACAAGAAAAAATGGCTATCAGAGAGACCCAGGCACATTTAAGCTAGAAATAAAACATAAGTTCAATAGCACTTAACCTCAGAGCAAACAAATAAGGCCGAGGATTTTCTTTATATCTGTTTTTTTCTGGGGGCATGTGCTTTGCTCAAACTGAGTTTACAGTAAAAGCAGTGAGATTTTGTGTACTTCACGTATTCATTTTAAGAAGACTGGCTTGCTTTATACAGGGTCAGACCCCTCTCTGTCTGTGGGAAGCCTTTTTAAGGGGAACAGGTCAATCTGTAAGAAATTAATCCAGAGGCACGTCTTGGTAGCTTGAAAGAGCTAAACAGAAGACTTTACTGAGTAGAATTTTTAGTGAAACCTCTGAGAAAACAAGGCATTCAGGGTGGCTGTAGGAAACATAGGAGGTGAGGCTCTTTGGGCAGCCTGTGAAGGAGCCAACACCGTGTGGAAAAGTCCTCCAGGCTCTGAGAAGGAATCAGGGATGGGCATTTCCCCTCCAACCAAAGAACTGGATTGAAAAGTGACTGGCAGACTTAAGGTATGCCATTCCACAGGGGAGTTAGAGAACCCCTTCCTTGAATCTTGTTAAGAAAGAAGATCCCCACAAAGAACCAGTCAGATTTTTATGAAGTTCACATGACCTAACAAGAGAAATTAAGTAAATTTCTAAAATGCTGTATCATACACTGGCTTGCTGTGTTTGCCTGCAGGGAAAGTATGAGTATGGGTCAAGTTCTCTTGACCACCTTTTAGATTCAGTGGGATGGTTGGGTTGCTTTGAGCTTTGAAGTCTGTGAATGTCTGTTTTGACAAATTAACTCTATCATAGCCAAACCCAGGACAATGTGTTTGACATTTGCTGTTGTAAATTAAGTGGGTTATTTGGTTAAGGTTTAAGAAAACAAGGTTTTCTGTTAGATACATGCACAAATAACCAATAGTACAAATATTTCAGTATCAATGTAAGGAAGCAACCAGGGACATGTTTTTGTTCTTTCAGGATGTGGGAGTAATTAAATAAAACATATTTTAAGGAAAACAATGTCACTGATATCCAAAATTAATCTTCAGTGTTAACATATGCATATCTTAGACATGCCTAATCCTTTGTTAAAATCTACAGCCAAGGAATGATTGCAGCACTGTCTTCTGAATACGCTTCCATGCAGGGAAAAACCTCAAAGTCTCCTGAAGTATTGTCACTGATACCAGTGCCTTGTGTTTAAAGTGCTAACTATATCTGCCTACATGTAACATTAAATAGGTGCAACGAAAATCTATTCTGAGGAATACTAAATAAGCCAGTGGTTTAAATAAGCGTGTAGGAAGCAAAGTTGCCCATAGGGCCGTGTGTTCAGTCTTTCTACAAACATTTTCCAGTTCGTTAGAATCAAGTTCTGTATAGTTTGATTATTTTTATTATTTTTTTTCCATTCTGGTGAGCTATTTTTCACTTGAGAAACGACGGTTTTTGCTGCCGACGCATGTTAACACAAGTAGCCTTTTTGAGCTCCTCTTTCTACCACTAGATGGTAGTGTGTGTCGCTCAAAACATTTGAATGGCACTGTGACAGCGTGCATTGAGAGACTTACCCCAGGAACTTATTTTTCCTGCGTGTAAGGAAATCATTATCGTTAATCACCGTCACTTGCATTGAAAGATATGCTCTGTCCCCAAACCTGAACGTTGGGGTGAAGATCTACTTTCTTTTTGACTTCTCAGCTCTTCCAGTCCAAAGCCTACGTTGAATTCCCCTTCATACCTAACAAAAAGAAATGATGAACCTGCCTTTAAACCCTAAGATTAGGGAGATTTGGGTGTAATTTTTCTTCTGAAGTCTATGGCTGAATTAAAGCTGGGGGGGGGGCGGAGACACACGTGTGAAATTCTGAGAAAGCGATGCTTGCTCTCTCTGAATGGTCTGAACTTTTAAGCTCTTGGGACAGATGGGTCCTTCAATTGCGGAGCACTGCAGTGCCTGGCAAGGTGTGATAATGGTCTCAGTTGAGATTTAGGCGCGATTATGATACAAATATAATACATAACTTAGTTTTACCCACAACTCTGAGTTACAATAACCAGCTGGAGGGGGTGGCTCATGCCATTAGCCCAGTAGTGGGTAGATGAGTATTTTCCAGTGGCTTTTGTAACAGTAAGATGGCAGGCTGCAATTACAGGAATTGGCTGTTAGCAGGTTTTGCTTCTTGTCTTTAAGGTTTTTAATATATATGTAACAGTGGATTCCCATTCAGATTCCTCGGGTGGGATTTCTGTAGGCGGCTACAGCTCTTGATGAAGAGACTACAGACAGACAGCTGCTTCCCAAAGAGGCAAGTGCCACCACTCCTGTCAGGAAGGAACTCTGAGATCAAAGAATAAGGTTTAAAAAAGACATTAGCTTGCCTGGAGGTTTTAATACTAATTTAGCAGGAAAAAGTGTCAGCTTGTTCATGTATGTGACTTTTTTTTTTAAAGACACCATTTGTCTGAATTTTTGTTGAAACCGCTGTGCGAACATACAGACTTATGTCACCCAGCAGCCCTGATCATGAAAATATCCTGTATCTAAGATAAGAGTTTCTCTCTCTGAAAAAGGCTTAAGCGGTTCAAAACAGATTAGAGAGCCTGAAGAAACTTCTTAGAGGACAGGAGGGAGAAGGCAAGCAATTACGTCCTCACGTGGTGTTTTTCTCCTTCGTCTTGTATCCTGCAATATCTCATTAAAATTGACTGAGACCAGTAATTCACCAGTTTCAAGTCTTTGATCTGTTGAAAGAAAAAGGTCAGCAGTGCTAACTTAAGATAGGGCAACAGTGATATCTCAAGGAGCCGGCCTGTTTCCTCTGCTGTAAACTTTGGACAGTGCAGCTCAGTGGGTGGTACAGCACCATCAGTACGTTTATAGCCTGATTACAAAACCCAATCCCATATTTGGCACAGCAATGTTGTGCCAAAGGGTTTTTTTCAGTCTCTGGATAGGTGAGCCCTGATGACAAAATCACTATGTGTGATGAAATGTTAGTGCCTAAGTAAGGCCCGGGACTCTGAGCTATAGTATAAATTCTGTCTCCTCATTTGCATCTTTAAGAAATTTATTGTAACTGGAAATGAGAACCGGATTAGCCCCTCAGAGGCTTTCTCGTAAGAAGGAATGGCTGCATTTTGCCACCAGTTCTGGTTCTTTACAGCAACTCAAGCACATTTTGCTAGTAGCCATGTTTTTGGCATTGAACAGGTCTCAGGTGAGAAAACAGCTTTTTGATTGACAGTTCCTTCCATTTTTCAGACCTCATTCTTTCTTATTAGGGCTAGAATATTAGGTAAGTATTTTGCCAACTGCTGCCCAGCACCCTCTTGCTCCTTGCTGTCTTTTACCATTGTGTGTTATCGTTCTACTAGTATGGGACGTTTGAGGTAGATGTGTGAATGTCACAATAACTTTACAAAAACCCTGTGGCCTCTGAAGCTCACTTTTGGGCCCTTCCCTGGGAGCTGATGCCACCTATACATATGGAAGATACATGCTTGTCTAGGTCAGTTAGGTCGGACTAGCCAGCTAAGTACATTATGTAACCATCACTCTTCTACGTAGCAATGTCTGACATAAGCAGCTCGAGTGTGGCCAAGGAAGGTGCAGCTTTCCTTTATGGCCTTATTGACAGATGTGAAAAAGAAGGGTGGTAGGAAACCGTCTCCTTCACATCCAAAGGAAAGGAAAGGAAAAAGGCACTCCACAAATTTTTAAATTAAAGCACTTTTGGTCTCAGACCAGCAATATGATTTGTGACAAAAGTACCAAGAAAGGGTGAAGACTGGCTGTATCCATTGCCAGCAAGCAGAGATGAGACTTTTGGTGGAACATAATGGCTGTTCGTCCCAGTTGCCTTCCCACCGCCTGCTCCATGGGCTGTTTCCAGAACATCGAGGCTTGGCTGGCTTGTCCTTAGGACGGATGAGAGAGGCAAGATGTACACAGCGGCGACTTTCGTCTGATTTATCAGTGTGTGATCCAGAGTCTTTTTTTAATTCGCCTGCTTGTTGCCTAATATCCTTTAAATGAAGGTGTGTGGTCCCGTGCAGCCGTGCCACTGCAGCAGGGCCCCGCTGCTCACCTTCGCCCTGTGTGGCTGCCGTCGTCCCTGACCACACAGCTTCGCTCACCAGGCTCCTGCCAAACCTCAGCTGCTGGGTCACATCGCCCCCCTCCCGCTCTGATCGCCCGGCCGCCGCTCGTATCTCCCGCCCGGGTGCCGCTGCCCCACGGGCTGCCACCCCTCCACCCGCTGGCTCACTCACACCCGGCAGCCACCCGTTTGCCCTCACTCAAGATGGCGGAAGCAGCGCCTGACTCGGGCGGGCCACCTGTTGCCGCGACCGCGGCTTCCGATTGGCCGGCGCGGCGTGGTGCGCCCAGCACGCGGGGGGATCAGGAAGGCGCCGGAGCGGGGGTTTCGGGAGCTGAAAGGGTGCGTGTCAAAGCGGCGGGGGCAGCAGCGGGGGCCACCGGCGCCGGGCGCTCGGCGTCGCTTCGGCGGCCGCCAAGCCCCGCCCCGTGGGGGCTCCGCTCGCCCCCGGCCATGGAGAACGGCGACGGCGGCGGGAGGGGCCCGGCGGGGCAGGAGGAGCCGCCGCTTCAGCAGCCGCTGCCGGCCGGGGAAGCAGAGGAAGAGGAGGACGAGGTGGTGCTGCTGCTGCCGCCCGAGGCCGAGACGGACTGGAGCTTCGTTGACGGCGAGATGGAGGCGGTGGCGCTGCGGGACCTGCCCACCGCCACTATCGCCTGCAACCTCGACCCGCGCGTCTTCCAGGACGGCCCGTGCCGGGTGAGCGCGGCGGGCAGGCCCGCCCCACGCCGGGGGGCCGCGGGCAGGGCCGCGGGCCGGCTCCCTCTGCCGGCGAGGAGCCGCCGCTGCTGCCGCTCGGCTCGGCCGGCTCCCGCCCGCCAGGGCTGCCTCAGGCTGCTCGCGTGGGGAGCGGCGGCCTGCGGCGGGGGCGGGCGCTGCGGGACGGCGCCGGGTGGGTTGGGGGTGGGAAGGGAGCGGTAGGGCCTGGCCCGCCTCCGCCCGGGTGTCGGCGGGCGCGTTGGTCACTGAGGCCGCCCCCTTCGCCGGTCAGTGGCGTGGGGAGGCCGGGGCTGCGGCTCTGCCTCCCCGCCCGCTCTCCTGCCGTGAAGCGAGCGTCGGGAGACGCGCCGGCTCTGCTGCGGCCATGCGGCCCCTCCGCCGGCGCGGTGTGTCAAGGCTTCGCTCGGGCGCCTGTCCCCGGGTGTGATGCGGCGGCTCAGTCCGGCGGGTCCGCTGAGCCCGTGGGTGAGGGCGAAGAGGTGAACATGCCAGCAGGGACACGCACCCCCCCGCGCCCCCCCCCCGCCGCTGCCCTGCTCAGGCCGTTGCGGTTACGGCTTAGCGGGGAGCAGCGTCTGGAGACCCGGCAGCGCGCAGACAGGGTCCGGGGGACGGCGGAGCTGCCTGCCCGCGGGCACACGGCTGCGGCGCTCCTCCGAGTTGATGAACGATCTGTTTAAAAAAAAAAAAAAAAAAGAAATAAAATTTCCAGCCGCTTTTCCAGAGCAGCGAAAGGTGACAGCAGCTGCCAGAGGAATACGATAAACTAAGTAAACTGCAGCTCTTGCAGCTATAAGCAGTGACACAGAGATTTCAGAATTGCTTTTTAATGTCATCTCTGCCCACCTTGATGCAGAAGGAACGAGTTCAAATCAGTCTGACTATTTCATCCTTCTTTTACTTGTCTCAGCCCTGGCCTGAATGAAAGAACAAGCAAACCTAACTTTCATCATGGCTTTTTTATAGCTGGCTTTGCCACCAAGCTCATATTTTCTAGTGACTTTGATACTGAAGGAGATGTTTTCATTTTTAAACAGATTGAAATTAAATGGCCTTGAGAAATCAGGCAATAATTGTGCTGACTTAAAATCCTGTTAAAATAATTGGCTGTCTCTGTGAAAAACAACTTTGAGTTGCTGAAGCAGTAGTCCGACAGCTCAACCCTGTGAACAGTTACAATGCATTAAAAATGAGCTGGAAATAGGAGATGCAGCTATATTGTATTCCAGTTACTTTCTAAGGTTATATAACCTTTGATGGCGATATACATTTGTGTTGCTATGGGCACCTGCACGTGTGATGGCAATACTTGACTTCAAGTTCACTCCAAGTATGCTTAGGAAAGTTGCATGTAGTAATAGTGTTTTTCTCAGATGGGTTCTTGTGGCCCCTAAGTGTGTGTTTTCAAACAGGAGTTAGACCAATGACAGCGTAGCTGCATAGTCCCGTAGAAGACCGGGAGGTGTCTGAACACTTAAAACGTTTTCTGTTTTGATTCTAAAGAATCTCCATCTTCAGACACTTAATTTGGGTCAGAAAAAAATTGTTATGTATCCTTAATGCTACGGCAAAAATTGTTTTTTAACTGCTTAGTTTTTCCTTGCCAAAAGCTGTAGCAGGAAGGGATGAGGATTGCTTAAAATGATTAACCTCAAGTTAATTCTTAGCATAAACTGTGTTATCTTAACTGTGGGTGACAGCATGTACAGTTACTGCAGCATAGCCGTGGCTTTTAGAATTTAAATTCCTAAGGCAAAGAATGGAAGAATTATCTCCGACTTGAATAAGTATCTTTATCCAAGAGGGAAGAAAAGCCTTTTTGAAGTTCTTATACATAATGCAAAAGAAAAACAAAATGTTGAGGTGCTTGGGATCTGGTGGTGTATAAATGTAGTAGGTGTACACAGACTTTTAAGAGCTTGAAAAAAACAGCTTTGGTTTTTGCTAACTGAATCGCAGCCATTGAAATACATCATTTAGTTTCAGTAATACAGTTACAGAGATGGCGAGAGCTGACAATCCTTAAGGCTGGAAATGTACGACTGCTGTGCAGGAAAACAGCAGATTCATGGGCTGGATACATTTTTAATGTGTTGGCCAAATGTCAGGCAGCTGCAAAGAGAGAAAAGGTGGGATGAGGCACTAGGCTGCATCTCGGACTCAACTCTTTAGATGTGTGAAAGGTGGCTTCAGTGTACTGGGGTTGAATGGTATGAAAAGAACAAGGTTATATTAGAAGTGGGGGAAAGACTACGGAGTCTTCCACGCATGCATTGAGTTTTACCTCAGCACTTCCTGAATCTGGTATCCAAGAAAATAAAGGTGTTTTAGTCTAGAGTGACAACTTGGAATCTGAAAATGATTCTGAGAAAACTTTAAAAGGCTGCATTTTGTTAAAGAGCCAATTCTCAGAAAATTCATTTAGTTTACTGTGGAGTGTATACAGAAAAATGAAACTTGCTCTTATCAGTGTAGCAAATGGTCCTGTGGAACTTTGTTTCTGTGATGATAAAGGAATGAGTAAAGGTATTGTAAAATAGAACATCACGGGACGTAGTGTTTTATAGCTGTGTGCAGTGTGTTTTCTTCTGTTATGTGAACTTCCTACTTTTTCTGCTGTGTGTAGTGCTTGTAAAATACTTTGTCTAGTTAGTGGTTGTGGGGTTTTGGTGTAGTTGGTTTTTGTTTTTCTCTTCAGTAGACCCCTTAGTAATCCTGGATTGCCCTATTTGAGGAGGGTTGATCCAATCAAAGGTGAGATAGGACAGCTAGGCAATGGCTAACAAGAACTATTTCTATTTTCCCTTCCCCCTTCCCAAACAGTGAGTTGCATTTGACATCCTGGATGTGTGTGATTTTTATTTTTTCCATTGAAGTTTTGTTTCGTTTGTGTTGGATCTCTTGAAAATAGACCATCCTTTCAAGTAAGGTAATAGGTCTAGTTAATGACAGTTTATTCTGTACTTTATTCTCATGAGAGGAAATCCGACTTGCCTAAATACCGCACAGCTAGTTTGTCAGTGTCTGCTTCAGAATCTTCCAGAGAACTCTTCAATATGCAGTCTCAATTTTTGAAGAGCACAATACAGAAGAATATCTATAGATTCTCCATTCTCGTTTGTTTTCACCGAAGTACAAAAAACTATCTTACTTAAAGACGCTTTATCTGATCTTCAAGTTGACCAGTTGCCTTGGGAAAATGCTGTTTTGTCTTCCTGAAATGCCTTCTACCTTTTCACCCCCAGTTTTTTGTCAGTTTTCATGTTGACTGTGTGCTTAAGGAACTGTAGAGAAAAGCACTATTTCTTCATACAGCATGCAGATGAGTTTGATCTATTCTGTGTTCCTGTGCACTCATTTAAAAAAAAAAAAAAGCATCAATAGCTAATCACCAGAGCCAGCAATTATGGTTTTTTTTCATATTTCCATCGTCCTCAACTGGTATTCAATTTTAAAAGCCTTTTTGTGTCAGTAGAGGACACTCGGGTTTTTTTATAGAACTTGTACTGTCAAATGGCAAGTCCGGTAGGTAATAGGTGTCCTGTAATCCTGAAGGGATGTGGCATACTTCGGTGATGACTTTGAAGTTCTGAGTACAGCCACAGGAGGGCTAAGTAACTTCATTTATGCCCTGGTAGTCTCTTGCTAAGTAGGTTACCTAGGTCTGTTCTAACTGTCAGGTTTCCATTTCAGCTTAATTGTAGACAAGTATCACTCATGTAATTTGCCAATAGTAGAAGAGGTGCATAAAAAGTATCTAGAAAGAATTCAACTTTGGGCTGTTGAGAAAAGAATTATTTTATTTTTTTTTTATGGCTGAGAGATCAAAAAAAGCTTTCATGCTGCTAATTTTCCTTAGAAGGGGATGAGCTCCTTCAATTACTTTAAAATACCTAAAATTGCCTTAATCTGCTAAACCATGGAAGTTACTGCAAACTAATGAATGTAGCAGGTGGTGTCCAGTAATTAACAAAACCTTACATTCCTACATAACTCTTGATGAAACAGGCTGTTAGATCACAATAACAGGATTTTTTCTGGAGCTTGCTAGGGAAAACTTCACTGAAAGCTTAATTTTCATAGAAGCTTGGTTGCTTCTGAGGGAGCCAGTCTCCTACAGTAGTCTGTGTCCTCACATAACCTCCAGTGGCAAGCAGAAGTAGAACTGGCTATGAAACAGTGTATGTGGATTATAATCGTGTTTGGAGATAAGGCCTAAATAAAGTCAGAAGTCTCTGCGGTGGTATAACCAAGGGGGGCAGGGGGGAAAGGCAGTAATGGCAGGTATATTGCATCTTGTTAATGATTATCATAGCTTTAAAATTCTACTCTTCCTTTAGCTTTATACAGTTTCAGTATGGAAAAACTTGTTTGTGAACTGTTCTCAAAATAAAGCCGTTGTTAAATGAGCCATGCTTTTAGAAATCTTTAATTGACTTACAGCCTACTGGGATAGTCATGAGATGCTGTGTTTCTTCAGATACTTAGAGAATTACTTCTACTTTACAGGAAGTTTGTCGAATTTCTCATAAGTATTTACAAAACTTTCTTTACAAAACAGTACTTGGGTTTTCTGGTAATCTCTTCCTGTCTCAATCGCATGCCTCATTAATCCCTTTACTTAAAGTTTGCTAATCTTCTTAGATCACATTAAAAAAAAAATTATAAGTAAATTTCAAAAAGGTGAGGTGTTCATATTTTTGTGACCACAGCTCTGTGTTTGGCAACATGTTCCTGAATGGGAATGTAAAAATTACTTAATGGCATTTGTACTTTTCTGCTTGTATTTTGAAGGCTTTTTATTCTTTCACTGCCAATATCTTTCTTTTTTTTTTTGTGACAAGGTTTATAGTTTTTACTATGATACTGCTTTCCCAAAAAGCCCAGGGTTAAGATTGTTGTTCAAAAACATATCCAAACACCCTGTTTTCACACTGAACAGTAAAATGGTTAAGGATGATTAAAAAGATAAACCCCACCAGCAAACACCGAAACCAAAGATCTTCCATTATGAGCATTTTTGTAATAAAACTTCTGAAATTATTTAGCTCCTGTACGTTCAGACAATGCAGATATATTCTGTGGCTATTAACAGGTTAAGTCAGACTTTTGAGTGACTTGAAGTCTGGAAGCCATATAAATGTAATGCTGTGGCTGACGTAATAGTCTTTGACATTACAGTAGGGCGTAATATCATGCTAATGCAGTTTTATGGCTCCTGGGATGCATCCAGTCTGCCAAGTGCACAAACAGAACTTGTTCATATCTCTGCACCTGAGCACAAACATGAATTCCTCAGAGTTGTTGCGGTGCCTAACCTCCTCAGCTTCTGGGGGTTTTCAGAAAAATCCTTTTTTTTTTTTTTTTCCTTCTAAAACAGTGGCATAATGTATGAAGAGTTCTAACACTTGATACTGTGAATGAATTCTGTATGGAAACCTTAGCAATGGTCATAAAGTGAAATATCCAGTATTCCTCGCTTTGAAGACAAAAGCTGTACACTTGATAGACTTGAAGTGAATGGAGCTTTCAGTGCTTGTAGTTTGCTCTGTGACAATGCTGTCCTGTTCTTGTGGTCCATTCTTTCTATCCTATGCCTTAATAAGAAAATGGACTGTTCTACATATTATAAGTATTGAAGCTATCTCCAGTCTTAGTTTGTCTGTTTAATTTTAAGGATGGTGCTTTTGGTCTTGTTACCTGAGTGTCTTTTTTGGGCCTGTGAGCCCAGAGTAGGTTTTCTAGTTGCTCCTTCTGACTTCTCATGTGGCATGCTGAGAGGTGATTTGAATAAATTTCAAATAAATAATTCAAATCACAGAGGTGACTTGAATTTTTGAGCTGAATATTCTATATTCAACTGGAGTAGAAGGATTTGAAGAGACTGTAGAGTATTAAAGAGTTTTGGTCAAGCCGTGCTGACTGCTTTTTTTCAAACACCTGGGCTTTCAGGCATTGAATTAAGATTTAGGTGGCTTCCTTTAAATGTCCATTTACTATGCTTGTGAAAGTGCAGATAATACCACAAAGCTGTAGTACAAAGGCTGGCTTCACAAGGGGAGGGAGAATTATTTGCATTTCTGAAGCTCTTTGTTGCGCTCTGGGCATTTCAGAGAGCATAGTTAACCAGTTGAAGCTTTGATAAAATAAGGTGCTAACAGAGAGCCCTCATGCTGCAGTTTTGGGTGTGTTGGTCTTTAAGAGGAAGTATGTGAGAGCAGGTTCAGGTTTGTATCACACTTGGACTCTGTAGGTCAGGCAAAAATAATGAGTTATTTCTCTGTTAAAAATCTGCTCCCTTAATCCTTAAGGTGTGCTGATTATTCTTCAAGCAAACAATGCAAATACTTTTATAAGTAGAAATTAAATGGGAGTGTATAATATTTCTATAGTATGCTAAGTTGAGTCACGTAGGAGCTGTAAATAAAGGTAACAGTCAGATTTGTCATTGTTCAGAAACAATTTCAGTAGTACTGCATGTGGTGGTTCTTAGGTGGCTTAAAAATACCTAAAAATAAACCCAAATATTATCAAATTGTCATTAATAACAAAAAAATTATTTCCATATGATCCAGTGCTCTAATCATTAGCTCAAAGTCATGAAAAAAGATCATTGGTAAGATCTGTATTACAGTAAGATTAAGAGCTTTAATCTTCCTGGAGAATCAAATGGAAACTTGGAAGAACTCTGTCTAGTTTAAATCACTGTGTGCTGGTCACACCAACAAGTCTAGTATACATTGGAATGCTGTGGAGTGCATTTCCTTATATTTTTGCTATCTGTCTTTTTTTAGGAGCAAATTTAGCTTTGTTCTTCTGGAATACTGACGTGCATATGAAAGTAACTGCAGAATGTTAGCTATGATGCTAGCTTGAAACTTACCCCAAACACCTCTCAGTAACGTAAGTGCTTATAGAGCAATTAAGATCAGCAGTGACTGAACTGTCTTACATAGAATAGGTTTAAAATGATAAAAAGACAGTCTTTTTGGAAACAGTCATAGAGAAAGCTGAATTCTACAGCAGTTCATTACTGAAAACACTTATTCTTGGACAAGTTTTAATAAGCAATATTTATAAACTTGTAGATACAAGTAATGTGGACATTAATAAAAAATATGCTTTTTAGTGTGGTAATATCAGAGGAATTGAAAATGAAAAACTAGGAAAATAATGAAGTAGTTACACAAAGTTTATATATGGTATATTAAATAGAAGTTTTAGCTTGGGTTTTTTCTTATGTGTGTGAAAGCATTCGGGGGATCTGCATGTGTTGTTTCAGTTTTGTTGGGTTTTGAAATGGTATTCCAACAAAGTTCTGCCACCTGCCTCCACGGAGATTGTAGGTAGTTTAAATTGGTTCCTCTTGCTCTAAGTACATCCAGGTCCAAAGGTTATGTATTTCAAACTTTTCATGGAGTTGCTTCTAAAGTCAGTCAAGTAAACTGTTATGGTTTCTGTATCTGCTGATAAATAATTCAAGAGCTGTTTTGATGCCATTTGGGCAGGTAAAACCAAATGCAAAAGAAGTTGAAGCTTGTTAATGTTTGTATGTCCTGGTTTACAAAAAATAGTAAGAGAATTCAGAAGTTCTGCTTTTCACTGAGACCTGAACTTGGTGAAACAGAAGTCCCAGACCATGACATGGAGACTGGGTGGTTTTATGTGTTTTTTTCCCCCTGAAGACTTGATATGGCTAATTACAGAAGTATGTGAGGGATGGACCCAACTGAGACACTTGTAAGTAGCATAAGGATTTCACTTTGTCTGTGACAAGAGGTTTCTAGGCACCTCTGGTTTAAAAGCAACTGAGAATGACTTTATAATTAGTCAAGTTTTTTCCCATTTAGATAGCTGGAACCTGCAAAAGAAAACTATTTTGGGATTAAACCAAAGAGATCATTGGTGCAGTATGAATTTTTGTAACCTAGTGGTACGGATGATTTTCAGGCTCAGATTTTTTTTTTTTCTTTTCCAAAAAAAAGAAAAAAAAAGAGACTTGGGCTCCACTGCATTCTACAGAAAACCATTTGATGCATAAATATTTGCCAGTTCTATGACAGAAGGGAGGTGTGGGACTGAGCCACACTGTGAACTGATTGTACTTATTTTTCTAATAGAATTTGAGAATATGCTGGAAGTGCATTTGTGGAACTGAAATACTGTCTTTGGTGAACTTGAAGTTCAGAATGAGGTCTAAAAAATGATTATTTTCTAATTATTATTATTTATATGTATAATGCATAATTAAACTGTGGAAGTCATTGCCCTAGAATGTTTTGGAGTCTAGAGCCTAATATTTAAAAAGGGATGGGACTGATGAATGAGTAGTATCTGTCAAGCACACTGATTTCATTAGGGTATAACTTAATCCTCGGTATGTGAAGTGCTTATTGCCAGGATTAAACAAGAGAAAAGTAGTCTATACATACCTGGGTTTATACTGTGTGTCTTTTCCTCCAACCATTTGCTTCTGTCCGAGATAAATAATGACTCAACATAGTTAATGAAAAGAAGAAAACTATTCTAATTATTACTGGTCGTGCTCATGAAAGCAGAGTATCAATACGCCTAGTGTGTACAGTGGATTTCCTTTATTAAAGTGTAACCTCATTGTCTAAGGTAATCTGAAAAGTGAAGAGGAAAGTCAGTTCAGAAGTTAATAGTTGGTTCTGAATTGTTTTTCCTTTTTGAGGTTCTTTTTGGAGTTATCCTGATGCTGGCTGACTTCCTGGAGGGAGAACGCACTCTTAGATGTTTTGCTGAGAGTACATTACAAACCTGATGAGGCCGATTTTAGTTACTTCTTGTTCCTGAAGTACAAAAGGTGTTACAAAAAATGCAGCAGCACACACAGGTGGCAAACCAGGTAAACTCTGAGACTGTGTCATCCTGATGCAGCAGTGTTTTAACAGTGGTAAATGACCAAACTGCCCGATTAACAAGAGTGAAGTAGGAGGGAGTTGAAAGTACTGTGGTTACTTTTTTCCTGTCTATATCGAGCCTGGGTGAAGGATGTTTCTGATGGGATAAACTTGAGTTGTTTGGCAGACGATTGGCAAGGAGAAGAATAAGGTGCTTCTGGCACTTGTCTCCTGGAAGCTGCGTTGTAGCTGCCCTGTTGCAAAGCTGCAGAGAGCTGTCTGCAGGCATATGTAGAAACTGCCACAAAGGCTTGATGCTGTAACAGGTGTATGTCCTGTCTTTTAGCTGTAAATATGCATATTGGCTTTGAGTGGATATTTTGGTGACATGAGGATTGTTGGAAAAGTTGAGATATATACATCTGTCTGTATATATATCACACCCATAAATCAATTTAAAAAATGGGTGTCCTTAAACAGTCAGACTTGGACTTCTAGATGCTGTATAGGAGAGTAAACCAAAATCACTTTATTTTCTTTCACTGGTGGAATACTGTTCTGGAAGCTTCCATGAAGTTTTGAGCCTGCTTTCAAAACAAGGGGCTGTCTGGATAAGAAGGCCTCTTAAAAATTGGGATGGTTTCTAAACAAGAACTGTCTGAGAGGCATGAAGAATTGTTTCTCTTTTTCCTAGAGCTACTGTTTCCTTTCTTGGTAGAGATAGGAAGCCAGCAGAACCAAGCTGGTGAACTGCCAGAAGGTGCATGCTGTGCTGTTAGAATAAATTGGTTTTTAACTTCTTTCCAGTTATTGTAGGTGAAGCAGCCAGTCATTCTATATAGCTAAATAAAACACAGCTGTGGGCATCAACTGAAAGTATGAGAAAGGCAGAGTGTAACCCAACAAATGCAGATCATACATGGGACGAAATGTGTTAACGTTCCTACCTCTGATATTTCTTTATAGAATTTCGGGAATTCATTCAGGGCTGGTGGTTTTTCTGGGAAGTTGCAGGACTAATGTGTCCATTACTGTAGAAAGCCGAGGCTACTTTTATTCCTGCTTTTTGTCTAGAAGTGGGAATGTGTATGTTGTGGACTGGTTTGTCCAGTTCAGGGAGGAGAATGAAATTAAAAATGGGCAAAAGACGGGAAGATCAGATAAAAATTTATATATCTTGTGAGTTGTGGCATTGAATGGTAAGGATGCTTTCTCGTGTCAAGCAGAATGTAAATACTTGGGAAGTGTTGTGGAGGAAGCTTGTGTGCGTGGTTGTGTAAGCGAGAGGGCATGAATGGCATTTGTCCAGCTCCTGAGCTATGTGGATGATTCTTTGCAGGATGGATTATTTTTTCTAATCAATTTCCTGTAGTTAGACCACTTGGCACTTTGGCCATATCCCATCCAGCCGATAGCAAAGATCGGTTGGCTAATGGAAACAGTGATTAAGGGCTTGAATTTTCCTGAGGCTCCAGGGTGATAGTGAAACAGCTGCTGTTGCAGGCAGTGGAAAGTATGAATAACTCTTGCCTGGGGTTGTATAACTAAAAGAATAATCGGATCAGAGGCTAGGTTAAATCATTGTGACTTCTATTAAAAACGCTGTTAGCCTACGAGTTCACGCCTCATTGCAGCATGTAATTTAGGGACGCTAAACAGAGCCCACCTTAGGCGCAAATAGATAAAGCCTTCACATCGGGAGTCGGGTGGTGTTCACTTGAGAAAGGAGTGGGGGAGGTCAGTTCCCTGAAAGGTGTATAATGACTTCGAACGCGTTTTGAGAGCTTGTTTTTTGGTTTTGTTTTTTTTTTTCCTTTGGTATATGCAAGCAAACTTTAAAAGCGGTTTTAGGAGCCTAGCCCATAGCAGATTAAGTGCATTAATTCTTCACAGGAGACAATTTCAGGGGAGATTGTTCCTTAATTAACTACTTGAGATGCAGCTATGTCTCGTGTTTCTTCCTTAGCAAGTTGCCAAAGTAAAACTCTGTGCTTGTCAATATTAGACTGCAACGATGAAATCTTCATCTCCCCTGCTGGAATAAAAAAGGGAAACCCAAAATTTTCTGTTGGGAGGGTGGGGAGAGCAGAAGACGGAATGAGATGCAGAACTGTCTTGTTTTTCAGCAATGTTAATTGAAGCATACGTCCATAAACAATAACTGTTGCCATGAATATTCAGGGTTTTATAATGGTTTTGGGAGTTATTTTCTAATACTGATCTCTCTTCCCCGTTCAATCAAAACAGATGTGTTCTTGCCATTTACACAAATTAAATGCATCCTGAAAGGTCTACTGTTAAGTACCTCAAAAGCTTTAAATGCCAGTGGTTTTTGTTACCACTGGTGTCTCAACAGCAAATTTACCCTGAGGCATCTCTGCTTAGGTCAGATGGTCATAGGTCTATTTTGCTGGGGTTTTTTTAATGCCAAGATATTTCCTCTAGCTTTTGAAGTAATTCAGCCCTTGTGTTGCTATTGTGGCTGCTGCAACAGAAGGATTAGTTCGGTAGAAAGCTGAGCAGACTTAGCAGACAGTTGGGCTCTGCTAAAAAGGTGTAATTGATTATTTTGGTAGTATGTTTGTAAATACAGGTTATGTAACTTATTACAGTATCTAGTATGTCACTAACTTCACGTGCTGGAGAAAATGACAGTGCGTTAGACATAAACCTGACCAGAAAGACATGTGATTTAGGGTAAAATCCAGACTCTTTGGTGGCTCTTTTTATTACCTTTACTAGTGTATTTTTAAAATGCTTTTGAAATTTCTATGTGCACTTAATACGTTCTTGGAAGTATAACAACTAATTACAGTTATATTCTGCTACCCACCCAGAACATTCTTTAAAAATATTTTGAGACTATATTTCAGTCTTCTTTCCCTTACTCCAGTGGAAAATTTCATTCTTTAAAGTTCACAAAAATACCAGCCTGCTTCTGAACAGCTACTGTGGTTCTTCAAAGACTCCTGTGTTAAGAGTATAACTTTTTTTTGACTACATTTTCCCTTAGTCACAGAGAATGTATCGGAAGGTGAACACTGTAAAATATGTAACTTTTACTTGCCTATAATCTCTTTCATACTTAAGCTAAGTAAATACTGTTGTCACGCTGTAAAGAACCAGTATTAATAAAGCCCTAAAACATATGCTGTTTCCATAGAGTTTAGTCCTTCCTTCTAATTTTTGCAGTCCTTCAGGTAGTAGTTTTGGCATAATAGAGATACATTTTTTAATGAGAGTATGTTGTTAATGGCAAAAGTGATTTTTCATTAAATTTCATCAGGATTATCACCATATCTTCACTCAGTATGACCGTTCATGTACCTATCATAGCTGAAAGAACACCGTAGCAGTCTAGAAAAATCTTTTTGGGACACTCTGGCTTTACTTTTTGAAAATGATCACCAAAGTTCAAAAAAAAAAAAGCACTAAAATACACAAATGACAGATAAAGATTAAAAGAAAAAAAAAATCACTAAAATACACAAATCACAGCTAAAGATCAAACGAAAAAAATCTCTAAAGTACACATTCATGCTGCAAGCTCTTTAAAAAACCCAAACAAAGCAATATCTAGATTTAGTTTCACCTGTAACCCAGTTAATGCTTTAAATGACAAAAGGTTAACTTAGATAAAATTTGGCACATGTATGGAGACTGAAGTTTAAATGCAAGCTTCATTAAGTGCACCAGAATGATAGCTGACAACATGCAGCAGAGAATACTTGCATGAGCAGAAATACCCCGAGCTCCCACGTTGCTTTTAGAAAACAGAAGCATCAGAACTGAAAGCAAGAGGGGGAGGAGGAGGAGATTACTCCTGTCTAGTGATGAGGGAAGTGTTGACGAGTTAGGCTACTGCAGAGGCATCCTGGCAAGACCAGCCTTCCACTCTTGGCAGAGGCCATTCTTTCCGAGCAGCTGCTGTGCACTCTGGTGCCCTTATCTCTCAGGCAGGGTCTCCTGGGGCTTTTGAAGATCCTGAATTGGGCCAAGTCGATAACGTGGCCGCAGTTGGGTGGCTGCAGCGGGATACTTCTAACGGCACGGTTCCTAAGAAACACACCCTGGAATTGTCATTGGAGTTTGCAGCGTTACTGGAATTAGGTTGTATGTACGTGTGACGTTGTCCAGTGCTGTCAGAACATCATCAGGTTCTGGTGTGAAGGGACTGGGTTTGTGTCACACTGTTGCCCCTTTGTCTCTTAGGTTCGTTTCTCCCTTCTGAAAATGCCACGTGTACTCTTAAAGCTGATGACAGGTCAGAGATCTGTGTGTGTTCAATGGGCTGGGGGGTTGGAGAAGAAATTGCGAGCTTTGCCAGCTTCTTTCTTGGGAACCTCCGACGATCTGCCTCCTAGATACTGCAAATGGTAGCAAAATTAAATTTGCTATCTGAAATAATGCCTACTAAACTGTCATCTAAACAAACCTCTGACAGCATTGATGATGCAGACCTGAAGGTGTGTTTGAAGCCTAAAAGATAGGCAAAAGATTTGCTAGTCACAGTGAATTAACCAGCATAAAATTACATATAGCCACTTAATTCTTGTGCACTGTTGTGAGTCCATTTTCCCCACCCCAACGCACAGAACACAACACCGATTTTGGTTTTTTTAAGCTTTTATCTCTGAAAGCATTCTAAACTGTCTTTTTATGTCATAGTGGGCTTTTGTTAAATTAAAAGAATATTTTAGTGACTGCCTCATGGTAGATTCCTTGTAGAAGATGTCAGTGCAGGAAGTAAACAGAAATACTGAACAATGAAGCTCCATTGTAATTTGCAGTACAGGGTGTTGAAGAAGAGTCTTGTATGACATAGCTGGGACCTGAATTGATGCTATTTAGAGAGTCGTTTAGTCTGGGAAACAGATGACACTGGTGGCTATTTTTTGAGGGGTGTTTCTTTCCCATAGTTAATCAGCTGTTACAGTTACTTGTAGTAAATCCATTCTTTTAAATGCTGTGGTGGGTAGCAAAACAGAAGGCAAGTCATGCTTTAAGGAGTAAATCTAACCACTTACAAACAAACTTTTAAAATCTTAGATGTAGGAGAAACAGATGAAATAAGATCAGAAGAATTAACTTCTGATCCCTAAATGTTTGATTGTAAATTGCACAGTAGAAGTTACTTAAATTTGTGCTGGTTTTGCTTCTGTGTCACCCTTTCCTAGACTAAACCTGGTTTAAAGCCTCACTGCTTTGGCAGGGGGGTTGGACCTGATGATTGCTTGAGGTCCCTTCCAACCCCTACAGTCTGTGAATCTCAGTGTTTTGGACCTATACTTTCACCATAATTATTATGAGGACAGTTGCCCCATCGTCTTGTCCTTAAAAATTGCCCAAGTATGAGGTTTAAGTACAAAGTAAAGCCAAGTAACAGGAAAACAAAAGCCATCTTCAGGGCTTCAAAACAGCAAGGCAATAAATACAGCCACTTCCAGATAAGCTGTTGGCAGTTTGCATGAATGTAGTCCAAAAGCTTGAGGTGGTGTTGGTGGAGGAGCCTAGGTCCCTTCTAAGCCCCAGGGTGGCTCTCTGCCAGGAGGACCCGCTGCTCGTGGCACCGAGGAATTGGCACAGCGCTGGGAAGCAGCGGCCTCGGTGTGGAAGGTCAGCTGTGGTCCTTCTGAACAGTTGGACATGTCTTATAGGAGTAAAGGCTAGGGAAACTCAGAAGTTAGTGATGTCACAGACCCTGAGGATGTGTGGGGAGATAATAGTTGGATCTATAAGTCTAAAAGCAAAGAATGACTGTAAGTGTGTGCTAAAAAGTCTTGAAGTGTCAACCCAACCAGGTGGCCTTATGTCTTCAAGGCAGTAATCTTTTTTTTTTTTTTTTTTTTTAATAGATTGGGTGTGAGACAATGAAGTTTAGTACTGAACAGACAGATCTGGTTGTATTTGTTTTATAGTGTATTGGAACTTCATCCACATCTGATAGAAAAGGAATTAATGTAATTGCTACATCCTGCAGTTGAGGTTCATTACATATGAAGCAGTGCAGTAGAGCAATTTAAGAGAATTGTTCCTAGTTTAGCAGTGTGGTGTGAATTGGTTGGGTTTTTTTCCTCTCCCCGTAAAGAAAAACATGCCCTGGAAAGTTGTTACTGGTAGCTGAGATATCTTTAATGTAACTGGTAGTTTCTGAACCTCAAAGCAGACAGATGACTCTTTCTGGTAGTTGACAGCACAGCTTCTTTTGTAAAGACCACGGGTTCTTAAGGGAACTGCTGGTAAGATATGGGAGGGTTGTTCGTGTGGTTTGTTTTTTTGGTTTGTTTGGGTTTTTGTTGGTTTGGGTTTTTTTTCCCCCCACTTCTTTTTTCCAACACACTTAATCTTTGCATATATTTGCACACTGCTGTTTAATCTCTCTTCTCTCCCTTCTGCCCCCCACCCCCCATCCTGCTTGTTTCAGTATCACTTTTTTGCTGACTGTTCTGGTTAGTACTTTTCAAATAAGACAATATGAAATGCAGACTCTCTAATTCTTTTGCATTTAAATCCACAAAAACCTTGTTGTAACATTTAGGTTGCATAATGTAGAACTGGAAATGCTTGTTGTAAGCTCTTTCTTAGCCTGCTTGGCAGGTTTGAAATGTCAGCTGAAATTTTCTGGGTTGGCTTTAGTAACAACCAAGGTGGTGTTTTCCTTAGACGTTCAAGTGACTTTGAGAAGTGACCAGTCTGTAGTGGCTTAAAAATAGTGTTTCTGAAGCTCTGACTCCTGAAAGAGTATGCATTAGTCACACACATAGTGGTTTTTATAAAGAACACCTGAGCACATTAGCGTGTTTTCCTCAAAATTGTGAAAGAAAATGCTGTATCTCCCAAGCTTTCTATAGAAGTAGTTCAATCAAAACCGAATTCGTCTGGAAAAAATGATAAGCCTTAACTGTTCACGTGGGAAGGCTGTCTTTATTTCTGCATTTACTTAAAGGTTAAGTATACAATAAAAGTTTTTCTTTTGACTAGGACATGATTGTTGCAGTAACTTAATTAAGTTCCTCAGAAATACCTTGGAGAGTGGCATTAATAGCAAACAGACTAAGAATAGCTCAGGGCAGCGCCCTGAAGGGAGCTTTCCACCTTGGATGGAGAAAAGGCTTCACGGTTGTATTTTCCAAAACAGGGTTTGGGGGACTGTGAAAACAAGTAAACAAGAAAATTGAAAGCACTAGGGAAACCTAAGAAATTACATCCATGTTTAATATCCCACTGAAATTACTTTCTTATTTAACCATCACTGGAAAATAGGAACAATTTTATAAAACTGATTCTGATAGCACTGTTTTACATATATGTGTGATAATCTACGTTTCTAAAGTTGGTAAAAATTAATAGAGTGTTAGAGTATACGCACTCAAGTAATTTCAAATGGGGGCTTAATGGAAGTCTGGCAGAACTTGCCTGAAGCAGGGACTGTAAAGCTCTTACAGTGAAACTTGTAAGTCATATTCAAGCCAGGAGAAATGTGAGCAGTGCTTTGTCAGTCTGCCTGGGGAGGAACTGGGTAATCAGTTGCCTTTTTAAGCAGGAAAGAATGTCTGGTGAGAGAGATCAACCTGTTATCCTTGGAATTGCATGGAGGCAGCAACCCAAATATATAGTGTGAAGTAATGTTGCATGTAGTTTCACTATACTCAGAACTTACCTGCACATAAAGCAAAATTAAGATCCCTTAAATTTCATAATGAAAATAGGAGGAGATAAGGCTCCTGGGAACATCTTTGAAGGCTCGTATGTGTAAATAGTACCGTCCTGACTCTGGCTTTGTCAGACAGAGGATAACCAGAGCTTTGATCAGGTACTGAAGTCAGCCTCACAGGTGTGTGCTGTCTTGAACTATCACAAGGGATTTTAGAAACCAGTTGGTCAGGTAGTTTCAGGGAACTTGTAATTATTTCACAGGCCCTCTATGTAAACAATCTCTTTGTAGTCTTGTGACTTCCAAGAAAAGCACAAACTTCTAATAGAAGCTGCAAATATTCAGAAAGGCTCTTCTAAATTCCCCAACCCCCAGTCTTCCCACTGCTCTGCCTCCCTCTCTCCACACACACCCCCCCCCCCCCCAAAAAAAAAAAAAAAAATAATCCTGTTTCTTAGGCCATCTAAGGCTGGAGCTCTGGTAAATGGGGTTATATAGGAAATGGAGCGGAAAATATGTTTAAGTTTGGGGTTTTTTTCATAGTATTTTGTTGGGGAAATAAGCATTGAAAATAAGCTTTTATATTTCTTTATAAAATTTTTAAACAAATTCAATTTACATGTCCACTCTCTGTTTCCAACCTACCCTCCTTCCCAATTTCTCAAGACTTTGGTCTCAGAGGATTTGGCAGAAGTTTCCTCAGAGATGCTTCTCCTAAGAGGCTGAATAAATTTCTCATCATGTGGAACATAATTTTCACCTAAACCTTGAATCAGCCAGTGTTTATAACTACCACCCTTCTGTAAAGAAGCAAGAAGAATTGTTTGGAAAACTCCTGGTTCTGTTTGAGTGTGTCTATAGTTTTGGGATTCAAGTGTATATACTTGACTGTTCATTTTCTCTTCCCATGTAGACACTGATAGAGGATAAGTATCCTACTATTTAAACACAGTAGCCCTTTCTGGATGAATGGAAAAGGCATTAGATCTGCTGACAGCTGTGCTCTTTGAGGTTTCTTTTTGCTGGAACTGTTTGTATTTTCACTGGAGCTTTAACAGCTGGCTTTCGAGGTTGCTGTAAAGTCAGCTCCTTGTAACCTGTGCTCTGAGTCTTACCTTCAGTTGTATTAAACAGGTAACTTTGTATCTAATGATAGTTTCAGGGTTTTGTTTTGGCAGCAACATCTAAACAGTGATAAATCCCTTCTAAGAGGAGCTTACAGATAAGGACTTGATCCTCCTTTCATTTAGGAAAGTGGCAATGTTATGGCCTTAACTTTAACTGGGAACAGAATCAAGACATAAAATAGCGATGTCGGGATCAGAATGGGCAAGAGAGGATAAAATGGACTATTAAAGGATGTACTAAGTCTCGTTACGTGTCAAAGTAGAACTGTGTGGAAACCTGGAGTAACTTGTTCAGGATATCTAGCATGTGCATGTTTGCTGTGGCAGTTATTCAGGGTATAGGAGTGCTTGAGTTAACAAAGTCATATTTGACAGAATGACATCACTAAATCATGCTGTTTGCTTTTAAAGAGAGAGTCTCAAAAGATTCACAATTAGAAACTGGACAATGAGAATATACTACTTTACATACTGTTCAGACTTTGTGAAATGTTTTCCAGGAAAGTTGAGTACAGCCATGAATCACTTGTGGAAAACCCCATGGAACGAATTAGTTGAGTATTTGACCATCCTTTGCCTTCTACTATCAGGAAATAGTGCAGCTTTCCATGATTTTGTACAAATCATGTGCTGTAAATGAGAGAAGCTATACTTAGAACAGCAAGCGAATACAGTTTCTGCTTTGACTTTCCCATAGCTTTCAAAAAATGCTTATTTTGAAAAAAAATTTGAAATTTTGTATCAGACAAAAGGAGTGGATATTTATTTTTTTTTTAATCTTCAAGTTTTTGAGAGCTTTCCTACTCTCTTCCCTGACCTTGCCTCTTCTACCTGTGTTTTCCTGCTGGGATAATTTAAAAGGGAGAGCTGTTTTCACTCTTCTGAAACTCTTACTTGTCTTCTCTCCTTTGACTGTCAGGCTTTTACTCTCAAGGTAAAAGCTAAGTTGTTTCACTTCCAAGTGAAACAACTTGACTATAGCAGTGAATGTTTCTGCATCAGTACTCCACAAGGTACATACATACTTGATAATGTACCTACGCTGCAATATTGATTACTGTTTTCCGGAGAAATGCTGGAATTTGGAATATCTCATATGCAGTAAATTGGCCAAATATTTCTTTACTAGGTGGCAATGAATATTTTTCATGTTATTAGTGTAATTATCAGCGAAATTTTATAGTCTGTTGTGTGATTCACGCATGTGAATGCATTGAAGTGTTAACCTTTGTGCTGTTTGCACTGACAGGTGTGATTTGAACAATGTTAATGATTATGGCATTACAAGACTAAAAGGGTGTATCAGAAATGGCAGAAAAAAATGCATGGGATGAGGGAGTACAGCTTTCAGTCTTCTTTGAAGTGAATCCTGCAGTAGTTTTTGTGACATGGGTTGTTGATCCAAAATGCCTACGGGAGTCCTTGGTGATTGGAAGGGAGTTGCTTGGATTTAGTGAGATCCTTTCATAGATACAAAGCTGTGAGTATTGAATGACTGACAAGTCTCACTCTCTGCTGCTTCCTCTTCCTTGACAAGAGCTGGTTCTGCAAAAGGTGATGGTATCGAGTTCTTTTAGAGGGCTGCATTGGGAGTTTGTTTGAGTTTTGGTGGTTTGTTTCTTTTGGGTTTTTTTTGGTGGTGGGGTTCTTTTGGTTCTTCGTTGTTGTTTTGTGGGCAACAGCTCATGCATGGATATACTCTTGATTAGACCAGATCGGTCTAGTGGAAGAGGCTGAATATTTTGTTATTTAGTAAGCAAAAGCTACTGCATTCACTTTTCCTGTTCAGCTGTTCTGAATAACCACTGTTTCTGAAAGAGGGCCATGTAGAGCAACTTTTAGCACTTAGGCAACTTTAACTTTGGAAAGTGGATGGGTGCATTATTTTCAGTTAAATACATCTGAAGAGAACAGTCACCTTACTAACTGGGACATAGACAAAGCAGAGATGTTTAATGCCTTCTTTGCCTCTGTCTTCAACACAGTCGATGGGCTCTGGGACTCCAGTTGCCTCATGTTGGAGGACCACGACTGTGGTAATGATAAACTCCTAGTGAACCCTGAACTTGTCGGTGATTTGCTGCTCCACCTGGATCCATGTAAGTCTGTGGGCCCTGATGGGATTCATCCCAGGGTACTCGGGGAGCTGGCTGATGTCATTGTGAGACCTCTCTCAATCATTTTTCAATGGTCTTGGAAATCTGGCGAGGTCCCAGTTGACTGGAAGCTGGCAAACGTCCCAAGAAGGGTAGAAGGAAGACCCTGGTAATTACAGACCTGTCAGTCTCACCTCAGTGCCTGGTAAAATTACAGAGAAAATCGTGCTGGAAGTTACTGAAAAACACCTAAAGGACAACACAGTCATTGATCACAGCCAACACGGGTTCAGAAGAGGAAGGTCCTGGCTATCCAATCTAATTTCCTTTTAAGACAAGGTCACCCAGTTGGTTGACCAAGGTAAAACAGTTCATGTTATCTCTTTGGATTTCAGTAAGGCTTTCGATACAGTGTCTTACACTATCTTGCTGGACAGAACATCCAGCATACAACTAGACAAAGCCATAATGTGTTGGGTGGGCAGTTGGCTGAAGGATCGGGCCCAGAGGGTGATAGTAAATGGGGTTACATCTGGCTGGCAGCCAGTCACTAGTGGGGGTCCCCATGGTTCCATTTTAGGTCCAGTGCTTTTTAACATTTTCATAAACAACCTGGACATGGGGCAAGAGGGTGTCTTAAGGAAGTTTGCAGATGACACTAAATTTGGAGGAGCTGTAGATTCTGTTTAGGGTGGAAAAGCCTTGCAGAGAGACCTGGGCAGATGAGAGAGCTGGGCAGTCACCAACAGCATGAAGTTTAACAAGGGCACATACAGACTGAGGGATCAGGCGCTGGAGGCCAGCCACACTGAGAGAGATTTGGGGGTCTTGGTTGACAGCAAGTTAAACATGAGCCAGCAGTGTGCCCAGGCAGCCAGGAGGACCAACCGCATCCTGGGGTGCATCAAGCATGTCATTGCCAGCCTGTCCAGGGAGGGGATTGTCCCGCTTCACTCTGTGCTGGTGCAGCTTCAGCTTGAGCACTGTGTGCAGTTTTGGGTGCCACAGTACAAGAGGGACACAAAAATACTGGAGAGTGTCCAGAGGAGGCAACAAGGATGATGAAGGGTCTGGAGGGGAAGTCTTACGAGGAGAGGCTGAAGTCCCTTGGTCTGTTCAGCTTGGAGAAGAGGAGGCTGAGGGGAAACCTCATCACGGTCTGTGACTTCCTGATGAGGGGCCCTGTGTGGAGCCAGGAGTTGGACTTGATGATCCTTATCGGTCCCTTCCAACTTCTATGAAAGTTCTTAGCCATACAAGGTCTCCTTGAACTGAACACTGTCCTCCCTTGCTCCATACACAGAACCAAGCTTGAACTTATCACTGCGCTTCACCATCCATTTGGATTCTTTTTTCTCTTTGATTTTTGTCCACTTTACTATGCCTCAGCCACTCGTAATTATTTCTGTACTTTCTGGCCTTTAGACTCATATTCTTAAAATCAAAAATACACATACTGTACCAAATGTACTTTTCAGATTGACAGTGCTTCCTCAGTATGCATTTCATCCTGTGTGTGAAAGCTGGGAGGTGAGCCTTCTAAATAGTCCTTAGCACTCACTCATTCTTGTCTTTTTTTCCAGGGCTCAAAATTAAAGTAATTTTGTTTACAAAGGTAGCTTCAGTGATTTTTATCTTTAACCTTTTATTATAGCATGTGGATTAAACTCCTGAAGCTTGCAAATTCCTTTGTACACTAAGCATATTCCACAGATTGTGGAACAAATGTCTGTCTTCCTTTGCGTTTGTGTCTTTGGCCATCACCTTCTAGAGTTCTGAATTCTCCCTTCTTTGCATTCTGCAGCATATGTTGGTACTTGTTCTAGCTTGTCTGGAGGCCCACATAAGCTGCATGGCTGGCTTCTGCCAAGCAAAATAGCTGACAACCGAGTTCTGCATGCTTCCTCCTTGGTCTTCCTACTCTGCTCCATCTCTGCTATTTCCACGCATCTCTCTGTGACAAATGCTGTCACTTAACCCTTGATCCCAGTATCATACTTGATTGAAACTTGCCAAGAGGCTGTGGACAGTCCATTTTTTGCCTGCTGCCCAATGATTACGAGAAAACTTCGTCTGTCACTTTAAGGGGGATTTTTCCTTTGTGGATTTTTACTTGCATGAAGGAGCTCTTTCAAAGTAAAACACAATAAACAATGCCTTTTTTTCCAGATCATTCTTTAACAGATTAAATAATGACCTGAGGAGATTATCCCTGAATGGTGTCTGAATATAGTGTTATAGGCTCTTGGTAATCCTTCCAGTGAATGTAGAGTGCTCCTCAGAAATTCCTAACCTTTTAAGATGCTATTTGCTAATGACTGTTTTCTGTGTTCCAGGTGAGAACAAACTTTATGAGCTTTCCAACATACTTCCTTGGTATGCATCAGTCATAAATGTTCTCAAGTTTTCCAGAGACACCAGCTACTCTGGACTGAATGGTTTGTAGTTTCCAAGTGCAGGATGGCTTTGAGGTATCTATGAGTGAGAAGGAATTCTAGTGGTGATCAGGCTTTCAGGTGGCATTACCTGGATCAGTGATAATGGAGCATCATGGTTGCTCAGTTCAGATTAACACCTTTGTTCCAAAATGTGTCCTCTTCAACGAAGTAGAGAGGTTTCCTTGAGCTTTTTCTGTAGAGGAATCCGTTCTTTTTTCAGCAGGTTTATTCATGATCAGTTTAAGATCTGGTTTACGTTAAGAGTATTTGAATAGCCTCTTGTTGTATAATCTGTCCATACGGACTGACAGACTGCTGTGCAGCTCTTATTTACTTGTTCTGGTTTTGCCTCTTATTAAAAATCTTCTTCAATGAAACAGGCTTCATTAAAGATGAGGGGTTTTTTCTCCTCTGAAATGCTCTCAGCATATAAAATCCTAAGATACTCCCTTTTTTCCCAAAGTCCACTATTCTGTTTAGTCACTGCAGTTTTGAAAACTGTTGAATGCTAGTTCTAGCACTTAAAAATAATTTTTCTAAGTGGTGTGGTATTTTTAATATGAATAAAAAATAGATGCAAGTATATATACTGTATGAAAATGCTGATTTCCTTCCAAAATACTTGAATGAGGTCAAAATTCTAATCAATTTACTATGGATCGTTAGAGTAAATTCTTTGCAGGAGTGGAAACGTGTTGGAAAAAAAGAGTTTAAATTTTGTAATATACTTACCATATTAAAAAGTTTTCTAAATTAGTCTAGTTGGTTACTCAAATATTCTGTAGTGGAATTTCCAAATTACCACTTTTATATTACCAGTCAATGAACAGGAATTTAGTGTTTAATGCTTGGAAATGGAAGCGTAAGTCATGGATTTTTCCAAGGAAGGAATAAGCACGCTGTAGGTATTTATTTTTCAGATGGTTGGCTGGAAAACTGTCACACATTGGATCTGTAAATAGCCCTTCTGTGACAGAGCACAGCTCTCTGTTCTGTTTGAACATATGTAGGCTACATCATGCAAGCACAACAGTTTATATTTTTAAGCTCCTATTGAGAAAAGGAAAAAAAAAAAGTCCTGTAAGAGTCTATTCAGTAAAAACAGCTACATTCCTTCTTGGCAGTGCTTTTGGAATTTGTGTTTAAAAAAAAATCATCAGTGGGTTCTGTGAATCCTTGTTTAATCCCTCAGTGGGGTAATTGCGGAGCGGGTAGCTTCTGTGTGCAGAGAAATGCCTGGATTCAGCACTTGGCTTGGTAGAAACCTCACTGACGTCCATAGGTGATGCACGCTTCTGTGGTCAAAACTTTGGATCCCTTGGCACTGTGGCTTTCTACTGAAAAGAAATACAGCTTCAGGGTACAGTCTGTAGTTTCAGACTTCAAATAAGTATTTGTAATTGCTTTATGAACTAATTTGAGTAGGGTTTCTTCCTTATTCTTCTATTGAAATAATAGTAATAGATGCAGGTAGCCTTCTGGATTATTTTTTTTTTCTTCTGTGATGTGAAAAGCTGTTGAATTAAGATCAAGAAAATTAGTTAGTTAACTGGCAGTTGTTGGAAGAAGCCTGAGTTGCAATTCAAGTGTCTTTAATAGGCACATTTTTTAAGTGAAGTGAGAAGTAAGATTGGAACTTTCAAGACTTACTGACTAAGTGGTAAAGAAAATTCTCTGACAGGTATTAGAGGTTCCATGAGGAAATACTGTTTGACTGTTCCAAACCATTCTTCACTTTTTTTTAAAATTTATTTTTTTAAAACTCAGAAGAAGCTCTCTGAAGTTGCTGTAAAGTAATGGGACTGTAGGGAAGCCAGTATGCTACTTTAGCAAATGTCATCAAAAAGTAATAATAGCTCTTGGAGTACAGCTGGTTAGAAATCCTCATCTGTGAGGGGGAGTAGTCCACAGAATGACACCTGTGCATTATCTTTGGGTGTATGACTAGACCCAAATTCTCAAAAGTCCACTGGTACAATATTGAGAAACAGCTTCTGGAATGAGGGACCACCAAAACCACTGATTTGAGTAAAGGTAGCACCTTGCTGTTATGTTGAGGAGATAAATGAAGCATTTACTGCATTGATGGCCCAAGCTGCCTTTTCTACTTTCATTAGCCTTGAGGAGTGTGCATCTGTTCTGGAGGAACTCCAGATTGCAGAATTTCAAGACCTTCCAATAAGAAAATACAGGTGGAACTGAGGAGTGAATATTGCTGCATCCTTCCCTCCTTACTACTGTTTTGTTTAACTAGTCATGGTGAACTGATTTGATTTCCCAAATGTGAAGATGGAAGATTCACTGCAGCTCAGAAGCTCTGGTTCTGTTTGAGTACAGTCACGCAGGAATGACTGGGTTTTGTTTCCCACTGTCAGGTGTCACTTAGTTGTTTTGAAAGTGGAATCAAGGAGTAAAGGTAATGCTGAAGCTCTTACCAAAACACAGGCTGTGGTGGCATGCTCCTAGCAGCCTCAGATCATCAGAAATGACTGCTGGCTTCAGAGTTTTCTTGCATTAAAGAACTTGGGATCAGAGATCCTTTGTTACACATCTGAAAACCACTAATATACTACCTGAGTCTTTCAAAACAGATTTGAGAACAAAACCTTGGTTGCTTAAAGAAAAATTAGTTAGGCTTCTTAAATTGGTTTATTTTAAGCTTTAATATGCAATAGTTTATGCTTGAATAATGGTAACTCTTGATTTAAATGTTGAGTAGGGACTAAAGATAAGCTGACACAGTTTCATTCCTTCTACTTTCCCCGCTCTGTACTGACCTTTATCATTATCTCCTTCATTACCTAGAATGTACAAAGTGAGATAAAAATATCTTGATTTTATTTTTGTCTTTTCAGAGAAGTTTCAATGGATATATAAGTATATTAAACCAAAAATGCTCCCTGCCTTTTAGTCCTCCTGTGACAATCATAAAGCCTGAGAGCCAGAGAAATTTGATTTTTTTTTTTCAAGGAATATTTTGCAGACTAGGATGCTGACATCAAGCTTTTACTCAACATCCTATAAAATATGTATATATTTAGAAGACAGTCTTTCATATTAGTATCTGGATCATAACCCTGCCCAATCATCTCAAAATTTAGCTTTTTTTTAAAACTCCTGGTTTGTAAAACATATCCTGTCTTCATCACTACAGTTATACATGTATATATCAAAATAGATCACAGTTGGCTTGGATTTCTTAAATTAACCAAATTTAGGTTTGATGTTCTGTTAGTGTTTATCTATGCTGTGGATGCTGCTTTTAGCTCCAGGGTGGAAGGCAGGAGCACTGAAATTGTGTGCTTGCTACTGGAACATCTGAAGATGTGGTTTTGACCACACTGGCTTTGATTTGATAGGGTTTGAATAAAAGACTCTTGGTTGTGGGATTGGATTGTGATGGGTCTTTTTCCCACTTACCACGAGAGGTATTTGGGGAACTTGGTTCCTGTGTCTTTGAGTCTACCTTGTTTCTTGTGAGCTGTCAGGGTGTGACTGTCCTTCTGCAGGAGCTTCCATTACCAGTCACTGCTTGTTTCAGCTGCCAAAGATAGTTCTACTTATGTCACTGTCAACATTTAAATATATCTAGGTTACCATTAATGGCCCATTTCTCAGACATTTAGTCCCTGTTCAGTCTTCAGATGCCATATCCTTTATATACCAGTGTAGAAGTACAGTACCAACTCTTCCTCAGTGCCCCTTAGCCCACCCCAATGCATGGGCACTGTGCAGAGGCAGAATCGGAGTGCAGCGTTCCAGCTGTGCTAAGCATCAGAATATGTATGACATGCTTAAAGAATGCATGAATCCAACTTGAAGCATGTGCCCTGTCCCCTAGACCTCCCTCTGCTGAATCGAAATTATAAATAACTTTACAGCTGTTCCCTCTTTATAAAACAAAGTGTTCATCTTCAGAAGGTGCCCCTCACTCCAGAAATAATTATGGGGTTTTGTTTTAGTAGCTGAGGTGTACAGCATCTCTCTCTCTTTCTTTCTTTGTTTCTTTCTTAAATTGTTTCATCTTGCAGATCCCCCTGTCTGTTAATTACTGTCTAGATTTTTTTTTTCCCCACACTGGTATTCAAAGAAATAACCTTGAAAAGGTCAGGCTGATGATGATTTTTCCTAGTTATAGTTGTAGGAAGAATACCTCATGCTTCCTTTATTTCATAGCTACACAGTGCTTATGGATATTATATCTCAGGGGGGAGGGGAGTGAGGTGACGATTTTTTTTTAAACAAATAACTTCCTTCAATTCTGTTGTAAATAGTTTACAGATGCTTTTTCTGTAGTATGCAAAAATGGCCTATTAACACATTTTGGTCTAAAAGTCCTTGTTCTTTTTTAGTTCATAATAAATATAGATGATCTTTGGAGAATTTTCCTCACTTTCCCCTTTTTTAATCTCTACTCTGAGGAAAGGATTTATATAGATACCTGTATTTATAGAAGCCTTCGACAGGTTTAAGTTAGAAGAGTTGTTTAAGGATTTCCTGCCCTTCCCTTTCCATAGTTGGCCTTCTCTGTTGTGGCATGTGCACCGCTTCCATGATGAGTTATGGGCTTTGCTGGTGTTCCCATCACCTTTTCTTTCCCCTTTCTGCCTTAAATAGAAACCAATAATCAACGCTGCAACTGCATCCGGCCATGGAAATGATCTTGTTTACATTGGTCTTGGTTAAAGATCATCACCTTGCTCTTTGGCTTTTAATGTTGTGAAATTTTTTCTTGCAGGCCCCCTCCCACCCCCAGTGTGTAATGAATTGAACTATAATATTGCTGGACAGTCTTTTTTCAGGTATTTTCATCCACTTTTAAGAAGCATCGTGGGGGTGGAACGTTTATGATTAACCTTATAACAACTTTCTCCTTCTCTTCTTCAGCTACCCTACCCAATTACTGCAGAAAGGCTTGGTATTTCATGATATGCTCTTTCTACTGTAAATGTATTACCTGTAGGTAATTGTAGTGAATCAATTAATGAGTTTAAACAGAAAAAAATTCAGGAGAAATAGGTAGAGTTTTCTGAAAAAATTGTTTTGATTGGCCTTATTCTTCTATAATTTTAGTTACATAGAGGTATTCAAGTCTTGCATCCTTAACTATGTGTACTATCTTAGTGGAGGTGCAGAATTTTCATAGTTTTCCTGCTTGCTTTTGCATGTCTTGCCTAAGGTCTTAGAAAATAGTCACTCATTGCTCTGCTGTCTTTTTTTTGTCAACTGAGACTAGCTGTGTCTGTCTACAGTACATATCTACACTAGCATACAAAGTGGTAATGGTGCTGAACTGGTGCTCTGGTAAATACAGCTGACAAGTATTGAAGCTTTATATCTGAAAAGTTCCTTTCTTAGATAGGAAAGTAGTATCCAGTAGTTCAGAGATGTGTGGAGTACTTTTCTCAAATGCCACTCCTGTGCAGTACTTAACACGACTCGATGCAGAGACAGACAGGCTTCTCTTTTGTGTACCCTTTTATATGGAATCAGGTGCTTAAACTTTGTGAAAACTGCACAAATTTTTGTCTCTGCTTTTATGACTGGAAATTCAGTGACTAAAATATGTAGACATATGAAATAGTGAGGGGTTACGTGTTTGCTGTTCCACATTATAAACAAAGTTAATGAGAGGAGCTGATGATGACAGTCCTAACTCCATGCTTCGTGCCCCTTTTTCCATTTTGTCATTCTGTGGGTGTTACCTTGACTTAATACTCTGCACGTAGCTCTGTGTAATTGGGAAAACCAGTTTGTGTACTTGTCTTGCTGTGCTCTGTGTGACTTCTTTACTGTAAATAAAATTGGAGATATTTGTGCAGTTTATTCCACACTACTAAGGAATCTTCTTCTGCTTGTAAAAAGTGCTTTGTTGCAGATTATTTCTTTGCTGAGGTGCTAATCCAGTGTATATATTTTACTCTTGTCTCTTTCTGACTATCTGATGAATGTGTAGAATATAAAATCAATGAGCACACATGCAACTCTGAAAAACTCAAGGTTTTTCATAACTGCAAAGCAGAAGAAATTTTCCATTAACATTTTCAGTTGCATGACAATACTGACTTCCTCTTCGCTGTTTTTGATCTGGGTTTGCCTGGCATGGAAGAAATTTGTACAGCTAAGTTAAGGGCTGTGTTACTGCCTGACTGTGTGAGTAGGTGTTTATCCATTCCATTGCTCTGGATTAGACATCAAGGTCACCAGTCTCTGAATGCTCAGGCTATTGTAAGGATTTTGAGGAGAAAAGTATACTTGAGGGTGATTGGTCTGTCAGTTCACTTTGCTTCATAACAAATCCCATCAGGCTTTCACAAAGAAATCATGAATCATGTCCAGGTTTCCTTTCAGCTGTCTTTGTTTTGGGGGGGGGGGTTGTTTTTTGGGTTTGTTTGAGGGTGTGGGGGTGAAGTGTTGATTAATTTTTGGCTAGCTAAATGAAACTAAGAACTATGCAGGCTTTTTAAGGCAAGTGACTTAACTTGCTGCCCTCACTTGTGGCTCTTTGGTTGAGCCAGCTGGTGTTGATGTGATTTCTCTTGCTCATCAAGTAAGTTTCAAACCAAAACAAACCCCACAGTACTAAGTGTCACATATAAACAACCCACTTCTTGAATCCCAAGGGCAGGAAAAAGAAGATTTTCCAGTGATGGAGAATGTTACTGTTTCCTGACTGCAGTGTTAGTTTGCAGAGCATCCTTAAAGGCAGTTGAGAAAAATACACTGTCGAGGACGTACTCATTAGCCCTTGTGTTAAAATTCCTTAGTTTTCAGTGGGATCTGGAAGCTGGCTGTGCTTTCCTGTCAGCCCCTCCCTCTCCTTTCCCAGCTAGTAGGAAAATGAAACCAGTAAGCATATATATTCTAGGTAATTTCAGTATGTTTATCCCTGCCCTAAGTAAGGGTTAGGGCAAGATAATTAATGTGAAGACAGGAATAGAAACTATATGTTGATAGCGAAAGATCAGCAGGTATATATAGTGGGAGTATAGGGATTACATAAAGAGCACTCTCCAAGGGCGATTGTGAAAGTCTGCCAGGGATGAGAGAAAAGAATGAGCTACATTGTTTGATTTATAGCTCATAGGTGGTCAGTTCATTAGCTTACAGAATTACTGACAGAGTTATTTTCAGGTTAATTTTCTTCTTCGGACAGTTAGCCTTTGCTAATGCAGAGATTGGCAATGAACAGTCATGTTTTTTCTTTTCTTGCCTTTTTTTTTTGCTTTGCTTCTACTTCTGTGGTCTCATCTCCTCTTCTGTGCCTTGCCTATCTTACTGCATGTAGAGATGAAATTATGAACTGTTTATGGCATTCAGTCATCTTGTGTTCCCATTATTCCATGTGCTCGTTTGACTCCTTGAGCCCCAAAAGCAACCCAAAAATGGTCTCTGATTAGATTTCTCTGCCTGGAAGGTGGTCCTAGTGGAGGGTTTGTTAGGTGCTGTTGATGTTAAGGGGTGCTTTAAGTCATAATCAAGCATCTTGTCTGCAGTTTTTAGAGCTCAACTTTTAAAAACTCTATAACTTGCAAAGGAAAGATGAAACCTGAGAAAGCAGGGCTGACCACATTGTTGTGTCATGCTGTTCTTACCCATTTGATTTCCCTGATTCTTATTACCCAGGTACAGCAGCATCCTGTTGCACTGATGAACTTTGTGTGCTTTAGTACCAGACGTTATTTGGTATCTGGATGACAGCATATACCTTTAAATGGGTGATCTCCTTGTCCTTGTTCTCTTTCTGTAGGTCACTAGGGAGTCTCAGAACAAACTCTCTGAAGGCAAGAGAGAAGAAAAACAGTTCTCTGATAGTATCAGAACATCAAATCCAGAAGTTTTGCTGTGCTCTTGTTACAGACAGTTTGTTAGTATGTGATTAACAAATATTACAGGACCTGAACACCACAGAAGAAACATTGCAACACTGTCAGGATTTTGTAATGGTGGTTTTGTAACTTTGACTCTTGGTTTCTACAGTAGATCTCAGGGCTCTCACATAATGCTGCTGACTTAAGAACACAGGGTAGTGAGAATTATTTTTTTTTTCTTTTAAGAAAACGAGCCCTTCGGGGGCAGGGGTGTGATTCAAGGTAGTTTAATCCTCTAATCAAGACATTGTAGACTGCATTTTTGTTCTGATCAAGCATAGCAGTAAGGATATTAGACCACTTAAAAGTGATTTGTGTTATTTGATTTTTCCCAGAATACTAGTTCCCAGTTCAGTCCATTCCATTCATAACATGAGATATTAGTATGAGACCATCTTTTTTTGTCTGGATTGTTTCTGACTGGTGATACAAACTTAACAAAAATAATTATGATAATGATAAAATGGATCAGATTGGGCTTGGTTAATTTTCTTTGTCTTTTAAATGGATGACGTAAAAACCTAGTGTTTATCAGTAGAAGACACAATGTTTATTTTAAATCTGGGGAACACAGTGTGAAAAAATTGTTTTGTGAAGTGTTAAATATTCTCAAAAAGCAGTTGGCTTGTTTACAGCTAACACAGTAATGCATCAGGCTGTGGTCCTGGGTTAGATGACCAAGTATATTTGAAGGATGGCTGTAGTAAGAGTTGCAAAGCCATTTTCTTTGGGCCTTGGTAATGTGTAAGTGGCCTTGAGGATAGCAGTCAGAGTTGTTTTTAAGGTCTTGCTCTTCCTGATATCTGGGCTTAAAAATGTAAGCCTAGAGTTACAGAGGTATGCAAGTGCCTAGGATCTACCTGTCCTACTTTAAGCTGTGAATGCCAAAATAGGCTTTCTGAAGACTTTTACAGTTGCTGGACTGCTAGGAAGGTTTGACACACTTAGCTATATAAAGGTCTGCAGCTGGGCTGCCAAGGGCTTTCTTCTGTTGAGCAGCTCAAAGTGCCTCCTGTGCAGACCCTACGAGGAGGCTATACAAAAGAAACACTCTTTCCACCTGTCACACACAGGGATGCTGCGGTCACCTTGGCAGCCTCAGTATGTCAAATCACTCTGACTCAGTAGCAGGTTAAAGGGGGGACCTTCTTTACTTTCTTATCAGTAGCTGTAGTATTCACCTAGGATGTGGAAAGCGTGTTTTCCTTTTGTGCACAGGTGATTCATGGCCATGTTTTCCAGATGAGCATCCTGATGGTCTGTGGAGTCATGCCTGGTGCTTCCACTTCCGAAGTCTTTAAGACACTTGGCGACCTAATTCCTGGGCAAGGGCAGGATTCAAGACATACTCGGCATGATTTTCTGTGTGAGCTCAGGTGGTTCACTGTTTGGCATGGTGGCTGTTTATGAATCCTCTTCTTAAGTATCTGTGTTTCTGGGTGCAGGTCAGGAGCTTTGGAACTCAGATCCCTTCTCACTGTATATGTGCCCAGTTCAGATCTCAGCAGTGTTGAGTGACTGGATACACACTGCATCCTGTCTTCCCAGGAGCTTGGGGAGAAGGGAGCTGCTCTTTCTTCCTCTCTTTCCATCCTTCAGGCACCCAGTATATTAGGTGCTCCTGGAGCACTGGAGCCTTGTCACCAATTAATTTCTTTCAGAGTTGAGTTTAATCTCACCACGCCAGTTGTTGAGTTGTCCTTCAGAACACCTTCTCTTTTCTTGGGTTGAGCTTAATGTCAAGTGAGGGATTCCAAGGAATGGTGTTAGGAAGTTGGTCTGAGTCCTCTTTAAGGTGAAGGTAACTTCTACATTAAGGTAATGTTACAATAGCAGACAGTTTGACTACTAAATGGGGATTTTAGCCTGTGGCACAATAAGCATCCTTAACTTTAAGCAAGTAAATACAGCCCATATCAATTGATAAGGCTGTTTATTTTAATAGTTATGCATGATTAAATATTAACTTATGGCTGTCTGTTGTTTGCAAATATTTCGTAAAACTTGATGCTTATGTCATAGTCCCATGTTACAGTAAAATTAACTAAATGCACTTACAGTTTTGACAGGATTATAAATTTTGATCTGAAGCTGCATAGGAGAGTTCCAAATGGCTGCTAAAAGCTTCAGCTTAATTTCAGCATATTACTTTAAAGGGTAATGATTTTTTTAAATGACTCCTCATTAAAAAAAACCCCAATACACAACCAAAAAAAACCCACAAGGAAACCCTCCCAAACACACACCCCCAAAGAAAAACCCCACCAACACACCCCAAACACTGTGTTTTGTGCTACTTTTTGGGAAATGTTCTGAAACTGGGCTGCAGATAAACCAGAAAATGTCAGAAAACTAGGTTTCATACCTCATCACTGCTGTTGGAAGTTCAAGTTATCTCTTAAAAACCTTTTCTGATGAAGCTCCCCCCAGCCATCTCAAAACAAAACCTAAAAATCCTCCACAGTTTGAGGCTCATACGGAGTTTGTAATAAAATGAGACTGGTCGTTAATCCATCTAGTTGCTTTGAAGAAAGCTTCAAAATGAATGCTTTCTGTAATGGGGGGGAAAAAAGTATATTCCCAAGTCAATTCCTCTTAATCTCTAAACTTCAGTCCCTGTATTTTTTCCACAAGATTACTGAAAGCTATTGACCTGAGGGATTTGTTTTCCGTTCTGAAGTCTTGAAATTTTCCTCCTGGCTAATTACAGCCTATTACTCTAGACTTTGGTCCTTTAGCAGTAACATTTTCCATCTTAAGATGGGTTGTCCCATTCCAGTGAAGAGCATGTTGTCTGAGCGCTGAATGGAATTACTACCAGTGGAAACTATGCTGCAAGAGGCTCGATAAAGCAGCTGCTGTGCAAACCTCAGCTGTTTTTTCCATCCTCCCGAGCACTGGTAATTAGCATAGGGAAGCTGACTAACGTGCTGACGTCACCTCTTTCCAGTCGCAGCTTACATTTTGTTCCTGACTGCCTCAAAGCATGCAGGACTTTGTTCAGGAATTCGCTGTCATATACAGGATGCTCTGAAACCTTTTCTTTTTTTTTTTTTTTTTTTTTCTCTGAGGGGCTGGACTTGTTTCCCTTATAAACGCTGCCTGCAGGACCAAGGGCTTCCTTAAAAGTCATTGGCTTCTGCGGGAGAGCGAGTATCGCTTTGGCAAAGCACAACATGCATTTCAGAAGTTATAACTACAGTTTTAGCTCTCTCATTGCCTGCGTGGCAGATAGCGATGTCTTCAATCAAGCAGAAACAAGGGTATGCTTTATCTTTCGTGTTTTCTTGCTGTGAACTGCTGGAATGCTGAGGTCTGTAGGTGCTGTTTAAGATAGGCATACCTCGGGAGCTTGTTTGACTTATAAGAAGATTGTGGTGTGAGACAAGGGTCTTGGGTCTTACAGGTCTGCAGCAGTACACTCCGTTACGAACGAGTCTTAACTCTGGAGGTTATTAGAACTTGAGTTAGGTGTTCTTGAAAATTATGAGAAGTTTAATTCCAGGCTTCCTTGACAGTCTGTACAGAGTATTCCCTGCTTGCCTGTGCATTTTTCAGCAAATGTTTAGATGTTAATTTTGGTAGTAAGACTCAAATAATTTATAGTACGCTTCATACTTTTCATGGGGTTTTTTGGTTGGTACTGTAGTTAAGAGCATAATGTTAAAACTTTAAGGAGTCCCCTTGGATTTATATTAAGCTGATTAAAATTAATATATTGTAGGTAATGCAGTCCTGATACAGTGAATTGTTGCCTGCTGGCATACTTTAAGGAAAAAAAAACCATTTTGTTCAGCATCATATTGTTAGTAGGACATTTATGATATCTCTAATCACACACATTTTTTTAAAAACCCCAGATATAGTGCATGGATCTTGCAGGTGCTGTCTGAGTTTGTGTTGAACGTGAGCTTTGAAATGCAGTGCCCTCTCGGGAGTAGGGGAGGCAAACAACTACGGGCTTTGTGTGCGGAGGGTCCTGGTCTTGTTTCAGTCCTGGTCTTGTTTCTGAGCATGTTTTGAAGAACCTTAAGTGTGGCTCAGCAAGAAGCAGGACAGCTCTGATTTTTGAAATGACTTTGAAATGTAGTGGTTCTGTGTGCAGCTGTGGTGAGCTTGTGAAGCAGAGCTTTTCAGAAAAGAGAACATAATTCTGAAGTACTCACTATCACCTTATGTAATCTTAACGCTTTTTCTACCAATTTAAAATGCAACAGTAAAAAAAAGAGAAGTGTAATTTTATATCCTTGTTTATTCTGGCTTTGCATTGAACTCCTAGTTAGCTTTTCTGAAGATAAAATATCTGAAATCTGAATGCTTGATCTTTTGCCATCACTGAAAGAAGGCTTGTGCTTGGTTACAATGTTCTCAATGTGAGCTTGAAACACCTCACAAGGGCATGGCAGCTTCAGAGCCTCCCGCTTCTTTGCTCTGGCGTCCTGAAGTCAGAGTGGAAGCACTCTTCCTGTAAATTACATGAAAAATATCCAAGTCAGGTTTGCATAGATGCCCTAGGAGCACAAGCCCAGAGTGCAACATGGAGGTAGCCAGCTGTAGGTAGTGGTGCTTCAGTCTTGTCACGCAGCCACGGACAGTAAAGCGACTAGGCTGCAGACCTGCAAAGGTATGAGGCTTTGGTCCTGTTCCTACCCTTACCACACAGTCAAAGCAGAAAGTGTGTCAAAGGCCCTTCAGGAGCTGTAGGCTTAGTGCTTCAGATTTTTTTAGGAAAGGTAGTGGGAGCTTTTTTAGAATTTGGTTCCAGAAATAGAAGAGGCTATTAAACTAGAGTTCAATAATAAGAAGTTCATTTTCCTAAATGAAAGTAGCAGCTATTAAAGCAGGAGATGTTAATGAACTTGATTATGCATGCTGAGTCACTGAAGAAAATTACATTTAGCTTGCAAATATGCTTTTTTCATTCTTCTCTATTAAAACTGTTGTGTTGGTTTCTGTGAAAATCGCATTCTTAGACAAAGGCATGCTTGGCAGACTTTTTTCAAGGCCTTTGGATATTAATTTTATAAGACAAGCATTTCTTTTTAGTATCTTACAAATACTACTTTTTAAAATTATGTCACCAAATCAGGGTATCATGTCCAACACTTATTAATGATAATCTGTTTTTTAACAAGGATGAAAAATGCTATAGAGAAAATAATTGATAGGTTAGAAATAATCGTTTATGAAAAAGAGAGAGAAAAAAGAAGAAAAAGAAATCTAAACTGTTGTAAATACATCAATATTGATGAGCAGTAGTATGCCTCTACCAGTAACTGCAATTTATTTCTGCATTTCTTGTAGACTATTGCATATTCACTTCCTTGTCTGGTCCTTTCTTTTCAGGCCAAATTTGAATCACTGTTCAGAACGTACGACAGAGATATCACCTTTCAGTATTTTAAGAGCTTCAAAAGAGTACGAATAAATTTCAGTAACCCTCTATCGGCAGCAGATGCCAGAATCCAGCTGCACAAGACAGAGTTCCTTGGAAAGGAAATAAAACTGTATTTTGCCCAGGTAAGTCTTTTTCTGGTTATCCTTATAAGGTACTAAAGCAGAACTTACTTGAGTTAAGCTTCCACAAGTCTTCAGTCACGCTAATGAACACTGTTAATTTTTTCAGACTGGTTAGAGAATCACAGGTTGTTCCCAAGCTACAAGTATTTGGAGGCTGTTGATGTGTTTTGCATGCCCCCCTCGTACTGTTTTGATAACCTTGGGGAAAAGGAGTGGATGTTAGTGATCAGCACAGTTTAAGGGGGTGGGGGAAGCCGAGTGTGCTCTGCCAGCAGTGCACGTGGGCCCCTAGTAGTATCCAAGGGAACCCACAGGGTAGAGCTGCATGTTCAGAAGTCCACCTGCCAAGACTGCCCTCAGGACTGGGAATGGTTGTTTAGTGCACGTTGGTACTTGGAGACCACCACCAGTGCAGCTTGACAGCTGGTTAGCCTCTGCCACTAAAGAAGTGAAACTCTCAGGTTTTGGTAATCTCGGTGCTTTTTGGTAGCTTCTATGTGTTTTCCTCTGGAAGTTTAATGGGAAAATTAATCTGTGTGTGTCTGTTTCAGATGTCCCTAGGGACAGTCCTGAAGGAGCCAGTTTATTTATATACCTTCTAGAATTCTCACCACTCTCACTTGTGGTAATGAGTTTCAACACCATTTGTCATTAGGCCTTAAAGCCCATATCCAGCTTCCTCCTACTTCAGTACTTTAAGGGCAGATATTTTTCTGGTGAAATTGCTGTAAAACTCCATAATGAGAAGATGCGGATGTGCATACTTCATTGCATGTTTCATCAGAGATAGTGAATGTGGTGGCTTGTCCATATTTTGTATCCTGGGTTGTTCATATAGCTCTCTTCAAAATTATAGTTACATGCTGCCACCTTGAGTGCCTGTTACAGCATAACATCTATCCAAACCTTAAAATTCCTCATGGGCGATGGGCTCATTGACGGTAGTGAAACAGCTTTGGCTCTTCTGCTTTTTCCAGACTTTGCACATCGGAAGCTCGCATCTGGCACCACCAAATCCAGACAAACAGTTTTTGATTTCACCTCCTGCCTCTCCACCTGTTGATTGGAAGCAAGTAGAAGACGCTACTCCAGTCATTAACTATGACCTTTTATATGCTATATCCAAGCTAGGACCAGGTAAGGAGGAGTAGAAACATTAGCGTTTTGGTTGAGTACACCACCTTTTAAACCTTATGAATTTATATAACTTCTCAAATGAATTACTATCTACCAATTACATTTGTAATGTCAGAAATATTAGTAAACAGCAGTTTCTTGCACACATAGTGTCGTCGGGATCACTTGGAGGACCCAGGCCTCCACAGTGTGACTTGTCTTGTGACTTGTAGAGAGCATGAGTGTTGCTTCAATGGTATTTTAGCTTGTTCATCAGAACATTCAAGAAGCAGCTTCCTAAAAATGAAGAGGCAACCATGTAGTCCCGTACCTTTTGAAGGGATGGGGAAGTCCTCTTTCAGACTAAGACAGTGAACCAGTTAACAGCTGAGACAGCAGTATGTGTAGGAGGGAAAATATCAGTATCATCCTAATTTTCTTTTGGAGTTAAGAGGGAGAAGTTTCTGCCACTCCGTGCTCCTAATTTTCATCTGCTGCAACTTACTGGAAACTTTGAGATAGCTTTACCCTGGAAAGGAAAAGGTTTATATTAGGTTCCTCTTTGTGGTTTTTTTTTTTTAATTTCCCCTCACTGTCCAAACTAAGGGAGATACTAAGAACATATACTTACCCGTATTTCTAGCACCATCCCATAAGTTGCTTGTCATTTCAGCTAATCATGCTGTGCTGTTTATTAAGAATAGGTAGCACCCCAGATAGGGGAAGCAGTTCTACCTGCTATTTGTCTCTTAAACCAAATGCTACTTTCAAAAATACATGTAAAATTCAGCTTTTCAGTGATTAATGGTCACATCTCTTGGTGTCATTTTAGACTCAGTTAAGACAACCTTCTTAGGAGAGTTGGTGCAAATTATGTTTCCCAAAAATCTACAAGTGTGATTTAACTTGTTTGCAACTGTACTATTAAGTTTAGGGGAGAGGAAAAAAAGGCCACATCTAGCAGTGGTATCAGAGAGAATAAAAACTGTAGCCTGGATCATTTTACTGTGGCATTTTTATATACCTGTTTGCCAACCAGCCTAGGGAACAGTCTTACTAAGTCAGTAGTAAGGGGTGTGGGAGAGGGTAGGGCAGAACTTTGAGCTCCTCATGTATCAGCACTCTGTGTAGTTAGTTTAGGGTTGACTGAATGCTGGTGATACCTGACGATTCCAGTGAGAATGAAGTGCACCTCACAAACCACTAAGGGAATTCTTCTTACCTGGGAAAATTCAGCCCTTTGCAGTTTGTGGAGGGACAAAAATCTGTGCTTATACTGGCTTAAAAACTGGGATAGATTATTACCAGTTTTTAATATAAAAACACTGTCTTTTAAATGCTGTGCAAATTACAATGGAAAGAACAGACTCATACTTACAGTAGAGATACAAAATGCTGCCACAAATCATTTGTTTATCCTGAAATATGTGAACTAAGCAGATGAGATTCCGTGTAGGTCTCTAAAACTATCCCATCAAGAATGCTGCTGACATAATAAATGTTTTTATCACAGACGGTGCTTGCTGGAATAGAGCTTGGTTTTGATGAAATATGCAGAATTAATAAATAACTTCACAGCTTACTAAGTTTATCAAAGTTCAGAGCTTACTCTCAGGGTCCTGCTTTTTTTACTGCAAGTTTTCCTTTTAATTTTAGTAATGCCCAAAAGAAACCTGTAGGCCTTGAAATAACTAAGGGCATACTAAGCTATCCGAGTTGGTCCTTTTCCCCTGGCAGTTCCATTTCAAGATGCCCTGCCCTAAGCTCATGGGCAGATCTGTGATCCCTCTTCCCATCAGATATTCATACATATTGTGAGTGGTGAGCCCTGTAAAGCCGTATTTCTTGACTGTGATGTTCACTGGAACATGGAGTTAATGACTTGATGCCAAGGAGCAAGCAGGAGTTACTCCAGCACAATAGCTTGTATGTTTCTGAAGAGCTGGAGGCGAGAGCCTTTCCCCCTATGGATCTGCTCATTGTGCCAATTCCCCTTCCTAAATTTCTTGGGGAGACAGAGCAGAGACTACTTCAGAGCCTCAGCACACGAGTGTGCTGCTTGCTGCAGGCATTGGCTCCCCTGAACAGCTGATGTGCAGATCACTGTAGTCATTTTATTGGAGACTGCTCACCCCACTGAGAGGTATGAGTGTAAAGTAACGAGACAAAGCATTAAGGGGAGCTGGTCAGGGAAGCACTGAAAAGAAATAGGCTGTTCTTTCCCTGACCTAAAGTAAGATTAAAATTATTTAACACTTGGTTAAATTTAAAAGTAATTCTTTATGTTGGGGGGGAAAAAACCCACCAGATTTCAGATCAGTGGTCAATCAGATCTGTATTTTAGCACTTCTGCGCGCTGGCTGTGTTTGTATCTTAAGTATTTCACAGCATACATGCATGAAGCACGCTGTTTAGCTCTGCTGTCCCACAGAATGCTAGGACAGTGCTAGAGCACCTCTGTGTGAGGTGGGAGGAACTGACTGCATTCAGCTTTACTGACACTGAAAGCTTTTTGGGGGAAGGAAGTTCTCTGGTTTTGCCGTCGTTCAGGAAAACTGTGGGTAGATGGATGGGTAGTTACATAGGTAGGTAGGTAGATAACCTTGTACACTTTAAGAAATCTGCCAAGAAGACTTAATGACTGGTCATGTACAACACTTTCTTGAATGTACATAATTTACGTAATTGCTTTTAAGAGAATCAGCTGAGATAAGTTGAACACAGCCCATGTACTTCTGGATGGTAAACATGACTGTTGGCAATGCACCTGCCTGCACCACCTAATGTGCTGTGGCATCAGGCTTTTGTCATCAGCGTGGTACTTAGACATTTTTATGTGTTCCTTTCTTTTCAATAATTTCTTTAATACTTTTCTATAGAATGGATGTTTTTCAACGAGCTTGTTACTATTTTAACTTTCAGGAGAAAAGTACGAGCTACATGCTGCAACTGACACCACTCCCAGTGTTGTCGTCCACGTATGTGAGAGTGACCAGGAAAACGATGTGGAAGAAGAAACGAAGAAACCCAAACCAAAAATTATTCAGACCAGAAGACCAGATTATGCTCCCACCCACTTAAGTTGAGCTGCTGATGTTTTTCCAAGGGTTACAAGTTAAACACACGCAAGGGAAACATTTACTGCGGCAACAGCAGGGCACAGGTTTGGTGGCAACAGCAGCAGTTACAGTAGGAGAAATTCCAATATAAGTTTGCTCAGAAAAAAAATATAGGAACTTTCATCCTTGTTTTTGATGCTGCGGGTTGACGGGTATCAGGAGTGCATTCCCAGGTCACTGGGAACAAAAGATAGGCAGAAGACGACATTTTGAGACGTAACAGGACAAACTAGGTGTATTTTTTTTGGGGGGGGGTACCTTAGGCTGTTTCATTATAAAGCATCTGGGGGAGGCTTTCTTTGTTCTGACTCACGTAAATCCTCGAACTAATAGACTAGTCATTGTGTGGAGTACGTAGCGATAACAGAGGTGGTTTTAAAGATTTAAGTATGGGAATTGTAAACATTTTTCTTACAATAGATTTTTGTGCATGTGTATTCTTGGTCTTCTAAAGTAACTTTGCATTATTTTCTATAGTTTCTCACATGTTTCTGGAAATCTGGGAAATTGTTTAAAATATTTATTATCTCAGCGTCCTGGACTTACTATTAGATGTGTATATATACATATATATTTATATTTGGTTTTACTGGCACTCATTTTCCAGCAGGCATACAGTTTCTTCGGCACCTTATTTTGGTGCTATGTGACTTGTGTGCTTTTAAAATTTTAACCTTTTAAAAGCCTATATAGGGTTTTATCTGGCAAAGTAATGGAAAAGCGTGCAATAGGAAAGTTGTTTAAATAAGTTGACTTTAAATTATTTAAGTTTAAGTAATTTATATCTTCAGTAACATTTGTTCGGTAGCTTTGACTTTCTCATTTGGAAAAAAAAAAAGAAAATTGTATAAATAAAGTTAATGTTGCATATTCACAGCAATGTAATATTTCAGTGGAAAAAAAAAAGGTAAGAGAGTTGTGAACTCTATTCGGTCTGTGAATCTGCACTGCTGTGAGCAGAGGTTTAACAGTGATGGGAAAACTGCACACTGTGTAGAGCAGCGAAGAGAGACGGAGTGCCTTTTCCTTGTCCATTCCTGATGTGAATTGTTCTACGAGCTGCACACTTGTATCTTTTTCTACTGCTTTGTACGTCCATAAATACAAACTTTCTTAGCTTTGCTTTCAAAAAGAGCTGGTATTTACAGACACTTAATGCCAAGCAATGATGCATACTGAAGTGAGGGGTATATGTGGGAGAAGCTTTAGGGGGTTTTATATGTTAGCATTTAAAGACTGTAGCTCACGACATAGGGGTTCAGAGGAGAAAGATGGCAGAGAAGGGTATTTTATTACTTGTTTTTTAAAACGGATATTTCTCTCACTTTGAGATGGGTTTCAGTATTTTTTTTAAGAGAACTGATATCTGGGGGAAAATACCACTTGCAGTTTTAGAAAGGGTGAGTTTGAAGCTTCTCCACATGTTTTTTAGCAATCAAAGCGTGGTTCTCTCTTGGCTTGCTCTTGGCACAGTTGGGCTGAGAATGAGTTTTGTAGCCGGAGTTACTTAAAAGAAATCCATTCTGTGCCATTCGAAGCAAATGTTGACTTAAATGTCCGGGTTCACACCTTGTTTTTTAAATAAATAATATCTATATTTAAAAAGTAAGATGTATAATGAAGCCATTCTAAGCTGTGGCGTTACCGCAGGCCTGTCATTATTCAGAGCAAAATAGAATCTGATATCCTGTGACTACAGAGAGCTTGAACTTGAGTAGTAACTTGCAATTTTGGTCTTGTTTTGATTGGTATGCCCTGTACACTGAAACAAACGCTGGTCCTTGGTGTCTGTCTTGGATCCAACTCAGGTGGCACTGTCTCCATGGTGACAGTTTTAAGAGACCTAATGCCAGGTATTGCTGGAGCCCAGTTTTATGGACACGGGGTGCATGAAGTTATTTTGTGTTCCTAACAGCAGTCAGCTGGATACGTGTGCTGCTTATCAGCACACAAAATAAAACGGAGAGAAACTCTGTAGGCTTGCCACAGCTGCCTTTAAGCCTTTCCAGATTTTTTTTCCATGTTTCTCAATTTACCACTGGGTTTAGTGTTTCAATCTATTCAGTTTAAAGTTGTTGGAATAATTCTTGCTCTGTCCTTTTTCCTGTCTTTCCATGATTACCAATCAAAGCTTTAGTTTTGCCTTAGAAACCCAGGTAGCTGCTGTTCTGTTTCCTAGCAATCCTTAGAGAGCAGTGCTACTTTTCAGCTGAAAAGAACAGGACGTTAAACACCATATGGTTTTTGTCACTCTCCTACGCTGACATCTGCCTATCAAGGTGGGCACTGGAAGCCATGGAGGTCTTGGGAGCATTACAGTGTGGTTTCCCCTTCTGATGGTAATTGTAAACAAAGATTGTGAGGCGGTAACTTGCCTGTGTTTCTTCTGGTTGTATATCCTGGCTTGTGCCACCTTCTGTTATCATTACGGCAGCGTGCTGCTTGCTTTTTCTGTTCAAATGAATGTTTAGTTGGCATTTTATACAGTTGTATAGTATGGGGCATATTTAAATTAAAATATTTTGTTGTCTTCTTGTACATGTCGTGGTATTTGTGCATGAAACTAGTTGAAGATTTTGCGCCAAAACCTGAACTTTAAACTTCCAAACGCTTCTGATTTGAAAAAGGTAAGAATATTGTTCGTGATCACATCCTTACCAACAAATGAATTTATTCAGAGAAGCTTTCCAGCCTTCTGCTTAAGAGACTCACATAATCTTAATGAAAGTATGAGAATCTACTAATTAATAAAATACAGCCCAGAATATTCCAGTTAAAACCTGATTCTTCTGTGCCTATTGCTTCCTAATAAAGGTATCAGCATCTTACTATTCTATAATAATCCCTCTGCATTCATAATATCCTTACCAGGATTCTTCTACAACATGAATAATTCTGTTTTTAAAGCTCTTGGGAATAGGAAAACGTATCAGCTTTTTTAATGGTTTTGTGTGGCAAAACGTTACACAAGAGTGCATTGGAGGCTTCAGTTTCCATGTGGATGGAAATCTCACAGCAGAAAGGAGTTGCTGATATTAACACTCATCATTCTTCTCTGCGTAAGACTGGGAAGTACTGATGCTTGTAAGAAACTTTTCTATACACAGAAGTGGTTTGAAATAGCAAAGTGCTGCTGCTTGTCAATAGCAGGCCCATCCAGGAGAATTCTTGCATGGAGAAACAGAATTAACTTGGTCCTTAACTGATCTAACAACAGCTGGAAAGGGCAGTAGCCATTCCAACTGAGCCATCCTGCTTTACATGGCAACCTTACGTGGTCTTAGAAGTACAGCTCATGGTTTATGATTTGCCCTCCCCATGAGGACAGCGGCCAAGTCTCTGTAGATCCCAAAGTGATGGGTAGCCTTATCATTTCACAAAACTTGCTGTAGGTTCAGTGATAACCACCCCTCTTGTCAGATTATGCATTTGTGCATGCATGGCCTCGTTAAGGGCCTTACGTGTCACCAAGGTCATTCAACAAAGTGCAAGGCTACAAAGTTTGTCTCTACTCAGGGTTTTGTTTTTCAGACCTGCAGTGAGTGTAGTAACTTTGAAATACTGGACAAATGTGTTAGTTGTTCTCCTTGTGTAGCCCAGACTTGCTGAGGGTGGGGAAGGAATGAACTCCAGCAGCTCACTCTCATACTCTTTCACAGGTAGAGGACAGGTTTTGCCCCGGGCATAATCACCTGTCGAGTCAAGTTCTGCTTTGTCGCTGGAGAAAGAATGTCTTAGGGAAGACAAGTTCTTTAACTTGAATTTGGGATTTGTATCCATAAAGCTTGCTTCCCTGTTCTGGTATGTCCTAAACTCTCTCCTGGTTCCTAACACATGAAGTGATAGCAAGGGGTAGACCTTTACTCTAGGCACAGACTAGGTTCAGAGATTCACTTACTAGCACTTGGGTTCAGTTGTTGCACTGCTTCTACGATACTTTCTTTTATCCTTGCTGGCCCAACACACTTTGAAACATTTTGCAGAAAATTACGTCTGCTTTAAGCTTTTAATAAGTCATATTTGGATGTCTAAAAAGAGGAAACTAAAACAACCAGTACTAGCAAAGACAAGACTGTCAATAAAGCAGGACCACAGTGGTGACTGGAGTAGGTGACAGGATGGATGTGGCAGGACTGGATTTATCTTCTCTGCCAAAATTTCCATTGATAAAGTAATGACTATCACACTTGAAGCTTTCTGTCACTTACGTGGTCTGTATTTATGTATCTAAATTATAGTATCTCTGTCATCTGGCATTATTTATTTATTGGTAAGTGGCAGTTGCTTTTTTGCTGTGGCACACTTTGAGCTATGAAAGGAAATTAAATGATGGGAGTCAAAGTGAAAAGTTAAACAGGTAAAGGAGGAGACAGAGGCTCCAAGTGGCACTTTGGCACTTGGGGCGATTGTGCCACCCCGTCTGTTTGGAAGTTTCTGCCACTTGAACACCACCCCAAGAAGCTCCAGTTCTTCCTAATATTGCTTCCTCCTTTCCCCCCTGCCCTTCTTCCACAAGATATTATTCAATATTTCCAAAAGACTGAGAGTCTTTGAGGTTTACAAGTATTTCCTAGGTCTTCTTCCTGCAATGGCTTTTCCCCTCACCTAAGGGCAGGCACAGTGTGCTGTCTGTGGCTTCAGAGCTCTGTAACAGGATTTGTGACAGTCTCATGTGCTGGCAGCACAGCGCAGGGTGGCACCAACAGGAACTTCCTCAGTGGTTGCCAGTCTGGTGCTGCTCTTTCTGTTGGATTTGGAATCTGTCAATAATGGCATTCATATTTGGAGTGATTATGTACTTACAGCTTGCACTTCATAGTCTCAGTCCTATTCGTACTGTGTGTGAATCGGTTGGGAAGGAGTTTTTGGGGGCTTGTATCTTTCTCCCAACTTAAACTTTTCTTCCACTTTACCTTTTTGTCCCCTCCTTCCTACACACTGGAGTTCATCATGTACCATCTACCACACGGGTTCTTTATCTCCTTAGCTTTTTGTTTGTGCAGACCTGCCTATGCTTTGGGTGTGTGCATGTCTTTCTTGCTATTTAAGTTGTGCCAGGGATTCATTTTGTTTGTAGTCTCATTACTACTGCATCCCCCTTTAGTGAAACCTCTAAGTGCAACTAAGGGCTTTTTCTGTATTCACTTAGTGCCTGAGGTGTCATACCCTGTCTTTCCTAATCCTAATGAAATCATATCTGATTTTTCATTTGCTCTGTTGCATCTCTCCTGCTGTCATTTTTACATGCTTACCCTTCATTTTGCTGGTGCAGGTTGTTGTACCGTGTTCTGATGCTGTGCAGCTGTAACTCTGGCCACCCTGCCTCACAGGGTGTCTTGCAATACCTTCAATACCTCTGTAAGCCAGGGACAAGTCACACATGGGAGCATGATGCTGGCTGCTATCTACCTTTGTCCAAATCTCTGGAAACCTTGATGGTGCCCATTCTACTCTCCAGTGAGGAGAAGCTCATATAAGGATAAATAGATGTACAAAGAGCCCTAGACTATTGGCAGGAGTTTGTCTTGCATCATGTTTTATGTGTATCACCTATTTGCTATTTGTTACGCTTGTTAGTCAGGACAGGCTCCATCTGTTTCAGACTATGTGCATTTGATGCTGTATTTTGCTCACCATGTTGCTCAGTTTTCTATCTGGAGCCTCAGGATTAAGGGCTTTGCAAAACAGGGCTTACTGAGGCACTGCAGAAATCTGGAGGAAGAGGTAGAAAGTACATCTGTCTGTGGGTCTTCCTGTGCCACTGAGCATCACGTCTCTTGACTGATGGGATCTTGGGAGTTACTCCAGTATTAAACCTGTAAGAGGGAAAGCCAAGAGGTCCTTTAAGCATCATTCAGGTAGACATTACCATTATTAGATTTTAATTTCCTTTGTGGGAATTTGTTGGGCTTTTGGGGTGCCTAGGGATGCTGCTAGATTTAGGCATGTTCTGGAGCTCCCCTGAAAGCTCTCTGCCCCTGAGCATTCCAGTGCTCAAAAGTGTATGCTGTCAGGTCTCTGCCAAAATCCTATCATTACTTTCCCCTCTCCCTTAGGTCATAAACTTACCTCACCTGATTCTTAAGGTCTCTTCAACTTTTTTTACTGTAATGGTGGTTCTAAAGTTTTAAAAAAGCATTTTGTAAAACCTGACAGGCTTTTAAATAGATTTTGGTGAAGTCATCTTAGTGTTGTTTCCTTACAGCCTCTCTCATCAGGAAAATTAAATAAGAGTCTGACTTTCTCCTGACTAAAAGAGTCGATCAATAGGAGTCCCTTGGAATACAAGGATGTAATCTTGTATATTCTCTAAAAAAGAGATCCTGAATCTTTTTTGTTGCTGCTTCATTTCTAAGATGCAGTTGTCTAGGTTGCTTGCCCCCTCTTTTCCCTCATTTCTTTCCATTAATCAATTTGTGTGCTGTATGATCTGAGTAATAACTCACATCAGAACTTGAATGCAGTTTTCAACGGAATTGTGCATCTCCTTTCTTTTCCTCTTTGGGTCTGGCAGGTAGGGGAGACCGGTGTGACTAAGAGCCTTAAAGCCTAAGTAGATGGTTTCATTTTGGTGAAATGGAAGAGTTTTGTGGAGGTGCCCATAGGTGGAGCTAAATATCAAGCAATGTCATTGCATGCCACTGAGTAAAACTACAACTTCCACCTCCAGCTAAGGCTCCCATCGCAACAGCAGATGTGGAAAAGAAAAGATTTCGCTGGTAGGTTACAGAAGGACAGTATTCCTTGTCTCTGATCCCTTTGAAAACGGCTGGTTTGAAATAATCTGTGGGGTATAGAAGTCTTGTACCAAAATACTTTGTGAAGGTAATCATAAGCTGTTTCAGCAGTAAGATGCAATGTCGCACTCTGCTCTGCTTAATTTCGTTGATGCCACTCATGAAAGAAAGTCCACATATGCAAAGTATTTGGACCAACTTGCTAAGAAATCTTGTCCAGAGCAGGTTAACTACTGGAAGGTAGTCTTGTTTCACATCTCAGCTTGGTTAAAGGTTGCAAGGATGCAGTACAGGTTTTGAAGACCTCTGTTTCTGTGTGTGTGGCTTGTCCTTTATCACCTCTAAAAAGCACATTGAACGTGTATCCAGTATTTCACGGCAACTCATTGCTTCCAATACTTGAGTCCCTGCATCTCTGGGTATCCCTGTATGCCAGTAAGCATCCCTACAGTAATAATGGAGTTAGTCACAGGATCACAGGCTGGTTAGGGTTGGAAGGGACATCAAAGCCCATCTGGTTCCAACCCCCTGACATGGGCAGGGACACTCTCCACTAGCCCAGGTTGCCCAAAGCCCCATCCAACCTGGCCTGGAACACTGCCAGGGAGGGGGCAGCCACAGCTGCTGTGGTCAACCTGTGCCAGCGCCTCACTGCCCCCACAGGGAAGATAGATTATATATTAGGAAAAAATTAAATCCACCCTCCTTCAGCTGAAGGCCATTAACCCTGGCCTGTCACTACACTCCCTGATATACGGTCCTTCTCCATCTTTCCTGTAGGCCCCATTTAGGTACTGGAAGGCTACTATAATGTCTTCCCAGAGTCGAGTCTTCTCCAGGCTGAATAAGCCCAACTCTCTTAGCCTGTCTTCACAGGAAAGGTTTTCCATCCCTCTGACCAGCTTCATGGCCCTCCTCTGGATTCACTCCAACAGCTTCAGGTCTTTCTCGTATTGTGGACCCCAGAGCTCGGCGCAGCACTCCAGGTGCGGTCTCACCAGAGCAGAGCTGGTCACACTTCTTTTGATGCAGCCCAGGACACTGTTGGCTTTCTGAGCTGCAAGTGCACATTGCCAGCTCATGTTGAGCTTTTCACCAGCCAATACCTCCGAGTCTTTCTCCTCGGGGCTGCTCTCAATCCCAGGCTGGGCAGAAAATGGATTGTGCTTGGGATTGTGCTGACCCACATGCAGGACCTTGCACTTGGCCGTGTTGAACTTCATGATGTTTTCATTGGTCCATCTTTCCAGCCTGTCTGGGCCCCTCTGCAGTGGCAACCCATCCCTGCAGTGTGTCAACTGTACCAAAGCATTCTGTGTGGAGGCTCTTTATGCTGAGGTACAGTGGTTCAGTGGAGAGAAGTCGCTTGTCACTGAGAAGAAGCTGCTGCCGCAGTGCTGGCCTGACAGAAGCAGCCGGTTAGGAAAGGTTGGCACACATCACAGGCTTGCAGTTGGGCTTGATGCCTGTATATCCTCCCTTTTCAGGCTGGTGTTAATCTATCAAACTTTCATATTTAAGAGCCCCAAGTCAAAGGCAAGTGTAACCAACACTGAAGCTACCTGTAAAAGGTGGGGTATGATTTTATGCCAGAGAACAGAAACTATCTGGGGTATAGTTCTGTTTGCATCACATTATCGTTTGCTCTACCGACTTTCCTGTCCTTATCTTTGTGCCATGTAAATGGGAGTAAAAATTTGTGATGCTGCATCACCATTAGGTGTGTTTCAAGTATTATGGGAAAAAAATTAAAACTATTTTTGTCAACTTTTCTTCTTAAAGCCATTTGCTTTCAAGGGGCACATAGGACACATACAGCGGGAACTGGCTGGTCACGGATGTGAATGGCAAAGTTCAGATGCCCAGCTCTTTGTGGCCACTCTACAAGCTCTTTGTGGCCACTCTACAAAGTGATGCTAATTCACAGGGTGTATTTGATTTAAACAGGCAAGTTCATCCAAAAGCTTTTCTTCCTCTGAGCTATGGTCAGGCTCACACAGAGGAACAGCCATGTAAACAGACATTAAACAGCAGCAGGGAATTTTTTTTTGCCTTTTCCGAGATTGGAGCTGAATCATGTTAGATCAAACCTTGGTTATGATAAGTAAAGCAATGATAATTGATTGCTGTTATTTGAGTTGGGGAGATACCTGGCTGGCACAAAAAGCAGTTGCACAGCCCTTTGTACCCCTTCTTTTCCACTCTTAAGGCTTTGCCCATTTGGTGAAATGGAGTTTAATCCCAGTGGCCTGGTGTGGCTCAAAGAGGGAAGGTGCTGAGGCTCTTGTCATGCCCAGCCGTGACTCAAATGGTTTTGGTGCTGATGCTCTTCTGTGTAGTGGCCTGGGGGACTCGCCTCTCTTTTGGTTGATCCCCTGCTCAGTGAGGCCAAACAAATGAGCAGTCAGCTGGCACTTTGCCTGAGCAAATATGTGAAGATTCTGTGTGCGTGTATGTCTCTAGAAAGCGGCAGATTCTTTTATCTCTGTTAGTATCTTCTCAGTGTCCCTCTGGTATCTTATGTCCCATTCAAATGTTTCATTGTTTAGCCTGGAGGAGAGGAGGCTGAGGGGAGACCTTATCACTGCCTACAACTATCTGAGAGGAAGTAGAGAGGTGGATGTTGGTCTCTTCGCCCAAGAGACAGGTGGTAGGATGAGGGGGAATGGCCCCACGCTGTGCCAGGGCAGGTTCAGATCAGACATTAGGAAGAAGTTCTTCACTGAAAGGGTTATCAGGCACTGGAACAGGCTGCCCAGGGAGGGTGTTGAGTCACCAACCCTGGATGTGTTTAAAAGATGGGTAGACAAGGTGCTCAGGGATATGGTTTAGTAGAGGACAGGTATGGTCGGACTCAGTGATCTCAAAGGTCTTTTCCAACCTTGTGATTCTGTTCCCAAAAGTGCTGTTTCTGGTCTCTTGAGAATTGCAGCAGCCAGCCAGTAAACTCTACAGGCTGCAAGGAAATTTTTGTTTAGCCGAGTACTTATTCCTCAAACATGTTTGTTTAGATGCTTTATGCGTACTCTGTTCCTCAATCAAAGGAGGCAAAGTATGCAAGGAGAATACACTGCTAATACAGCTCTTGTGAGAGGGAATTACAGGATCCTTCTTGTTCTGAAACTGAAGGTCAAAACTATTGGATCAAGGCGAATGAGCTTGTCCATGATGAAGGACACATGGAAAGAGTTTTTGAGGGGACAAGAAGAGAAGAAACAGCCAAAAAAAAAGCTGCAGGGTAAAGTCTTGCCTGTAATTGCTTTTCCAGTCTGTGTAAGGTGGCTCTGTCTGGATCAAAAGGTGGCCCTGTCTGGTAGCTGCCCAAGCTGTCTTCAGATGCAATTTTTAAATGGACTGGAGTTAGTCTAAAGACCAAAAGGGTTAGGTTTGTAATTCCTCAGCCATGAGCAGGACTTCTTTCAGAGATGGAAAAGGCTTTAAAGAAGAGTTTTTGTGTGCTGAAGTCCATTGCTCCAGATGTTTTGGTGGGTTTTTTCCATGAGATTTTAAGGAAGAGCAAGTGGCATTCAGACTGAGAGGAAGAGAAGGGAGCATGCTGTGATGGAAAAGGTGGTAAGAGGCAGACAGAGGACAGAAGGACATCCTAGGAGAAGGTGAACTGATTTGGAATTGGGAAACTGGGAGGAAGCATGAACACTGAGCAGCTGTCACTCGTGTCTTTTCCTGGTTTCCTGCTGTACTTGAGATGGTTGTGTGATCTGTGACCTGATCCAAGCCAATTGTGTGGGGAAAGGGGTGAGCACAGCTGGCTCACTGTCCCTCTATCTAGTCTGGTTCCTGAATAAGAAGACAGCTTCATCAGCCCCCACCCAGGACTCTACTGCCACTATTTCTGTGCTGCATGGGCTAGTCAAGCAGGATAGCTGAGTGTCAAGCAATTCAGGTCACACACTGACACCCGTCACTCTCACTTCTGCCTGTGCCCTAACCCGGACGGTCAGCAGCAGCTGCAGTTGTTCTTGGTTGTAAGAGGGTCCCCTCGCAGCTTGGGGTGCGAGGCAGCTGGGTGCTTGCCCCGGCTCCTTGGCTTGTGCCATGCCTGCATGAAATTGTTAGGAAAAGGAGAGGTGAAAGAAATTCCTGAGGCTGAGATGAGGCATCTGCTTATACAAAGAACCAAAACAAGGAGAGTTTGACATGGACATCGGAGCCAGCTCAGCTCAGATTTCCTCTCCAGCACTTCTCAGTGCCCCACATGTGCCTCCTCATGATGGGCACAGCAGTCCTCTGGGTTCTTCATGTCAGGGGGCAGTAATACTGCTGTAGGGACCATCACGCTGTTCCTCTGTGTAACAGCAGCTCTGATCCAGCAGCTAGACCTATGGCCCTGGCACTTCACTTTCCTCTCCCAAAGCATGTGCTCCCCAGCACCAGGATCCTCACACAGCACCAGGCACCTCTAAACTCCCTACCCTCCTCCTGAGTTTTGAGGTTAAGCAAGGAAAAACTAACCTAACTTTGCTGGAGGACAAGTAGTGTGAGCTAATACTTCTACTGCCTTGGATCTCTTTGGGAAAGGCAAGACGAAAACCTTCAGGCTCGTGGAAAAAAAATTGCAGCTTATGCTGTGGGAAATCCTCAAGAAGGGACAAGGGGCTGTTGTTTCTGACATTGAGACCTTCTATTCATTTGGGTGAGTCATGGCCAGCTTTTCAGTTGGAAATCTCAGGTGTACTGAACGGTTCATATTTTTTTTTTTTTTAAATATTTTTAAAAAGACTAAACAAAAGCCCCAAGCAATGTGATGAGTAACCATGACTTTTCTAGGTCCCTTCAGCTCTGGATACTCTCTCCTTCCAGGGCAGCATTACAGAATGGAAACTTTGACACAACCTTAATTATAGGCTAGTGCTGCTGTAATACAGCTCCTGTAGGTAGGTCAAAAATCTTCCTGAGCACGGCCCGGTGTTCCAGCCCATACTTGCTGAGGAGCAGTTCTCATGGCTCACTCCTGATTAAGGAAAGTGGTTTAGCACTCAAAACTTTTACATGAGATTAAGAGGAAGGTGCAGTACATTATGCCATTAATCGCTCTGCCCAGTTGTGTTACGTGGGAGAGACATCCAGCAAGAAGCTCCTACACGTTGTCAGCCCGTGGAACCATCCAGGGAAGGAACTAGCACCATTTTGGGGGAGTGTTGTGCTGGTCAGTAGTAAAGATCCAATCTTTCCATAGTGCATGGCAGTGAATTAACTCATCCATATGTCTTGTAACTTCCTTCTCTTTCCAAGGTTTGCAGCTCAGTACTTGATCTCTCTGCTCTTACCTCCTGTATAGACCTGACATGATGCCAAAGCCATTTTGGGACACATCTTATGCATAGCCCAGTTTCCATGTCGGGGGATGTCTATGCTGAAGCAAGGTGTTGCTGTGCTGCTTTGGGGGTATGTTGCTCATTGTATTATCAGCGTTGCTGAGGGCCATGGAAGATGTGTAGGCTGTGAGGAGGAGGGAAGAACAACCACTCAGGTTAAAAGCTGTGATTAGTTGTTCACCAGTTCATGATGACTTGTGTGCTTTGCAAAGAGAGGACTGGACACCCAGGCATATGGGAGAAGACACTGAGGAGGCCAGAAAGACTAAGTTATTGAGTGAGAGTGAGGTGTCGCTAGAAACAGCCCCAGTCTATGGCTTGGCCATGATTTTCCAGGCACAGAGGAAGCTGACAGAGCTATTTAGGAGACCACTTTAAAATTGAAGTCCTATGTCAGATGAGAATTGATCTCAGTTCTGAGAAGCTGTGCCACTTCTGCAGGGTGGATGGCACAAGGTGGTGGTGAGCGGCAAGAGGGATGATGTAGGCAGCAGATGCCAGCGCTGTTCATTTCCTCAGCAGTAGGTGCCTTGCTTGGCCAGCTGAGTCACACAGAATTGCTTCTGCATCTAAATAGATGCCGAGTGCTGGCAGAGAAGGAAACGCATTGGAGAGACGCATCTGCTCTGTTACCCACAGGGTAACTCATCACAGCCCCAGGACATGCTAGCAGAGCTGTCACCTATTGCCTGTGGTGAGTGGGAGGTGACAAGGGTGCCGTTTTGCTACCATTAGTCAACCTGAACAGCAGAATGGGCCCCCCACTTGTCACAAAACCGAGTGCTCTCCTCAGCTGACGCTGCAGAACTCTGTGTCTGGAAATGGCAGACTTCTGCCGATGACACCAGGGCTTGGCTGGCTACGAGGCTGCTCGCTCTCTGCAGATGCTAGCTATTTTGCTTCCAAACATCTCAATTTCCCTGTGCTCTGCTTGATTGCACGCTGCCAGATGGCGCAGCAAATCCTGAGCCACCTCCACAAACAAACCCCCCAACACAGGCTGCAGGCGGACAGCACGTGGGGAGCTAATACTGCGACTAATCCTGCTGCCGGGCCAGGTACGTGGGGCTTCCAGGACAAGATGATAAGTAGTCGGGTGTAAGAGAGATGCCCGCTAGTGCCTCTAATGAGGGCAAGGAATGAAGAGGCTTTTTCTTTATCAGAGAATCAGCACAGAGCTGGGAAGCAGGAGGAAGGAGAGTAATGCACCCAAGAAGTGCCCTGCCTTCCTGGAACGCATCTGCCATTTTATGGGGTTTTTTTGGAGCACCAAAAAAAAATCCAACTTGTTGAGTGGGTAATCCATAAGAAAGCAAGCTTCCTTCATCCTGCTGCTTCTAAGTGGTTTAAAAATACCTATTACAAGTAGAAATTCTATTTTGCAGTGACAAAACTTTTAAAGTGCTTTTAAAGCATCTGGTAGGAAATGTAGGATGATTTTTTTTTGATGCATGTGCCAGACCTGTTCACAGAGGTCCACATTCTTTTCAGGCTCTGTGTCCCAGTCTGTCCAACCAGGCAGAATTTCAGGGTATTGCCAGAGGCCCACAGACACACCAGCAGACTAACCACACTGAACACCTGAGCTCATCTAACCACTGAGTCATGCCCACGCTCTCTGTCTTGGCACCACCATGAGCTGGCTCCAGTTTAGGCCAGTCTTTTCATTTGAGTGAAGCCCAAACCTTCAGGCATGTGAGCACCCAGGCTCCTGCGATCGTTTCCTCTGTGAGCAAATCAGACACCCCTTAAACGCGCCTGAGAACGGGTGTCAAAGCTCCGTGTAGCGCTGCAGACGGAGCCTCAAGTGCAAACAGCTGCTTGCAATTTTTCCTTTTCCATTCTCTCCTGAGCAAGCAGGTAACTTTCCCCCTGGGGAGGTGGGAGGGAAGGAGAGAGTCTGTATACTTTGCCAGGCCCCTGGCAGGTTCAGATTCCCCAGCCAGGACTTTTAACCCAGCGGGCATCAAGCTCTTACAACTAGAAGCTGTGGTCACAGCTGCTGGCAAAAGTAGTTCTGGTAATGAAAGCTGAACTCGACTGCTTGAAAGCCTTTTAATTGTAACTTGTGGATGGGGAGCTGCAAAGTGCTATTCCCTGCCCTTCCCACCACTTCTGTGACTGTTAAAACTGGAATTAAAAAAGGGTTTGCATAATTTCACCTCAAGATTTTTTTTTTTCCAACCAGTGAAAATCCATTTCCTTCCTTTCTTAGCACTTCAAAGGGTCAGGGCTAGAACCTATCCCTTCCTTTTCTCCCTTGGCTGCAATGCCCTGACTGCCAGGTGAAGGAGTGTACTGGGAGCATCTTAACAGGAATTACTCCATATATTTGTTTCTTCTTTTCCTTATAATGATTTCTTGGTACATAAAAGGGAACAGAAGAGATATCCCTGTGCATGTGCAACCACAAAATGGTGATAGATGGATGCTTGGAGTCCTTGTGTTCCAAACCAACATATTTTCACGGTTTTAATCTCAGATAACAGTGTATTATCAAACAGACTGAAATGCCAGGGAATTTTTGCTTTGATGACCGAACAGAAGGCTTTTGTGTTTGGTTTGCTTTGGGTGGAGTTGAGGGTGGGGGAAAGCACTCTTTCCCCATTTTAGCTGAAAAGAACTCTGAGCTCTTCCATAGAATCACATAATGCTTTGGGTTGGAAGGGACCTCAAAGCCCATCTGGTTCCAATCCCCCTGCCATGGGTGGGGACATCCTTCACTAGCCCAGGTTGCCCAAAACCCCATCCAGCCTGGCCTTGAACACTGCCAGGGAGGGGGCAGCCACAGCTTCTTTGGGCAGCCTGTGCCAGGGCCTCACCACCATCACAAGGAAGAGTTTCTTCCTAATATCTAATCAAAATCTACCCTCCTTCATCTTAAAGTCATTACCCCTTGTCCTATCACTACCTGCCCTTGTAACCAGCCCTCTCCAGCACTCCCCTTGCTCTGAATGCAGTTGTTCTGTTGGCTAATTGCTGTTTGGGCAGGTAGGTAAATTCTACCTCCTTGAAAGAACAATAAGCTTTGGTTTGACACATCTGATTGGCATTAGGTGCTCTACAAAGAATGGTTTCAGGGTGTCAGCCTATGCCTTGGCTGGTGCCTGGGGACTGGCCCATGGGTGCTTGCTGAGGGAGACATGCTTGTGGCAGGTGACTCAGCTCAGGGGTTTGGCAAAAAGAAACCATCAATTTCTGTATTTTGCAGACTACTGGATCGTTTCGTGCAACTGTGTGTAAAGGGGCCTTGGTGTCGTTTGGAGGTACTGAAGTGCCTGGTGTCTTGCTGGGGTTCCTCTTGTACAAAGAGAACAAAAGGTTCACCTCTGCCCAGGAAGATTGGTCACACCATGTTTCCTTGATGGACAGTTGCTTGCCATGACCTTTATTTTGGTGGGACTCCTACCTACTGCTGGCAACAAGGTAACTCTCGCTGAGCCTGTCCTTAATGCAGCGACTCATAAATGAAATCCACATAAACACCCACCCTTTAAATGTGTTTTTATGACCTGTATAATCTGATGGTGGTCACGTGGCAGAAAGGAAACCTCTGAACAAGGAGGACCGGGTCACATGAAAGCTCTCAGGAGGCCCTGCAGCAGCTCTTGGGACTCCACTGCCTCAGCACTGGGATGAACATACACCAGCTTGACCCATTCCTCAGTGGAAGATGTTACAGAATGAGGTTCTCTCAGCGTCACCAGCCACCTCAGGTGTGGAGCTCTTACTGCAAAGAGAGCATCTGCGGCCTCATCAGTGCATGTGGATGGTCTTTGTGTTAATAACACTACTCTAAGCAGGTGACCTGAGGCCTGTATGTTCCTTCCAGAGATCACGTGGCTCAACTCTCTTTTTAAAGCATGCAGAAAGGTGACATTAGGAGCAGGCTGAAATATGAATTTTGTACTACTGCAATGTCTTTGTGTTACTACCTGACCCGGCATGTAGCTGCTTCTGTCTGTTTATCTGGGAGGGTTTTTTCAGCTGCTCTTCCGGGTGATGGTGTTCCCTACGTGTGTAAGTGTTTGCAGGGTGACTGGACATTCACCTTAGATTAAAAAAAAAAAAAAAGCCAACAACAAAGCCCAAAGCCAACACAAAAAGCAGCTTTATGGAAGTAGAGTGCAAAAATAAGGAAAACTGCCTTTGATTCAATGTATGAGACGTCAGAGTTTCCAGTTTTTCCCTCTGAGTAAGGGTGAGGATCCTGCTGTGAGTTGCTGCGCTGGTGTCTGGTGCTGCCTGGGAGCAGTGATGGCCGCGGCACAGGGATCTCTGGGTCTGGCAGAAATGGGCAGGCATGAGGCTCTCCTGAGCACCAAAAGACCTGGCTGTGCCTCTCCGCCCCTTCCCACCCAAAGCCCTGCATACGCTGGAGAGGAAGCAGAGGCAGACAGGGTTTCCCAGGCCATGAATGTGCCCTTCAACAACTGAGAGGGTACCCAAGCGGCCTCTGCTGAGACCAGCCTGTGCTGCTGCCGCCACAGCAAGGGGGTCTGGGCAGACCTCTTGCACCAGGGGTGTATTTTGCAGAGGGGAGGGGCACGTGTGCGTGAGCAGAGGGTCTCATGGGGTGCAGAGGATGGGGAGCATCGCTGATTTTGTTGGCTGGATGTTGGGGAAGGGGCCATGGGGCTGTGGTCACAGGGCGCCTTGGCTGAAGGGGATCCTGGTCCCACTTGAGGATATGGATGTGGCAGCTCTGATTAAAAAGGGTTTATATCTTGGTTATTTCTCCATATGCTGGATAGGCATTTCCTCTGTCATTTCTGTCAGAAGGAACTGGGTCAATATGAGGTTTGTTTCTTGTTACTTTGAAGAAATTTTGTTTTCCTGGTTTATTCACTACTGTGAGGCAGTAGTTTAGGATCATGAGCCACTATTGACACTATTGTGTGTGACCTTTTGGGTGTGATTCAAAAGTAAACAAACCTTGGGAACACTTTTCTGTGGAAACACGAGTGGTTAATTCTGAACTTGAGATGTAGCAAGGAGAGGAAATCAGGTGTGATACAATAGGCAAGATCACTGTTGCCGTGCTGTTGCTTTGTCCTAGAAAGGTTTCCTTCAAGGTACACTTTTCTCTTTGACTCTTTTTCAAGAGGCTGCCTCACGTCCAGCAATTAAATCATGGCTGTCAATGTGTTTAATTGATTTGCCATCAGAAGCATTATTACATTTTGTGAAGGATAGGAAAAACTAAAGATTAAATTAAAGCTCAGCTTTGCTAGAGCAGGGCCGAGAGGAGGAGAGTTACAAACAGCAGCATGTATGCAAAGGATTTGAGTACTCATCCACCTCACAGCCGTTGTCATGGCAAGCCCCTGGTTCTTCCTAATGCCACAGAGCGTGTGTGTGGATAAGAGCAGGCAGGAAGGCGAGGGGCAACGTGCAGCAAATCCCCAATCTCTCCTTCTTGGCATTGCTGGGTGAGACTGGCTGCTTCTGGTGCTGGGCCAGGAGGGACGGGGTGATCAGAGGGCCAGCTGCGTCTGGTCACACGACGGTGAAGAACTAAACCTTCAAGATGGATGGTGGTGGTTGAGCTGGTAGAGCCACCTGCAGCCAGAACTGGAAGCAGGGTGACCACAGGCACCCCCATGACATGCGCCTCCGGGGCAGCCTGGGTCTGCACCGTGCATCAGGGTGTGCGTGCTGCTTTGCTGCTTCCCAAACACACACACCAGGGGGAAGATCTCAAATCACCTTGGGTTTTTTCCTCCAAGGTACTATAGGGGAAAACCTCCCCAGAGAAGTCGAGCTGCTGCTGGGATGGTGTGGGATGGGGCTAGGCAGCTGGTAACTCAGCCTGCAGTGCTCTGCAATACTCAATCCAAATGATCTGGGTGTGGGTAATATTTCCTAGGTTAAGGTGCTAAAACATTTGAGTAGCTTCCAGTGGTCCTCACTGTCTAGAAATTTCCTGTGCTGCTCCCAGGTAGCACATTGCTGGTGGTTACAGCTCCTGAACAGATGACAACCCTCAGTATTATTTATAAAGCATTTGGGTTAAAAGGTGATGCCAAGTGGAGCTTTTTCACATGAGCATAGCTTGTCGTAACACCAGAAAAAAAACATCCTCTTGGTGAGTTCTACTGGAAACTATTTGGATGGCACATTTGTTGCATTAATACAATCTGAGTAATGGATGGTGTTTGGAAACAAAACTTTCCAAACGAAAGGAATAATGTACTATATCTGCTGCAAGAGTCGAACAGCAGGAATTCACATTTTCCATTTCCTAGTGTGGAACAAACAAAGTAGACTTAAAATTAGTAGATCTGTTAGTCATTGTGTTCTGAGTGGCCTGGCCGAGTAATCCCACCGCTCGGGGAAAATGTACACAGACTTCTAAATAGAACGGACCTGCTGCCTGGCACAGGGATCGCTCACCTTGGCAAGGTGGAGCACTTGGTGTCTTGCACTTGAGTGTCTTCGTTGGTGTGTGGCAGAGGATTTAGCTTGGGTGAGGTTATAGAGAGATGGGTGATGGTCTCTTCAGCCAGGTGATAGGACAAGGGGGAATGGCATGAAGCTGTGCCAGGGCAGGTTTAGATTGGACATTAGAAAAACATTTTTTACTGAAAGAGTTGCTGGGGCCTGGAACAGGCTGCCCAGGGAGGGGGTCGAGTCACCTTCCCTGGATGTGTTAAAAAAAAGGGTAGATGAGGTACTTAGAGATATGGTTTAGTTTAGGATGAGAATGGTTGGACTTGATGATCTTCAACAGTCTTTTCCAAACTTTTTACTCTGTGATTCTGTGAGAGAAGTCAGCAACACCCAGTGCCTGGGGTTTGCTGGCTTGGGAGGTACCTGCAAAAGATACTTGCTGTGGGCTGAGCCCAGGGCGGCACGCTGCTGCTGGAGACAGCTTGCTGGGAACTAGTCAAACGTCCTGGTGACACTGGTGCTTTTGCCCTGATGACTTTTTCAAAACCGAAGGGTTTTGTATAAATTTGGGGTTTCAGTGGAACAACTGCTCTCCCATAGTAAGTTTGGGTCTTCCAAAGCATTTTTGTCTGGGTTCAAAACTTTATTTTTAGCTATCAGCTTTTATTTTATTGGCAACCTCTTTCCTGAGGACATCTGATTTTCAGTAATGAGGAGGCAGAGGTTCATCTGGGCATTTTTAAAAGCAGAAAGATAAAGTAGTTTGTTAAAACATCTCAGTAACGAAGTCCAACCCCTCTACTACAACTACTGTGACAATCTACAGTTGTGATTAAGGTCTCACCATTTGCTTGTGCTGGTGCTATCCTTGGGCTGTGACTGAGTATGGCTTATAGCAAGCAGCAAGCAATGCTTGGGCAACATGGTTTGCTTTTTCAGCCCCGACTGAGAACCAGCATGGGCTTCAGCCTTGCCTTCTGACCAAGAATGCATGGAAATTATGACTTTAGCCATAGTCCCTTATTTAAAGCAAGAGGAATGCGTGGCAGCCTGATTTAAGGAGGGACAGTTTCACTCCTGTCTAGCCTATTGTTTTGAGTGGGAGGGAATACAAAAAACCGGGAAGGCTTGTTTGCCTGGGAGGGAAAGAAATGCCTAACGTAACGAAAATACGGGGTGTGTGGAGAAAATGTCCACGTCTGGATACTCAAAGCACACAGGTATAAATGTGCACATAAAAAGCCCAGGGTGAGGAGTAGCACAGAGGGAGGGAGCTGAGTGCGTGGCAGCCCTGGCAGCCAGGGCTGATAAACATGGTGAAAATCACACCAGGGGCAGCACCTTGCCTGCCGACCCACAGCATCCATGCATGGCTGATGGGTGCTGCAGAGGGGCAACGTTTCTGCTCCCTGCATGTGCATCTGTGACTGGGGTTTACTAGAATTTCTTACAGATGGTGAAAGCAGGACTCAGCTTTTGCTGCCCAACAGCTCCCCTCCCCAGAGAGGGTAGCAGAAGAAGGTTCTTGCTTTCTTGCCGGTCTAGGAGACAATGATGTAGAATAAAAATGTTTCACAGCCCTCAGAAAGCCATCGGGTTATGTGAGTGTGCCTTTCATGATCACAACTGTCAGCCGGTCTTTGGAGCTTCAGAGAGCTGGTTCCTCCTCCTGAGCCTTCTGCTGAACTTTGCACAACCAACACATCTGTGCCTCCCTTTCTTTCTTTTATGTCTGCACAGAAAAAATAGGACAATATGCTGAGGGGCCGGGTTTTAAGGCTGGCAATATGGGTATTGTGAATCATCCAGGCATTTATTTTGGTGGACTGGTATGAAAATCTTGGGCTACACGTCAGTATCACTCTCACCATCATTGCCTTTGACTGCTAGCCATGTGAGCCACCAGCTGACATAGTCTCTAGGTTTGCCTGTTTCAGTAGCCTTGGGCTCGTGTCTCCAGATGACTGACAATAAAAGTTTGACTGGAGTGCTGACAGCCTGTCTACTGCAATTAATCTCTTCCAGCAGGCATTTGAGGTTGGCTTTTAGCGACGTCATTAGGTGGAGCTACAGCCTCTGGCACTTGGAGGCTCTGCCCCTGCAATTCATTAAACACACTGAAGATGGATGAGAACTTCAAAATCAATTAATTGTTATCATCATTGCCTCTAATTACATCACGCCTAGACTCCGTGCGAGGTTTTCTAGGTAAGTGAGAGAGGAGGTCTCTGCCACAAGGAAGTTACAGTTAACACAAAATGCTGATACAGATAAGGAAGAGAAGGACTTGCCTTGAAGAACGGAGCAGCCCAGCAGTAGACCCTGTGTCCTAGGCTCTGTTTTGCTGTTCTCCTCCTCACCTTGGTGTTGCAGGCCCTGCTTGGAGGTAAGGAATTAAGTGCTGATCAACTGAACTTGCGTAAACCTCAGCCCAAGGGAAGTAGTTAAGCTCAAGCCTCTGCAGCCTGAGTTTCTTCTCCAGACTGGAGAGCAAAATGTGTAGCAGCCGTCTGACAATGCTCACTTGGAGCAGCAGGGACAGGTATGGTGTGAGATGCTGCATGGGGTGGATCTGAGCTCGGAACCAGCTGCAATAGTGGTGCTGCCATATGGATATAACCTGTGGTCGTGGTCTTCTCATTTTCAATGGGCTTGCTGTCCAGAGGTGCTGCGGGATGCTGAATGAGTGGGCACAGTGCCACAGCAAAGCAGAAACTCCCAACCATGGTGATACTGATCCCGTGCCCCCTCTGTGTGTGTTTTTCTACGTGTATTTTTTGCTTGGGGGAAAAGCCTCGATCGTCTGAGTGTGTTCTTAATTCACAGAGATCGCTACTGTCTCTTACTGCAGCGAGACGTGGGGAATTGTCTGAAAGCCCGTGGTGTCACACAGGGAGAGCCCACTGCAGCCATGGCTGAGAGGCTGTGCCAGAGGCAGCTTAGCTTGCTTGGACACTGCTTTATTAACAGCGTTCCCCAAAAAAAGATGTGCTCTGGGCACTCAGAATAGCAGGTTAGATGGCATCAACCAGATACAGCTGTTTGCGCGTCAGAGCCGGTCAATGTTTCCTGGAAGAAAAGGAGCACAGCTCGTACCTCTGCATCAAGGCGTTTCAGAGGCCAAGTGTCCTGCCCGACACTCACGTCCTCTGAGTCAGTGCACACACTGTTGCTTTTTTCTCCTGTGAAGCGTGAGTGTCACGGCGAAGAGGAACCAGCACCGGGTGGAGTGAAACTGCTGTCAGGCTGACCTTCCTGTGCTTTCTGCTCCTAAGCCTCGGGATTTCATTTCCTCCTGCTTGGTCAGGATCAGAGAAGAAAGATACCGTATGTGTGCTAACCTCATGTGCTAACCAAGGAATGGTCTTGCCCTTCGGTTTGTAAAGTTATAAGCAAGTTGTTACAGAGCCCAAGGAGCTATTGAATATACAGGGCCCTGTGGCATCACCTCTGCTGAAGAAAATATGGGTGACATGCCTCATGCTTGGCTTTGCTGTCTGATTTAGTTGACAAATAGAGAAAGCCTTTGCTCCTTGACCCACAGAAGGACTGAGCAGCAGGCGGTTTCTCACTCACTGCTTCCCAGTGGCAGGGGTGAGGAAATCGGAGCTGTGGCGTGTGAGGTGCTGATGGGCAGCAGGATACCAGGAAGGTCAGGCTGTGCCCAGCACTCGTCTGAAAGCAGAGGAGGGCAGGGTAGATGGCAGAGAACAGCCACTGTGTGTTTCTGCTGCGCAGACCCTTGTTGGGATGACAGCAGACAGGTTTCGTGCTGGCTGAGGTGTCAGGGTGCAGTGATGGAGACCTGCTTCAATGCCTTGTCCTTGTCAGGCTGATCTGGCACCTCTGTTGCTGCTCAGGGAGGTATTTCAGGAGCAACTGCAAAAGTTCTGGGTGTGCCCTCAAGGCAGTCTGTGACACTGACTGAGGAGAAAACTGAACCATGTTAACATGGCTAAATCCATGCAAAATTAGGGTAAGGAGAGATGAGATGCTCGTGCCAGGGTTTCAGCAAAGGCTGCAAGGGTGTAGCTGCATGTCCAGAGAAAATGTGTCCCAGAGGCAACCCTGGACCTCTCACTCTGTCATGGGCCAGCGGACCAGAAACTGAAAGGATCTCAGAGGTTTCTGAAGGGTGGCAATTTGCTCGGACTGCTCGTGTCTGGTGGTTGCTCAAGGGGAAAACCAGCACAGCAGGAACATCCGCACGGCTGCTTCTGGAGAAAAGCTCACCTGTGCCTCACTGTAAGACATGCAGCTTCTTTAGGAGAAGAAAAGGAGGAGGGGGTAAGGAATAAAGCAGGACTAGCGCTGCCTATGAAAGCCTTCCTTGGCTTTCTTTGGCTTCCTTGCAGGCAAGGTTGGACCGTACGTGATGTGTGAGTAGGGGAAGCTGTGGGTTGCACGGGTGAGAGAGCAAAGGGCTAGATTGCACTATCTCAGCTAAATTAACAGAAAAATGGTTTTCACTTTAGCTTCCTGGGATACAAGGTGTCCCCCCCCCAACTACCACCATGATCTGGCTGTTCTGAATTGGTACATTTTTGAGCACATCGTTCCTAGCCCATGGAGGGCCCTCCTCTCCCAGCCTTACCTAGCAATTTAGTGCAAATTCCTGTGAGATTAGAGGGAGCATCTGGACAGCTTGTTTCTTCTGTAGCTTAAGGGGATCTTTGATCTTTCTTTCTTCCAGCAATACTGCCAGCGAAATTGGCTTCTGAGCATAAAACATCTCTGCTTCTCGGTGCATTGGGAGATCTGCTGATGAAAATGTGGGTATAAAATGCTCTCTGAGGTGGCTGGATTCAGTGGAGGAAAATCCAAAGGTTCAATATTACTTTTGCTTAAGCAACATAGTGCCAAAGGAGAACAGTGCAAACCTGTCATGCTTACAATACTTTAAACATTGGGAGGATTAATAAATCTCCAGCAGCTGTGGTGGCTTACAGAAGCCCTTTCTGCCTGACACCATGGCTCTGCACGGGTCATTGTGAGTACAAACCCTCCGCTGCCCACACAGGTTTTGGGGGATGGGAGTGGGGTTGTTTTTTTGGAGACCCTATCCTTCAGTGGCTGTCAGCTCTCTAATACCAAGGGATCTAGTTTGATTGGGTGTGCTTTGTGAACATAACCTTTCAGTTTTGCCACCTGATTGAGTTGGGACTGTGGTTTGTCAGGCCCACATGTTTCCCTCTGAGGGGAGGGGAGAGGAGGAGAGCTGGGCGCCACTGAGGGACACCACTGAGTGGTGAAGGGGAGCATTGTCTGAGTACCCCTTGCTCCACCAGGGGTGCTGCCATGCCATCAGGAGAGCGTGCACAATTCACTGACCGCTCTCCCAGAGCATAGACGTGCTGTGCACCTCTGGGTGCTCAGCTGGGGCTGTGATGGGTATGGCGCGACACCTCACCACCTCCAGCTTACGGCTGCAGCAGAGGTTGCTCGGTGAGTTGAAGATACAATTTTAGATACAGTAGGGAGCAGGGATTTGGGTTGGGGGTGGGTTTTTTTAGTACTATCTTGTCTTTACATGGTTGGGTGGAACAAGTGACAACGAAACCCGCTCAGTCATATGATGTCATTTGGTACCTTGTAAATCCTGAAACCTGCACCTCTAAGGTCTGTGCTTTGGAAAAATGCCATTCTGATTTCTTAATGGGCTTGGACATGGATTTTGACTCCTGTGTACTGCAAGGGAGGAGAAAGTTTAGAGTATGTTCCACTCACTAATTAGCATTAGCATGACACCAGCATTGAAGTGTAGTGGGGTCTGTGGTGCTTTTCCACTGCACTGTTTTCATGGGCTTTTTTCTGATAATGCTTTATTTTTAGGAGAACATAGCTTTTGTAATTCCACCTGCTTTAAGTGAGATCTTCGGACACCATCTTTAAATCCTCACTCAAAATATGCCTGAAGTGCTATTTTAGCTGTACTTTGCTCAATATAACCCTTCCTCTTGAAAGATGCATGTAGCCTCACCTTTTTGTAAGCCATGACAGCAAACAAGTGTCTAACCCCCCTTAGACAACCTGGGGAAAAAATATGAGGAGACTTTTGAGTGTATGGTTCCTCCTAGCTGTGCACAGGCTGTGCAGACCTCCACGAAGCTTGTCCTCACCTTCCTCCACAGAGGACATAGAGAACAGAACCTTCTAGTGCCCAAAACGGTGATCTTGATTACTGCCTGGCTCCTGCCAAGCCCTGGAGGTGTCCAGCCATGCTGAGCAGCTGCCCAAGGAGATCTGCTGCAGGGCACACCAGACTAGGGGCCAGGAAACATGCTGCTAGGGAGAATATGTCTGAGCTTGGCATCCAGAGTCTCATCCATTCTCCCTCTGCCTAAGTTCTGGAGGTAAGAGTACAGTCCAACAGGCGTTGCCGGAATTCAAGTCTCTCCCCTCCCAGGACAGGGTCCTCATCCACAGCTTAAAGAGTAGGCCATCCTCTTCACACTCCTGTGTGGCCAGGGGGATGATGTGACCCAGCCTTGGGAGCAGAGCACCCCACGCACATGGGGAGACCAGCAGCCTGCTCTGTGTGGCCATGTCTTAGGAGGTGGGTGCTTGAAATGCCTTGGGCCATCTTGCATCTCTAAGGCTGTGAGAGATGGAGGCCAGGGCAGCAATGTCACCAACTCTCCCAGGCGTCCTCAAGCATGGTGGGGAAAAGTGGCTTCAAGGGGCACTGCCAGGTGGGTGACACTTGCTGGGGACATGAGCAGGGGGTAGCAGGAGGCTGGCAGGAGCAAAGCACCCAACTGCTGCAGGAGCCTGACTGGTGCAGGTTAGGCTGGGAACCTCAGTGGGCAGGTAACCTTTTCATTATTTAATTGAAATTTTGGGTGGGAATTTTCCAGCGTGGAAAATTTGGGATCAGGCTGGCCTGATCTCTGAGTCAGCCACGGAGCTGCTCTTTGCAAGGCACTGCTGGGAAATGCCTGCCTCCCGCTCCGTGCCGTGCCTCCCCTCACCTCGGCACACACAGATGTGCCTCTCCCAAGGAACAAGTGCCTCTGTGTCAGAAATGAACTGTCACACATTTGCAGACCTTTCTCCATGCCCTAAATGGAGTGGACAGCCAGCCCCTGGGCACTGACTGCCAGCCAGCATAAGGCACCTCATGACTGTCTTGTTCAGGATTGTGCGGGCGCAGGATGCGTGCCGGGGCAGGGATGCTGTTAGCCATGCAGGGACCTCTGTTGGTGCAGCCCAGGGAAGCACAGTGCCTGGGCCAGCTTCAGATGAGAGGGAAGATGCTCCAGAGCAGGCTCAGCCCAATTTATCCTTGCACTGATCAAAGCTGGAGAAAAGAGGAAAAAACAGCCCAAGCGTACGTTAGAGCAGAAAAGCTGCCTGTGTCACCTCTCCTTCTCAAGGGGACACGTGATAGCTATTCCTCCCTTTCATTAATGCAGTTTTTTAATCCATGGGGACAGGGCCAGCAATGCACACATGTGGGCTTTGTCCTCCTGGGAGCAGGGAGTGAGAAATGTGAAGGCTCTGTAGTGACCTGGGCTTCTGTTCCACTGTTTGGGGCAAAACCTGGTCCTCTCTCCTTGGGCTGGCTCCAGGGTGATGGAAGCACTGGGAGGCTGCTGAGCAAGTAAACCGTATCCCTACAGAATCTTTTCACAGGCCTGACTGTCGGTAGAGGAGTGCGGTGCATGAAGGATACAAGATCTTCTGTTTCTTGCTTAGCAGAGTGTACCTATTTGAGGGAAAGTGTTAGCCACCACTTTTTTTTTTTTGTTAAAAAAGGGAGTTGAGTATTTTGTGAGCAGTGCACTAGGCTGCTGGGTGCCAGGGGCTATTGGGCTGTGGCCCCCTGCGTTGCCAGCACTGATCAGAGACATTTTAACATGATTGCTGTGCTCCTGTCCCGGGAAGTGCTCGTTCCCCAGCAAGGCCGGGACAATTGCCAAACACCACTGCCAGCCAGTAGGAACGTGTCTGGGGAATTTTATGCCTGTCTCCATGTACCATCGGAGCATGACTGTGCTTTCATTTAATGAGGTTCTGCTTATCATTAGGTAACCATGTGGCTTTCCACGTGTGCCTGCAGCAGCACCTGGGGGGAGCCGGGGGGTGAGGGCAGTGCTGCTGCGCTCTGGGGTGATGGGGAGAGGAGTTGGTCCTTTCCCCGCAGGCACCGTGCCACAGGCCACCCAAAATGCTGCTTACTAGAAATCAGCAGGAGCCACAGCACAGGTACTGCCGGAGCTGATAACCGTGGCTGGCTGTCAGGAGATGGAGCCTGGAGTGGATATGAATGGGGAGCTAATGGCATAACCTTCCCATGGTGTCCGGTGAATGGTCAGAAGAACAAACTGCAGCATCAGTCACCACTAAACTGAGTTTTCCCTGTCTGGTCATTAAAGCAATGAGTGCTTGCTGATTGAGGGTGACTCATCTGAATCACCATCGTAAAAATATAACGCTCCAGCTTTTGTGCTTTTGCCAGCATCTATGAATCTCTCTTCAGCAAGGCAATCTTAGCACTTAATCTAGTTACGAGGGTCAAAAGAATCTCCATCCAGTGTCTTTTCCAAACGCTGCAGGTGCCAGTGCATTTTTAATTTGACATCATGGCTTTTTATGGCCTAAATTGTATTTCCCTGGCCGGCTGCAAATGGCCCATTCCCCAGCGGGTGTCAACCCTCACGGCTCTGCCTGCCTTGCTGCAGCTCTGCCGGCGTGTGCCATCTGCAGCTCAGAGCTGTGGCATCACCCCTGCTGCTGCTGCAGCCCAGGGAACCTTCACTGTGCCCTTTCGTAACAGCAGAGGTTGTGCAAACGGAGAGGAGCAGGTGGTGCACGTCCTTGCTTTTAGGAACTGGATGTTGCTTGCAGCAGTGCTGGGATCTCAGCAAGTGAATTAGTGCCCCCCTCTTAGCCCAGGTTCCCTAAATCATAGAATGCTGTTGGACCTCAAAGATCATCTGGTTCCAAACCTCAATGCTACGTGTAATTCTGAGTACTTTTAATTTTGACCATATCTGACTTAAGCTGTGTTTGCAGGAAGCAAGTGCTGTGGTTTTCCTGAAAACCCATCCTTTGTAAGATGATTTGGGTAACCCCCAAATCCACAGTTGCTTCTACAGCATTGGGGCTGAATTGGAGGTCATGCCCCAAAGGGTCCAACTGGGACATTAAGCAACAGAGTTATGTAGTGGGAAGTCATTCTTGGGATGGGGGACGGACCTGGAGACATGCTCGAAGCCCCATTTGTTCCCATGTCTCCTCAGCTCAGCCATAAGGAAGCAGAGGCGAGCGGGCAGCTGCAGCCTGATGCCTGCCATAAGCTGGGCCCAGTTCAGGTCATTGTGGAACCAGAAGAGACCAGATTCACCTTCTGAGTTATTTCTCCCTCCCCCAAAAAGCCCTGAGCAGTCCTTTCATTTCTACCTCCCAAGCCCTGCAAAGCTCTGTAAGTAGGGTCTGCAGGGCCTTCTAGTGATTTCCCTTATCTCGAGGGATTAGCATGATGTGTGTGGGAAAGTGCCAAAGATTATGATCTCCTGGACAGAAATACAACAGATTTCATCTGTTTATGTGCAAGAGCCGCAGCAGTAACCTTTCTAAGAAAGAACAATCACAGAATCACAGAACATTATTGAACAATGATTCATTGGAAGAGTAAACTATATTTTCTACTCCCCATACCCATTTCAGTATGTCTTTCTTCCAAACAGCACTAAGACCAATTTGAAAACAAAAGACCTCCACACCTCTACCAGGAATATGGTTGCAAGAGAGCTGCAAGCTCTCACCTTCTACCAAAGCCCTTTGCTCGCTCTCCGAGGGCTCCCGTCACTCCCCATGTTGTCATTGTACTGGAGCAAACGAAACCTTCAGCTACTGACAGATCCCGGAGCTCAAATACATTTCTTTTCCAGGAGCAGTAGGGTAGCTTTGAGCTCAGCCTTTGACATTGCTATATAAAAAGAATAACCTCCCTGTCAGATGCCCTCTCAGGTCCTACCAAAGTCAAACAGAAGTTACACAGATGCTTCTAAAACAAACAGAAAAAACCCCTTGGGTCTCGCCTCCTGAAGCCATAATCCTCCTCTTGGCTGCAGTGGGGCCATGCTGGTGTGGTGGTGGGGGAAATGAGGTCCTACACTGACCCTGAGAGCTCTTAAGGATACTCCTTGCTTGGGTTTGCCCAGCCCCATGGCTTTAGACCCCTCTGGAGCTGCACCAACTGGAGCAGTTTCGCCCAGCACTTAGTGGTGCGAGGAGGCTCTGGGGTGAGAGAAAGCAGGGGTTAGTCACTGTATTATTCACATTTTTCTTCCCCATTACAGGTTGTTAGCAGTGGGATCCTGCTCTCAGATCTGCCCATGTCAGGAGTATGGCTGCATATATCAATTTTATTGTGATATCACAAAAATAAATTGAACCCCAGAAGCGCAAAGATGTTTCTAAAGGGTTACAGGGAAGCTTGCTCCTCATCCCCCTGCAGAAGGGGTTCATTCCCTGCCAGTCAGCCATCGCACCCCTTATCAGGTTGGTAACCTCCCAGCTGCGCTTGGGATGGTAGGCTGACACCCCACTCTTCACCTGCCTGGGTGGTGGCAGGGGACTCATTACCCACCGCCTGCTGCTCCCCCATGATGAACTCCTGCCTCCCCCAGGGAAAGCCTGCTTGCCTGCTTCAGCATGGGTTTGGTGGTGCTGCCCATCATGGCTCAGGTCCTCTCCATGGCCTGTTGTCCTTCCTGCCAGCAGAGAGCCTTGCCTTGGGGCAGGTGACAAAAAATGGGGCTGTTTCTCCTTAGCCTTGGCTCAAAGTTGCTTCCTTGTTGCCCAGCCTGTCTCATGTCCCAGCAGCTGCCTCTCCATGCATGCCTCTCTCCCAAAGGAGTGTCGCAGCCACCAGGTCCACAACAAAGTGACGGTCCTCTTTCCCAACACCCTTTCTGCATACTCAGCCATGAGAAGAGGAAGGCTGGGCCAGGAAGTGGTGAGATCTGATTTGCCCCGAATTTCTCCCACAAGGAGGAAGCAGAGCTTGACTCTTGTCCTCTGTTGTCAATGACCATGCATGCTCTCCTTTTGTCTTCTTCCTGCTCCTCCCTCATCCTCTTTTGGACCCTCTCCAGGTTTGAGGCAGCAACTTTCAGCGTGCTCAAGCTGTCCCAGAGTGGAGTGAGGTGCAAGCCTTCACTGCCCTTGCCCTATTTTTGATCCTTCTGCATTTCCAGAAGATTTAATCAATGTGTTTATCAAGCAGTGTGCTGTTTTCCTAATTAGCCACAGCCCAACCTTACAGCAGCATCTTTTCCCAGTAATGCTTTAGTGTTCAGAGAAACTCTCAGGACACCCTTCTGTGATTTGGATGAGATCACACACCTGGGCACAAGGTTCCTTCTTATTCTGGTACTTTTGGTGGCTGTGCTTGGCCTCAGGCTGGTGCTGCTGGTCTCCTGGAGAAGGGAATCACTTCCCCTAGTGCTGGGGGAGCAGTCCCATACTGTCACCCACTCCTCCTCTGAATTTGGGCCATGCCTTCTACTTCTCCATCTTCCTTGGCCCTACAAACACTGTGTGCCTCATGCCAGGCATTAAAAAGTCAAAGACCTCGAAGGGGAACACTGTGTGGGTGCCGGGGGTGTGTGAAAGCAGGAGGTATCAGATCTGCCCAAGGTATCAAGACATCCCAGAAACAAATGGAAACTTAACTTTGCTCCCCAGCATGCTGCATGCTGAGCTGGACCAGAAGCCAGAATTTTTCTGGGGCTTTGGGCACAGCGCAGGACAGTGACCAGCATCCAGTCCTCCAAGTGAAGTCTGCTGTACTTGTAGATATCTCCTCTCCTAGAGCCAGCCTGAGAAATTATCCCATCTTGTTAAGAGCCAGCTCCCTCATTTGGATGCAGAAATGTCACGGGCAAAGAAAACGTGGGCTACATCCCCTCACCCCACCAAAAACACAGAATAAAGCTCCTGAAAGCAGGCATGCAAGAAAACATCGAGACAGTGCTTTAATCCATTCACTTCAACACCTCAATCACCATCTCAATTTCCCTCTCTGGCAGCTGTCCTAGCAACAGCCCCCGGTAAAGCTGAGGAGCATCAGCCAAGAAGGGGCCGTCCCCATCCCTGCGTGCTGCAGGCTGTTGAGAGTCTCCAGGCAGGGAACTGCCAGGGGCCACAACACACACCGGTGTGGGTCTGCCACAGCCCCAAGGATGCCAAGGTCATGTTAATCCCACATCGCTGGCATTCTCCAAAACAGTTTAAATGCAGCTGCCTTGCAAAGCTAATAAACTCCTTTTATAGGTTCTAGATGGGCATTAAGGAACCCTTCCTTTGGCTAACTGGTGACTACAGACGCTTCTTCCTCTAATAGAAAATAGATTTTTAGGTTTTGGGTTGTTTTGATTTTTTTTTTCTTTTTAGTTTATGGATAAGAGTTAGCCAGTGCCCCTGTTTGTGTTGGGTTCAAGGGGGCAGCCCTGGGAATGGCTCCCCCCTTCCTTCTCACACCCCAAAGGCTGCGACCTCACCTTGCATCGTAACAGCTCCTAAACTTCAGGGGATTTTGGTGTTTCTAAAAACACCTCTACACATGCCTACCTGTCCCTTATCTAGACCCAGGAACACACGGGGCATGGTGTGTTTGGGTGTGTGAGCACGGCAGGGCAGTGAGGAGGTGTCAGGGTGTGAGGGCAGCCCGCGTGAGGTAAGCAGGGGATGCGCCAACACCCCAGCATCCTCACCCTGCTCCCCTTGTGCTGCCTTGCCTGCACCCCACAGCGCCAGGCCTGCAGCACCCACAGGCGCCCAGCACGGCAGCCACCCCCCCTGCCTCCCCCCAGCACCGCCCACCTGTGTGCCCAGCAGCAGGAGGCTGGCTGACGGCACCCACGCCACGGGCTCCTGCCCTCCCCCAGCCCGGTGAGTCTGGGTGTTTTCCTGTTTGCCTCTTACCTTTTGCACTGATCCCAGGGACGGGGGACAGTGAGAGCCAGGCCGCTGTCCCCGCAGGAGCCAGCCTCTGCCCGCTCACACCCAGGGGTATTGCCACGGGGGCTTGCCAGGGCTGACATCTTCTCAATTCTCCTTCCCCAGGAGGGGCTGGAGCCCTGCACCCAGCTGTGCTTTGCTGCCAGGTCTGTACTGACACCGGGTGCAGAGGGGCTGGGGTCAGGAGTGGGGGGCGGTGGGGAACTGCGAGGCTGCAAGAGCCACGGAGCTGCTGAGCCGCAGAGCTGAGCTGATGGAGGAGAAGAGGGAGCTGGGGCTCTCCCTGCCAGGTTTTGTTTGCTGTTACAGCTGTGCCAGTGTTTGCCTGCTCTTTTAGGCTGGGTGCGAGCCCAAGGCAGCTCTATCTGGGAGGATAAACTTGGTTGCATGTTGTTTGGGGGGGTTGCTGGGTTTCACACTTCACAACAGCGTGATACATGCACAGCATGTGTAAGAGGACTCAATTTCAATCTAGTGATCAGATAAAACGGGTGCTTTCAGGAAGAAATGGGTGTACCCCACTGCATGAGTGTTGCTCTTTAAAGTGGCACGAGGATGTGAAGTGTTGCCCAGGTGGGTAGGGATGGATGACCCTAGGACTGGCTGGGAGAGGCTCCAGACTTGCTAGAGAAAGGTGGGGACTGCAGAAGCTGAGTGCATCTCGTGTGCAACGGCAAATCTGTCAGTACAGCCCTGCTTGCTTCTGGGCTGCGCTGCTGTCCCGTCTCTGACAGGATTGCAGTGTCCTGGATGCTGCACTGTTGCAAAATTTGCAGGAGCTGGAGGGAGGAAATGGGTCTGCCTTGTGCAATGCTCTGGCCTCCAGAAAGTTGTCTGACTTACTCATCCCTGCAGTGAACTGCCAGGGAAATGAGCCAAGGAGGTCAGTAGATCCGTTGCTTTATGGTGGTGAAGCATGTCATTGGCAGAAAATGTGGGGAGATGGGCAATATGATGTGCTAATTTTTGCAACTAGCATAGCACAGGCTTATTTTGGGTGTCATGAGTTCAACAGAAGTTGCTAGAGCTATGTATTTCCTAAAAGTGTGTGGATTCCTCTGTCTCTGGTGCTTGGTTACCAATGCTTTTGGCAACAATATGAGAGATTGTTGGTGATGTTTGCTTGGTATAAATTAGATTATAGGTCCTTTGATTTGTGGGGACTTTGATTTGTAGTAGGAGATGAGCATCTGTCATTTAACATCCACCTCTGTCTATGTGATAAATATCACATTTTAACCTGAGCAGGGAAGAAAAGTGCAGCTAGCCAAAGCAAATCAGTTTGCCCACCTAATGCTGGAGGACTCAACTCCCCCTGAGCTCCAAAGCCGAGTATTGCACCCTCTAGGTACTCTACATGACAGAAAATTGCCTCTTCTCTTTATAAAGCTCAGCAGCTGGCTGGGACCCAACAACACCTCACAGCGTGTGCTCCATTGAAGAGCAGCTGTTGGGAGCAAGCCCAACTTAGAGAAGGTCAGAAAGGACCATGCCAGAGCTGCCAGCTCCAGCTGGGTTGGGTACATTCCACTAGCAGTGGCATTTGGGCTCATGGAGCAGCCTCCAACCTGCCTCTGAACAGCCAGACCCATTCTGCTTTGCCTTTGCTGGGAATGAGGCAGGTGCAAGTCAGCTCTGACATTTATAATGTGGACAGAAGTGATACCAAGTGCCAGAGCTCTGCAGCTGCAAATCTCTCTGTTTGAACTCCAGTGCTAATTGACAGCTCTGTAGTAACAACCCCGTTGCAGCCCGAGCTCCCCAGCAGCAGCAGCAGCAGTATGAGGGCCTCATCACCCACCCAGGCACAGCATGCTCTCCAGCGGCTCAGCTTGGCCCATCTTCAGACTCAAACAGGGGTCAGGCTCCACATCACGCAGGTGGTCTCATGGGCTTGCCTTGTCCCACTCCAGCACTCCATAGCTGCAAGCATTTGGATGTTCAGGAGATTAAGAGTAAGTCTGTCATTGCGTGGTCATGCTGGAGAAACGTGGCCTCAGCCATCAGCTGTGTTCAGGGACAGTTTCTGAGACGGCAGACAGACACCATGTGCGTGGAGCCTACCCACACTTGCCCACATGACTCCATCCTCCAGTCCCACAGTGCGTGCTGCTTCACAGCTCCACAAGTAATTGGTCTTCCCTGAGCTCGGCCATCACATGCAGGATTTTTAAACCAGGGGCCTTGGAGGCCCCTAATTTCTCACCTAATTCCTCCTGTTAACTGTTAAAATGCAGTCATGACTGATGCACTCAGCCAGAGGCCCCTGAGCCCTCTCCGTCAGGAGGCAGCTCTCAGAGTCAGTGCTGGGCCAGTTTTCCTTACACCCCAGGGGAAGATGCCACCATGAGCACAGTGACTGCCAGATGTTTGGGTTTTTTCTTAAAGAGAGCAGCTCTCCATCTCTAGTAGATCTCCCTTCCCTTCCCTTCCCTTCCCTTCCCTTCCCTTCCCTTCCCTTCCCTTCCCTTCCCTTCCCTTCCCTTCCCTTCCCTTCCCTTCCCTTCCCTCCTCAGCTTCTCCCCATGTCTCTTGCCCCAGCCATGGAGATCTGGGGGAGCAGCAGGTACTCCTATAGGGATGGTGGGAAGTGTTAAGGAGTTGAGCAGTGTAAACAGACTCTGGTATGCTAGGGAAGCAGCAGAGTAGGACTCCTTCTTCTCATACAGGAACCTTTGGGGGGTATGAGGGAAGGGGGTGGTGGGTTTGAGTTGGACTTTTTTCCTCCCACCAGTGGAGTGTCACCACTGCAAGGAACAGCTCACCTGTGTAAGTACATCCCTGGGGAAACTTTTGCATAGAGCAATGTTCAGGTTGAAAGCATCCCCAAAAATATGGGCCAACCAACTGAGAAAGCAAACATTGTCTAGGATCCTTGGATCTTCACTGAAGTTATATTGAATGCATGGATTTACACCTGCTGAGAACCTGTCCATTTATAAACAACATTCTAAAATGCTTTGGAAGGGATGGTTAAACTGCCTTCAGATGCTTTTTTTTCCTTTCCACTGACAGTAGAAACTGTAGTCCATACCCATCTGGCCACATAGAGACATATATGGTGTAGCTCTGTTCTCCTAAAGTCCTGCTTTTGGCTGTTGCCCAACTCCAGAAACCTCTTGCCACAGGCCACCATCCTCAGCCCACCCTCTCCATGAAGACATCACTCAGAGGAGATCCTTTTCACACGAAATCCATGGCACGAGAAAGGCCAAGCAGCAGGTAGCAGAGAGGAAAGGGTTAAGTCTCAGTGAGCAAGAGCCAGCTCCAGTGGTGCTGCTTGGCGCCACAGTCTGTGGCCAAAGGGGCAGCAGTTCAGGTCATCACTGACATCTAATGGAAGATGAGCTTGGGCAATGCCAGCAGAACACCTGTATCCAGGGAAACCCACACATCGGGAAGCAACCGGCACTGAGCCGATCACTTTTGCTTTGGAAATCTGTCACCTGTATCCAGTGTAATGGATGGAGAACCAGCCATGCACGTGAGAGCAGGATGTGGCCCAGGCTGCTGCCAACCTTAGAGAATTCTCTCTGAATCACTGGTCAATGAACAAGTTTCTAAACTGTTAAATTTTTCCCCGGGTGGTTTTTAACACAGGCAGTTCACTGCTCAGTGCTCACTGAATGAGCAGTGCATGTCCTCCCAGCACACACTGAAACCTCCTGTGGGATGGTGTGGGAAGGAGACCACCACCCCAGGTGAGGTGCCAGCTCACCAGGATGCAACCCAGGTAAACTGGGTTGCTGGCACAGTTTCCCTCAGAGCTCCTCACGGGAGTCCCATGAGGGGACTTGGGGCAGTGGTCATGATTTGCAGCCCATCAGCAGTTGTTGAGGGAGAGCAGCATGAAGCAGAAAACCACTCTGGTTGAGGTCAAAACCAAGTTTATTGGACAGTGAGATGTGACCATTAGTCATGGAGTAGGCCAGTGATGCAGGTGGATGTTCCCAGTCCTGTGTACTCCAGCTCTAAACCGGTCCCAGTATGGATTCAGTGGAGTCACACAGGGCTTGTGCAGTGACTGATGAGGCCTTTAGGCTTGCTGAGATATCAGGAGGAGATCTCCTGGGGAACAGGAGCGTGCCCTCTCCCTCCCTTAACCTTTCCTGTTATTGCCATCTGACACGGTTCCAGAGATGGGGCCACTCAGCTCCCTGCCGGCTTCCAGCCCATCCGGCGCGCAAGCAGCCCAGAAGTGGGTAACACCCTGCAGCCCTCAGAAACCTCCCAAACGAATGTAGGGAGGTAATTGAGGATATTCAGCTTCAAAATGTCAATTCATCAGCACCAGAAGTGTTGTCAGTGCTACTGATAATTATTATTATGAGAAATGATTGCCCATCTTTCTGGAAATAAAGTTGAGAGATTCAGTGGAATTCTTCTTTGTTTGGCCTGAAAGTTGTTGCAATCATTTGCGAATGGTTTTACATTTTAAAGTGTCGACACGTTCTACACGCTTAAGAGGAGCAATCGCAGAGAAAGGTTTAAACAAACTTCTTTTTCTCTTCGTTTCCTTCTTAAAGGCTCTGAACACAGCTGTGAAATGTGAATAGATTTTAACTATTAAGCCCAAACTGCCAAGATGTTATTTCCTGGAGCTTTGACTCATGCAACTGAAGAAATAAATCGAATCAGAATATTGTTTTGTACAGGGGAATTTTTGTCTCCCTCTGCCACCCCCAGGCTTAGCTCTATTTACAGCCAAAATACCAAGGCACACTGTCATGGGTGCTCATTCTTCCTGCCGGCGAGGCACCTCACGGAAGGAACTGCTTCCCTGGAGCAGGGTGAGTCTGAGCCCACGGGCACCTGGCCTGGGGTCCCAGTGGTCACCCGCTCACCGGAAGGTGATGTCACCCAGTGTAGGCTGCTCTTGTCCCCCAGGATTGCACGGTGATGAGAACAGGGCTTTCTCCGTAGAGTTGATCATCTGGGCTGAGCATCTGACTTGCAGTGAGGACCCAGTCCTAAATCCATGACCGTGCAGATGGGAGGTCCAGCAAGAGGGTTTGGACTGAAGATCAGCACCTGCAATTGTGGCAGCAATTAATTTAAGTTCCTTTGGTCATATTCACATCTGCATTGTGTACTTCACTGAGCTACAACAGCACCCACTGGCACAGAACACAGTGGGTAAGTAGCTGCCCTTCATACGAGGGACAGCAGGTCCTAAGAGCAGTGTCCTCTTCTCGCTCCATCTCAGCACCAGGTTTTACAGCATTTGTGCCATAGTGAGGTGCAGACAGTTCAAAGAAGCCTCCAGACCCACCTCATCTACTGCTGCGTCATTACCGGCAGCGGGAGGCTGCGCACACAGCTAAACTCCTTCCCGTGCAGAGCTCCTGCACAGCATCTATGCATCATTAATGCTGCCCTCACAGAGGGGTGTAATTGCTGCCCAGACCTTTTCATGGCTTCCCGCCCAAGGGCTCATTTCATTCTTGATGTAGTATAAATTATTCCAACACAGTACCTCATAAAAAACCCCAAAACAAACCCAAAACCCCAAACCAATGGCAGGTAAGTATGCTGGAGAAGCTTTTGCTGACGTGCCGGCCTGCTCTCGCAGATTTAAAACTGCAGAAAGCACTGACAGCCATCTTATGTGATTACAAGATCGCTGTCACTGCAGTCACCTTGAATAACAGTACCTCATTCAGATGTGCTAAGGGCAAAAACAGAGGGAGACTGTTGTCTTCATTTTCTAGAGATGTTTAAATTAGGCAGTGTGGTGAGACTGTCAGTCATGTTACCTGGCTGCTGAGGCTTTGGGACTGCAGTGCTGATAGGATTGCTCTTATTAACCGATATACAGCTGACACTGGAAAGGGCAAAAGGACCCTTAGGCTTCTTGTGTAAGACTGTCAAAGCAAAGCATCAAGGCTAGGAAGAGGCTTTGGACATTCAGGCGCTTCTTGGTGTTACCACCTCCTGACCTATTCCTGACCTGCAGGTGTGCCAGCACAAGTCCTTCTAACCAGACAATGAAACACCACTTGCATAGCAAGTTAGTTTGGAGGAGAAAACAGTGAACTCCCTGGGGGAGAACTGCCAGTCTGTAGGAGGGAGGATGGAGGGAAATGTTTTTCCTTTCCACCTCTGGGGAAGCAGTTGCTATAGTCTCCCTCTGTATCCACTCCTTGGGCCCAGTGGCCCATTGAGAAGTTGCATCAAATCAGTGTGGGATACAATTCTGTCAGATGTCTAAGTGCTTATTTTTCCATGGTGGGTGTCATTATGAGAGCTCCAGAAGGAAGGCAAAACTCCTTAACAGGAGTGGACAGGAGGAGCTGGCTGCAGGTACTGCGCAGTTTCAGGTAGAGAAGTTTTGTTTCCGAATTCAATACCTAAGCTGAAAGTGGAGGAAAGAGGACCTAGAGAAGCTGTGATAACTATCTTCATAGCCAGAAGCAGTTGCCGAAGACTTCGAGTGAGATGCTCCTCATGCTTGTGGGGGCTTGGGAAAGAAACCATTGGCTTTAAATAGCAGCATGGGAGGCATGGGTGAGGTATCCCTGTCAGAGCCGCAACAGACCATCAGTGAGGACTGAGGAGGGTTTGTGGTGCAAGTGTTTATGGGGGGTGGACTCAGCCTAGCTGTCCTGGTGTGGAAACAGGAGGTCAAGAGATCCCTCCCAGCCAGGCCAGCTACCCCAGAGTAGCTTCCCTGCTGAGGAGGGGAACCTGTAAAGGGAGACAGGGAGCATCACATCTTTATCCAATTATTTATCTGGCATGTCCCTGATTTTTACGCATTTCTAGGAAAACCTCAAATAAGGAAGAAAGAAGAGCAAAGGAGAGAAAAACAAGATGCTTGTGCTGTCTAACAACACAGCCCTGAATTCACTCCTCTCCAAGCTCCTTCAACACTACCTGGAGCAGACGAATAGCTCTGCACCTTCCCAAGCCAGAAGTGCTGGCAGCAACCTGGAAATCATCTATGTGCTGCTGCTGATCGGCCTCTTTGGCTTCTTCACAGTGGGAGTCATGCTGACCAACATCGGCGGCAAGAGGCTGGAGGACTCCCGCGACCCCTACAACACCTACATTGCCACAGACATTTGGCACAAGAAGGACAGGGAGTATTTTCAAGCCAAGCTCATAGAAAATTACAAGCTGTGCTGTGTCTTTGAAAACCAGCTGGCTGTGGAGCAGCCAAGCACGCAGATTCCTGAGGCAAAGTCTTCCTAGCAAAATGGGAGAAAGGGTCACACTCTGCCCAGGGATGACCTTGGTGATACCTGGTATGAACCAGGCTAGCTGCTCGCCCATCTGCAGAGCTGCAGGCAATGGCCTTGGTCATGCTGAATAACCATGAACTGATTGTGAAGCTGATGGGTCTGTGATGGTCCTGGTGATGGAAAAGTGCCTGGCCACCAGGACCTTGTCGAAATCACTCTAGGGTCAAGGAGCAGGGGGCACAGTGAGAGTCTCATGGACTGGTCAGCTTCATCTATTGAAAAAAGCAAATGTTGGCATTGCCAGTGTGAACGCTTGCAGTAGTCCATGTAATTAAAACCAAATTGGATCAAATACAAGCTAGAAGCATTAATAACCACATATGATTTCGTCAATCATCTTCAAGTAATACAGCTTCTTCCAAGAAAAAGTAGCTGAAATATTTCATATATTTCATAGCATAGGATAATAATTTTATAATTTGTACAATGTTGTGGGTGACCCATTTCTTTTGGAATCATGCACTTCTTCAAGAGAAAATTTTAGAGAAAAATTTCAAATTCTTTTTTGAAAACAATTTCTGTAGAAAAACACAGACTTTGGAGGGAAAATTTTTTTAACAACTGTCCCTGATTCCTAGCAGGTAGCCCAGATAGGTCTTGCCAGCTACTTTTGGTTTTCTTTCTCATGGATGGAGGTTGATCCTAGTGGCAACACCCAGCCTTGTACGACGATTCAGCAGACCAAAGGGTCTATATCATGTAAGCATGTAACGGTTCAAGAGTTTCAATCATATTTAATTATTACACAAGACCCTTGGCTGGAAAATGAATTTCTACTCTGTGGAGAGCAGTTCCACAAAGTGTTTGATATTTAATCACCGATGCAGCTTATGTCTGTGCTTAACATAAATCCTGTGAGAAGTTCCTCCAGCTCCCTGGGTACAACGGTTTATCTATTGCAGTACCCAACATGAGGTCTGTGCTGTGAAGATTTTCCTGGCCTTGGCCTCCTTTTTCCACCTTCAGAAAGCAATGCCTGCCGAGCTGCCAGGGGACGACAACAGGGGCAGCTGAACTTCGCTTATGTGGCAGCAGCAATCAGCCATCTCCGTTAAAAGGGAGAAATGTGGCTCCCCTGGACACCATGTTACTCAGAATAGCAACCTTTGCCAGCTTAAAGCCTGTTTTCTTCTTTGGGATCAAAGAAGAAATAATCTGGGCGCGCGGGGGGGGGGGGGGGGGGGGGGGGGGGGGGGAGGGTGGTACTTCTGCTCTGCAGATACACATCCCATTTTTCGCTACCAGAGAGGAAAAAGAAGTGGGAAAGGCTTGAAAGAAAGGGATGCAAAGCCTTCATAGGCAAGGTGAGGGCAGATAGCTACCCACATATTTGGATGGACAAGAGATACAGGTCACAGCACATCCCCTTTCTGTACATAGGTACTTCTTTAGCACCACTCTTTAATTATAGTAATATTCTAACCATGCTTGTGTTCCCAAAATACTTAGGACAACTGATTTATTTTTTAAAAAATATATTTATATGGTGCCCACCATTAAGCTGAGGAGATAAATGTTTTCTCTGTCTTGAACAGCTTGGAAAATCTCCATCAGCTTAATTATCTGAGTCACTTTTTCCTCTAGAGGAATGTAAACCAAAGGCAGGCTTTGGAATAATGTTGACTTCTCAGCTTGGGTGCTGCTCTTTTGGGATCTCACCATGCAGCCTGTTTATTACTTGCATTTCCCTCCCGCCGTAAGAGTGCAAATGCTTTCACTTGGTGGCTCTCTAGAGACAAGCCCGTGAAGCATTGCTGACAATGTTTAAACATGCATCAAAAATGGCCTTTAATTACACTAAAACCTTTGAACATTAAGCTTGTCAAAAGGGGTCCCTCCTGAAGCTCCCCCTCCACCCCATTTTTTCAGGTATTTGGGGTCTAGGCACTTGCTGGCCACTTTATTTTAATAGCCTCAGTGTAGTTATTTGTGACAAAGCTGACAGTCAGCATTAGTTGGCTTCCACTTTTTCTTTTGAGCTCTGCCATTTTATTTATTTTAAAAGAGAGGTGAACCACTGTGCCTTAGTCATAATTCTCTCCTGTGCCAACAGGCTACAAACCATTCTTCAGAGGCGACTGTGGACTCCCACTGAGACCTTTCATGTCACCTTTCAGCCTTGTGCTTCTCCTTTCTCCCGGGTTTTTTCACTTATGCAAAGGAATAAAATATGAATTACAAACTGTGATTTTGGCCTCAGATGGTTTTTTTTTCCTCCTAAGCTGTTTCACAAGCTTGCAGGAAGAGTGCTGATACTACCCGACGGGCACCCACTCACCCGTCCCCTTTATACACCCAATTAACCAGGGCCAGGCCTGGGTGCTGGGATATCTCTCGGTACACCTAGATCTGGATAAATATCTAAATAACAGGAATAAATTCCTCACCTCAAGTAAACTCCCAGGGTTTGCAATACACAGGGGCAAGCTTGGCTACAGTGTCTGGCTATAGCAGGCCCAGCTTCGGCCTTTGAGCATGTGCTGCACACAGCTTTCCACTGCAGCCCCAAGAGCACCTGTCCTACGGTGGCTTCAGGTTTGGTTGCACAACCCCCAGAAATGACACTGGGCCTTGCAACAAAGGAGAAACAGCTGTGGGATAGTAGCCCACTCCAGCAAAAGAGGAGGGTCTGGTGCCCACCTGGCACCAGTGGCTCCTCAGAAAGCATCGGCTGGGTATCTAGCCCTCATGGGATGCTCTGTTGAGATATTTTTTAAGGTGAGAGAGGACCATTTTTATCACAGGAGAGGCAGCAGTATGTATCACGAGACCTTGAGGGCTAAGGTCAACCGGGTCACTTTGCATGCACTCCATGAAAAAGGCTCTGAAATCCTTTTCTGTATAGCTCTGGATTACGTAATAACCATTTTGGGGATGTAAAGTGTGAGTCAAGCTGCAGCCGGCATTGCTGAACATCCTCCAGGGCTTGTAAACACAGCTCCCACTTCCTCTGTCATTAGCACTGAACCCATCTCTGACTTCATGTAATAGGAGAAAGAGCATTCACTGGCCAGAGAGTGCCTAGAAATGTGCGATTAGTTTGCTCACTCGTCATCTTTGCCATAGACCAAAGGCCAGGGCAAACCTCTCATATGATTACCATCACACAGAGGTCACGTTTCCTGGTTTCCTGTTTCTTTGGGAGACTGAAGAACCTTAAAATCACTAGGCAAGTGTTGGACTGTCTTTGGCCCAAGCTTTAAAAGTCTTTTACTCAGGAGACATAAAATAGCCAGGGGGACTGTCAGAGGTTTATTTTTCTCCAGTCCCCAGTAGCTAAAGTCCCTGGCTTCGTCAGCTGTGGCTTGTTCTAATCTGTAGCCTTGCTGTTGGTTGGCCTAATAAGCACACCTCCAGGCACAGGTATTCATTTCTGGTTTATGTTTTTTCTCATACAAATCACATGATATAGAAATGCCAGCATTACACAATGCTTATAAATATTTAACGGGTGGGTGTCAAGAAGATGGGGCCAGACTCTTTTCAGTGGTGCCCAGGGACAGGACAAGGAGCAACTGGAATAAAAGAAGTTTCATCTCAACATGAAGAAAAACTTCTTTATTGTAAAGGTGACAGAGCACTGGGACAGGCTGCCCAGAGAGGCGGTCTCTGGAAATATTCAGGCTGCCCAGAAAGTCTACTTCTCTGGAGATATTCAAACCTGCTTGGGTGCGATCCTGTGCAACCTGCTCAAGGTGATCTTGCTTTAGCAGGGGGGATGGGACTAGATGATCTCCAGAGGTCCCTTCCAACCCCTGCCCTTCTGTGATTCTGTGAACTGTGGTACAGCACAAATGCATCATTCAAATGCATATGATTCTGCATCATACCTCTCGGATGGGAAAGTCAGTCCTCACGCCTTGGGGGAAGAAGATCCAGGGAAGTTTTTCACTGGGTTATGTGGCTACTGACTCATGGGCAGATGAGGTTCCCTTTTCTCTCCTTTCCTAGAAACCTGTCTGAGCTGCAGCTGTGACTGCTGCAGCCCTACAAACATAAAGCATGTCTTCTTGGGCCATGCCTGCAAAGCTGTTGTGGGAATGTCATCTGCAATACCTCTACCAGAGAAGACTTCCCCAGCCATGAGTGGAGCAGGGTGCAGCATACAGCAGGACACAGATACCCTTCTCTGGCAGCACACAGTCATTTGCTGGTGTTGGAGTGTGTTTACCTGGGTGGGCTCACACAGAGAGTGTATGGCTGGCCCAATCTCAGTTTTAAGAGGGCCAGATACTAGCTCTACCTGTAAGAAAGCATGGATGCAGTTCTTACTTCGCATCTCACAGAGAACTTGCATCTGCAGCAACTGGCTTTTATTATACCCAGCAGAAATCCTTAGGGCTGCAGGTATGAGGGATCAAAGCTCTAGTATTAAGTAGTCCATCTGGAAAATACTTTACAGTCAAAAGCAGCCCAAGTGTGCAAGTCTGAAGTGAGTTTTCCCCTTCCTCACTTTATACTTATCAGTGTTATCTTTATTTGCAGTTGGTTGAGTCAGACCTGTTACACTGGGAAGCGTGCACAAAGACAAGGAGAAGGAAACTGATACAAAAAGAAGATATGAGCAATCAGAAGCAAGCAGAACATTCTTTACAGCTGATAACTGGAATTATCTTATATCATATTTCTATGGCATCCTGTTTCATTTTTACACGTTGTTATCACTACGCCAAACTCGCTCCGTAATCTCGTTATCCAGCTGGAGCCATCAGCTACACATGTGAAACCTCCACGAAGCCTTTCTCAAGAAATTGCTCAAGGGACCAGCACAAATGTGACTGCTTGGCAGAGGAGGCTGCGAAAGGTCACGTTGCATTTCACCAGTGAGGTGGGCAGGAGGCTGCACCTGAGACAGAGCTGTCCACGCAACTGGCTTTGTGGTCACCTTCAAGCAGAGGAACGGTCCCTGTCAACCACCTTCCAATGACAAGAAGTCCACACAGTGCTGAAATAGGCAAGCAAAGCACTTCTTGGCAGTTCTCAGGCAGGGCCTGCAAGGACAGTCATTTCTAAAGCCAGCTTCCAACTGCACCCATGAGAGTCCTTCAGGTTACAGAAAAGGGAAGATGTAGGTAAATATTGATGGAAAATGCAAGAATGCTAAATCCAGGAGTGAACATTATGGCCACCTGATCTGACTTAGCAGAGGAAAGGCCAAAGACTCAAATACAGGCCCAGAGCTTCTGGTTGGGCTACGGTATGTTATTTTCAGAGGCTCACCAAAATAATTACTCTGCTCAGTCCACAAAATCCACACACTGGACCAGGGGTCGCCAACCTCTCAAGACCAAGAGCCAAGCAAAATAAAATGTGACAACTTAATGTGAGAGCACTTGCTCTAAAAAATGCTTAATTCAGCATCAGTCTGATGAGAGTGATATCAGTTTTATGACAGGTACACTAAACAACCCAAAACACAGGTGACCTTCATAGAAATACACTGATTTTGACCAACATTCAGTAAATGGATTCTCAGTATATGATAGTTTTGGCTTCTCTTCTATGCAGTGGCTTTCATAAGAAAAGCATACATAAAAGCATACATAGCTTGTGAGCCTAGCTGTGAGCATTCGTTCCTGGTTAATCCTGGGGATCAGGGGTTGAGGGGCAGTTGTGGTTCAGCACAGCACGCAATGCTTGGTTGGCACAGTCCCATCAGCAGCATCTCTTCTGCCTCCTCCCACTGCAATATTCACCCCTGCTTCAAGTTCCCCTCCAAACCACAACCTCTGGCCTTCGGGCCTCACTCCCCAGCCTCCCCTGTGTGTCCACAGGTCTTCACCCAGCACAAAGGAGCATAACCCCTCTGCCTCAGCCTAAGGGGACCATATCAGCAGATCATCTAACCCATTGTTCCCAAAGTCTGAGCACCAATTTCCTTTTTCCTTGTGACCTCCAGCTTCGAAAGTCAGGGTAATTTGTCAGGGGAACAGTTGATTCAGCAGCTGTTCTGGTTCACTGTTGTGCACATAAGCCTCAAGCCTGTGGTCTTTATTCAGACCCATGGCAACGGCAGGCTTAGGGACCTGCAATCTGATGGGACTTTTTGCCCTGGCAGCAATTTCTCAAGCCTTTATGATCAGCTTCCCACCTAACAATGCAAAACAAATCTGAGAAAAGAGTGCAAACAATAATCTCATACCTTCTCTGCACCTGCAGGCCAGATCCCTTCTCCAGGCTGCACAAGCAGCTCCGTCTGCAGCTCCACCTCCAGTTCAGCTCCCGGGGAATCAGGGGTGGACCTGACCCTGAGCTGCACGCAGAGACCAGAGGAGTAAAACATCAAATCCTCCACCTACTTTTTTTTATTTTTCACCTTAATATGCAAGAGTTATGGTGCAGGAATAGACAAAGGAGCACACTCATTAGCCAGGTACAGCCGGGTACCCTCTGCCAGCCAAAGGACCACAGAGATTTAGCCCCAGGCAGGACTGACACCTAAAATTAACCCTCTGCTGTGCACCTAATTATTTCCTCCCCTCAAAATTAAAAAAAAAAAAAAGCAGCAAGACCTCTCTCTTTAATAGCAACAGCCCAATAGTATTTACATCCAAACAATCCTTGAGAAAGGGATTGTAGCAGAACAAAATGTAATTTGAATAAAAATAAGCAGGTGAGAAAGAGAAACATCCTGGTTCATGCTACTCCAAATTCCCAGTGGAGTTGGGTAGCTCACTGCAGAATACAGGCAACACAGACAGGGTCATCTTAGTTTACAACAAATTATTTAATCCATCATGTGTATATTAAACAGCCTTTTCTGAATTTATGTGCATGTTTCTCTTTATTTCTGTTCATAGAAGTCACTGAAATGCAGAAAGTGCCAGTCCCTTTGAATCCACCTCCAGGCATCTCAATGGCAGACTACCCCAGTTGAGATTTCTGACCTATTTTTCTCTCATCCCTCAAGGGAACCCTGACTGTGTCTCCCCTGGCTATGTGGGGCAGTTCTTCTCCCTGGAGAACCCTCTGGCAAAGTTTGTCCAGGAACAGAGGTAATGATAATGTCTCTGCTGATGGCAGCATTGTCACTGACAGTGATGGGAATGGGATCTCACCCTGATTTGGACTCACCAAGGTAAGGGCACCACCACATCCCAGTATGTGGGTTGTGATGGAAGCAATCTGGTCTTGTCTGAAAAAGCTGTTATATGATGAAAATTGATACTGTGTGATCTGGCAGTGTAAAAAAAATGAGCAAAAACTACCTTGCCATGGTGTGTTTGGCATGTTGTGGTACAGCACATGGAGGTCAAGGCATCACTGCAACAACAGCAGAGGCAGTCATCGGGCAAGATAAATGGCAAGGAATCCATCCAGTAGCTGCTTACAGGGGCCACCAGCCATGCCAAAACCCCAGAGCTGCTTCCCAGCTCTCCTACTAAGACACCCAGGACCAAGGGTACCAGGGGCATCACAGCCACACCGGTAGCACCAACTTTTCCTTCTTTCCTTCTTTCCTTCTTTCCTTCCTTCCTTCCTTCCTGCCTGCCTTCCTGCCTGCCTGCCTTCCACTCCAGTCAGCCTTCCTTTTCCCTCCCGCGCTTCCTTCAGCAGGAAGTGACACAGACAGTGCATTCTATATTTATCCACAGGAACAGTTGGGCACTTCGGGTGATTTACATATAATTAAGTAATCTGTAAAATTTTAGAAAAGGCATGTTGCAACCTGATGCCTGTGTCAGAGGTGTTTGTAGTTCTGTTCCACGTTACAGTCCCTATGCAGCGAGGAGGGCAAGCCTGTGCCTACTGCAGGGACCGGATCGGTGTGTACCTGTCGGTGGCCAGCCGAGTGGGTGCACGCTCCTGGCCAGCTCTGAGGAAGCACGTTAAACCCCAGTGCCCGCTGCTCAGGCTAACACATTTTATCTGGAAATCTTCAGGGGAGGGGGAAGAGGAAACAGGCAATTAGAGTGACGGGGACAACATGAGGCAACCTGTCAAACTGCCTGGCCTGCTGCCCTTATGTGTAGCCGTACCCAGGTGCCTCCCTAGATCATGGTCCTACACAAATACTCCTCCTCTGCTGACATCTCCTTCTTCCATTTTTGGGACTTTATGGACAGGTCCCAGACAGCTCTTCCCAGCTGTCCAGCCCACGGTTTTAAAAATATCCAACTCAAGGTCAATGTCTGAGAAGGTCATAACCATGGTGGTCTAGAAGTAACACCCTGAGGGGTAACCACCTCACCACAGCTGCCTCTCTGCCACTGGCTGCAGTCACAGGGCAGCAAACATGGCTTTTCTCCCAACACCATTAGCCCTCTCTGCACCTTCCTCTTCCACCTACTCTGATGGCTGACTGATCAGGAGTGAAACACAGGAGGAAAAAAAGTCTTTGCAATGTCTCACAGATATTTTCAGCATTCATCAGATGATGCTGGTCTTCAAGTGTCCCATTGTGCTTGGTTTCCCTGGTCTAGTTCATCTCCTGCTGCGGGGACAGCACCACTTGTCCTCCAGTGCCACCAACAGCCAGCAACCACTGCCTCAGGCTGGCTCAGCTTGTCCCAGGGTGATGTTGTCCTCAGCAAGATCTCCTTAATGTGTAGCCTGTGGTGGAAACAGGATGTGAAGCACAGGATGGGAGTGGCAAATGCTTTTATTGCTGTCCTAAAGGTGATGCTACTCTGATCGTGTTACCATGTGTTTTGGACAGGAGCCATAAACGTGAACATAGGACCACAATAAATGTGGATCTTTTCTGTTTCATAGGTACAATTAAAGGGCAATATCTAGAGCTTCACTGTCAGTAGGTGAATCACAAGTGGCAAAACCTGGATGTGGCTTTGTGACAACCACCTCCCGAAGCAGTTAACACCTGCACAGAGCCAGCATGTGAAATGAATCAAGTGATGAAGCAAGGATGAGCCCACAGTGCTTGCCAAAGATTTTGTCTGAAGCGCACTCTGTTGCGAGACAAGGAGGCCCAGCAACGCTGCCTGCCACAGCTGCCTGCCACAGCTGCCTCCCAGTGATGTGGGGTCACAGCAGCACTCAGACAGCATTAGAAAATGAAATTTCCTGGCAAAGGGAGATTCTGAGAATGGTGGGAGAGCAGCAAAAGCCGTGCAGGTCTGCCTCACTGGAATAATGAGGACATGAAATGCATTTAGAAGGGCCAGTCAATGAATGTGGAAAAAAATAGGAAAAAAAGAAAGAAAGTAAAGAAATTAAAAGGAGTTGTTGTGTTTTTTTGTGGTGGGGTTCTGGTGGAGAAGGGGGTGCTGCAGGGGTGGCTTCTGCAAGCAGCAGCCAGAAGGTCTCTGCAGGCCCAACAGAGCAAACACCAGCCAGCTCAAGACCAGACCTGCCCCTGACCAAGGCCGAGCCCATCAGCAACGGTCACAGAATCTCTGGGAATCACATTTAGGAGGAAAAAAATGCAAAGCAGCCACTTTTTGCCATCAGAGAAAGGAGTGAGAAGATGTGAGAAACTGTGCAGACACCAAGATCAGTGAAAAGATAGTGGGAGGAGGCGCCCCAGGTGCGGGAGAGAGAGATTCTCCTGCAGCCCATGGAGAGTTCCATGGTGACGCAGGCTGTCCCCCCTGCAGCCCATGGATGATGACAGGGAGCAGAGATCCCATCTACAGCCCATGGAGGACCCCATGCCAGAGCGGGTGGAGACACCTGAAGGACACTGTGATCCCGTGGGACGCCTGCGTTTGAGCAAGCTCCTGGCAGTGGAACCTGCAGCCTGTGGAGAGACCAACCCACACGGGAGCAGGTTTGCTGGAAGGACTTGTGACTCTGGGGGACCAGGCTGGAGTAGTCTGGGCATGAAAGTCGGCACCCCATGGAAGGGAGCCACACTGAGGCAGGTGGTGAGGAGCTGGAGAGAAATCATGACTAACGTGGAGTCTGCTAAGAAGGGAGGGGTGGAGGGGGAGGTGTTTTAAGATCTGATTGTACTTCTCATTATCTGACTGGTTTCACTGTGTGTGCAGTGTAGTGTAATAAATTCTGTGTTGAGTCTGTTTTGCCTTTGACACTAATTGCAGAATGATCTCTCCCTGTCCTTATCTCGACTCCTAAGCTTCTCAATAGATATTTTCTCCCCTGTCCAGCTGAAAAGGGGAGTGAGAGAGCGGACCTCTGGTGGACCTCTGGCCTCCAGCCAGGGTCAAACCACCACAGGAACCTAGGCTTAACTGCCAGAGACTTTTATCATCAGAATCACTCATAAGGTAATGTAATAACATCATGCTTGCCATCAGACTCACACTGCATATCTCACAGAAGGCAGCTCTTTCCTTTCATCTGATTTATTCACTGTGCAAGTAGCAATTCAGGATTTGCCCCTGTTGCTGAAGAGCTACTGAGAATATCTATCTATAGGCCCTATAGGATAAAACAGCTAAGAAGGAGCGAGCCATGTGACTGAAGTGCAGTGCATGGATCGTGAGAAGAATCCCTGAGCTGAAGCACCAGCAACATGCTGTTTCCACTTAGCCCCAGAGTTTTGCATAAATACTCAGGGATTTAGACAAGCTTTTTCCCACACCTACACTTGAGCATGGAGAGAGAGAAGCAGGTCACCAGATAACCAGCAGTAGCCCAAGGCCTGTTGTTGCAACAGCAAAATGAAAGCTCTGGCTCATTCTCAGCCACAGAAACTTCGGCAATGCAATTCATGACATGGTCTGACCCGTGCAAGAGGCAATGTGTGCTGCCTTGCACTGAGGCCATTACCTGCTGCCCTCACCCGCAGCCACTGCAAAGAAGTGTCCCTTCTCAGCCTCTTCCAGGAAGCCAAGATGACTCAGCCATCACCAAGAGGAAGCTGGGAGGACAGGGCAGACTATCACCCTGCCCAGCCAGTGTCCTCGGAAAGGGTTTTCTATGTAAAATAGCTCAATACTCTATCAAACTCTCCACAGCTCTTGCCTACCTCTCTGCAAACCCAACACGTCTCTCCTCCGTTGCTGGCTGCTCCTGTTCCCTGCAGAACAGGCCTCCTGTCGGCACTGCAGCTGCATGCCATCCTCCTGGGCATTGTGCCCCTGCCTCAGGGGCAAACCAAGACTTCTGAGACTTCTTGGGTCCCTCCAGCCCATAGAAACCCTTCTGAGGATTGCCAGGAAAGGGAAACCCCTCAACATCCCTGTCTTGGGGATGGTTCATTCCCAGAGTGAATGTCTGTCAGGGCATGACCTAGATTTTTTTTGAGGAAGTCACGGGGCTAGTGTGCAAGGAGCCACATGGTGTTGAGGTTCTCAGTACCCCACTGTCCCCAATGACTGGTGTGGTCTGTTTGCAGGACTCAGCCACGTGAGGAACGCTCTGTCACTCATCTTAGATCCAGACATTCCTTCATCCCACTTCCTCCGAGGCAGACAGGTCGCCCTGGCTCAACAGGAAAGATGGCTTGAAGACATGATGCACCTTATACCCCACGGGGGTGAGAGCACGGAAAACAAGCTGGCAAGCTGCAGAGGAAAGTGTGCATGGGAAATGCTTCAAGTCTGAAGCTCACCTGAGCTTGCCCGGATGCTTCAGTAGCATGATGAATTTTCCATTCCTGGCTTATTATTTTAAAGACAGGTCTGCCTGTCGTGGTCATATCTTGCATGTGCTTCCAGGCATCCTTGGCCCTGGAACAGGGAGGGCACAGAGACTAATTCAGTTTTCACCATCCTTTAAACCCTCCTCCAGGGCTTTGAGTCTTGCTATAGAATTGGAAGCACTCTAAAATCCAACATTTGCAGAAAAATATTACTAAAATAGCCTTGCTGGTGTCCATTGTTTCCTTATGTTACCTTTTTTTAATGAAGCTTCAGTAATAAGTGAATCAGATCCTCAGCTGATGTGCCCTGGCCTGTCCCCTGAGAAGATACTGGAAACTTCCCAGTTTATTTTGGGGTCCATATGCCTTCACTGAAAGACTCTCAGAATGACTTCTTCTGGCCCTGCTGTTATGTTTGTGCTCCAAATCTGTTCCCTCATCCTTCATTCCTTTTTCAAAGAAAGGTGCCACCTGGCACTGGCACAGACTTCCAGGGGTGTGGGTGGAGGAAGGAGGGTGTCACCATTCAGCATTCAGGTGCTGAATGCTTGTTCCCGGTCAAGGGATGTGGTTGTGGTTGTGTCCCTCTTTCCATCCTCACTGCAATGGGATCTAGTCCCATGGCACATTCCTGCAATTTCCACCCTCCCCCTCACCTGGGCATCTTACACTCCCCCTTTCTCTTTATCAGGAATGGTATCTAGATGTTTCCTCTGGGTCATGTGGGAACTTGCTGTCCTGCCTTGGGATGGACAAGTAGGAGTCCTACACCCTTTGTTTTGGTATGAGTGAGGGGACAGTCCATCTCACAGCACTTTTACTGCTGTCAGGTTAGAGGCTGATGGGTCTAACCCATCAGAGAAAGAAAAAGAAAGCAATCAAGATCTTTGGGGCACAGTGTGCTGAGAGATGGTCTCATCACCATGAAAGCAAGATCTTTGGGGCACAGTGTGCTGAGAGATGGTCTCATCACCATTTGGGGTTACCTGTCTCTCCCCAGTAAAGAGAGAAACTGCCCACATAGTCCCAGACAGTAAAACAAATCCCACCTTTAATGTCTGCTTGAGCCTTCCCCACTCATACACCCACGTTGTGCAGGGGATCAGACCAATGGGTTTGCTAGCAATGTTTATACTTTTACATTTCCATTTGATTTTGTTTCCAAGAAAAAGGACCATCAAGTTTAGGGAAGAAGTATGAGAACTGGTGTTTATTCCATCCCCACAGCGAGGCAGAGGGGTGGTAGCAGGAGCCACATAGCAGCCACACGTGATGGGGCAAAAAGAGAAGGTGTGAGGCTCACCTTTATCTAGCTCCAACCACACTTCCTCTAATACTGGAAACAAGATGGCAACTTCAGTATGATGCTGGGTCTGGTCTGACGAGCCCTACAGAGCAGCTGGCTAATTAGCCATGCTGTAGGGCCACACTGACCCGGCTACGCCGCTCCCTGGCCCTCACCCGCATCTCCACCCGGCTCTGCACCCGATGAGTGGCTCAATCACAACCAGCCCAGGTCTCCGGCTCTGCCCAGACAGACAGGCCTGCTGACGTTTCATGCCCTTTGATGGGTTCTGGCCCTTAGAAGGAAGACAACTTTACACCAGCAGTACTCTTAGCACTGTGTTTTTCTGGGGGTTAGCCATAAAACATCTCTGGCAGTCTGGCAGCAGTGGGGGTTGTACAACTACCTGAAGGGAGATTATAGAGAGATAGGTGATAGTCTCTTCAGCCAGGTGACAGGAGATAGGACAAGGGGGAATGGCATGAAGCTGCACCAGGGCAGGTTTAGGTTGGACATTAGAAAAAAATTTTTTACTGAAAGAGTGGTGAGGGCCTGGAACAGGCTGCCCAGGGAGGGGGTTGAGTCACCTTCCCTGGATGTGTTCAAAAAAAGGGTAGATGAAGTACTAAGGGATATGATTTAGTTTAGGATGAGAATGGTTGGACTTGATGATCTTAAAGGTCTTTTCCAACCTTGTGATTCTGTGAAAGAACACAGGGGAGTTTACCAAACCTCTCTTTCCCCATCATCCCTGCTGCCCAGGAGCACTCAGGTCTCCTTTCCTCCAACCAGTCGCTCCCTGCTTCTGATTTTCTTCCTGTTTTGGGGTTTGTTAGCCAAAGGCGCAGCTCACCTCAATAAGCTGCTGATACCTCCAAAGCTGGGTGTGAAGATGAGGCATGGGAAAAAAATGTGCCGTTTGAACCAAGTCCCACAGTGAGATTTACAAATCTGTCTGGCCACGGTGCTGCCACTTCCTGAAGGCAGACATACCCTGCTGTCACGGGGCCCTGCTCACGTTGCTTTTAACAGGCCGCCTCCCTCCCACTTTCTGCAGCAGGAAAACCAGCTGGCTTTAGCGTGAGCTCCCCTCCACCCCCAGCTGCTTTCGGTTGTTCTGGTTGCAGGAAGTAACCCCACACCAGTGATTGCCTGTGGCTCCCATGGCAAAGTCTGAGTTAAATTAGAGATGTTGCAAGCCACAGCTGGTGTTATGTGTTGATCCTGTGAGGGTACTTGGCTGCGAAGGGGTGTTAACTCGTGCTGTTTTGCCACGGCGAGGGTGTATGAAGGGAATAAAACACCCATGCCCAGCTGGCAGAACACGATATAAGAGGCTGGGGCATGAGGATGCAAGATGAGAGACAGGGAGGTTGCTTCACCCAGCATCCTCTTTCCTATTCCTGTCTACTTTCTTTCCCCATCCTTTCACCAGAAGGGTAATGCCGGATGAGCGGGGATGTAGGTGTGCACTGAATGAGGAGGCACAACAGTGTAGCCTCTCTCCTCTGGCACACCAAGGTGGCATCAGTCCAACATAGGACACTACTATTTTCTTTCCCACTTCCCAGAGTCACTGACTTTAAAAAATTGCAGATCTTTGATGAATTACCAAAAATCACCCAAGCCCACCATCTGTTCTTACTGCTCTCTGTCCAGCAGTGAGCACCCACCTGCCCAGAGCAGCCACTGTCCTTTAATTTGCCCAGTATTGAGACAAACAAGTCCTCACCCATGTTGTTCTCATCCCCTGCATGATAAGGGACCACACATGGCCACTTGCCTGGAGCCCCATGTTGCAGGAGCCTCACAGGCCCATAGTATCCTGTTACCACATTGCTTTGCTGACACTCCCTCATACATAATGTGCCTGTGATTACTTGCTAGAGGCAAGAAGCAGAGGCCACTCCTCTCCTATGCTCCTTAAATAGTTAAATGCATTGGTCAGCTCGGGGCAAGCCTGACAGCTGCAAGAGGTGCTGCTCCCAGGACAGAGCCTGGTCTGCATGTAAGTAAGCTCTTTGATAGGTACATTTTATAGCTGCTGTGATAGTGCCTGGGGTGTCTCCAACTTCCTCTGTGTAGAGATAAGTAGGCACCTAAAGTTTCATTTCAATTTTTCCATTATTTTGGATACATTTCCTGGATTTTTTTTTTTCACATGAAGTGTTGCTCTCTGAAAATCAGCTCTGTTTAACGTGGAAGCTACTAGTAATTTTTTTTTTAATAGCTTGATACAGCATTATATGTAGTTCTGTGGGTATTTTTTTTTTAGTGTGTGTTTGTATGTCAGGAGAGGAGAAGTTTGTGTGTGTATGTCTGTGTGCATGGACTTATGCCTGCTTATGAGACAGGTGAGAGTGGTGTGTATCTCTAGTTGATACACACTTTGGCACGCACAGAAATGATCAAAATGGAAAAACAACCCTTAGGCTGTGGAAAAGCAGTAGAGAGGGAAGTTGGTAGAAAGGGGATGAGCCCTGTTATGGGGGGGAAAAAAGACTGAACTTTAACCTGTGTATCTAATATGATGAGGAAGGAAAAGTAGTAATATAGATGTTGGAAGCCTGGAAAAGTGCTGATGTGGCATCCCAGTGCCTTTCCAGCATTGTAGGGGAAGGAGGTGGGGGGCAGCGTTAGTGTGCGTGTATACACAGACAAACAACACGCAGTCTGACAAAACCATTTGAAGCCTGTTTTCTCTCTCTCTCTCTCCTCAAGGCTGGGTATGGCACAATGGCAGCCACTAATCCTTCCCCTACTTGCCACGAAAGGCAGGTCCTGCCCTGGACTCCTTCTGTCTCACTTTGGGGCCTGCCAGTTAAAAACCGGCGTGCGGTGTGCCTGGCCTAAGGAGAATGAGGCAGCTGCTAAAGCTAACGGGTGATACTCAGCCCTTTTGGCTCGTTATGTCATTTGCCTCAAGCCTCTCATTACTGTTTTCTGGGGATCGGTGCGCGTCGCCTCATTTTTCTCTTGTGTTTTGTATGGGGAGGTGGGGGGGAACAACCAGTTAGAAACACGTAAATGCACACTGCCCCCCACAAATGTTTTCTGTACAGACAGGGTGTTAATGTAGTGAAGGGGGCGCACAGCTCAGCCATACACACGCCTGCAGGTATTTTAAGTACCAGTCCAAAGTTTAACTAGCTTCACCGTTCCAAAGCAGGAAACAGTCTATTCCTTAGAAAGCTGTGTCTGAGGAAACACACACCAAAACACTGCTTTTCCTATTCCGTTTCAAAACCCCAACGATTTGTGTACTTGGCTAAAGGACCAGCCCCACTCTGGTGGTGGCAGGACTCGGGGGAGGGGGGGCCATGCCAAGAGGCTCCAAGGGCTGCATGGAGCTGTGGTTCCCAACCGGGAGATCATCTTCCAGCTGCCTAGCCACTGTCCTGACTCCAAACAGGGCCAGCAGCAGAGGTCTGGAGGAAAGCTTGAGGTGACCTGTAAAGCCATGATGGGCGAAGAAGCCCCTCAACAAAATGTAGACAGCGGTAGGCACTGGAAGTAATAAACCTGGGTAACAGCATTCATAGCTCAGCCTTGCTCTTATGTGATAGCAAAGTAATATGGTTGTGGCAACTGGTTACAGCATAGCCTGCGGGTGGGCAGAGGGTGGGGTCTTCAGGTTTTTTCCTCCAGTGGGATTCCAGAAGGTCAGGAAGGCCATCTCTCAAGAAGAGTATGAACCACTGGTATATCCCTGAACTTTGGTCCTCTACGATGCTCATCGTGCCATTAGCCACAAAACCCAGGACTGCCAGCAAAGCAGAATAGAAGGCAGAGAAGGGAAATGTGGGTTTGGGGAGCAATGGAGAAAATCTCATTATTGGAAAGTCAATTTACTTTGAGTATGTCTTTTTCAGTCTTTCACTTTCATCTAGTGTCCAGCCAAAGTATAGACTGCTTTTTCTTTTTCACATTATGCCCTTTGAACAGGGAACACCAAGACAGATTTCTCTTCCGCAGGGGTGGAGAGGAGTTTCTTAATCCATGGGCAGTTTACTTGGATCTGGCTTGTGATCGGGAAAGAAATCTTGCCTTCCTATTTTTCTGTATAGTCCAAAAAACCCCGGTTAGCTAAAAGCTAGGTTCTACCCAAACCGTGTGGTCCCACACACCCACTGTTGCTGCAGTTCATTAATACTCCACGATATGTCCCCAGTTCCCTTGCTGCAGAATCTCCACGGGCCTCTGCCAATGGGTCCCGCAGAGGCCCTGCGCTCAACTCACCCAGCCGCCCGTCGTGGTTATTTGGCTATTAATAGATTCCAGGCAGACCAGTCACAACCCAGCCAGCAGGGTAAACACGCTCATTAAAAGGTAATAGTTGCAAGAAGGAGGAAACCTAACCAGGAATAGCTAACCTTAATCATCCAGGATGTTCAGGCAATTTCAGGTGCACAGTCTGCACTTCAGTGGGCTCATCCTAGCTGGATTGGAGAGGAAATGCCTGACTTTCCTGAGTCAGGAGTAGTGAGCATCCCAGTGTGAGGCATGGGGAAGGAGGATAAAACATCTCCCACCACCAGTGCCTGCAAGCAGGGTGGGGAAGGGAAGGAGGCTGCTGGCTGGGGATGCGGGCTGCCCTGATCTGGGATTCAGGCCGCTATCTTTTCCAAGAGAAATCCTCATTTTAGTATTGCTACATGTCTCTGGGGTGATTGGCTGGCAGAGCTGCTTTGAGGAAGCTTTCTCTAGTCTCCCTCAGAAATTTTTCAGAGCATTTCAACCTGTTACCTAACTCTTTAAATAGTTTCTTGTATGAGCCTTAAAGGAGCAGTCAAACCCACGGGTATTATAAATCACCAGAGCTCTTGCTGCGATACGTGGGGTTGCGGCCTCAGTTTGTACAGACCCTTTGCAAGAGGAGAGCTGCATACATTAATCAGTGCTGGCTGAAGAGCAAGGAAAACTGCAACAGGGATGTAAGTGGCTTCTAATAAGCAGAAGCTGCACATTTGGGATGAAACTCTTGGCTTCTATTTACAGCTGGGCAAGACTTCATGGGCAGATTTGTACAAAGCTTTTCTAAGATTATCACATACTTTCCAAAGAAGGAGATTTCAGAAAACCAAAAACTACACATAAATTTGTATCAGAATTGGAACACTGTTGCTGCCAAAAGAAAAGTTTAATATTTTGCATGTGGGATTAAGAGATGGAGTCAAAACTTACTGAGATTTTTCAGAATGGAAGGATTTTGTGGTTTGTTTAGAGGGAGTAAGTTAAGTTTCTCTTCTACTAAAAATAACTTGGAAAAAAGCTCATAAACAAAAATAAAACAACTTCAAGAACTATAATTTGGCAGAAAATAATTTCTCCCTCAAGTTTTCCTTCTCAGCAAGATAACAAACTTACATCAATTTGGATTCATTTAATTCCTTCCCACAGCTCCTTTTCAATTCAGCAGGCTCTACTGTGGATGACTTAGCATGAACAGCCCTTCAACTCCAGAGGCAGAGCCACAATACCAGTATTGTTCCTCTCTCCCTTCCATGGTGTTATTGTTTGAATTATGCTGGTACTTAAGAGCGAGTCATCCTGTTTCCAATGAGGTAGTCGCTGCAACTGTCAGCGTTATTCCCACGTCCTGGTTTTGACACTACATCATCAGCAAAACAAAGTCAAGCTGAGGGAGCAGTATGTGCCCCTGCATGTGTGTGCACATCCTTCATGCAGAGAGCAACACCTTCTGTTGTTCACCTTCTGAAATCTCGTGTTGCCTTGCCACTGACTGTCACCGTGGCTCTCTAAGTGCAGGTCATGCAGCTAGAGGATAGCAGAATGCAGTTAGCTACGCAGCAGAGGAGAGGAAAACTGTGGGAAGGACCTGGGCTAGAAGACCCAAAAGGCCAGGTGTGCATTAACCAGCTAAGTTGGTTCTTTTGTTTTTCTTTGTTTTTCTTTAGCTTTTACAGCCAGAGTGGAAGCACAAGATGGCTTTCAGCAACCACACAAACAGCAGTGTGCTCATGCCAAATTCACTCCATATGTTTGTGGAACAAAAGAAGACCCTTCGGTTCAATAATTTCAGCAACCCAGCCTTGGAGATGCAAGAGGAGATAATGGCCTCGTTTTACATCCTCATCATTGTTGGGTTTTTTGGCTTTCTTCTCTTTGTCATGATGCTCAGCAATATTGTTTCCAGCAAGCCTGAAAACTACATTGACTATCTCTATTCTGGGAAGTTTAGCCCTCAGAGAAGTAAGGTGGAGCTTCCAGGAAAGGAGAGCAAAGGCACTTTCATTATCAACAGCGCTGCCTTACTGGAGCTGCAAAGGCAGGACAGCAAAAACAACCCTGGGTCTGCAGCACCAAGCACAGATGTGGTCCTGAGGAATGTATGAAACAGTTTGTTTTTGTTATCCTGTTGTGCACAAGGAGCCTAAATAGGGATGTTTTTCATTCATGAGAGCAAGGAACAAGGAGTTGTGCCAGCACAGCCACAGATCGGTCTTGTGCAAGCTTCCCAGGCGCAGCTGTGAAGGTACCCAAGCGAAACCTGTGTTATTTCAGCCCCAGGCCTTTGGAGAAGAGGCTGGAAATCAATCCCTGGATGGCCTAGCTCTTTCATGGCTGTTCCTGTCACGTTTATATAGCTTGGCTCTCGGGAGAATGGAAGGCCTCCCTTTGCATGCTGTTGCTTCAAGCAGGGACAGAACGTTTCCAGCTGGGGCACTGCTGGTGCGCCTGTTTGCTGTTATTATTTATTCATTTATTTATTTACCTGGGGGGTCGGAGCTGCCAGTGAGCCCATCAGGTGGGCACCCTGCCAGCAGAAACAGCCATACAGCCTCTGCACCCACCCTCACCACCATGCCAGGCACCTAGAAGTGGAGACAATCTGACCCATGTCCGTCCCTTCTGGAAGGAAGGTTATTTCAAGGGTCCAGAGGCAGATGTCAGACTTGAACTTGTTTGTTCACTTGGCAGGCTTGGTCTGCAGCAGGTTTTTGACAGTGGTCATGCATTTCTCAACAGCTCCCTTCCTGCATGTCAGCCCTTCACTAGCACCCAGGACAAAGAGGAAGACAAGAACATCCTGGCATCTCTCCAGATTTCCTCCCAGGGACCACCTGGACAGTGTTGGGACTGACAAGACACAGCTGTAGCCCTCAGGGTTGTGCCAACATTGTGTCAATAATCCCCAACAAATTCTTTCAGTGTTTAGTGCCGGCCCCCTCGTCATGAAATCCCACTGAGCCCTCAGCCCCTGCTGCTTCCCCAGGTGGTAGACAGGAAGAAGGGTGCCATGGCAGTTTTTAGGTGTCTTCTGTGGACTACCAAGCCTCAGCAGACACAAGAAGGAAGGGTTTGCTCAGGGGTGTTCAATCCACCTGTTCAAGCCCTGGCATACAGGGGTCCAGGATGGGCAGCTGTGGCAAGACAAACATTGACAGTGGGCTTCAGCTTGCCCTACTTGGTCCACACATTCATCAGAAAAAGCTCTGGAGTCTGACGACCAAAATGACTGAAAATTCGTGGTGCAGTTACTCTGAGAACTTTAAGGCATTTTCTTTTAGAAACAAAAATCCTATGACATCCTAAAAAATGTTCCTGTGGGGTGCATGTTGCTGGTTCCACTTGGCCTCCTTTATGTTGCTCTGTGTGTTTGCTTTTTGTTATGGAATGAAGTCCTCGACCATTTTGTACCCTAGGAAACATTCCTTCCTAACTATCTATTTTACTCTGTCTGTAACTTCATGTTTTGCTACTGTGATTTTTTTTTTTTAATGTATTCTTTGCTGCCATGATATAGTGTTGTTATTACTATGGGGTTTTGCCACTGTTTGGTCCAAGCCAACTGCCTGGAAATTATTTACTTCACGTGGCCCTTATCCTTAAAGGGAATTTCCACAGCCTGATCTTGTAAGACACATTCCAAGGCTGATACTTCCAGCTGATAGCCAAGATGAAATCCACACCGCTCTCTTGGCTTTCCACACTTCTTCCTTGAATTCCAGAGATTCAGCTTTCCAACACAGACATCTCCTTTTTTGGACAGGTGCATATTCCTTAGACACTGTCTCCAGCAGAGGCCAATGAGGCAGTCGAGTTAGTTTTGGACCCCACTGCCTTTGGCTTCGTTACCACATCTGGTTTAATAACTGCTCGGATTGAGCCAGGATTTATGCTCACTGCTCCTAACAGCGCTCAGTAGCCATGCTCCCACTGCTGCAGCTCAGCTATTCAGATCTGAAAAATGAGAGGTATTTTGAAGGTAGAACAAGCACTTGCAGTTCCAGGTATGTTCCTTCCACCCAGTGTGGGTGTTTTCCAGGAGGTGGTATCACTGTCCATTTTGGAGAAGGATCAATTTCTGCCCAGGGCCAGCATTCAGAGGAGACTTCAGCCTGACTTACTATCAGTAGTGGTAATTCCTTCTGTTTGCAGACACAGTTCATCAGTTTTCCCAGTCATTCCACAGCGTCAGGAGGGTGAGCAGAATCTCTCTTTCCATCATGAGTGTTAGATACAGGTTTCAGACATCCATCATCTACTCCAAGTTCTGTTCACCTCCTGCAGCAGCAGCTACTGCTTTTCCAGATGGGCTGATGCAAGGGAAGCATGAGGCTGGTGGATGAATCCCACAGCCATGGGAAGTGTTCTTTGCCTCCCTGCTAACCGAGCTTCTGAAAACTAATGCACGATGGAAGTCTACTTATAGGATATAAGTAGTCTTTGGAGTCCCCCTTGGTTCCTGCTCATACCTTTAGAGGGTCTGGATTGGGGGTGAGGTGAGCCCTGTGCACAGCAGGGGCTCCACATCCTTACTGAGAGCTAAAATCAGAGCTCAGTAAGGGCCTAATGGTTCTGTGCCCTTCCCAGACCCAGGCACATCCATCAGCTCTTTGCCAATCCCTTGGCCTTGGAACTTTCCCTTCTCTTTTTCCTTCCCCCACCTCAAGCAAACACATACGTGCATACACACAGCTTCAGTCACATCTGATAAAAAACTTCAATTCCCAAAGGTACCCCATTCCTAGAGAGTCCAGGCAGTGCATGGTCAGGTCATTCTACCTGAAATAGTGGCTGTGCTTAGGCAAAAGGCATAACTGTGGTGCCACCAAAGGGGAGGCTGGTAAGCTAAAGCTTGACACAGAGTCCTTAATGCTGGAAACCAAATTCCACCAGTTTTCACAAGGTGTCTTGCCAGCCTTTGAGGGAAACTGTCAGCAGTTGTACTAGCTCTGTTCTGAGAGGCTTATGGCTCTTGCTTTAGGTATTGGCTTAATATATTTTCTAAAGTTTCCACCTCTCTGTTTCCATCCCGATCTTTAAATCTTGGTGAGAGCTTCTCTTACTGGTTCTGTCAAGGATCAAGAGATAAAATTACATACTTTTGGAAAGTCTCTTGACAACAGAAGTACTACTTTGGCATGGGACATTCAGGACTTCATCAGACAGCTAGGAGGGAAAATAGATGATTTAAATTGCGTTTGGTATTTGTTAGAAAAAGAATCCTATCTTCTCTCAATCCATGTAAGAAAGGAAGAGAACCAAATTCCCTGTAGAACGATGTTCTCAAGTGTTGGTTTTGGAAAAAAATGTCAAGCTTACAAATCATTTTATTTATATAAAAATAAAATGTTAAACTTCAAAATTAGCAACTTAATTTTAGCTGCTACCTGTAATTTAATACAGCAGTAAAAACATCCACTGTTTGCCTGAAATGATGCCCACTCTTTATGTGTAATTCATCATGTTCTGTATTTCGTTATGTTTTTATTTGGCATTCTAAAGTAAAGGGTCTGTGATGATTTTTAGCTTGCTTATAGAATGTGGTGACTGGTAACCTAATAACATAATTACTACTGAAATGGGTAATTGGTATGTATCTGATAATTGGTATCCTAATTGCTTCATTAATAGGGACTTTGTTCCTGGGTAATTGGTAAATTTGTTATTTAGTTAAGCGGTTCAACGGAATTTGGTGAAGTACCAAAAAAGTGCGTTGTGGGGAGGTGTTGTTGCTGCTCAGCCCCCACTTGTGTACCCAGGCAGTGATGGAGGAGCTGGCAGCAGGCAGAGGCCAGGTCCTCCTGCTTCCTTCCCAGGGGAAGCAGGATGCTTCTGGGAGCCAGCATCCTTATGAAATGCTCCATGTGCCACTGAGCCCCCTCTCCCACACCCACAGGAACCGGGGACAGGTGCCACCCACCACTGGCACCCTGTTGTGTGGGTGCTGGGTGCCATGGCTGCATGTGCTGGGGGTGGCAGAGGAAGATGGGTGGTCCCAGCACTGATGCCCAAACCCCAACCTTCAGGGCACTGCCTTATGGCCAGAAGCAGGTCTTGCTGATGGGGTGGGAGCAGGAGACTCTGGTGCAGTGGGTGAAGGACAGGAGAGCAATGAGAAGTGTCTTCTCCCTAATCTCACAGGCATTTGTGAGGCAGTGAATATGCCCAGGGATTTCAGCACTGTGTGGCCTTGCTAGGGAATGTTGGATGTCTAAAATTACCAAAGGAGGAAAGGTCTCTGCCCCAAAGTGATCACTGGCTATGTGCACATGGGGTGGGAGGGAAAAGAGGGAAATGTAACACAGCAGATGAAAGGCAGCGTAGGAAATACAATACATATTTTTGCATCTCAGCCCAGTGCCTCCTGTGTGCTGCCCAAGTTTTTAAATGATACTGACATGCTTGGACCATGAACTTTTAAAGCAGGTTAACAGGTGGGTTTATGTCACATATAGATGCATATATATGGTTGTACTCAAAAAATTCCATGATTGCAAAGAGTTGCAGTCAATGGCTCAATGTCCAAGTGGAGAGCAGTGATGAGTGGTGTTCCTCAGGGGTCATCATTGGGAACAGCATTGTTTAACATCTTTGTCAGAGACATGGACTGTGGGGTTGACTGTGCCCTCAGCACTTTTGCTGATGACACCAAGCTGTGGGGTGCAGTCGACACGCTGGAAGGAAGGGATGCATCCAGAGGGACCCTGACAGGCTGGAGAGATGGGCCCATGTGAACTGCATGAAGTTCAGCAAGGCCAAATACAAGGTCCTGCTTGTGGGTCAGCACAATCCCAAGCACAACTCTGGGCTGGGCAATGAATGGATTGAGAGCAGCCCTGGGGAGGACTTGGAGTGTTGGTGGACAAGCTCAACATGAGCTGACAATATGCACTTGCAGCCAAGAAAGTCAACCATGTCCTGGGCTGCATCAAAAGCAGTGTGACCAACTGGTTGAAGGGGGTGATTCTGCCCCTCTACTCTGCTCTGTTAGACCCCATCTGGGTACTGTGTCCAGCTCTGGGGTCCCCAGTACAAGAAAGACATGGCGCTGCTGCAGCAAGCCCACAGTAGGGTCACAAAGATGATCCAAGGGCTGGAGCAACTCTCCTGTGAAGACAGGCTGAGAGAGTTGGGCTTTTTCAGCCTGGAGAAGAGAAGGTTCCAGAAGACCTTAATGCAGCCTTCCAGTACCTGAAGGGGACTTACAGGAAAGCTGGACAGGGACTGATTACAAGGGCATGGAGTGACAGGACAAGGGATAATGGCCTTAAACTGAAGGAGGGTAGATTCAGATTAGATATTAGGAAGAAATTCTTCCCTGTGAGGATGGTAAGGCACTGGCACAGGCTGCCCAGAGAAGCTGTGGCTGCCCCATCAACCCTGGTAGTGTTCAGGGCCAAGTTGGATGGGGCTTTGGGCAACCTGGTCTAGTGCAAGGTGTCCCTGCCCATGGGATGATCTTTAAGGTTCTTCCAACCCAAACTATTCCGTGATGCATAGATTCTATATTAATGGGACAGAGGATAATGTACTTCTCAAATAGTTATTCAGAAAAGGACATGGAAACAGTCCGTCCCTCCTGCCTCACTACATATCAACTACATTATCATTAGTATTTCTGTAACTGTTTGGTTAGGCTCAGGCCAGTTCGTGGGGTTTGAAGGAGCCAGGGCCAGGTGAAGGTGCAGGCATGGTGATGCCACCTGACAGCCTAAGAGCGTCACCATATTCTTCTGGGACAGCACCATGGTCCAGTGACACAGACCCTGCCTATGCCTGACGCCTCACAAGCAGAGAGGCTGGATTCTACCTCTTTCATTCAGGCTGCTAAGTCCCTTTATCAGGGATAAAGAACAGACAAGAGCTCAGCCTACCGCAGGGGACTGTCTGTCACTCACCATTTCACTTGATGTTGCAAAAGCACAAAAACCCAGAGAGACAGAGGAGCAGTGTGAGGACTGTTCACTTTAGGGGGGCTGAACTCACAAATATCAAGCCTAGTTTTCCTGGGCAACCCCAGCTGCACCTACATGTGTGGTCCAGTTCAGATGAGGACTGTGCCTTTGAAGCACATCTCCTGACTGCTACTGCTGTGCTTTGGTTGTCTCACAGAGCAGTCTCAGCACAGAGCTGCCACTCTCCTACGGTGACTGGGGGGGGGCGGGGCGCAGGTGTGAGAGGGACAAGGCAGACAGTGCCAGAGCCATCCTCGGCCTGGCATGGCTGGGAGGCCACAGGGACAAGCCCAGCAAGGGAGGAAGGAAAGGGGAATCCCTGCCTCACTCTTGCACCCAGGGACCCAGCCCAGATGCTACCACAGTTGTCCCCTGCCCTGTTCCCTACTGGTATCTATTCACAATTAGAAGATAGCTTAAAAAGCAAGATTAACAAAAGCAACATGCCATTTTTATGCCTATCTAGGGACAGCATGCTCCAACTCCTACACAGTTTAGTAAATCGTCTTGGGAAAGAAGAGAGGGGAATGACACATTGAATTTAGGTAACAGGGAATATAATCTGTGGTTCCAGTGGGTGTCACAGATGGGTTGCTGAGGCACCAAGGAAAATTCAGGAATAAGATTTCTCTACAGGCAGTTCTATGGACCCTTTACATCCAGTTGCTGAACAGTGAGCTCCCTAAATCAGCATTTTGGGGGATCTCAGACCCTTATGAGGCCTATAAACATGGTGCTTTTCAAAACTAATAAGCACCCAATAAATCCAGTAGGACTACCTAGGCCAGTTTATGCTCCTGGTGTATAGTTACCAAGGACAAAAGCTTACATTAAAAGAGAAAGATACACCATCATTTTTCATCTGGCTAACAGTGAAACCATAAAGGCTTCTTACTGGAGTGTGTACCCTTCTTCTCATATCCAGTTTCCAGGCTTCTGCTCTCTGTGTGATGCTGCTAACATGACATGACATGCCCTATCACTCCTCTGCCTCAGCAAGGAGAGCAGCCAGACAGCTGAGTTAGACACCACTGGCCATATTCCTCTTCAGACATCTTTTGACTTCAGTTTCCCACTGTTTCAGGGAGAAGGAAACCTGTTCCAGAGGAGATGCAGCAATTTGCAAATCCACCTCTCAGGCACATACTTTGCAGGGGCTGCTTTGATGCTGCTTCAGAGAGACAGTGCCTATAGTACTGAGGAGACTGCATCTTAACGCTGTTTTTTTAGGGGAAACAAATATTCTGAAAAGTCTTATAACAGGAGGAAAAAATATCCCAGGAGGCCAGCCTGTGCTGGCAGGTATGGATACTTGTTCACACTGGCAGCAGCCAAAGGTGGGTGCCCTGGAGGGACAAACTGCTATTAAGAGGTGATCCGACCACCCATCAGCAGAACAGTATCTTCCAGGAGTTGTGTGATTCTCTATGGGAAGTGCATAATTGTGGTGAAGGACAAAAGGCAGCTGGTGCATGTGGGGGCAAAAGATAGTGAGGAGCTGGAGATGGGAACTCTGTCGACAGTCCCACCAGTGATCTACATGTCTGGCATTGAATGTTGCCCTGAAGTTGCTAGAGCCGATGGCCAAAAGCTTCTTGTGCCATCGTCTCACAGCTATCTCTATCCTATGGACATCTCCTGGTCTTCTTCAGAATGGTTTCTTATAAGCAACAGGTAGGACTTTGCTCTGAGGTCCATTGAGAGGACCCACTTCTAGAGGTGTCTCTTCTTCAGTGACCTGATTGGTAAAGGACCAGAGCAGATGATTCCTAACAAATGGAAGATAGCAATAAAGAGAGTGAAGAGATGGGAGAACTGCTACCTGGACACACTTTCTGCAATAGGTCTTCCTGCCATCAGGCTTTGGAGGTGTTTTGATTGATGTTGAATGTTGCAGCTCTGCTAAGCCCTCTCCTTCGAAGGGCGTAGACTGAAAAGCCATGTCTCAGCAGCACTAATAAAAGTGCTTTAAAATTTAAATCCAGATGTTTCATTGCAGGTGTATCAGAGGACTAAGTTGATATGCACTATGTTTGCACTGGGAAGGGACAATTAACTTGCCTTTTCGCTAGAATGGGCCCAGACCTGCCTAAGATCCAGTTCAGCCTGCCTCCTGCACAAATACTTCTGTTACAGCAGTCATGCGACCATGCCTCAGGTGCAGATACACTCAGTTTGGAGAAAGACTGGGTTTTAAAATGAACTCTGTGGGTCAGGCCTGTCTTTGACCCCAATGGGAGATCTGCTGCTGAGCAGGAAATGTACTGGACCATGACTGACACCAGAGGCCACAGCTTTAAGAAGTCTGAAGAATTTAATGCGACCTTCCCATCATATGCACATTAACATCTGACAGCAGCTCGCTAGTTCATTACACCAAGTACCTTGCTTCCAACCGTGGTCTGCAATGAACATTTCAGTGACAGGTAAAGGAAATCTTTTTACAAGGGAAGTTCCTTCCCGAAGCCTAACAATTAGTAGCTGGTTCAGGCTTCAAAGCATGAAGAGTTTGGTCTCTCAGGATAAAACACGTCACTCGTCATTAGAGATTTTCTTTATCTGTGACATTCATTACTGAGAAGTAATGATTTCTCACAGAACTGAGTTCAAAAGATTATTTAAGAGTGATGTAAGGTAATATTTCTTAACAGCAGCTTTAAATGTTCAGCTTTTCAGGTTCATTGAACACTTTCTTCTTTTTTTTTTTTTAAACCAACTCCCAATTTACACTCTCTGTATTGCTCATGACTAGGTATGTGTTTATTGTGCACCTCTAGGACAGAGAACTAAGGCCATAAAGACATAAAAAATTAAGTTGTGATTCACAGGTGCACAAAAACATTTCAATACTCTGAGGCAAATCTGAGCAGTTTTTCTCCTGTGTGTGGAAACCATCTAAACGAGCATTGTCATTTGGTGTGGCAGAGAGATACCTAAAAATGGGAGTCTTATCTACCCCCAGAAGAATCCACGCATGTAATTCTCAAGAGCTGAGTTGTGAATACACAGAAAAAAATAACCATATTTTCTCAGCTTCATATTCATCAGCAAAAACATCTGCTCATTTTTAACAAATATGGATGTAGCGGAGAATGGAAAATTAGGTTCTTCAAATGCAAGGCAGAAGAAGGGAAGGGGAGAGACTGGAGAGGGACAGGAATGTTTTTATTGTCTTGATATCATGTCCCTGAAGATAATTTCCCATTGGCTTGAAGCATCAATTGCTCCATTAAGTATTGATGAATACGAAGTGGTGTGAAATCAGCATGAGGAAAGAGATAGTTCCAGTGCCTCTTTACCGCAAGGACAGGCAGTAATTGCACACCAGCTTGGTTTTCTTGGGAAACAAATGATGCACAACCCATTTTCCCAATGACTGTTTACCTTCACCCAGTGACACTGCGCTGTACTATTGGGGAGAGGGAACAGCGCGCTATAGTCAGACCAGCACAAACCCGATGACTTCATTGCCCTGTTCTGGATTCACGTGAAGAAGAACAAGACCAAACCTGACTGGAGCAGAGTCCTGGACTGCTGCCTCATCACAGCTCAGCCTTACCGGTCTCTGCTGCAATGGCTTACGCAGCTGCGGGTTCAGGACCGCGTTGCAACACTTCTTCATTGGTTGGGTGTGTCTTCTGCCATCCCTAATTCACTGTGGAGTCCATGGGACCAGGTACAGAATCACCCGCTTTCCATCCATTTGAGCAATGAGGAAGTATCAAAAGGCACTATTTGTGTCATGGGAATTTACCAGTCTTTCCTGGTTTGTGTTCTTTGGTAAAACAAGTTGGAAGCTTCCATGAAGGGTTTCATGGAAACAAGCATGAGGAAACAGATAGTGTTTGGTGCCACATCTCACAGAGACCAAGCAAAAATCATCCTTTCCCTGCAAAGAGCTAGGAAGGCCTCACTAAACACCTTCACTCTTCCCAACCTGGTAGACTGAGGCCTGGCAAAGCTTTTCTACCTAGTCTGATTTCAAGTGTATGGAAACCTGTGGGCAGGAAAAAGAACGAAGTCTGAAATCAAATGAACTTTGGTATTTTATATAAAATCCCCTGAGATGAGTCGTCTCCTTTCTTCCTCCACCCCCCATTCCCCCTTTGCTGCTGCAGAAGGGTAATTACAACCCATGTTTTCTACAAAACGTTGTAACCCTTTGTACCAAAGAAAAATATTGTGGCTCATGCAGTTCTGACTCAACTGGTAATTTAGGATGACAAGCAATTCCTTTAACATATGACTAAACAAGCTAATAGGAGGATGTTACCAAATAGCATGCACCTTATTCAAGAGCACTTGAAATAGCATGCATGAGTCCAATATCTTCTTGGTAGGACTTTAAATACCTATTATTTTATTAGGTTTGCTAGCAGTAGCTCCTGTAGTGAGGCTCAGCACACTTGACCGTTGCAGGATGTCAAAGCCAATCTCTCCATTCCCGCTCACGACTATCTCTGTGTGACTGAAATGCACCACTAGAATAAAATGATTAAAGTGTCTTTGCATAGAGAGGAGAGGCAGATGCAAATGCGTATGTTGATGAAGAAGCTATAACAGATGTCTCTCTGCTCTAAGCTAGCTGGAATGCAAATCACCTGAATTTTCATGATGTCTCATTGACTAATTACTTCTAAATGCTTTTCCAAGCCTCATCTTCATGGAAACAAACCCCACATTTAGTTTCCTCCAGCTTATGAAGCAGGCCTGTAATGATTGGCTCACACTTTTGGGTTTTTTCCTATTTTCAAGGCCTCTGTCCTAATAGCAAGCTGCAAGCCAGGGGATAGAGGGCTCAAAGGCACTTGGGGCCAGGGATGAGATGGATGGTGTGAGCTTCCATGACTGAGCAGGCAGAGTGGGGCCCATTTTGTGCCATGCCTGAGAACTGGGAGAAAGCTGGCCAGGTAGCAGAAAGGCAACCAACACCACTCAAAGCCCAGCCTCTGTCACTGTGAACTTGACATCTCCTTCTGCAGCGACCATGTGGAGAGGGTATGGAGAGAAACGCAGAGGGGGAAGGAGGAGGGCTATGGGACAAATGTTCTATGCAAGAAATGCAAAAGAAGAAAGCTGGCTTAGAAATCAAATACATGTAAGGGCCAGATTCATTTATATGGCTTCAGCTGCACTTAACTGTCAGTGTCTGACATTTCGTGTTGGCTAGCTCTAAGCCTCCAGAGGGGAAACATAAACTCACTTACCTGATCCGTCTCCACACACCTGTGGCTTGTACGTTTGTTTGTTTTCCACGTGATCAGGAAGATCAGACACAAGACTGTCCCAGGGTAGTCAGCTCCTTCGTGTGAGGTCTGTCAGCTCCTCACTAGACTCCAGTTGAAGGCTGAGGTTGATACACAGTTAATAGATAGGGAGAGGGTGCCAACAGTTGATGCATCTTTGGAAGCAATTTTGCAATGACTGTGAAGAACCGGTGAAGGCTGAAACAAGTGAGATTCATTGCAGCATAGTCTCTGGCTTGTCCCATGGTGGAGCTGGAAGGGGAGCTGTGGGAGCTTGCTGCAGAGCTGTCTTGGGCCAGAGTTGAGGCTAGGGGGTGGCAGCATCTCTGCCACTTGCTGACTGAGTGTCACAGCTTAGAGCTGGGATCAAGAACTGTGAAGGACTGGGGGTAGAGACCCCAGCCAGAACATTCACAGGGCCTTTACTGAGAAGAGCAAGGAAAAAACATCTGGGATTGATGCTCCCCAAGAGGAAAAGCAAGGAAGGAAATGTAAGAAATAGCTGTTTACGTGGGAGGCTCTCGGAAGAGCTGAAAAATATTTATCTCCTTGACTTGCAGCACCATGGCTTGAGAGCAGTCTGTCTGCCCTGGGGCATCGCTCAGGGAGCGCTGCCATCCTCCAGCACCTCCTCCAGCACCAATGCAGCTGCATTTCCACTGAAAGTCTCGTGGCCTTCACACTAAAGCATTCTGTGGTACTAAAATCAAGCAGAGTTCATTTCAGCCAAAGTCTAAAATGGAAATGTGAAAACAGTCCCACCGTGAGCTGCTTCACTTGGTTTTCACTTTAAGGACCAGGGATACCCCACAGCCCAGCAGCTCCTTCAGACTGGATGAGCCCTTTTCTAGCAGCCACTTCAGGCATTTGTGAGGGCTTATTTTTTTCCTCTTAAAATCCCAACAACTCCTTTCTTTATTACTACAGAAGGATTTCGGTTTTGGTTTGTTTTTTTTTTAAACACACGGCCTTGGTGTCAGTAAAAGAAAGCCTAAAGGTGCAAACACTACAAGTTTAAAAGCCAGTGATCCTTTTATTCTCTCAGTCTTCACCGTTTGGCACTGGTGACGATGACAACACATAATAGTGAAAGGCAGGGGAGGTTAAGCAGCCCAATTTACAACATGAACACTCTTTAAAAAAAAAAAAAAAAGTCATTTTTACCGTAGGGGGAGAAGGAGTCTGTAACCCTGTAGGCAGCGAAGAGTGTGACCTGGCTTGCTGTCTGGGGTGGGACCATCTCTACGAGGATCCTGTGTAGATCCCCTGGTGCCTAGCAAGCTGGTCGCTCATACACAGTGAGCACTTCAAGGCTCTCTACCCTTGCTGCCTCCTCTCACTTGCAGAAACTCAGGCAAAGTGAACGCCCTATTCCTATTTTAAATTTGCCAGGACCAATCCTGTAACCTTTCTGTCAGTCAGAAGCCAGACTTCGAGGTCCCTGACTGGTTCCTGAACGAGAAACTGGAACAAATCTGAGCTGCTGTCTCCCCCCAGTGTCCACATATTTTCTTGTTTACTGCTGCAACTGCGACACACAGGATGCCCAAGGGTTAAAAAAACCCACCTCCTGTCACCTATCCAGTGATTGCATACATCAAAACTCTATCCTGGTGTGTCAGAGAGCAGATACTGGTTCAGGTTTGGGAATGGATAAGAACTCTTCTTATTTTGGAAACCAGGATCTCAGCCTGCTGTGACACCCACCACAAGCTCTCCAGGTTATCTATGCTGCAGCGCTACTCCAAAGTTAAGGAAAAAAGCAGCCAGGTTGGACCAGATCTGAGGTCTCACACATACAAAAAGGTGTTATGGTTTGGCTGTAGAGGCAAAAATGTGGTGATGTGGAGGACTTCTGAGGAGGCTCTTCACAGCTGCTTTCTCCCCCATTCAAGCCAGAGACAAAAAGGCTCCTTGTGTTCATTCCCTGCTTGTACATGTTTGGCAAGGTAGGGCCCCAAGATTTTAAAGCTGGTCTGGGTTACTTGAGGTGCTACATGGTGCTCAATGGGTGCCTTGCTTTAAAGGGAGTTTGTGTACCTTTGACTATGCTTACAGAGCAACTGTACTGAGAGGAGAATACCTCTGCTTTCGGTTTAAAACAACAAGAACAAAAAGCACTCATTATTAGTACTGTTCTGGAAAGATGTACTTATGGTTGAGTCTAAATAAATCTAGATCTGGGCCACTCTTCACAGGTGACTACAGGGAGCCAAAACACATCTTACTTTGGGAGCTGGCGGGCACTACACAGGTCTGACAGTTTCCCATTGAGGCCTGGGCGTGTGGCTGAGCTGAGGATAGCTGTTTCATGGAGGTGGTTAGCAGCGGCTGCTCTCGCTGAACACCCCAGAGGCATTTAATTACATTACCATTCAGCTCCACCTTTGCAGACAGATGAGTGCCGAGACCACAGAGGGAAATGGCTGTTTTACCAATGCCACTACACGTTCCTCAGCCTGGCAGTCCTGAGGCTGCCACAGCCAGGACTTTGCTCTATCCTGGGCACGGGTTTCTGCAATACTATATTCCCTAGTCACCAAGGGACCGTGTGAACAGTGAGATTTTAAAAATCACTGCAGTTCCTGGTGAGTAACTCCACCACAGTGAGAGCATCTCCCAGCATCAGCTCTGTCAGCTGCACACAAACTTAGGTAATGCTGCAGTGGTGACCAGAGCGGGCACCTCAGCCCGCAGCCACAGGGAGAGGGCAGGAGCGAGCCATCCCAAAGGCCTCCCACACCCTCTCGGGCTCCCAAGGCTTCTCCAAGGGCCCTCCACCTCTCCTCTTCCCTCCTCTGTCAGATTACAGCTTCACCTTAACTTCCAGAAGATACAAGAACTGAGGAAGTCCTTCCTCACTGAAATGTGAAGGCACATGTACCTGTTGACACTGCTACATATGCCTAAGCCTTTATTTCTGTGAAAAAAAATCTGCTGTTGATGAACCTACCATGACCAAATTAGCTTATCCTCTGGGATTTGGTGTTACTGCACCTGCAGGAATAGCTAGCCAGCGTAATGAACACCGTCTCTGCTTCACAGGCCAAGTAGTAAAGAAAGTAATACACACTTCTTGGATACAGTGCATAGAAAAACAATAAACCTCCTAGCATGAAACCTCCTCACAGGTGAAACTGATTTGCATTCATCCAAGTCCTCCTAGGTTCAGATCATGGTTTGAGAAAGGCCACCTGTAAAAGCCGCTCTCCCGGGTTTGTTGTTTGGATTCAGCCAAGGGCCCCCCAGTCTCCGATTTACACCCTTGAAGAAGCTGCACAGAGCCCTCCCCACTACCTTCCACAAACCCTGGTCACACCCATGATGGATGCAGAGTGTTTTTCTCTTCAAAACCAGCCACCTCCTTGCAGCTAATCTTTAAAAACTGCCTCCCCTGCAGATATAACTGTAGCATTTGAGCAAGCAGCAAGCAAGGCCAGTACTTTTTTTTTTTTTACAAAGGATTTCTTTATTGCATAAATAGAGGCTTAGATATATTGCTGTAGGTATAAAAAGTCGATACACAGTTTAAGCGAATGTTACTCTCAAGGGCTTTATTCCTTTGACACATCATCTACAGGAAGGCTTCGTTCTCCCAGGAAAGGAATCCAATGCAAGCTGCCAAGTGTCAGAAAATCTGCAGGGTGGGGAAAACAGCAGTGAGAACAGCAGGCACGATACACTGGCAGCACATGGGCTAAATCTGCCTGCCCACGTGGCACACTGCAATCGGAGCTCATCACGGCTCTGTGGTGCTGACATTGGAGAACATTTTTCGGGTAAGAGAATTCACCCCTTCTCACAATCCCATTATAGAAAGGTGTGGCTGACAGTCTGAGAGACGGCAGAATTTAGGAAGGACTGGGCTCTGGTGGGAAACACCGGGTGACTCAACAACTAGGGTATTTTTCTGCAAAATCAGAGATGGTTTGATGCCAGTCATTCAACAAAGTCAGCATCAAATGCTGGACCCAGAGGCCTCATGGGATGGGCTCGTTCCCCTGGCGCAGCAATCCCTGGGGCTATGGGCTCTGCCAGGCAGAACTCCCTGGGACCCAACGCTGCACACACAGGGCAGTGGGGTCTGCTCATTACAAGTAGGAGGCTTGCTCGCTTGCAGCGCAGCCCAAATCTCATTTGTTCAGCAGCAAACCCCCATATAACATCATCTGCCTCTCTTATTCTGCAAAACAGCAAAGAGGTGCTCTCACAGCATTTCCCAGTGGCTGGCTAAACTGATTCAAAACAAGATGTTATTCCCAGAGCCAAGTCCTCAATCTGATGGAAACAGGAGACTGGAAACCACCTTTGTTTTTGTTGTTCTCTCTATGCGAACGAACCACTTCAATCTCGTGGTTATTTCCAGGGCCCCATTTCTAGTCACAATTTCCAAACCCTGTTGCACAAAACAAAACAGTGACAGGCCTGAAATCAAAACTAGTGAAGGGCTCTAAAGAGTGAAAGTCTCTTCATATGTGAGGTGATGACCTCCGAAAGGGAAAGTAACGTTTCTTACTTTAATAAAGAGTCACGTTACATCTAACTCCCACTGAGCTCACAAAGGGCAGGCAGGAATAGAATGCCCATGTTGCTGCAGAATGGAGAGATGTGAAACAAACTGATACAAAAATCACAGAGCAAACAAGTCAGGGAATATAATCTTAGCACTAGTCAGCACTCGTTTTGCTAATGGACTCAAGCCAATCAGGCAATGATTGCTTAAACTCTGAGAACAGTGGGAAGGAATTCAGCACACAGGGAATGAAAACACAAAACTCAAAGAACTTTTGTAATCTCCACTTTGCTCCTTTATGCAGAAAGGTGACCATTTTTTCTCAGCACAGTACGTATGGTGGGTGTTACGCAGCGTGACCTGTAGCATTTGTGTCACCTTGGGAAGCTCTGTGGTGTGAGATCTGGCACTCCCAGCTAAACCATCTACGACTTGTCATGTACTTGACTAATACGGAACATCTGATTCTTTTATACCTTAACTGACTGCATCATCCTGGCTGTCAGCCAACTCATGCATTTGTTGCCAATTTAACCATCTCTCTAGGCATCAGGTTTTCCTGCTCCATTGGCTGGGCTTAAAAATTCTGGGAGATGATGAGCAGAGAAGGAATTCTGTGCTAACATCTCCTAAATCACAAAACATGGTGGCCAATTTTTCCAGTGGCAATCGCAGTTCGTACAAAGAACGGGCATGATACGGGTGTGCAAACATGCTGAAGCATCACAGGAGATAAACATTACAAGAACTCAGACAATGGTGATAGTTCTAATTGCATAATCCAAATGTACCCAAGCCAAAACATAATGGGATTAATATGTCAATGCCATTATCAAACACCAGGATGTCAAATAAATTCTGTACCTGAGAGACTCTTCAATCATCCTTCTTTTCCACTTCTGTTTTAGATTTCTGTTCACGTTCCCTCTTCAGTTTTTCTTCAATCTTTTTGCTCTGGTACATTTTTACTCCAGCAAACGCTAAGCAGAGAATCAACGTTTTAGCTGCCAAAATGTACATCAGCAATGGGAAATTCTCCAAAGCCTGAAATGCAAAACAATATACTTAAGCAGTTACTGGAACACTTGGACAATTAAAAATGAAACTACAGGGATACTATACAGCTTCCTACAGCAACAGCATTATTCAAAGCAATGGTAATGCTTCTCTATCCACGCTTTTTCTTTTTCTGTAGGAAACTTCAAACTAGGCAGATCAACGTCTAGGGGAAAGGATAAAAACAAGCTCACTTCACTCAAGTTTGGATACAAAGCCCCTCTGAACAGGTCTCTGTTGCTTTTCCTTGCTTTACCGCAAATGGAATATTGGCAGAGTCTAGAGCTGAAAAGGGGGAAGAACTGAACATCTCAGGGTAATTGTAAAAGTGGAAACGCTTCTGAACAATTCTCACATGAGCGATGAATCTGTGCATACCAGCTATCAGATGTGATCCCCAAAGACACTTCTGTGCTCCTAGAAGTTTTAATCTGTAGTAGTTTTGCAATTAACTTGCCCAGATCTAAAAGGTACAGATAAAGGCCTTTAAACTGGAAGTTAAAAAAACCCACCACAGCCTCCAATGATTCAGTTCCAGGAGTTTTTAGTCCCTGGAACCCCTGAAAGTTCACAATGTATTTCAACGTTATGAAAGCATGGTATTGTAAGTGCACATGGAGTGGAAAATAAAATGCAAACAGGTAACACTGTGAACTCAGGATACAAATATAACAGGAGCGGCACAGGCACTTGGTGAAAGATGTCAATTCCAGAAGGATGTTGAAGGTACGTAACTTCCCAGTACACTGTTTCAAAGAGCCATCTGGCCATCAGGATCAGTCTGGTGGTGCACAGTAGGAGCACAGTGCCAGCTCCTCCTTAGGAGCTTCCCAGTAACCCCTGCACCCTTTAGGTGGTCTTTAGCACCTCCTAAAGCTGTTTGGCCACTGTCACATGACTGAATTTTAAAAAAGGCTTGCATCCATATCCCGTCAGCCTGTCTCCTTAAAAGTCCACAAATCAAGTGGGGTCCTTTGTAATGCTGATGTCTAACAGCTGCCCCTTACCTTTCATATCAGGTGACTCTCCTTTAATTTTGAAAAAAACAACATCACCGCCTGTCAACCTCCCTATGTACTAAAAGCAGCAATCTCTTTAAACCATAGTTCTGCAACACCAGAAAGGTAAAGCTGAGTCTTGGGGTTAGCATTGCTGTCTGGATAAATGGTTTGATTTAACATGTTGAAACTGTTAATGCAAGAGATACCTGCTCAAACACTTCTGTACCTTATACATATACTCTGCAGAGCATTTGTGGCCCTGTTGTATTTTTGCGTGGCTGGGTTCTGGTGGAGGGTGGGGTGGGGGGGCGGTGCAGAGGTGGCTTCTGTAAGAAGCAGCCAGAAGCTTTCTGTAGGCCTGAGAGAGCAAACACTAGCCAGCTCAAGGCTGGACCTGATGCTGACCAAGGCCAAGCCCATCAGCGACAGTCACAGCGCCTCTGGGAATCACATTTAAGAAGTAAAAAATGCAAGCAGCTGCTTTTTGCCACCAGAGAAGGGAGTGAAAAGATGTAAGAAACTGTGCAGACACCAAGGTCTGTGAGGAGGCAGGGGGCAGGCACTCCAGGTGCTGGAGAGAAAGATTCCCCTGCAACCTGTGGAGAAACCCCAATACACTAAATGACATAGTGAAGAAAATACCCTCTGGTAACAAAAGGAGGGTGGAAAGAACAACCGGGGAAAAGCATTGAAAGAAGAAACCCAGGAGGAGCAGAGGCAGGCAGAGCAGAGCTTGCCCACCAGCACCAGGCTCAGGTCTAAAGAGCGAGACGCCGACAGCGAGTACTGTGGCTAGCTGCAAGGTACAACCATGTACAGCAAAGAAGGACAGCAACAAGTCCTCTGTCCCTCAGGAGCAGAGAGTGCAGCAGTTCAACAACCTTCACCTAGTCGGGGACACCATCATTAAACACAGGATCCACCCAACCACATCTGACAAGCATCTGCCTCAAAGAGCAGATTTCATTGCTTTACGAGTGTGAAAACCCCTCACCTTCCAGTTAAACGCCACCATCTTGGCTGTGTGGTGATACTGTCGGTCCCACAGCAGGCTGCACCCAGCACCAACGAGCGTCACACTTCTAAAGGCACAGACCAGGGCAGGAGCATCTTGAAGAAATGGAAATTAAAAGATAATTAGCCGATCCGTTTCTACTCAGCATGTCCACCCTGCACCTCCCCAACGAGCTCATCTGCTGCACGGCACCTGGCAGTGTACCAGTGCCACACGGTTCAGGAATGACCTACACAGGCCTCTTTGGAGCTGAGTGACAGGAGCAACATCCATGCTGCTGAAGGACAGGAGTTTGACAAGCACTGTGCAGGTGCCAGGCTTGTGCAGCGTGGAGGCAGCGCTTCCACCACATGCAGCACATCCCGGCCGCTGCCCAACTGTAAACACTGCTCTGGCTGCTTACAAAAGCTTGACTCGTGTGCATATTACACTGCCTCGGTGATGTCTGAGATGTAGAGAACAGAAGCACACCCAGAAGAGTCATCTTGTGGTTTTTCAGCCCACCTGCCCTGTTCAGAGCCTTAATGCCTAATGAATCCCAGTATCTAATATAATTTACAAGTTCTCTCTGATTTACTAACAGATTAAATTCTCCATGCAGCCCACAATGACACAGAAGCAAAGAAACCACTTACTGGATCCCTTGAGTTGTCAACGTACATTTCAGAGCTAACTTTGGGGCTAAGAAATGCCCAAGGGGATGGTGAAGGCTGCAGCACACAGGCACGACACTGCCCTCCAGCCTCTGCTTGCTGCTCCACCAGTGCTGACACTGTTTCAGATTTCAAATTAAGCATATTTTCCTGCCTGAACCCCTTGTGGTGTCTCCTGCGTGTCACACCAGGGTCACTATCAAAAAGCAAGAGGAAACCCTACAGCTTAGTTCAAATTTTCAGCAGCAGCTGGGCTAAGTAAATCACCACCACACCACAATGGCCACTGCTGACTGTTACTCAGAAACAGGGAGTCAAGTAAACGTTCTTGCAGCTCCCGTGCTGCTCAGCCAGCTTCTTCACAGATGCCCTTACCTCTCCAGCTAGGGCATCCTCTTCTCTCATATTCCCCTGGCTGCAAAATCCTTGCCCTACAGAGCCCACCCTGGAAACATCCCCATGGAGACACCACCAGAGATCTCTGTTACCACGATCAAACTATACGGCAGCAGCGGCTTGGCCAACTTATCATTCAGTATTTACTGTGTTGATCCTGAGTTCTGCAGCCCCTTTCTCAAGTTGGTAAAATGTCAGGACAGCTGTGAACTAGTGAGTCAGTAGCATTTCACCTTCAGAAAAAAAGTGCATTTTAACTTCTGATGTTACCTCCAGAATTTCAGTGACCCCGGCCAGATGGTCACAGCAAAAATCCCACATCAGAGCACAATGGGGTTCTCAGAGCATGGGTCAGGTGGCTACACACTTCTCCATGAAACCCACGTTCCACAAGCCTGGCCTGATCTGAAGGGACTGCACTGCCCAACTGGGGTGTCCTCATCTCTGAATGCTGACGTGGGTGGGATCTTCATCAGACAGAGTTTTCACTCTTCTCCTAAATTGCTGTAAATTCAGTCAGAATCAATTTTGCAACATGCTGTAAAAAGGCAAGAATTCAGCCATTCAAAGACAGGCTAGCATCTGGCACACGATGCTGAAAATGGGGATTTTAGTGATTTTTCACGTACAGAGAAAGTTTTAGAGTCAGCAAACATTATGCAAGCCCATCTGTGGGGTCTGATTGCAGGGTACTGTCCCACCAGCAAGAAGCAGCAGCATATAATGCTGTATCCCAGTGTGTGCTCCTGTGAATGCTCCTTGCTGCGAGTCGATTATTTAAGCATTCAGCACAACACTCCTGTAACACTTCCGCTCCGCTCAGACACGAGCCTGAATCCGCCTGAACTGTGTAACCCCCAGGAGTAGCTGTGCTGAAGTCACAAAGGACGGGAAGGAAAGAAATTCTCCCTTTGTTCTGAAGGGTGGTGTTCTGATCCAGAACGTTTCCTGTGAGAGCTGACACTTCTGGTGGTCTGTCCTCGTGGTGTCATCTGTGTTTGGAACTGAGCAGGGAAGCAGGGAAGCCACCACTCCACTCTCTCCGTGTTGCAAACCACACCTGCTGTGACACCAGCCTCCAGTGGTCAAGCACTTGTCTCCCATTTGTCTTTTGACTCTTCCAGTCTCCACCTTAAATTCTTAAACACAGCTGAAACCCCAGTAAAGAAAAAAAAAAAAAACGTGGAGCTGGGGCACAGTGCAGGGAGAGGTGGGAAGAGAAGAGAAAGGCAGGATTCACTTCACATTTGAAAAGCGATCTTTGTTAGCACTGAGGTCGTTGGTTCGAAAGCAAAGAGCTCAGACACTGCACTTTCAAGGTTGTGGTATCTTAAAAGCACACGGGCAAATAAACAGCTGAAGTTTCATGTTTGCCTTTTCAGGGGCAGATAAGGCACAGATAGGAGTTCAGACCAGATCCACAGTCAGGCATTGTTCGTTCCCCAGGAAAATACAAGCTCCCTTAACAAACACAGCGCTACTGGCAACAGAGACTGGGCCCCACAGAAGGTCACTATTACCTTCACTCACGAGCAAGGAGGTCTCGTGTTGAGCCACGTGAGAAAGAAACAGGAGCACTAGCCTCTGCCTGAAGCCCTGCCAGAGACTGTGACAGATGCTCCTTAAGCTATCCATCACTCATAAACTCCTACGCAGGGCAGGGATAAAATGACATCACTCTCACAAGTATCAGTGGCCTTCTTCACTGTGATCACACCTCACAACCACTAGCCCATTTTCACTCAGACTGCCTCTCTGAAGCAGATCAAACTACTGCAGATAGGAAAAGAAAAGAGTGTTTGCCCATACAACACACCTCAGCGCTGGACTGGCAATCCTCCTTTAGCTCCAAGTGCTGAGAGGTTTTCTGGGTCCAGAGCAGAGAGTCACCAATGCAGCCCTCAAGGCTCATGTCCTCAGCAGAGCTAAAGAACTCTCAGGGAGGGCTGCACCAAGTCCCAGAGCTAGTCTTCAGCAGATACCAGCCCCAGGATTTCTGCACAACGCTGCGTTGTGCAACACAGACCACCCCAGACAAAGGAGTTGAGCCCCAGTCAGATGGGAAGTCTGTGGTGGAGTACAGAATTGAATCCAGGTCTCTCAGCCACTGAATTACAGCTCCAGTCCACCACAGCAACCACATCACAGCCCAGCCACTCACACCATTGTTTGCTTGTGCAGCGTTAGAGTATCAACTGGCTTGCACGCACCACAAAACGTCCACACAGGCATCTGGGTACTCACAAACCCACTTGAGTTGTCTTGGCTGAAAGTCTTACTCAGCCTGCCAATACCTCCATCAAGAAAATGGGACTGGAGATATTCTTTTGTCTACTGGGGATTTCTGAGCAATTCCATTTTATCCACTTTGTGCAAAGCTATAAAAGGCACCAGCCTCAGAAAGCAGCGAGCTACTCCAGTGATATGACTGCATTTAAAATGGAGCGATGGCTGCCGATGTCCTGAGACAGAAAAGGGGTTTCGTTTCACCTGTCTCTCGTTGCTGCTTTCTTTAACCCACGGATTTCAGGAAGAAAAACACATGCTTCCCACCTGGACAGTCACTGGAGTACTCATCACTGCACGTGACCTGCTGTGTCACACGTCAAGCTGAGCATCTGCAAGACAAGCCTCCTCAAATACAGACTACATGGGAAAACATAGTAATATGGTAAAGGCCACAGGGTGCAGGGAAATACAGTGGGTGCAACTGTGAGCCAGAGCTGTTGTACTAAGAATCCATCTCAAAACACTGCCACAATATACAGTGATTATATTAAAACAGAAGCACTCTCAGACCTGTGTACATTTACAACCTATATGTGTAGGCAGGTCAAGGCATCAAACCATAAGAAGACCCTTGTAACCACTCAGTTTATACTAGTGTCGCTGAAAAATAAATTCCTGAACTAACACCAACTCAGGAAACATAAAAAACGTAAAGCCATGTAAGATCTCCATACCTGAAGGAGCAGAAATTATTATTAGTGATTCCTCTGGCATCAGCTTACATGCTCCAAACTCTGGAAAACATGAACAGAGCAGATGAGATGTATCAGCCACGGTGACTGGACTAAAACCAAATCAAATCAAACCCCAAAATGTCAGTAGCATATCCAACTCTTTTCTTGTGGGTCCCAGGGCATCATTTCAGCCATGTCCCAGTGTCCCTGCAAGCTGCAGGCCCTCCTTTGCCCTAGGAGAGTCTGCTGGGCTGGCAACCTCTGCCTCCTCCATTCCAAGCCCAGCTCTGCCCTGATCCAGATCACTTCCTGCTCCCTGCAGCACCAGTGCCCAGCACAGCCACCAACCAACATGCGCACTTAAGGAAACCAAACTTTTTTCAACAGATGATAACTTCGGATCCCTCTTTCTTATTGGTTTCATTTTTTTTTCCTTAACAAAACACCACAACCCGGCAGATTCATACCCGGTAAGGCCCACTTCCAGGCAGCCGGGCATCCTACCCCGCAGCAATACACCAGCAGACAGCTGAATCAGGCCTGCCTATAGCAGCCACAGCGTGTCACCAGCAGCATTTAAAATGCACCTCGGCCGAGAGGCGTGGGACCTTCTGCTGCTCCGGGCTCATGGCGGGGAGCGGAGGGGTGGAGGGGGGGGTTGGTGGTGGTGGTCAGGCAGGTGGGCAGGTGGATGGCAGGCAGCCAGCCAGCCAGGGGAAGGCAGGACGATAGGCAAGTGGGGTAGGCAGGCAGGAGAGCAAGAAGGTGGGCTGGAGAACGAGCAAAGGTATGATAGTCAGGAGCAGGCAGAAAGGCGAGCAGCAGAAAGCTGAAGGGAGCTGAGGGTTCCGGGGCTGGCAGGCCGGGGAGCAGGCCGGGGGGAAGGCTGCCGTGTAGGCAGAGCAGGCCGGGTCGGAGCGGGCACGGGAGGCCCGCTCCTGCCAGATCTCGCCCTTGCCAGCCGCCTTCCCCCCGCGCCGCGGGCAGCCGCGCAAGGAGGGGTGTGGGGGAAGGCCCAGGAAACGCGTCTCCTACCTCACGGGGCGGCCATGACTCTGGGCGGGAGGGTGCGACAAACTACATTTCCCAGGAGCGGCAGCGGCAGGACCCGGCGGGGCAGGGACCGGCAGAGCGGCCGCATCGCCTCACCCCGAGCGTCTCTGCCGTAAGGCGCCGTGTCCCTGCTGCCGGCTGAGGCGGGAGGAGAATGTAACTCCCGTTTCTTTAAAAAAAAACCTAAAAAATTAATCCTGAGGTCAAGCAATTCCCACATATACCGGAGGTGTAGATCCGAGGGCAAAGTAAGAGAGGTCTCTGTCCTCAGCCATGCGGTGCATTCCTGCCTCACAGCCGTCTGCTTGACACCGGGGCCAGCGCCGGGTTGGAGGCGGGAGCCGCTGCCTGGTTTTAGAACCACAGAGCCACAGAATGCTTTGGGTTGGAAGGGACCTCAAAGATCATTTAGTTCCAACCCCCTGCCATGGGCAGGGACACCCTCACTAGACCAGGTTGCCCAAAGCCCCATCTAACTGGTCCTTAAGCACCTCCAGGGATGGGGCTTCCACAGCCTCTCTGGGCAGCCTGTGCCAGCTCTTCACTACCCTCATAGTAAAGAATTTCTTCCTAACATCTAACCTAAACCTACCCTCAGTCAGCTTCAAGCCCTTGTCCTTGTCCTATCACTACACTCCCTGCTGAACAGTCCCTCTACCACTTTCCTGTAGGACCCCTTTAAGTATTGGTACACCAAAATTAGGTCACCCCACAGCCTTCTCCAGGCTGAACAAGCCCAACTCTTGCAGCCCGTCTTCACAGGAAATTTGCTCCAGCCCCCTGATCATCTTCATGGCCTCCTCTGGACTCACTCTGACAGCTCTACATCTTTTCTGTGCTGGGGATCCCAGAGCTGGACACAGCACTCCAGGTGGGGTCTAACGAGAGCAGAGGGGCAGCATCACCTCCCTCGACCGGCTGGCCACACTGTTCTTGATGCAGCCCAGGACACAGTTGGCCTTCCTAGCTGCTAGCACACACTGCTGGCTCATGTTGAGCTTGTCATCGATCAACACCCCCAACACTTCTCCTCAGGGCTGCTCTCAATCCATTCTCTGCCCAGCCTGTAGTTGTGCTTGGGATTGAGCCAACCCACATGCAGGACCTTGCACTTGGCCTTGCTGAACTTCATGCAGTTCACATGAAATTTTGGTGGGAGCAGGGCCTGAGTGGGCCAGTCAGTTGTTGGAGATGCTGGTGCTTCAAGCAGCAAGCTCACACACAAACTCTCTCGGGGTTCCTCTCTGAGTTTACCTTGCCAAAATGGGGCTCTCCGCGATTACTGTAGCCACAGCGCCCGGCCCAGGTGGGGAGGTCCTGCAGCCTGGGCATGGAGCACAGCTATGGTAGGAGCAGGGAAGCTGGCTGATACCCACAGGCCACCCTGAGAATTGGGGGGAAGGGAGCATGCTGGGTGGTGGGAGGCTCACCAGAAGGCTGTGCTGGGACTTGCCAAGCCTTTCCCACTGTTCACGGACTGAGGTTATTCAAAGGCTTACAGCTGTACCAGCAAAAGATACATCTGGAGCAGCTGCTGTGCCACATCCCAAGACCAATCTCCAAAACAACCCAAAGTTTCCCACCAAAAGAAGCCATTTTCTTTTTCACTACTTTTTAACATGAGCAAAACAAAATTGTCAGAAATGCAGTGCCAGACATGGCTGAAATGTTTCAGCCAAAACTTTCTAAAAACAAACAGCAAGCCCACACGATAGATGGCAGGCATCGGGACTTTAGCTTAAGCAACTTAAGTCTGGCAACATGAATAGAAGCTAAACCCAGAGTATTACAAAATGAAGCATGTTTTAATACTAGAAATGTCAACAGTTCCCTTTCTAATTATTCACTGAGAGCCAGCGTTGTGATACTTCAGCAGCACAGGAGAAAACAAGCCCATTTCCCAGCCAGTGGAAACCAGTACCTGCCATGGGAATCCCTCAGGAAGTATGGCAATGGGAGAGCCTTGATAAGCTGGGTATAGAAATCCCTTCTCTGAAAGCCAGAAAGTGGGATCGCAGGGATCACAGGTTTACACTGAGCCCTGGCTGACAGGATGTAACCAGCGCGCCCATCACCCATCTTGCATCCCTGGTAGACAAATTGCTCTGGAGAACCAATGAGCTGCAGAAGCTTGGCCAGCTATGGACTTGAGAACAGGTGAGGAACCTCTGGAAGCTGCCCTGGACAACCAGGATATTCTCCTAGATCAGACTTCTAGTTTAGCAGCTTTTGTACTGTAAAACAGGCCTTGTCAGAAGGCCATGAGTCAATCTTTACTGCTAATGAATAATGAAATCAAAATGGGAGCCAGATCATTAAAAAACCTGTTTGGAATGAATGTGTGTAGGTACAGGTTACCTCCTGTGATTCATACCATAACACGTTGCTCGGTTAAGAGATGGAGATTTTGATATTTCACTGTACATTTTCAAGTTATTTTTAAGATGGGCTTAAGTCATACAGTTTGCATCTAAATCAGCACTTTTGACCACTAATTCACAGTTACTCTGAGGTGGGAGCATCCAGATCTGCTGCTGGATTTAAAAAATGCTAAAACAAAAATAAAAATTGAGTTTCTTATTCTGTTTGGTTTATTTTCCTGAAGAACAGAATATCAAAGCAAAGCACAATTATGCATTTTTCTTAGGTGTTCTCCAGGCAGCTGTGCCAAAGTCCTCATGGGAAAACGGTAATGTCGACTTCCTCAGCACTCTATTCCACACTGACATGTCTGTTAGTTTAATGAAGGGTTTCACAGCTATTTGTAATTCCAGTGAGTTCCCTACATGTGGTGTTATGGTTTCCTCATTCCTGGTGTTTCCAGAAAGTCAAGGTGATCCGGGGGTTTTGTCCTTTGCACCCAGGTTTTCATGGATCACACACTTGAGGTCTTCTCGATTCAGAACCTGGCTTTTATACTTCTCGCCCCAGTCCTCAACGATGTACTGATGGTAGGGGTCATTGGAGTGCTCTCGCCTCTTTGATTTCACCGTACTTACCAAGATGGCCACAATAATGAAGGAGAACATCCCGATCATCACCATCAAATAAAGGATGACATAGTCGAAGTTTTCAGCATTCACCTTGGCCTGTAGCTTACTGGCTGCCTCCGTCATGTTTTTCCGCCAGCCGTTCATGTAGGTGAGAAAGGTTTCCTTGAAAATATCTTCCACCGCCCAAGTGAAGTTCCGCATTTCAGCCATCCTTGCAAGTTACAGCTACGAAGAGACAACACGATACATACTGTAATCAAATGTCTATCGTGACACTGTTACATTGGCTTCTTTTGCTCACATTGTGGCAATTAAATAAGAACACCTGCCACTTGCCGGTGCAAATGTGGTAGTAATTTTAGATTTGCTGAGAATCCCCATCTCTGAGTGGCTCAGTATGTTCCGACACCAAAGGTCTGATTGCTCCCCTCATTCAGGTCACTTCTGGTCTGTGGGAAGCCTGTTGGTGAAATCCAGTGAGCATGGTCCCTCATGACCCAGAAATTGAGGCATGCTGCCTTTCCTACTGAGACAGTAGCCCTCAAGAAGCTCGGAGAAAAGCCACCTTCCATTTCTGCCTTCTCTACACAAAGGGGAGGGTGTGTGACCGCATTGCAGCCTGCTGGCCTGCAAAAAGCAAAGGAATTCTGCAGAATTTCAGTCTGATGCTCCGATATTACACTTGTCCTTCACTGCTTCATGCCAGCAAAGCCCTACAACACATGGCAAAGCTTCCACAAAAACTCAATCTCTCTGCAATCTTCAAGCAGTGATGAGCTTACGGCCGCCAATGGTAAGGGGTGGTGAGATTTCATCACTAAGAAGAAATCAGTGTCTTTCGAACTGGAGTTCAGCAGCCTACCTTCCTCTGCTTGTTGGACTAGCCTTGCGGTATCTGTGCACACAGAACAGGCAGGTACCCGCAGAACACAGGTGTGCACGCATGTAGGTCTCTCTGCAATTTATATTCGCACACACATTCACACATAGGGGAGAAAGGCAATCTAATGAAAGTAAGGAAGCTATAAGCAAACACAAATACAAACTGCCTTGAAACTTCTGCGTGTAAAACCTCTCTGCTTTTCCTTTGATTCGGAACAAAAAGTCCTATGCCTGTTCAATCGGAAATAAAGAATTACCCCCAGAAACTTACCTTTCCTGTGCTCTTCTGTAATGAGAGTCACGATAACACTCAGGATTTGAAATTTCCGCTGGATAGTACGGTGATAGTCTCAAAAGGAGCAGAGATATCAAACTTTTAAGTAGCCTCCAGCCTGCCCAAAGCCATAAGCAATTGTCTGTTAAGTAAGTGACTTGCACTGCACACTTTATGTTTATATTAAATTAAATACTAAATCTAATCTCACCTGGAAAGTCAAATATTGGCTGACAGCTTACATCAGTCATCCTGTCAGATGCTGAGTACTACTCTTTGTGCTTATTGCTGCATTTCATATATTGTAAAAGAACACTGCTGTATTTTTCTGGGAGTAAACATTGATGCAGTTCAATCTTTGTTGACTCAGACAGAGGAAGAGTAAAGATGAGCTCTGCAAAATATGATGATGGTGATGATGATGATTATTAATAATAATAATTCCCTTGGTTGATATGGGCATGAGAGGCTGAGCACTGAGCAGTGTAAAAGGCCTGCCAGCTTTTCATGCTGGTCAGTGCCCATTGTTTGCCTTTCATTTTCTCCTTCCCCCAGGATCATGCTTGTTAGTGACCAACCACCCTGTGAAGCCCTTGCTGTGAGGAGCATGTCCTCATACACAGCCAGGACCAGCCTATCTGGCCTCTGCTCTGTGTGCATCTCACTTGTGACCTGGACCAGGAAAAGACAAAAACTTACTTTAAAAAAAAAAAGAAAAAAGGCAGAATTAATTAATGTTGATTTTATTTCTAGCAAATGGCACATGCTGACACCTAACTGAAAGGCTCTGAGTCACACCTTAGAAAATAGCAACGTGCTTAGTGAACAAGAGACAAGTTTGGTCTTAGTCAGCAGCGGTTCCTGGCCACGATGGGGATGTCCGAGGGAGAGGGATTAGGGTGGGATTGTGGTGCAAAGTGCTCCATAAGCACATTGTCTGGGACAGACTTCCTGTAAAAACTGTTTTCATTTTATAGGTAGCCCTGCCTAAGCAATGTACAGAGAAAGCCATTTCTCAGGTAGCTCTGCTTTGAGGAGGACAAAGCAAACATGGACTACTGCTGAATCGACAGCGCATATCAGAAAACGATGCGCTCTCGGCACGGAACAGCATTAATCCCTGAGGAAGCCCTGCTAGTGCCGTGCTGCTGACATTGTCATGGTTACTGCCATCATTTCTTCTGGATGAGTTTCTGTGCGTGAACATCTCCCAGCACGGGGGCGAGCTGCTGGCAGCATTTCCTCTCTGATCTCACGCTCCTCTCTGGCAGTTTCCCACGTGCCCTCGGCTCGGCCCCGTAAGTCAAGGTAGCTGGCAAGCTGCTTCTCTTTGCTTTGATGAAACCCGTAAGGCAGAGGGACTGTGGCAAGTCCAACCTCCTGCACTGGGCAGCCAGAGATGCGCCCCAGCTGCGTCCTGGCAGGATACAGTCACTCGGAGCCAACAGCGTGCTGTTAGCGGGGCCCCCAAATGCAGGGCTGTAAAGCCTGGCTATGGAAGCAATGCCCTGGACTGTCAATTGCTGGGTTAAGGGACTTACCTCTCCTTCAACCAACCTCTTCTATCATCTGCTGTCAGCCAGTCCTGTTTGGCCAATACTTTCAGGCATTACACTCAGAATCACAGAATCACAAGGTTGGAAAAGACCTTTGAAGATCATCAAGTCCAACCATTCCCATCCTAAACTAAACCATATCCCTAAGTACCTCATCTACCCTTTTTTTGAACACATCCAGGGAAGGTGACTCAACCACCTCCCTGGGCAGCCTGTTCCAGGTCCTCACAACTCTTTCAGTAAAAAATTTTTTTCTAATCTCCAATCTGACCCTGCCCTGGCACAGCTTCATGCCATTTCCCCTTGCTCCATCTCCTGTCACCTGGCTGAAGAGACCATCACCCATCTCTCTATAACCTCCCTTCAGGTAGTTGTAGGTGGTGATGCGGTCACGCATACACTCACGCATACACACACACACGCACGTGCGCAGACCTCCATATATAAAAGATGCATGTGTTGTCAAGCAGACATGAAATTTAACTGCCAGCTCTGTTCTCAGATACACCGGAAGAGTCCTTGAATAATCCTGCTCTGCCACAGGTCCCCGTGAAGGTCACAGGGTTTGTTTAGTCTTTATAGCAATGAGGTGCTGAAGGACAAGCAGCTTGGAACTGGTTAAAAAGAAGGAGGGGCCACCAAACGTCCTGGGCAGAAAAGGTGACTGCATTAATATTTCACTTAATATTAGTCTGCCAAATGGAGAGCAAAATGAAGGTAAGAACAGCTGGTTAAGCTTGCTGTCTTTACCCCAAGAATGGCTAGGTCATGGCTATCGGGAAGAGTCACAATTAGTGACTGGAAAAAGATAAATGTCATGCTCAGCCTTGAGAAGGGCCGTGAAGACCCAGGGAGCTGAAGGATGATCAACCAGACCTCAAATCATGTGATGATTAAGTGACAAATCCTTCTGGAAGCCATTATCTGGCATGTAAAGAACTAAAGGTGATTTGAAACAGCCAGTGTAGATTTACCAAGAGCAAACTGTGCCTGATCAAGCTGATTGCTTTTGTTGCAAGATGGTGGGATGAAGTGGATGAAGGCAGAGGGGTAGTCGTGGTTTACCTCCACTTTAGCAATGTTTCATCATGCTCCCTCATAATATCCTTGTAGCCAGACTGGAGAGGTACGTACCAGATGTGTGGACTCCAGATCTAGCTGGACCACAGTCATAAGCAAGAGAGTAAACGGGAACCCATAGCAGCTCTGGATGCTGGGCTTTATGTGAGAACCAAGGAGATTTGTGCTTTTACACCCATCAGCCAGCTCCATCGCAGCAACTGACCCGTCACTGGTGAGACAGTGCTGCGGCAACATCTGCTCTTGCCTCCCAGGTGCTGTGGAGCAGGTGGCAGGGTGTTGTCAGCAGCAGGAGGTACATGCCATGTAAACACGCACAGTATTTAACAATTAGTATAAACAGCACTAATGTTTATAGTACTGTTGGAGGTATTTTCACACATAGCAACCCTGCGGTCTTGAAGGCACCTTTTGAGGAAAAACGTTTTCTTTTTGGATATATGGTAGGCTCAGAATTGAATGATATTTGATTGTTCATAGCCTTCATGGCTGATGAACCTTTGGTGACTCTTTAGCAATTTTTTCATTTGCTGACTCCTTTCCAAACCCCTTGTTACTCTTCCTGGTGAGACGGTGAAGAAGGCAGTGGACATACTGAAGATCGTGTGACTAGACCCAGAGCTCACAGGAGGGTTTATGTGAGTTCATTAGCAATTCATCTCTCCCAGCATTTTGCAATATCTATTGCAAATGCATCGAGGGATACTCATAAATAAACACAAATATGCATACACAGAACATACTTAGATTGGTATCTATAGGACTGGAATGGGGTGCTCAATTTTCTGTGTTTCCTGTAGAAGGTATGATTAACAGAAGATTGTCACTGGTAGTGATTTTCTTTCCCCAGATGTTTCACTTCACAGGAGCTTCCAGTATATTCAGTCATTTTGGCGGTTTTTTCAGTCCTCCCTCAGTTGTTTCCCCGTATTCTCTGCAATAAACAGACAATCTTTACCCTTTGTTTTAAATCAGCAGCTGATGTGTTTATACACAGCTTCTGCTGTTTCCTTTTCCCTTCCTTTAAAGTAAAGAAATTAACCATACATAATTCATTAATTATAGGGTTCATTAATTTTATAGGATTAATTATTAGAAGGAAAAGAATATAGCTGTTAGATCTGGTTATTGGAGGAGCATGTACCTGTGTAATTTTCCTTCAGTATTTCTTCTGTTCTGGTTAAGTCATGATACTGTACTATTCACTGTGCCTTTCAGACTTCAAACCTTTGTATACACAGACTTAACCCACAATCTTGTCGGCCTTTTAACTACTGATATGCTATACTGCTAACTACTGATACTTAGAGTGCTGATAGCATTTAATTAGTTTCCTCACTGCTTTAAACCTTTTACCTTCTTGATAGCCCTCCTAGATTCCTTCTAGTATTTATTCATTTGCTTAAAAGAGCGTTTGTGAAGTCGCTGGTTCTGTCCCTGGCTGCTGCTTTTCACGTTGCTGTCTGTTAGCGGATTACCCTGTAAGACAAAAAGGCCTACCAAGGCCATTAGGTTTTTATAGTTTGGCTTTAACTATGACTGTTAAAACCTTTCCTCTTGAGATTACTCAAGATTACCTCTATTAATTAAGTTTGAACTCTTTATTTAGGGTGCTTGTTCTTTATAATCCATTTTTTACTACATCTTGGGATGTTTTCCAGTTCCTTCTGGATTTTCATAACAGTGTTGGTAATTAAAGATGCTGTCTGGTTTTTTTGTTTTGTTTTGTTTTTCAGCTGTGCTTCTGGGTCTCTTACCTTGTTTCTTGCACTCCTTGCTGAGCCTCTGCAGTGGATCAGCATGTATAAGCTACCACCTCTGCAAAGCTTCGACTTTCCTGAAGGGAGCTTATAAGCAGGAGGGGATTCAACTTTCTAAAAGGATAGACAATGACAGGACAAGGGGAAATGGATTAAAACTAAAGGAAGGAAGGTTTAGATTAGATATTAGGGGGAAGTTTTTTACAGAAAGAGTGGTGAAGTGCTGGAACAGGCTGCCCAGAGAGGTAGTGGATGCCCTGTCCCTGGAAGTGTTCAAGGCCAGGCTGGATGGGGCCCTGGGCAACCTAGTGTAGATCCAGGCCTGAGGTTGGTGGCCCTGCCTGTGGCAGGGGGGCTGGAGTTCTATGATCCTTGGGGTCCCTTCCAACTCATACCATTCTATGATTCTATGATTCTGTGATGTCTTGAACAGTTAACTCTTCTGCCCCTGTTTGCCGTTCCTCTAGGCAAATCATTAGTTTAATTTTCTTTCTGCATTCACCCCATGCATGACAAAAGTTATTTTCTTTCTCAGGATTAGGGTGTTGGGATTTGTACCTCGTTTCCTCCCAAGGGTATGGTTTTCAGCACAACTGGGAGTTTTGATGTCTATACAAGATGGATTTTCTTTTTAAGTGAGGAAATCCTTTTAGCAGTATTTTATTCCTTCTTTAACTGTCCTTCCATCTCTCGGGCAGTAGAGTTTAGGGGTTTCATTCCTAGCCTATTTTCCTGAGCCTTAGTCTACTCAGTGGTAAATACATTTGGTGGTTCGGTGGTTGGGGTATTCTGTTTTTCTAAGAAACCCTGTGATTTAATTGCATCTTACACAGTTTGATACCTACTGTAACACTTGGGGTATGTTTGTGGAAGTATTAACCCCCATCCTTTCACATCAGAACTGGTATGGAAGCCAGCCAAGAGGAAGAGCCGATCTGCTGGAAGATTGGCCACTACTCCACAGGCTGTCCCCAAAATGTTCAGAGCTGGTAAAAACCTATCTCTAAATATCAGAGTAACACCATGGCTGAAATTCATTTCCTCATCACATCAGGAATCCACATCAGAATGCACTATCCTCAGTGCCTTGTCTTAAAATAATGAAAATAGTGCAGGCAGTGGAGAGGAACACCTGAAATGGACCTCCATGACTAACAATCTGTTTGACAAAGCAACATTTCCAAGTCATCACTGGAATGAGACAAAAAGCATTCAGAAGGAAAGTGAATTTTAACCATATTTTGTTAAGCAGTGCGAGCATAAGCAAGGTTGTCAGGAAAACCCTTTGTGGCTATGAGAAAAGACTGCATCTATGCTTTTGGCAGTGAGGGGCTCCAGCTTAAGCAGCTTCTCAACCCTGAATTCTGGGAAAAAAAAACCAACCAGGCAGAACAAATCAGGTCCTGAACTCTGTGCCTAGTGCCAGGACTGCACTGCAACTGAGATACCAGCACCTGCCACCCTGCCAAGAAATGCACTGCTCCCCTCAGCCCACGATGCAGGGATGGAGAAATCATGGCCAGAGACTGCAGTCATTCAGCTTTGTTGCTATGGTTTTCTGTGTTGCTGTTGCAAAAGCTTTAGAGGATAAATAAGGGTGTTGCCTGCACATAGCATTTAAATGAAAAGGCAAACACTAATATTTCACCATATCTGATGCTCAGCTTCTAGTGACTTAAGGAAATTCACTCCTCAGCCTCTCTAAGATTACCCTTCCGAGAGCAAGACAGAAAATAAACGCCTTTCCAAACAATGACCACAGGGCCAGCTTTTGCTGGGGGCAGATAGCTCTGAGGGAAGTGCAGTCTGACACACTGCAGGTAAAGGGCATCCCCACATCCATCAGCCCTGGAGAGCACGCGCTGCCGAGTGAGCTCCCGCCCCGCACAGGCAGTGGGGATGGTGCCCACATACACTGCTGATGAATTGCACAGCAGCGGGCAGCACTGCACCCTTCCTGTCTCTGAATGCCAGGGTAAGGCTAGCAAGGGCTACCTGTTGTGGCCATGAGGCCATTGACAGTTGGGTGTGTGCCTGTGTGCAGGCTGATCACCTCTCACCTGGAAACCTCCTCCTCACTGCAGCCCAGTCAGCCAAAGGGGTCCTGAAAGGCAGATCGGGCTGTGGGCTCCCAGCCTGCCCGCTTCACACCACCACAGTCTCAGGACAGTGTCATTCTGGCTGGGAAGATAAGATGTGGCACCTCAGACGCATGTATGTTTGTCCCTCAGAGGAGAAAATAAATCTGGAGTGCCCATATAGGTTCCCACCTAAATATCGAGTGGGTTTTCACCATACTTCCTGCTGTAATTAAAATACTGTAGCCTGCAGCTAAGCTGCAGTGCTCCACCAGTGGTTATCTGGAGGCAAGGGCCTGCTCAAGGCCCGCGCCATGAGTGGCAGCGTTAGTGGTAATGACTGACAGCAGCAGCTCCTGACAGAGTAAGCTCCACCTGTCCTTCGGATGGGAAGCTGCAGGTCAGTTGCTTGCTGGGCTGTGGGCAGGAACCACAAAGCTCTGCAGACACCCTCCCCACACACATACCCCTCTCTCCCCGCACATGCACAAGCGCACTCCCTACAACCCCAACACCACTGCTGTCTGCTCCTCACCCACGCTCTGCAGGCCCTTTTGGAGAAGTACGGTCAGTAGCCCAGCCAGAGCAGCCGAAGAGGTGGGAATGAAGAGGTGGTAATAAAGAGTTTGTTGGGGAGTATAAATGTCACCCAAGGCAGCACACAGGGCAAGATGCTGTCTGTGTTCAACTGTCCTCTGTTTCCATAGAATATCTCTGAAAACCACCGGTCATTTGATCTGACACCAGTGGTGACACAGAGGAATCACTGTCCCTCGTGCCAGGCCCTCTGCCCTGGGAGTCCCTGCATAAGCTCTTGATGCTTATGCACTCGACAGCTATACTCATCTTGGAAACAAAATTTGCATAATGATCCATCAGCCTCAGATGTATTTTGTGATCTTTCCTGGCATTTGCTCTTATAAACACTCTGTGTAGCTAAAGGCTGATGAAAGGAGTGTGCCATACACTTCGATTAACAGACAGAATAAAACCTTCTGAGACATTAAGGGTAGTGTCAGCTGTTCTTGCATAGAAGTGCTTGCCCTGTGCAGAGAGCCAGCCCAGCAGGAGACATAGATACCATCTATACCTGCACCTCAGTGTGACTTCCAGTGGTGTCCACAGCTGAACATGGTATCAGAGGAACGTTTCTTCCCTCCAGATGTACCTGGGCTCTTTAGGTACCTGGGCTGGGGAAGTGAAACAGCTCTTCACGTGCAAGGCACCTGGAGACAGGCAGGGCAGACCCTATGTAGTGTGAGAGGGCCAGAAGCTTTGGCCCCAAGCTGACCTGAGGTTTTATTTGGGATGGCATTGGGTAGCAGTTCACAGATGATGCAGCACAGACATACAATGGCAGCAGGCATCATGTCCCATACCTGCTCTCTAGCTAAAAGCCATTTCTCACAAACCAACCCACTGGGCCTTGAGGTCTCTTTAAGAGTGAGCTGCTAGTGCTGAGGAGGTTCCGGGGAATGGGAAATGGGAGAGGCACCCTTGCGAAACCATGATTTATTGCAACATCCTGTCCTCATAATGCAGAGGGGAGAGTACAGCAGCAGGCCATGGGTTAGGCAGGAGATCATCGCACTGACAGAGGTCACTGATTGCAACAGCTCTTCTGAGCAGGGGCAGCTCACAGCTTCTGAGGGAGTTGAACATCCACAGTAACACCAGTGGCTTCAGGTCTTGTGACTTCTTCTTTCATGCCCTAACTGCTGAGGGTGGCCTGTAAGCTGGATACAAATGCCGACCCTCGATCTTTGCAAAAGCACCTTGTCCCCTTCTTTCTTCACACAGGGCACTGCCAAGCTGTGGACCTTCTTGACATAGGACACTGTAGATGCAAGTAGCTGGCAAGCATTCAAAAGCAATTAGCTTGACTCTGAGAAGAAAAACATATCGAGAGTGTTTCAGTAAAAAGACATCATGCCCCAGCACAGCAGACTGATGAGGATTATTTGGGGGAAGCGTGACTACATGCTTGCCCCAATTTTATGTCCTCTCTTAGACTTTCAGGTTTGTCCATTCCCTTGACTGATTTCTTCACTTGACAAAACCTCCCCACCCTGCCTGGGAAATGGGAGGGAGAGGCAGGGAAGAGGATGGTGGGAAAAGAGAAACAAAAAATAGCAGTTAGGAATCAACATGCACACCAGAGAAAACAACGGGAAGGATGTAAAGGTCACTAGGATGATCCTATCAAAGCTCCCCTCTCCCTCTGGGGCAAGGGTACCATCACTTCGTGAAGCTTCAGGTAGGATGAGGTAAATAAAAAGGGGAAGGCACGGGAACAGACAGAGCCTTTCTAGGAGTGCTTTAGAGACTCTAGAAAGTTAGACCCTTCTCTTGCCACAGAAAGCTAGATGGACTTGTGGCTGACCCAGGATAGATCTCCTTACATTCTTGTAGCTCACTGGTGTTCCAGAGTGGGCTTCAGCCCCAGGTTTGATGGCAGCAGTGTAGAGTCACAGCTGAGAGGTGGATTAGGACAGAGGTGCAGTGGTACTTTGGCCAGCTTCCGTACCAGCCCTCTCATGGGCTGCCCCTCCAGCATGGCCCAGACCATAAGCTAGTTCTGCACTTCTGGCTCAAGTGAAGTCCAGAGAAGCCCGTAGAAAATTTGGATGAAGCAGAGCAAGGAAAGCCTGATCTGGAGCTGGAGTTATTGCCAGTACCTACTTTTGGAGGGCTTGATGTTGTTAACTCCCATGTCTGCAGACTTAGGGGCTTGGTGCTGAGAAGTGGCACGTATGAGTGAATCATCTGTTTTGGTAACTCCTCAGCAGAACAAGTGGTCTGATTCACACGGACAGGGGAGTTCAACCATTTCTCCGTGAGGGCTGCTGCGACACCGCGGCAAGGATGCATTTAAAGACACATTTTGAAGCAATGCTGTTTATAAGACAGAAAACTGAAGTCAGGGATTAAATTCTAGCCCCTCTGGTCTCTGCAAAATTGCAAGATTACACATTTCACTCATTACCAAGCACTGCAGATCCTGACAGCAGATATGTTACTCGTCCAGTGAATGAATCTACACCGAAAATGTCACCCGCTCTGGAACAAGCTGTGCTTTAAACCAGCTCACAGCCACGTGTGTAAGACTCAGCCTTACCTCACACTTGATCTCTCCCCTGCCAGGTGCATTTAGCCAGTGATCAAGACCTGCCTCCTGCATGGCTGTGAGATGCTTCTGCTCAGGATGGGCCCCCTTTGAAAGTCTGGCAGGTAGCTGACTACCCTGCCCCATTTCTCAGAGGTGCTTTCAGAGCAGCATGCCTTCCCAGCAGGAACCCTTGGGAGTCAGTCACTTGCAGAGGCTGGGAGTTAAAGTGCTTGCCGAAGAGCTGCTTGTCTCCTTCTACCTCGAGCCTGGTGCAAACCAGTCCATTTTGCACAGGAGACAAATGGAAGTACCTGCAAACAGCACTGTCGCACATTAAGCCACTTTGTGTTTAAACCTATACCTTTGTTTGCATGCCTACGCGCCTATATACAAACATACATGCTTATATATTTTACTATCTTCCATTTGTAAAGGCTATATGAGTGCTTTACCAAAGAGTCAGGGAGGAGAAATGGGCTGGATACCTCATGACACAGTCTGAGGCTTTCAGAGGCTGAGCTTCATCTGTAAAGTCTGATAAGAAAGCAAATCAGGGTGTAAAGGTGTGATATTTAATGCAGGAGCAGAACAGAGAGCAGCCCACTGCCTCATCAGCAGCTGTGCAGATGCAGCCCTCCCTGTGAGCTCGGCTTGCGCTGCACTTCTTCCAGGAGTGCACCAAGGCCTCTTCTCACCCAGGTACCTGGTGGGCAAATGCTGCTGGTCTGCTGGAGCTGTCACAGGCCCAGAATCTCGCACCGGAGGAAGGCTGCTTGCCAGCGTCATCATACCTTTTAAGGCGCCATGTTCAAAACCTTGCTGCTAGTGAGCAAGTGTGTTGCTTGACACACTGCCCCAGCCAAACCAACCCATGTGCATCTGCCTCCCATCTTGAGGAAGAAGACATCTGAGAGCTGCTTTTCTTGTCTCGTGGTGTGTGAGCGGCTTTATCCTGGCCCTGGGAACCCGTGCGGAATGCCTGTGCCGCATTATGCTGTGCAGGCGGGAAGAGGGGGGACAGCACTTGGCACAGGTTGTGCCAGTATTAGCTGGTACGAGTACATGGTCACTGTGGCTGGGTACAGCCTGGTGATGAGCTCAGCGTTTGGCAGAAATCTCAAGTCAAGTCTGGAGCTGCTATGTATTTTGGGTTGAATGCACTCCATCATTGCAAATTAAAAAAAACGGTGCTGTTTATTTTTCCCAACCTGTAGACATGGGTACAGCCTAGCAGAGACGCTTGTTGCTCATAACTGGGACTTTAATGGAGTCCTGTGATGGGGGAACCAGTTGATACTGCTCACACGGTGATGGGTGAAAGGGGAAGCAAAAGCCAATTAAGGACATTGTATTGAAACAGAAAAACAGAGCAAGCACCCTACACAACCTCATTCAGTGGCGTCTTCTGAGCCCAACTCCACTATCAGAGGAAGTTACATTATGCTGATACTTATTTTGATGGGAAAAAAGTCTGTGTTTTACACACAGCAATCCGTAGGGGTCATTGAGGCCACAATATATCCCGAGGCTGCACATAGCCCTGAGAGCTCTAAAAAGTAAAGACAGACAATCATTTCAAGTCCAATGATAGGGAAGGAAAACAAGTGTCTCAGCACATGAGTTAAGAAATAATTGCTCATTTAACTGGTATATGTTGCCCAAGTGCAAGCACGTTTCTTGTTTCCTCAGCCTTCCTTGACCTTGGGCCCATTTGCTTACACGGCCGCAATCCTGTTGTGCAAACTGGCCTTGCACTCTGCCCGTGTTCAGCTCCTGCTTCAAGCCAAAAACCCTCACCTCTGTAGCGGCAGACAGAGGCCACCCACATGTGCAGGCCTTCCCCACACCAGTGTCTTTCCTGCCCCTTCCTTGATACCCGGCCTTGGGACCACACTGCAGCCGCTGCCTCAGGGTGTGGGGCTGGTGGCGTGAAGGGACACCTGGCACCCCTGGCAGCAGTCTGCCCAGGATCCGGTGCTGACCCTACTCTGAGAAGTACTGGCTCCACACCATCCCCCATCCAGCACCAAATTTCCCAGGAAGGCGCTGGGAGCTGAGGGGAGTTTCTCGTGCTAATCCGCTGGGCCACACATCTTCACACACCCCCAGATGGCTACCAGGCCCTAAAAAATGCGTGATTTTGGATATACAATTCACTACATAACTCTCTGAGTATTCCCATGGTCAAGAAGTGCAGTGACTGTGGAGACAATGTCAGCCTCCTCCCAGCTTTCCAAAATCAGCTGGAATCTTCCCATCAACCTTAATCTCAGTTTAGGAAGGCAGCTAGAGTGCAATTAAGTACAGCCCTGTTGGAAGTGGCTCTTATGTACATGCCTAACTTTAAGCAAAATCTTAAGTGCTGTTCTGAATAAAGATGATTTCCTGAACTACAGCCTCCGCTGGGAGCTGGAGTGGATCCAGAAGAAGGTTATTCTGGGTAAGCTGCCTGAGGGATTTCAGCAGATAATTTTGTGCATCTATATAGCACCCTATCTGGAGAACAGAAGAGTAATCTTTTAATTGGATTCCATCTGATTAATTACCCTTCTGGATCTGCTAGTGTCCAGCGCTCTAGAAACCATATTCTGGCATCTTTGTTGAAGGCTCCAATAAAAGCTACAGTAAAGAGCCATGAATTGTTCATCCAGCTTAGATGTCAAAGACTGTGAATGCGGCGGCCAGGAATGCATGCTGCAAGGGCTGTGGCATGGCATGTGTGTTTATTCCACCAAGGTCATAGAAGTGCACTTTGGCCCTGCTTTCTTTTAGTTCCTGCACTACAGAATGTGCACTTCCTCTATGTACCACCTTTTGAGAGGGGTGAGTTTAGCATTTCTGCTGCTGCCTTTCAGTGCCCATTTCTGAGATGGGAGAGGAGAAATTACCATCTTCTGTCACTTTTAGAATAAATCAGATTTTTCATAGCACCCAAGAATGCCTGCAGACCTGCACGACTGGAGCACACACAACTTCTTGTGTGTGTAAGTATGTGATTGTTGTGGTTCATGTAAGAATACATTCACAGAATTTCCATCTCATGTTGGTACCTTACCCTGCTTTTGCATTGACCCAGATCATTTATCAGTTTCATCATCTCAGTGGAGTGACCACCGTCCCCACTCTGGTATCTCCTGGATGGGGATGAAGCTGCCCAGAGCAGCATGGAAGGCACCAGAGCACAGCAGTCAGTGTGCAGATGGCCAAGGGCAGGTCAGGGCTCAATTCTGTGAGCTCTCTAGGACAAAGGTTAATTTCATATTCCAGACTGATGCATTGAATGAAACTCATCTTCTGCAGGGATGGCCATACCCTTGCAATGCAGAGATTTACCATTACCATCGCCAAAGCTAGTTGAAAGCCTGGTGTTAAACGCAGCCCTCCAGCTGAGAAGCAACCCTGTACCTGAGCTTGGGCCCTGGGACATTGAACGAGATGCCAGGCCCCCACAGTGGCGTGTGAACTATGGCACTGGATGTATCAACCATCAAGGTACCAGAATGCTGGAGGAGAGGAGTCTTAAGATGCTTGGATGCAGTGTGACTATGCATTATCTAACTTGGTGGGGGTGATCCTGGATCTTCATTTTAAAGTATTGTAATCACAGAGAAAAACAGAACAAAGTTCCTAATGTGAGTTACTTGTAATAGATGCGACCAGATTTCAGCTGAAAGTTAGCAGTTTGGTCCCACAAACATTAAAGGGAATAGTCTGGACTCAAGTGGGTGTTTGTCTCTTCCTTGTTTGTTCCAGACCCTTCCAGAGCTGACCAACCTCAGCTTGTTGTCCTTGGGGAGCTTGGAGAGAGTGCTTTGCCTGGTTTTGCGCATATGTCTGCACTGAGGTTAGCCTGAAAGATATCCTGAGTGGAAATCATCACTAATCTCTCTTTTTCATATAACTGAAGTTCTTCAGCCTGGTATTGTATCTGCAAAACAAGGACTTTCTGTGGGATATTTTTTTAAAAGGGAAAATGCATTTACTCAAAGACCCTTCAGAGAAAAGCAGCATTGGAGGTAAGGGAAGAGCAGAAGGAAAGGCATACACAGGACCTATCTAAAATGTGGAGTCCTTGCAACATAGTGGACACTGTTTTGCCGTGTATCTGTTACAGTAATGACCGAGGAGCTGCATCTTTCAGTGGTCACGAAGAAAACTCCCAGGCAGAAGCACCATCTGCTGGTGGACACCAGTTCTATGGTCTGCAGTGAATCTAGCTTAAGCAACCACCTCAGAGACTGCTAGAGGTGTGCAAGAGGCATATTTGAGGCCTTAATCCACATCCTAAATGTGATATTTACCCATTTTTTCCCACCAAATCCCTCATGGTACTGTGTTACTCCAGCCCCTAGCTAAGAAGTTTCACAAGCAGATATTTGCTTTGACAGAAGCAAAAGGTTTCTTACGTTTAGAAAAGGATTCACAGGCTTTCAGCCTCCTCTCACTAAAGTCAATATGAGAACTTTCACTGCCTCACGACTACCACAAGTGTTTCTTCAGGGACAGCAGGAGACACTTAGTGTTGGGCTACAAAGGCTCCATGTCTCCCCTTTGGTTATCAAGGTTTTGGTTTCCAGCAAATGGAGATTTCTCTCTCCCCAGAACCGGGGATTATGGGCGATGTATCCTGCAGGCTTTCAAGAAAAGGTTAAGATACAGGACTGCAAGGATGACTACATTTCACCAAGTGGATGTGCTGAATGATTGAAAATGTCCTTGTGTTTCTGTCTGAAGGGAACATGAAAAATTCCATGCTATATGTTATCCAGGAAATGGTTAATGAGTTTACAAAGGCACTATGTTGAGTAAATTTCCTATGTTCCTTCATTAAAAATTTACTCCAGTGACATATTTCAGGAGCCTTGCTTGACAAGGATACAAAGCTGATCTTTCTGACCTCCATTCCCTCAGCTTAGGCAAGGTTTAAGATATGAATCCAGACCTGGATTGAAATGCTGCATTTGACCATTCATCATAGAATTGTGGAATGCTTTGGGTTGGAATGGACCTCAAAGGTCATCTAGTTCCAACCCCCTGCCATGGGCAGGGATACCTTCACTAGCCCAGGTTGCCCAAAGCCCCATCCAAGGTGGCCTTGAACACTGCCAGGGAGGGGGCAGCCACAGCTTCTCTGGGCAGCCTGTGCCAGCGCCTCACCACCCTCACAGGGAAGAATTTCTTCCTAACATCTAACCTAAACCTACCATCTTTCAGCTTAAAGCCATTGCCCCTTGTCCTGTTGCTACACTCCCTGGTGAACATTCCTCTCCCACTTTTCCATGCTTCTGTGTATCTCCATAAGAAGCTGAACTTCAGCTATACATATTCCTCCACATTAATTCATCCACATTTGACCTGAGATCTTGGTGCTATGCCACGTGCTCACTTCTGATCCTAGCCTGCAGTGAAAAATTGAGAGGTTTCTTGTAGCAAATTGATCCTCCCACAGAAGGACCCCAAACATTCAAAATCCAAATGGAATAATGTGGATGGGCTAGCTGAAGAAAAAGAAGCTTGAATTGAATGGGTCCCCATCTCTGGGAGTTTATTTTACCAGCCCAAACTCAGAATTATCATAGTCTGCATACTTAAAATACAAACACATTTCCATAGCTCAGGGCTCACCTAAAGTAATTTCATCTTCTCAGAAGTGATGACTCAAACCTCTTACCAAAGACAGACTTTCTCTTAACTGATCTGTTAACCTTTTCTAAGAATGGGTTGAAATGTTAACCATTTCAAGAATGGGTTGAAAACTGGTGTGTCAGTTGTGTACCCACTTACCAGGAGGACCAAACCCATAGCAAGAAGATTGCTCACATTTCTTATTTCAGATGCTCCACATCAGTCTGCATTTGACACACAGCACAAAGCTGTTTGCTTGACCTATAACTCTGGCTAAACAGCATGATAAATGAAAAGGAACCCAATTAGATATAAAAATATCTGGGTCACTTTTGCCAGTGAAGCAAAAGTGGATTTCATTCCCTCCAGAGACATATTTTTTTCTTAAATCAGGACAATGGGACATCCCTTGCTTTTTCTCTTGGAGCTGTACATGGGACACCGCAGAGTATACAGGTCCCACCAACGCCACCTGGCATCTTTGCTCTAAATACTATTTACTTATTAAAGAAACTAAATGTTTATCTTTCCCTTCAGGTATTGGTCCCACAACTAAAGTCTGGGTCAGCACCCTGTGGTGACCCACAGTGGGTTCATCCTAGTTTTTCATGTATGCAGCTGAAAACTCTGAAACAAACAGGCAGGCAATGAAGAAACTGTAACCCATTAAGTTACAGGCATTTTGCTTATTTGTCTTGTATGGATGGACACACTTCTGTCTGGAAGTCTCAAAGGTGCTTTAACCACACCACCAGCTCCATCTTACAGTGACCGCTGTTTTTGGCGGGCACCACTTGACAACCTCAATGTATTTTAAAGCTTACATGTTTTTAGAAAATATTTGCTGAAAATACAGATACAGTTTTGCTCGTATAACTCTAAACAATCTGGAAGCTTCCAGACGTGCTGCATGTGGTGTGAGATTTTCTTTAACAAGTTGGGACTTTGAAGGGAGCCTTATCTCACCAGGGAGGAACAGCATGAGCCGGACCCGGCAGCATCCTGCAGCTGATACGAGCCTGAGGAAGGGCAGGACCATTGTTTCTGAAGGACACAGACACATACCTCCCAGAGATAGAGCCTGGCTGCTGGCACAGAGACGTGTCTAGGAATGGCATCCCAGGAGGCCTGTGTTTGCAGGCTGCATGCAGTGCTCTGTCCTAGTATCCATGGGCCTTGTTTCCGGTAACAAGACGGCCATGGACTTGAGTGGTACAAACGAAAACAGTGATTTGCTGGCTCTCTTTCAGGAAGGCAGTTGAAAGCATAGACCTTCAAGGATACTGAGGTGTGTAATACCTATTAAAATCAGTGGAAGTTAGGAATAAAAATAGCTTTGAGAAGCTGAGTGGTGTGTCTGGTCACTGACCATGTGATGGGACAAGAGGCTGAAGTTGGGTCTTCTCAGCTGTGGCGGTCTCTGCTGACCCACTGACTCCTGATAACCTCTGATAAAGAGACTGACTTATGAACCCCATCCTCCACAGAACATGCATCAAAATCCTCATTCTTACACAAATCCCTACCTTACACCTAACATCCATGCTACCTGCGTGATGGAAGTCTGCTTGAGAGTCCCCACAAATCTGACAGCATCCTAGCACTTGCTCTTTTAAACAGGGATCCCTATTATTAATTCATAGGTGAGCAGTACTTTTAATTGGTCATTAATATCACATCATAGGTGGCTGAAGCTCACACAAGGAGATGAGTAAGGACCAAAGGCTCATCTGAGCAGTCCTAGACTTAGTGGAACTGCCGATCAAATGCTGTGTCGGGAAACATTAATAATAGTAGTAACCAGCTATCCCGCTTAACAGGAGAGATTCAGGAGCTCAGAGCCATCTTTGGAGTAGAACCCGATTATGATTCATATTGCTGTGTATGTGAGCTCTTCCTATGTTAACCAGAACCCCAGAACAATGTTCCTAGTAAATTTTATGGCATCCTCAAGTCTCATCAGGCAAATGCATGTGCAGGACCGGGGTCAAGTTTGGCAACCTGCATAGCACCACAGTGAGAACTAGACAGAAATCAGTAATCTCCTTGTGAAATGTTACCTTCCACCCCAGATTAAAACAACATCTCATCTTCCTCTTGGAAAGGAAATGGAATCTCAGGCAGTTGGATGGGGAGGAGGAAGAGGAAGCGCAGGGGCAGTCTGCACAGTGCCTGGACTGCTAAGGAGTTGTGTCTGTCAAAACCTCATCCAAACCTAAATCTTTTGACAAGCCAGTGCACTGCTTGTTTTGTTGCTGCTTCTTCAGCCAGCTGTTGTGGTGATGGATCTAGTCTGCAGAGAGGGAGCTATCAAAATACTGCTGTTGTATTCTGGAGAGCACTGGATGCTCCAGTGCAGCACTTCCCCTCTGCCCCTCCCTCTGGTTTGACAGTTACTCCTGGGGGTGCATATGAACAAGTTCAGAGGCCAACTAATCCAGAGGTTAGCTCATGAATATCAAAACCTTGTACCTCCTCAGGGCTTGCTCTAATTCAGAAATCAGGATAGCAGCACCTGCAGCAGAGGAGCACACCTCTGGGCTTGGCCCAGTTGAGTTAATGAATAATTATTTGGCAACACAGCAGCACATGAACATCCCTCCAGCTAGACGATAAGCCACAGGCAACAAGGAGTCAGTTGTCGAACTTCAGGTTTGATGTATGTATTATCTATCTACTAGCAATCTATTGAAGGTGGGGCCTGAGTCTAGGAGAGTCCAATGAAGTAAAGAAGTTCCCCTGGAAGGGCAACTCCAGCTGTACAAGTCTGCTGGGAGCACTGCAGGGTTTGGAGGGGAGCGCCTTGCATGGGGATTGCTCCCCCGGCTAGGTTAGCACTCACAGAGATGCTTGCACACAGGGGCATCACTGGTAGGCTGGTGTCATTGTCGGACAGAGCCAGGCAGAAGGAGGCATGGTTTATTCTGGCTGAGATACTCTCAGCCTTTCCTCTGAGTTCAGCTGGGCAGGTCGAGGGCAGAGTTACCAGCATTCCAAGTGCAGGAAACCGAATCAGTACTTTTCCCCTTCACAAGCTGGTCAGCGTTGGAGCCTGGCCACCCAAGGCTGGTGCTGAGGGCCACACAACCCTGCAAGTTGGCAGTTTTGTTTACTCGCTGTCAGTGACATGCAGATTGGTCTTCACTCTTGCTCTCTGCCTCCATCCAGCTAAGGAGAAATCAAACCAAAGGCTCGGCTCATCCTTGCCGGGTGCCGTTTTTGGAAGCGACCACACCGTGTCCCCACAGAGCTGTACTTCCATCCCTCCACCTACCCAGAAGTAATGCATCCAAATGGTAGCTCATCTGCATGCCCATAAATATATCCCCGTCCAGTGCCGCTCTAACCCCTGCTTACATGGTTAGAGCTGGCAGGAAAATTATTCTGACCTTCAATTGTGACCAGGCCACTCGGCTCAGGCCTGGTGCGGCGAGTACGGAGAGTCGTATAAAAAACCCCAAACCCCAACAAAAAACAACAACAAAAAAAACCCCCAACAACATGTAAAGGTCAAAATTCAAGGTCTGCTGCTCATTACTAAGAAATAACACCAGAAACCTTCCTTGTTTGCATAATGTATTTTGTGCTGGGTCCTGAAACGTCCTGAAAAAAAGGGTAAGCACCGCTAGTCCCATTTCACAGATGGACAAGTGAGACGATTGGGTGGGCCAGATGAGACCCATGTAGTCTTTCCCATATAGGGAGGAGGGGTTGAGGTGAATGGGGGAAAGAAGTATGATATCAGGGCTATGATTTCACAGAGGGAAGCTGCACTGGGATGCAGAGAGATCCCTGGCCAGACCAGCTGCTCAGGGAAATGCAGTTTGGAAGGCAGTGCCTGGCAAAGGGGAAAAGGTTAGAGGACACCTTCAAGACCAAGAGCAGGAGCAGCTGCTTGACAGGGGAAAGATACGTCTGCCTTGAGTAAGAAGACTTTCAGGAAACCCCTTGGATAAGAGAAAGATAACTCCTCATCCACCAGCAGGTTGCAGCAGATTTGAAGGAAAACTCACAACTCATCAGACAGGATGTCAATGGCATATCAACACATCCGTGTGACAGTGGGCCTCATCTTGCTATGGATGCACCACCAGCGTGGCAGCAATAGTCACTCTTTGGCTAGGATCACCACTTCCTGGCAGCAAGCTGTCTGCCCTTAGGGGCAGACCACCAGCCTTAGCTCAGCTAGGCACCATGCCATGCCTTCCACCTACCAAGGTCACACCACCAGCCCTTCCATCAGTCAGTCCATTCAGCACCAAGGACTCCTGCTAAGGAGTCACCAGATGATAGTATTGGTTTCAGTGCTCCAGAATAACTTTCTAGAAACTCCCCTATTCCCCAGGGAAACCCCCAAAAGTATGCCCTAAGCAGAAAAAGAAGGGAACCAGTGTGTCTTGTTTTGAGCAACATAATTTTATCTTGATGGATCATGTTGGAGGACCTCAAGCGAGAGCCATAGAACTCAGCCCTGCAGTCCTAGCTACACAAGTGGAAACCCAAAGGATAAGCTCCTGGGATCAGATCCAAACACAGATGTTATCTCCGTTTACCACACAGGCCTAAAGACATAGCAAAATATGGACTTTTGCCCTGCACATGCCATCCTAGCAGGAAAGATTGTCTTATTCAAAAAAATCATAGCTGCCCCAGCCTCCCTCACCCTGTGCAGGCAAGTGGCCTCACACAGTTTTACCACTCTTGGTCTGGTCTGCTTGGTCTGGGCAGAACATGTTCATCCAGGCCTGAATTGTGGAGGAACCCTGCATCTTACCGTCCCCCAAAAAACCAGCAGGAGAAAGTCTGACCACCAGAAAGTCTGCAACTGTGTTAGTGAGGCCATGGACTAAATTAGGTGGACCAAGTGGTCCTGAGGTCAAGTGGTACCTCATGCAGCAACAATGACCATACAGAGCTGGAGGACAGATATCACAGACAATGCGAGTTGAATAGCAGCACTGAGAGTCCTGGTAGAAAGCAAGGAGTGGGCTCTAGCTACCAAATCCAATGGGATTTTTTCTTTCAGATCACCCCACTCCCCCACAGATCGGCTTACTTCTGCTTTGGTAGGTCAGCATAACAGCCTGCTCCTTGAGGGTCCATGCCCATGGCTCCAGGAAGGCATCCAGGCACCATGGTAGGAGGCGCAACTCTATGTCCTCAACATCAAAGCTGAACCTTTAAACCAGAGCCAGTCAGGCCATCAGGGTCAGGGAGCTCCTTGAAATGGGGCCAGCAGGATAACTGAGGGCCACGGGGCTCTGTTTTAACCCTGTTTTTTCTCAGTCCTCTTGATTTTTATCATCTTTAGGGAGGGATGCCTCATGCAGATTCTTTTACAGGCTGTAATACCACAGGGGTTACAAGTGTAAGGGCAAGTAGCCCTTAGCCTGGAGTCACTGCCATGAGTAGCTGACAGAGGGATCTGAGGTCTGTCTTACAGCTTTTTTAAGAAAAGAGGCCAGGACAGCATGTGGCTTCTGATCATGCTCCCAGCTGTTCTCACAGTATCATGACCCATCTCTCCTGAGTACAGTGAATATGAATGGTCTCCAGGACTGCACATTGCCCCAGTGATCAATGAGGAACTTTCTTCTCTGCGTGGTGCCTCATGTGAGCTGCCTTGGCCCCTTCCCTTCTGGTTAAGCAAGACCTGCACGGTGTGTGCAGTTGCAGGGGAAACTCTGTGACAAGCCTAGAGATCCTGTCGCTGATGTCGGTCCTCTCTGCACCTCCCTGTTCCCAGCCTGGACTACAATACTTGCAGCTGGAGTTTCTCATCACTATGATCTGGTCCCCAGCATATCAGGAGGTGTAGCTGGCAGCAGGCTGGCCAGCCTGCGTGTCTTCCCTGGACTTGTGCTCCCTATGCAGAGCCAGAGGTCCCAGGTGTGTGACACAGTGTTAGCTGGATTTTGGGAATGGCTTCTCACCAGAAGCTTCTCTCTGTGAGGCTGATGCTGGCCCTTGACCACAGGAAAAGTCTTTACACATGCCAACCTGAAAGTATTTTTACAACATTTGCCGACAGGCAGCATCCTTACCTCTGTCCCTTGGTGTCCCTCCCCACAGAAAAACCATCCTCACCACGTCCCATCCCTGTCTCTGGATGAGCTGCCCACCCCTGGGGCAGGCTGGTGAGGAAGGCTTCCTGGGTTTTGCACTCAGCTGACCTCCCAGGCAGCTCTCAGGCACCCAAAGACACATCTGGCAGGAGCTCAGGATGTGACTGAACTCCCCATGGTCATTTGGGTGGAGGCTGTGGAGGGTCACACAGCACTGATAAAAGATGAAAGTGGAGATGATTACATCATGGAGACTGATATCTCGTGTCAACAATCAAAAGAGCAAACACTTGGCATGGGTGGCAGGTGGGGGACTTCCAGGAAGCCCAGACACCACGTGCAGTCGGCACTTCAGATCAGGATGCGCAAGGGCCACCTGTGGTGCTCAGAGAAGCTCAGGCACAGCCAAACCTTCTGTGACTGCTGTATTTGGGGGACACCATAGGGCACCCCATGTCCTGCCTGTGAGCTCCATGCAGGAAGATGCTTTGCCATGTCATGGACAGCAGGAACAGAAGAGTCATGCATGCAGTGTACGGCCCCGCTGACCTCCGCAGAGACCCTGGCCATAGCGCAGTGACCTGCTGTGCCACACGGATGTGGCAGCATCACTCTCCTTACCAGTCAGAGAGCAAGCCTGCTCTGCAGCGTGGTCATGGGATCACAGGATAATTTAGGTTGGATGTGACCTCAGGAGGTAATCTAGTCTAGTGTCACACTCAAGCACGGTCAGCTGAAAGGGTGTGCTTTGGGCAGGAAAGTCAAGACTGAGGTATTAAGAAGGGCTTGACAGAAATGCAGGGGGGATTTGTGGGAGAAATGCCATACTTTATGGATTGTCGTACAGAGAGGCAAATAGTCCTTCACCATCGCACCTCAAAGAGCAATGCAGGTGCAGCCAGGGATACTTAGGTTTGCTCATTCTTTGCTCCTGCTCTGGAATTGCTGCTGGAATGATTTACCCTTACTGAAAGTGTGTGGCTCCATGGCTGCAGGACCACTGTCCTCTCCAGCCTCACCAAGCACATGCCTAGCATCAAGCCTCCTACTAGTGCTCCTAGCTATGACTTCTTGGCACTTCCACTGCTGCTGGAACCTACTAATTCCTGACTAATTGCTCATGACTGTTCATTAATTCAGGTGACCTAGAAGTGTCTTTGCAGCAGTAGGAGCATGATATTTAATTTTAAAGCTTTAAACATTATCCATGTATGTCTGGCACCCCAAAAATCTTCAAAAACCTACAACTTTATCTCACCTACAACTTGCAATTGCGCTTAGTCCTTCGCAAACCTAACTCCCTCAGCCTCCCACGCAGTGTCTGCCAGTGAGGTCTCCCTGACTGCAGCCTGTGCTCTCAACAATGATGATGGTCTTCCTGACGTTTTTTGACTTGCACATTATGTGGACATAGCTTGCACCTCAGGCGTTCATTCTTAAGAGCTCCTGATATGTCAGGTAAGAAGTTGCTCTTGTAGAAATATTGCTTTTCTTCTGTTGTTTGGGGTTTTTTTTCTTAATGGCTTGGCTATTAAACTCAGACAACTTCTTCATGCCGGTAATAATCCAATAACCAGATGCAGTCACAGAATAATTATCTCTATGGCCAGACTTCAGCAGGATTCACAGGCTACTACAGGCCAGCTCCAAGCCCTTCATACAGATCAGGCAGGTGTTTTAAGCAGGAAAAAGAAAAGTAATGGCAGAATAAAGGTACCAGCTCTTTTAATACCACTCAGCTCTCCTCGCTTAACTGGACAAACGACTCCTTTACACACAAACTTATCATACACGTTCCAAGAGACTGAGTTAACATGATTAGAGATTTAACTTCAGCATTTCTGGACCTCTAGGGCCAGAGCTGTTAATATAGTTCCTAATTTTCTGCTGACATGGGATAAAAGGGACAGAAATTAGTTGCTAACAGTTGGGGTGACCATCCTTTTGTGCTCTATTCCTGTAGGCTGTTGAACACAAATGGTACCCTAAGCCACCAGGAGACATGGAAATGAGTTCAAAAAGCAGGGTAACATATGACTGGGCTCTCCACTGATTGTGCCCGTCAAATTTCAACCCCCAGCAGATTTGCTGTCACCCTTATTAGAAACATGGTTAGACATCTTTCCCCCCAAGCTGGAAAAAAAGTAGGGGTTTTTCCACTCTCCTATAATGTAAAAGTGACTAGATGTCTTTGGTAAAACTTCCACTGACACAGGCAAATTTAACCTCCAGGCAAACACCAACCACGGAAAACTCCATCTCCAAAGGTGAGTGTTTTGGAAAGTTAGGAGAGTGTGAAAAATAGGGGCCATAATGGAAACTATTCCTGGAATAGTAGGCAAATGATTGTATGACCATGTTGGATTCCTTCTCTTCAGTGTTTTGTGTTTCGAGCCAACCCTGTAACACACAGTGCACCGAAGACAAACAAAGCCAACAATGAACTGACCAAAATTCGATGTTATTCCAAGAAACATAGTTGAGGTGAAGTAAGTTATGCGGAATGGAAGCTGAGGTTAAGAGAACACAAAGACAAAGGAATTTGTGCAGTTTGGGGTAAGTGTAGTAAATATCTTTGCCCGTGCATCTGGTACAAATTGGAGATTGCCATGCAGAAAGTGCATACCCTGGGCCAAAACAGTGGTCGCTCTTAAAAATATTTCAATTGTCTTCGAAAACTAAATATTGTTTCTCTAGGATTTGTGTTTGTGTAGCTTCAAGATATTCCATAGGGAACGCTGTAGAGTGCCAAGGTTAAGATAAAATTACTGTACTATCTGAGGCAGGGCTGAAAAGTTTAAAAGAAAAGCTCCTGTACCTCTGAGCCCAGGTTCTCAATGGGACTCCTGGAGGTAGCCCTTCCAGGGAGAGGTGTTGGTTGAGGAGCAATAAGAGCTCCCCATGCTGCCTTTCTAACAGACTCACTAGCTTCCTGTTGGCTCTCTGTGTGATGGCTTTGTTTTATAAAGCGTGCTCTCTGCAGTGTGGTAGTTTGCCCTTCCTGATACACTCCTCTGCTGAAGGGGAGAGAAAGGACAGAGAAGGACTGCAGTGACCCATAAGCGACAGCCAAATTGCTATCACAAATGGCACATCCCTGCTAGGTGCACAGCTGAACTGAGTAGCTACTTCTTCCCTTGGGCTGAGCACTCCTGACTCTGCTCTTCGTTGTCCTTCTCAACTTTGCAGCATTTTTCACTTCACAGCACGAGCTGCCTTACGATCAGCAGCCAAAGAGATGCTTGGAGCCAATGATTTTGGGCTGGTAATTGAGACAGCAATGTGGGGAGATGGGTCCTGTCAGCTTCCCTAAATCCAGTGTGGGCACCTGCATTTAGCTGCTCACTATAGGCACGGAGGAAGCCAGTGTTTTTCGGGTGTGACTCATCTGGCCTAAAGTAGGTGATCAATTTAGGATAAGATGACATGTGCGCCCCACGTGCTTATTTCTCTTCACTGACTATGTGAAGGGTATGCAGGGGGACTAGTCCTGCTGGAAATGCCCACGTTGTCCATACCTGCACGTGAACAGATGGATCCTGGTGCTGCTTTCTGGTGGAGGTCAGGACACTGACCACATCTAACAGACCGTGTCCTGACTGTCGGTGTTACCAACCAGCCTGTTACCTTTGCTGACTTCTGTTCCTTGTCTGAGTGCTGGCACAGCTTTAGGCAAAGGAAGGCTGTCTGTGACAGCTGGGTGATGTCTGACGGTTTCTAGGTGAAACCATGGGGCATTTCAGAATCATCGTTTCCTGATGGTTTCTTCAGCCACACAAGTATCCATATAACCTGCTAAAATGACTGCTTTCATTGCTGTGGGAACCTGAGCTTTGGGCAAGACAGGAAAAATCTGAGCCCAGGAAGGAAAAAGAGAACATGTACAGTACAAGAGCATAAAAAAGAGAGGAGGAATAAAAAGAGATATATGGGAGCAAATAACTCAAGAGAGGCAGGAGCGAGACAGAAAACCACAGAGCAACATGAAAGGACCATCTCTGCTTAAGCCTTCCCTAGTCCCACACATCTGGTGTTTTCAGAAGGAGCAAACACACAGCCTGTATGAAGAAAATGCTGGCGTGCTCCTAAAATGCAGCAGGGCCATCAGAGGGCTGAGGGTTCCCTGTTTGTTGCTGGTCCTCACTCTTTATCAGACTCGTGGGATGTCAATGCTTTCTGAGATCCAGATGATCTCCTCTCCTTTTCACCCTGTTCCTTACAGCTCTTTCTTCCGATTTTATCTGGGTTTGCAATTTCCTTCTGCAATTCATGGGTCCCAAAAGCCACTGGATTTGAAAACATCCCTCCAGCTGGCCCTACTGTCCTATACATTGTGTAATTCCCCAAACCCTCCCTAAGAGAAGGGAAGCCCCTGCTTCCTTTCTCACCCTGGCTGGCAGTTTCCTTGCACCCTGACAGGTTTGGGCATCGGGCTTACAGCTACAGTGCACCCACTGAGCCTTGTTTCTCTCTGTCCCCAAGAATTAACGAGCTCACCACATTGTTAAAGGATGGGGTGAGGGAGGAAACATCTTTCCACAGTCTGGGGATCCTGGATAGTAAAGGATGAAAATGCTTTTTTGTCTCACATTAATCCCAAGCTGTTTATTTCTAGGTCCTTGCAGACTTTTGCATGTCCTCTCCCCTCCTTCAGCGGCTCTTTTGCTCTGCCTTTGGTTTCCACATCTGTCGATGGTGTGAGATCTGCTAACACAGAGAACACCTGTTCAGAAAGACACTCTCAAGACTTCAGCCCATGCTGCAGCCCCTTGAGGTACATCAGCACAACTGTTCAAACTGTGTGTCACCACCTCAAGGGTGGGGACAGTGAGGTCTGGTGAAACCAGAAGAGGTTTGGGAGCCTGCGAGAAGTCTGGGAGAACTCTTTCTCTCTCTGTGCTCTCACTAATTCGTCTGCCCTCTCCTCCTGGCACACCTAAGTTTCTTAAGTGACCTGCATGGGAAGAACTCCACTGTGCAATGATGGCACAAATCACTGCTGGCCTGAGTCCCATTGTAGCAGATGAATGGAACATGAGGCACAAGAAAAGGGTCACTTGGGCATTTTCATTTATAATTGCCCATTTCTACTCCTTCCTCCTTCAGTTCCCTGGGAACACGGGACCCTGTCCCTGGGCTGCTCCCCTTCTGACACATTTACCCCACATGTGCTCACCCTGACATCTTCTGGGCTCTTTGTACTCCTCTGCACAGGTTGCTGTCACCAGAGTCTAGTGCAGGATAATCTTTTCCAGTCTGTAGTCACTGTACTTTCTGCCAAGGTTGCTGCTGCTCTCTTCTCTCATTTTAGTGTTGGAAAGACCTTTTCTCCTGGTCCCCAGAGCACAGCAGGGTGGGGGGGTCATAAGGTCCAGGAGCAGCTGACATCTTCTCACCTAAGCTTCACCTGGGTTTAAGGTGTGGGATTTTCCCTTGCAAAGGCCAAGGACATCTTGCCTCACAGTTGAATGTGGCCATAACAGGTCATTGTCCTTCGGTTTAGTGGACTGCCTGTACAGAAGAGAAACCAGGATGAGATACTATATATAGCTTGTCTCGCACCTTCTCCCTCTCTTGGACCCAAGCTCTGGTGTTGTGACTAGCTGCCATCTGTACATTTGCATTCCCTAAGTCCCTCAAGGAACCTGGCCCCTTGTTTCCATGAGCAGATAACATCCCAAGGCCTTAGGAGAGCCATGCTGGCTGGGTGAGGAGCAGAACAGCAGAAGCCATCCCATGGACAAAGCTGTGAAGGACTGGAAGGAAAAAGGGCTGATTCAGCTCCACAGGTTTGTTGGTCAAGGCCAAATTCTGCCTGCTCCCATCCATGCAAGTTTGTGGGATCCATGAAATTCAGCACAGCGTTCTGCTTCAGTGAGGCACAGGATATAAATACATTGGTTTAGGACTGGAAAGACAGACAGACAGACAGAGGGTTTCAGCTGAGTTTCAGTGCTGCAACATGAGCTTCCCCAAGGAGCCTGTCTGAACCTAGAAGATTTGTCGGTTACTGCACTGAAAGATAAAACAGTGAAGGGCTATCATGGCTTATAATGATTTGACTGAACCCAGATGAGAATTTAAATGCTGGTTTCCTGTGAGCCCAGCTGCAGGGGACTGCTGAGATGAGGCACATCAACTTTGTCCCATCAACACTGAAGTTCTTCTGAGGCTATCTGGCCCACGTTCACTCACTGATTAGCTCAGCCATTTTTGAGCCCAGGAAAATGCCAGCCCACCTCTCCCTCCCATTCTCAAAAATGCTAGCTAAACAAGACTCAGAGAGCATTAAATTGAGAGTAAAATGAAAACAAAAGAGGGCAGGGAAAGGAGCTTGCTGTTGCAAGCAGACTGCAAGGCAAGGAAAACTTGGTTTTTACAAGTGTCAACATTTATTGTAAAAACTACATGAGATAATGTATGAACTTTAAAATTATGATAGGTATATAAGATAAGAAAAAAAATTAAAAATACAGGCCCTACTTCTGACACAGTGACTCGTGATGCCAACTGCATGTCACTGAAGTCTGGAGAAAGACTCGCAGAGGTAATCATAAGGAACAGCAGTGGTAACAGGGCCACCATAAGAAACCTATTGTGCCAGAGTACTGAGTTCACCTACTTCAAGTTTGCTCATTTGCAGTCAGATCCAGATGGTGCTGTACATGCTGATCAGAATCTCACATGAATCCTTCTTTACTAGAGATTTACTCTGTGAGTACCAACAACCACTACTGTTCCAACTACCGTAGAGTTAAAATTATACTGCTGCTACACCTACCATGAACAAAGGCTGATGCAGTCATGGTAGCTGTGATGTGCTAGCACCTTTTCAGTGCCATGACTGTCAGGTAAACAATTAATAACTCCTCTCAGTTTTTTGATAGCTGTGCAGCTAAACATCTGTCTGTGTCTTTGAAAATCATCACTGGCGTATTACTAGACACAGTAAGAAAAATGGAGAGGACAAAGACAGGCAGATGTCTTTGCATGTGCATCTCTGCATTCACACGTCTACCTTGTGTTGATGGTGAGAAGAGAGTCTTGGAAATATAAAGGTCTGAGGTGCGTATGGAATGCACTTCATGTTTACCTTCTGGCAATCTCTACTGTCCTGGACCAAAAGTTATTACATTCCTGCTTCTTTCCCACCATTCCCACTTAGGGTGACGCCACAGCTGGTGCCATTTAAACTAACACCATCTCTGAGGCATGACAGTGGCTGTGGCAGCTCATTGCTCCGTTTCTAATCGTCTCCTTTGGCCCTGCATCGGCACGGTTTAGAGTGCTTTATGGTGCTCTGCAACTGTGCCTCTACAAAGTAAGCCATAAAAATCTTTTAACCTAAGGTCAATGTTTGGCTTACAGTGACTATATTTAAATATGATTAGTGGGACTCTGCATTGTGATTAAGCAATTCCATATAAAGTAAACTCACTGTAATTTAATTTTTTATAAACTGTAGGCAGAGTAGGAGATTCACATTTCTTTAGTAGAACAGAGGGGGTGGAAAGCTGATTTGATTACAAGAGTAAATATAAGATCATATGATTGAAAAATTAATAGCTTCCCTTATTCCAATTTAATCTGTTAAAATAACTTTAAAAGAGGCTCAAGGCCTGAATTACTTGACTACTGTTCAGTAAACCAGCCAAACAGCTTAGCAGAGTCCCCGACGGAAAATCCTTGATTGATATTCTGCGTGAGAACTGAATGCTTAGGTTTCCAACCAATACCTTTATGCAGCATTTTCTTACACATTCTTATGCATTTTGAACAGCTGAGAATTTATTGGGCTTTTTCCTGTCGGAAAAAAAAATGCTGTGGATATTTCAGTGCAGTGTTTATTGTTAACCAAGTCCAGACTCCGGGGACAACTAATGTTTTCTATCCCAGATAAATACACACTGAGAACTGGACAATGTCACAACTGAGGCCCATCAAATAGATCACAATAGGTCATTTATGCTTGGTGAGGAAAGATCAGTCTAAGGAACTCTTAAGTTAAAAAATGTAAGTCTATTACGTCTAGTGAAAAATATAAAGTACATTTCCCCCCCCAAAAAAAAGTAATATCTGCAAGATCCATTGAAAAATTGGCTTGAAAATCTTCGTTGTGTGGATGCAGAACATCTAAATTACTCAGAATGTTTGCTGGTGGGAGATGGGTTGCCGTTCCACTGAGATACCAAATAAAAACCATTCCAGGTCACTCTGGAAAATGACTCCTGACTGAGCTGAAGGACAGAGTTCAAAAGAGCAAAGAGTATGAAGTTTAATTGCCTCGAGTTCTGTGTGTCCCTCTATGAAGTAGTCCTTCACATACTGCTACCACCCAGGTAATAATGATAATGTATCCTACTGCAGGACACTGAGTTGAGTTTTTTATTATTTCTTCTGGTAAATCCTCATGCCTCAAAAAGTCATGGGCAGTGCAGTACTCTGGATTGCTTTGAGTCAGAGCTGAACACCTTCAAGGGCTGTGGAGAAGCTTGTGTTGGCATTGCAAAAAACATGCCTGTTTAAGAAAGTCTCCAATATTACCAGTCAAACACATCTTCTTATCTTTAAATGCACTTTAACAAATTGCCAGGAATTCCAAGGTGCTTCTCTGTAGTCTTTATGCATTTAAGCCCTGGGGACTATAATAATAGCTTCCAGTGTAATGGCAACAAGCCGCTGTCAGGGAATGAAGATGCATCCAGAATTAGGGTAAGATCTCCACTGTGCTGTAGAAGACAGAAACATCCAGAAACAAACACAAAACCTCCAGTCATTATTCAACCTCATTATTGTGATTTCTTAAGGATTCTTTAGCAGCTAGCAGCTAATAATTTGTGTTACCCCAGGCTGAGGTAGAGCTCCTCTTGGGCACAGGCATTTCTTTGATGCAAAGAAAAATGACAGCATGAGCAGGTTCAGGCACTGTTAGAAAATCTTGTATGCATTAAAGATACATGCTGCAGTGAAATCTCTGATGAGGTCTTAATGCCAGCTGTCCTGAGGGCTACCTCCGTAGTAACAATGGTAAGCTGTGTTTGTCCTAGCAGAGGGCTTCAGTTACAATCCCTCCTCCATTTGCAAGACCTCCAGATGTATTTCCTGTAAAGTAAATTAAATAAATGAACCTTTAGTTAATGTTCCACTTGTCCAATACCAAAACTAAAGGATGGTGATTAGTGCTCCAGTTCACTCCATACTGGTTTCACACAAGCCACAAAGCGGTGCCTTTCACACAGAGCAGTGCCAGGACCCAGAGCTACCTGTTCTAAGATGATGAAAAATGGAATCCAAGAAACCTGCAGACACATACACATCTGCTCAAACAATGGCAGAGACCTCAAGAATGGAAGGTTTGCTGCAGGGGTTGACCTGGACCTTCCTTTCAAACACCTCCATTTCAAATGCAAATCCTGCTCCTTCTTAGGAAGCTCCCCCATCACAGTTTGCTAAGGGTAGGGCTTGAGATCCATTTTCCACTAGATATCCACAGCCTGAGGATAGCCTTGGGAAAGTATCCCTTCCCAAGAAGCCAAAATCCTTTGCTCCTGACATGCAGCTACTCTTTGTGACACATGCAGAGGTGCCCTCCCAGACGGTCTCTCCGTGGTTGGAGCAGGCAATACGCCAGGAGTGTAGAGATTCAGGCTACCTGCAGCTACTGAAAGAGTCATTAATTTCCTGCATATATTCAAATTGATTTATACAGAAGGTCAAACAGGTCTGCAAGAGCTGGAGAAGTAAAACACTACCTCTTAAAACTCTCTTACGCCAACCACTTCCTCACACTGAGTTGAATTCAAACAGAATAGGTACATTTTTCTGGATCTGATCAGCCTGTTACCTCCAACAGTGTCAGGGGTTCATCTGGAGAAAGGGTGTAAGAAACAGGACATATAACACAGTTCTTCCCCTGACACACCAGCATTTCTGGCAATCAGAGATTTACCATTTGGGCTGGAGTCTGCAGCCAGTGTTGATTAGCTGTAAATGAACCTATCCTCCGTGAATTTGTCTGATCTGTCTTCTAACTGATTTAAACCTTTGGCCTCCACAATATGCTGTGATTAAGAATTTCATGACTTAATTACACATGGAATTTTAAAAGTCCTTCCTTTGGTCTGTTTTAAAACCTCTGCCTGATACTTTTATTAGCTTCTTTTTTTATTACCAGAAACAATGAGTAAACCTTCCCTGTTCCTCATTCTTCATGATTTTATGGACCTGTATTACCGTTCCTCTTTTTTCCAATCTTTTAGTCTTTCCTCCTACAGAAAACCATTCTATATTTCTCAGCAGCTTTATTTCTCTCCCTTCTGTCTTTTTCCACCTGTGGCAACCAGAACTGCACATAATGGATTTGAACAGAGGCATAATCTGTTCTGGGTTTTGGTTTTTGTTTGTTTGTTTGTTTGTTTGTTTTAGTTCCTTTCTAATCACTGCTGTCTTCCTTTTAGACTGAACTGTTTTTTCAGGGAATTTTCTAGTGACTCCCAGACCAATTTCAGAATAGCAGCAGCTCAGTTAGTTCCCTTCTCTGTTCACAGCTAGGGTGTTTGGGTTTTTTTTTTTCCCCTGCATGTATTCTCTTGCATGTGTGAATATCATATCAATATTCATATGCCATGCAGTATTGCCAGCTCTCTCTGAAACTCTTTGCAGCTCACTTTAGACCATGTAAAGCCATACATGATTTTTGTGCTATGTGAGTAGGAACGGACGTGGAATTTCATTAGCGGTCACTGTGAAGCGTGGTGAGCAGCACTGGGCCCAGCTGACATCCCAGTGGGATCCCATGGATCAACTCCCTCCATTTTTCCCCCTTTCCAATGACTCATTTGTTTATTTAGCAGCCCGTGCTGAGCGGCCTCATCAAAAGCTTTTCAGAAATCACTGTTATCCACATGGTTCTTTATCCCACCAGGTGTGGTGGCTGATGTAGGTGACAGAGAGCACATTGTAAGCACCAGTTCAACTGCCTCCACTTGGTTTCCCTTTGTACCCTAGGGTCTAAGCCATCTAGTCCTGATAATTCGTTACTAACTGCTTAACCAGCTGGTTGTTTGGGTCCTTCTCCTGACATTACTCCTTCATACAGTTCCTCAGGTAAAATTATTCTCCTACATGAGAACTTCTGTATGAAAGATGCTATCATGATAAAGTCTGGTGCTGTAGCTGTTGCAGAACACCACTCCTCAGTTTTCCAGATAGTCATATACATTGGTTCTCAAAGCCCTCTTCTTGCCACTGGAACCGCATAGATGACAGAAAACGATTGCTGTCCCTACAGCCACTTATTCCTCAGGAGACACCCCAGCCTGATCTCCTCCACCCCAGCAATAGCAGACAATCAGATGTGCAACCTTTGTCTCTTTCACCGGTTTCTCCTCTAAAGAGCAGTCAGAAATTTATTTAAGCACTGTAATTCTGTTATTATCTGCCCAATTTGCAAGGAGTGCATTTTTTTCCAGGGAATCTTTTAAGAGCTTTCCTAGCCTTAGCCACGGAAAAATAGTTACCCCCTACCTGTTGGCCAAACAGCTGCTATGATTTGATTCCTGCTCTTTTCTTTTTGGTTCTTATTCTCCAGGAGAATTGCTAGCTATTGCTGAAATGTGTATTGTGCCTGTTTTTATTAATTCATCAAATGCCAATGAACTGGTTCCTCATTCTGTTTGACCAGCTGTTTCATATAATCTGTTGTTACAATTGGCTTTAAAAATCTCCCAGGAGGAGCACAATAACTCAAATTTGTCAGATCTGCAGTAATTCATGAAAGATGGCTAGTATGTGGAAATCCACATTTCTTAAATGCAAGTATCAAGATACCAGTCCTATTGTTGAAACCATGATGGGACTTCCAATACAACCCACTTGTCACTTGCAATCCTCCCACCCCCCCCACCCCCCATATTACTGCATCGCCTGGAATTTTCCATGTTTGGTCTTAGCCCAGAGTCCAATGTATTCCCTTTTAAGAGAGAAGAAGATCTGTTCAGATTAACACCAAACAATCTGACCAATTAAGAAAATCACTCAGATGTTCCTTACACTCAGATAACTCAAGAAATGTTTTCTTTAAAGCCTCACATTTGGCGTGTGTCTAAGAGGAATGTGCGGTTTGCCTTGATAGAAGAAATATGGTAATGAATGTTCAAACATTTTCTACTGTGTAATTTGTAATTGTCCTTACTGGTTTAGCAATAAGTATATAAGTATAATGTTCAGAGAGTTTTTAGTTATGGTTATTTGACTGCAACACAGGCCTTTTTGTTATCTTATTTGACTCAGGAGTTACATAAGATGTCATTTGGAAACCACTGTCTGGCATTATACAATGTCCAAAACATATACCCTGAAGAGACTCTCAACATTTTCTTAACAAAAAATGTGGCTCAGTGCTTTTTTCCTGCAGCACCTTCTCACCTGCACAACAGCTCTGTATAAAACAGTTCAGGCTCGTGGGCATGAATGCTGATGTGAAATAGCAGGGTTTTAAATCCATTCTGGTATTTATGGGAAGTGTAGTTAAATGCAGTTAGAGAGGCAGTGAATAGTTCTTTCCTAAAACTTCGATTCCCTGCTAGCATAAAGCAATATAGCAGCAACGAACTGTTAGTTGTATCAGTGTAGGCCTCACCTTTGGGTTCAGCTGGTCTGAATATGTTTGATATCATCCAGCACATGCAGCCTGGTAGCATGAGAGCAGTTAACATCTATGTAGAGATCTCCTAAAAGCAGCCTAAAAATCATCCCTACACTGCAAAGGAAGGGGGACATCCCTACAAAGTAAGGTGGACATCCCTACAAAGTAAGGTGGACACTGCATGACCTACTTCTTGTCCCCTGCTTGGAGAAAACCTGCTTGGGCTTCCCACCCACTGGGCACCTGGCTTCATCCATCCTTCCTGCATGCAGCACCTGACAGAAGAAACTGGGCTCCAGCTCCGGCCACTGAACTTCAAACTCCTCAGCTTCAGAGAGTCAGAAGTCCTGGGCACCAGTCCCCTGCCACATGCATGTAAACAGGGGGTGTGTGGAGGGGCCAAGCCTGGATGGACTTCAGAGCAGGTTTGGAGCCAGAGCGTGATGCAAAAGCTGATGCTGGCTCCGCAGCCTTATGGGCTATGGCACGTAGGGGCCTGGAGTGATGTCTCCAAGGTCACTCTGGCACAAGTAGTTGTAGACTGTCTGCTAATATGGCTCAGACACGGCATGTTGGCAGCTGGCAATGGAAAAAAGATCAGCTGTGGGCAGAGGAGCTTCTGTGCTGGTGGGTACCCCAGAAGTAGCTCATTACAGAAACAAAAGGGCATGTCCCCACCTCTCCCCTCTCCGCCTAAAACAACTCCTCCATGCAGAAGATGCAGATGTGGGCGTATTGCCCTTTAGCTCTGATGTCCACTCTTCTGTGTCCTAAGGAGACAGGCTCTTCAAAGCAGCCAGCTGCTGCTGCTTCGGGTTCTTGTACACAACTCACTTGATCGGAGAACAAGGAACATCTTTTAGCTTCATTACCAGTAGGTAACCCTGCTGACTTTAGATGCAGTGAGATCCCTGGTTTAGCTTCCTTGTGGGAATGACTGCTGACAAGTAAAACATAGCCAGCTTGCGGTTAAAGCACAGGATCTTTGCTCTATTCCTGGAATTGCAGCAGATTTCCTGTGTGGCTTTGGACAAGTCACGTAAGCCAAAGTATTCGGACCTGGGGCCAAGCCACTGGGTGCTCAGCAGCTTGAAAATCAGGTGTTTGTTTGTTTGTCTAAGTATAGATTTAGGACCCTTATTTTTGGCATCCATTTTTTAAAAATCTTTGGCCTACGTGTCTCAGATTCAACACCTATATGGTTATGTTACATAGCCAGCCAAACCTCCTGGCGAATTCCAGGGGGGAACCACTGTGTTCCCTGGATGTCAGGTTAATTATCTATGTACGAATTTAGGTGTCCGTCTTTAGTTTACAAGGCTGATCGCGTGGGGATTCATCTCTCACAGCCAATAACTTCCACCTACAAATGAAGAGGACCCAGGAGCATACTTCTACCTCTTCAGGCCTTTCAGAAGCTCAGCACGTTATGAGTGGAAATGCTGTAATCCCTTATCCAAACAGAGAAATGCAAAAATGATCATTTGTCCTGATGTTTATTATACCTCTGTAATTGCACTTGATTTGGACAGTCATTGAATATCCCTTTTGTATTCTCAGTGGAGAAAAGCTTAACACTTCCTGGGCAGAAAGGTCTAGCAGTTGTTCTTATCCTGAATATGAACTAATTTTTTTTTTTTTTTCCCACTGCTCCCCAAGATATAAGCCTCCTGTTAGGATGCAATCACCTGAAAATATAATCTAAGACATTTTTAAACAGAAAAATGCAAGGTAGAAGTCCAAAACCACTAATTATTTTTCATTCCGTGTTTTAAATAACCTGTCAAAATAAACAAATACCTTCTAAGATGAGCCTTTCTATGGCAATTTTTAGTCCTGGCTGAATTTTAACAGCCAACTTACAACAACAATACACTTTTATTGGTAGTGGCATGTATGCTACCATGGTAAAAATATTTTCAATGTGCAGACACTGTATGGCATTTAAATAGAAATATCTTTTTTATTTTTGCTGACAGACTCCTCAGGCAAAGCTGGCTGATTGGAGAAGTAGAACTTTTATTAGCATACCCAGGGGCCGGCCGGCTGGATGCTGTGTTCAACACACCACTCTCACACAGGAGGGGGTTATGAGGAAGGAGGAATAGGGTATCTAATCTTAGTCCCCATTAAGACCTGCATAGCAGAGCCTAACAGAAGACACCAATGACATATTTCGTACCGCAGAGGATGGAAAACAGGTGGGTTTTTTTTCCAATGGGCAGTAGACCTGTCAGATATGTGGCAAGAAGCAGGTACAAAATCAGACAAAATCTCTAAAAATATTGGTGGTGACTGAGATTTCCTAGCAAAGTGGATTAAAAAATCCAAGGGAATCTTTAAACCAAATATTGGCTTTTGTAGAACAACAAAACCAGGATAGTGTTTCCACTCAGCCATAAAAGTTACTGCGGTTGTGTAATCATGTTGAGTTGTGGCCTTAGGAGAAGTTATAAAGCAGCTGCAGCAAATTAACTTTTCAAAAGTTATTATGGATTGGATGGAATCTGGAAAATTCCCCCATGTTATTTTTTTTAATAGAACTGTAAAATGAAAAACTGTGGATGAGAGCTCATCTCAAGCCTATCACCCAGCACAAGCACAAACCTGAAGACTTCAAGGGGAAATGTGAAGCCAGCAGCTACCTTTCCCTCAAAAGGAGACACTCCCATCCCAAAAATGGATGGAAATCTTTTATCCTCTCTAAGGGTGTGGTGCTTTAGCCCTGGCTGGAGGCCAGACACCCACCAAAGCTGCTCTATCACTCCCCCTTTCAGTTGGATAGGGAAGAAAATATCTATTGAGAGGCTTAGGAGTCGAGATAAGGACAGGGAGAGATCATTCCGCAATCAGCGTCACGGGTACAACAGACTCGACACAGTAGAAAGGAAAGAAACTCTCTAATTTATTACACTGCACTGCACACCCAGTGACACCAGAGTCAGGTAATGACAAGCGCAGTCAGATCTTAAAGCACCTCCCCCCACCCCTCTCTTCTTATCAGACTTCACTTTAGTCATGATTTTGCTCCCTTCTTCCCCCCCATTGTGGCATGTGGAGGGGCAGGGACTGGGGAAATGGAGGTTTCAGTCAGTTCCTCATGAGTTGTTTTCCTTCTTAGTGTGGGGGGGGCATTCCTCACACCCTCCCCCTGCTGCACCGTGGGGTCCCACCCACAGGAGAGAGTCCTCCATGAACTTCTCCAATGTTAGTCCTTTCCCACAGGGCTTTAGCTCTTCACCAGGTGCCCCGGTGTGGGTCACTGCTATGGGTTGCGGTCATAAATCATACAATGTCTCTCAGGCCCAGACTGCTCCAGCCTGGTCCTCCACGGGGTCACGAGCTCCCCAGCAAACCTGCTCCGGCGTGATCTCTCTCGCTCATCTCAGTGTCTCTGCCTCTCTCCATGGGCTGCAAGTGCTGGTAGAGGCTTGCTCCAATGCAGGTCACAGCTTCTCCTGTATGTCTCCCCCTGCTCCAGCATGGGGCCTCTCCACAGGCTGCAGGTGGGGTCTCAGCCTTTTTCATGGGCTCTGGGGGACACCCGCTCCACCATGGGTTTCTTCATGGGGCAGGGGCATCTTTCTCTCCAGCACCTGGGGCACCCGCCGCCCCCCCACCCCCGCCTTCATTGGTCTCAGTGCCTGCAGAGTTTCTTACATCTTTTCACTCCCTTCTCTGGTGGAAAAAAGCAGCTGCTTGCATTCTGTTTCTCCTAAGTGTAATTCCCAGAGGCGCTGTGACTGTCACTGATGGGCTCGGCCTTGGTCACCAGCAGGTCTGGCCTTGAGCCGGCTGCTGGGCCTGCAGAGAGCTTCTGGCTGCTGCTTGCAGAAGCCACCCCTACAGCACCCCTTCTCCACCAGAACCCAGCCACGCAAAACAACCACAAAGGGCTTGATCCATATCCCACAGAATTCAGACAAAGGAATCCCAGTAAAGGGGCCCAGTAGATCTGAAACAAGGTATAAATTTGTGGGGTGATCTCAAATGAACAGCTTCTTGCAGAACAGTTGGGGATCCTCATGCCTGGGAAAGGGGTGTGTGACATGAGAGGAAAAACCATGGGATGGTCAACACAGCTGGCACAGGGGCAAATTCTGGATTCAGTAGGATGCTGTAAATGGGAAGTTACTGATTCTCAGGTTAAAAGACAGCACTAGATCTTCTGGGTTCTAGCAAGCCCAGAGCTCAACTGGAGCAACGCTCCCTGACCTCACCTGGGAAGAAGTTACAGTCACTCTACTAATAGGAGGCACCTTGACTTTCCAGGAGGAAGCAGCTGATGACCTTATCCAAAGTGTAATTTGGGAAAGAACAACACAGCCTTGCAGACCACCTTGAGGCTGCTGGGGGACTGCTGCCTGGGGAGTAAGTAAAAAACAGAGGGTCCAGACAACAGGAGGAGAAGCAGCTTTTTACATGGTACTGTGTAAGAAGATGTGGAATAAAACAAAAGCAGACCTTTGTGTCCAGGTGTCCGCAGTCACAAGTATTTGGACTGGAAAATTAGTCATTTTAGAGATGAACAGGCTGAAATACTCCTGGACTGAACGGTGAGAAAACCACATAGTAATAGTCAGAAACATGTGGGGTGGGGGGAGGAAGACATAGTAGAAAAGAGCATCATGTCTTGATGTTTGAAATTCAATCCATACTGCAACTGTTTTGGGACAGATGCCTTGAATCTTTACCCATAAAAGCTCTTCAATTAGATTTTAAAGCAGCAAGTCACTAGCAATACATTACCTCTGACTTTTTTCTGTGTTCTCTTGCCCAGTCAGTGATCAGAAATGCACATTCCTGTCATCTGACTCATCATGTATAACGAAATGCGAAGCACTGCAGCGATTCGAGGAGCTGAAGTTCCAGGTTCTTGTGGCTGCACAAGGTGAGTCTCAGAGCACTTGGGTTCTCATTTGGTCCAAACACAATAGCAAGAGTTTGGTGCTTCCAGCGTATGCACCTGAATTAACTATGCCTATAGTACCCTTAAGACGAGGGTACACGTCATTTCCATGCCTACTCAAAGCCAGCTAGTGTACCAAATCTGAGGATCTGTCCCATTATAATAATGTGCGACATGTACAAAGTTTCAGATCTTCAAAGTGTTCTCTCAGTGTAAATTAATGACTTCTCACCAACACCCATGTGAGATAGGTAGGTATTTACACAAATAGGGAAACCAAGACCCCATTCAGAATATATTTATAGAGCGACCTAGTTACATTTGGGCATGTTAGACTGTGCTCTTGCCTGAGGACAGTTTTCAGATATGGCACAATTTACAAGTCACTGAACTACAGATGTAGTGTTGTGGATGGCCAAGCTCCCCGTGATCATCTTCCCTGCATTCGGTCAGAAGGGTTGCTTCAACGATTGCAAGTATTTACCCCAACCATTCTGGAAGGAGGAAGCTGGTTTGTCTACTAAAGAACTGGAAACAGAGCACGTGTGCCTTGCATACAGAAAAAAGCCTTCGCGTACAAAAAAGCCCTTGATGAAATGTGGACTATTTTTAATATCCACAGATGAGTCTCCCTGGAGGCAAGTAAAGATAGAGGTGGACTGGGGGGCTAACACACACTAGTGGCACTCTTCTTTGCAAATTAGTTTTAAAAACCTGCCAATTTTCAGGCAATCTTTAGAAAGTAAAAGAGTTCAAAGTCCCTTCCCTCTTTGCGTTTCTTAACTCAGATCTTGCCTGCTCAGCTTCCTGCTAGTCTGGGGCAGTGGTTGTGTTCTTCATTGTCTCTTTGCACTGTCTGTGGGCAAAAGCCTTAGAAGAACCTCTGAATTAGCAATGGCCAACCTCTGGCCTACAGGCCAACTGTGGCACATGCACTACTTACAAGGGACATGGGAAAAGTGACTGAGGAGATGTCAGTATGTTTATGCTATGCTTCATCTCTGTTAAAAATTTTGTAGGGGTCCACAAATTGTGAGACATTGGAAAACTCTGCTCTAAATGAGCTTGTAATGACATTTATCAAAATATCTGCTGACCTATTGAAGGATACACGTCTCCTAATGGGCCTTGTTCCTCATAACACAAACAAAATTACTATGGAAAAAAATAGATTCTTAGTAGACTTATGAGTTATGGGTACATAATATATAAGGTACTAAAAAAGCAGGAGGTGAAAAAAGATTACCCTAGAGTGATCCGAATTACTTTAACCTAAATTAGAAGATAAGGACAAAAAAACCTAAAGGATCTTCCTCACATGGCATGACAACCCCTTCAAAGTCAGCATGTGACTATTCTGCATGTCTGCTGGAAGAAGATCCTAAAGTACACCCACCACACATCCCCCCACCCTATCATGTCCAGACACCCCATCATTTCCAGAGTCTTCACTTGGTTGCACACACTTCCCATTGCTTCTGGCCCAGAAATGGGGACAGAAATGAGTTCAGCTGCAGGATCTGGTTTGCATTGTTCACTCTTGATTTGTTTGGCGTGCAGAGGGCAGGGTTGTCAGAAAGCCCTGTGACAATACAACTGTTCTCTAATGAAATGTCAGTGGGAACTCTACCACTGACTTCATTGGGAACAGCTTTAGGTCAATGCTAGGCTCTTTCTGGATTAAAAAAAAAAGTAGAAACAGAAAACAACAAAAAGCCCTCAATCTTTGTTTTCCTTAAAATGATGTCTTATGAGTACATTGCAGAGTGATGCCAGTCCAAGGGGGGGGCAGGAAAGAATGCTGAGAGACGAAATGCAGAGTCTTCTCTAAATACCAAGTGCAGAAAGCAGCCAGTGACTTGCCATTTTTACAGAGTACAATTGTCAGGAAGCTGTCACAGATGCCCTACATTCTCCAAACAATGTTTCAGTTTCTCTTTCCCTTCAGAATATTTTTCAGAGAGTCCCCCTCACCAGCTATCTCATCAGTTCCCTGGTATTTTCTCCTGGGGCCTTCAGGTCTTCACCTGACCATGGCCTCTTAACACGTACCCCTTTTCACACGTCAGGGTCTCCTTTCACCTTCCTCACTTTCCTTCATGCCGTCACAGTTTTAATTTAGGTCACTTCATTTTTCCATCTCAGTGTAAGCACATAATTGTGCCCGGGAATCTGTACTGTCCTTACTGCTGTGAATGATGTTCTCATTTCCACACTAGTCCGATAAGAATTAAATCTCTCCAATAAAGGGCCTTCCCCAAAGTGAACACCAGTCCCCAGTCACTTTACTGAATGATAACAATGATCCCAAGGCTAGGACCTGCTTTCCCTGTAATGTCAAGTGTGTACTTGCTATAGGCCCCATCCAAACCTTATCCAGAATCAGTGGAAGTTTTTGCATCACGTCCAAAGGATGTGGGATTGCATTATAGCTTGGTACAGGATAACATTTTTTTTCTTCTACATGAACAGTCTTGTTCCCATTTACTCCTGCATATTTCTGCTGGGTATTGTGTCCTCACACGGGGTGTTGCACAGTAACAAGAATTTTCACCCTCAAACATACCTTCCTTAAAGCCCACTTACTGTTTTCAGAAAGTGCTCAGTTCCTTCAATTGTTTTCCTATCAATAAACTTTCACTCATGACTGCTTTCTCCATGCTGGTGGCAGGTCTTTCCTCCAGCGCAGGCAAACAGAAAGCTAGTTGGATCATGCAAACCCAAGTGCTGCTTAGCTTCCTACAAGCATGAATGAATGATTTCGTGGGTGCCCCACTGTTCACTTCAGTCACTAAACAGCTCAGTAGCAGAGATCTTACGTAAAGCAGCTGCTCTTCCAGGTGATACATCCATTGTGCCTATAGGAACACTCCACATCCAAACCCTGTGCGAGCACACTACAGGGAACAAAGCTGGCTCATCTCCATAAAATATTCATAGGATTGGAACAGGAAGCCGATGCATTGTGTGTTATATTTTTCCTCTGTGTTGCAGAGAAAAATGCCAGAAAAAGATGGCCCATTAAGTCTGCAGAGTAACCAGGTTGCACCTGTCAACTGCAGACAGGAGCTGGTCATGAGCTTCTCAAAGACCTAGCAGTAAATGGGAAAAATAAAAAAAAAATCAATGGATACGGCCTCAGCCTTCATAGCCAAGTCTCCATCCAGTATGAATTTGGGTTGCTGCAGCAGAATCAGTGTTGATCACTGAGGGCCTCCTAAGTCCAGACTTGCTCCAGGTCACTAGTGAGTAACAGTATACCTAGGTCACCATTTTCCAGGTAACATAAAACTGCCTGATACCTCAATCGATCTGATAATCCTAGCCTGGATATCTTCAGTGGAAGCAGCAAATTACTCGCTGCTTCTTCTACATATTATCTGTTTTAACAGAGTTCCTACAAAAGAACCCCCTTGTGTCTCCAAAGAAAATCCACACGCTTCTCTAAGGTGACTTTGTTGCTCGTGAGCGGTACCTGCATGCAGCCAGAGTTCTCTGCTTGTTACAAATAGCTCCTGAGCTACACACATTAAAAAAGCAGTTTTAGAGCAAGAAAATAGCTTGGAAGAAATGAATGCTTAAACAGAATGCCATCTAAAGAATCATTCATGCCATATCAACAGCTTTATTACCCCTCGGTCTACTTTATTGCCGACTCAGAGGAGTAGAAGATAGAGGTAGTAGCCACTCATACCTTACGTGTCACCCTCAGTCTTTGCTGCTTTTCACGGAACAGCCACTTGCTGAAGGCAGCTGCCCACTTCTTAGAGAAAGCCTAAAGAGACACAGTGGTGATGCAGTCATACATAAACAATAGCTTGTTTTACAGAAGAACTGTTCGTTATATACTGCTTATAAACGAGTCCCAGGCGTCTTTCCTTACCCATACATCTGCATATAGTCATCAGTTCTGGCAAGGACAGCGTGGAGCGTGGTAAAGCAGCATCGATCGGGCTCACAGGCTATGCTGGAATTTGTCTTTGCAGAGGGCTATTTGTCATGGCTTTGACCAATAAAAGTAGTGAAGCAATGCCTCTGCTATGCAAGAAGCTTACTCCATTTTGAAGCAAGACAGCTAGGCTCCTGGGCTCTGCAGTCTAGCTCTCCAAAGGTGTTTCCAACCAGCTTACCGAAGAACTGTGATGAGGTCTCAAAAAGTGAGTCTAACAGGCTTGTCATTACTCTTCAATGTACCTCACCCACAGAAACAACCAAAGGAACCAAGAAAATGGGGGAAGAGTGGATCAAAACTGTAAGAGTAGTCCTCAATTCTATTTTAAATTGATTTCAAGTGTAAACCATCATGAGTAATACACCAGAAGATGCTGTTTCTTAAAGAAAGGGTTGTTGACCTTCAGTGAACCAGGTTGACAAAGCAGTACCCTGGCATTTCCTCATTATCTTGCCCTTGCAGAATCATTAGTACCTCAGCTATGTCCTTCTCATTCTCTTGACCTTTCCCATCAGCAGGCCAGTTTAAGCAATGGTTCTTTCAATCAGTTGGCTGACCATTTAGTTTCATAGATACTTCCATGTGCAGAAAGAGGACCGAAAGCTTAGCTATGGAAGTTTGACCCACAGTATGGGTCCCTTTCCTTTTCAGGTGCAATGCTTGACCCACAAAGGATCCTAATGCGTCATTCCTCTGCTAGTAAATGTCTGGATTTGTTACTGCTGTTATCCCTGGGATGTTATTCCTTACTGTCATACCATGTTGCCTAAGAAAACCCATCATCAGGTTAGTGTTTCATTGTACTAGAAACAGCAATTCCTCTGACTGAACTCTGGTCCAGAGACTTTATGGACAGTGCCTGAAGACAATACATAGAAGTAGATTTAGGGATGACAGGAATAAGGAGAAAATATTGCAGAGCACAGTCAGTGGCAGCAGGCATGGCATACTGCTGTTGTCACAGCTGAGCTGCTGTCACAAGCCCAGGAAAGGGGAATCTGAAAGCAAATAATGAAGTAACTTTGCAGGTTTTCCTGGGAAGCTCCCTCACTGAAGAGGCACTATATAAAAGAGCAGGAAGAACTCAGATTAAATCTCTAACGTTGACATCAGATGCTGGCAACAAGGTATGTGAGAGATGGAATGACCAAACATGATGCTACAAGAATGAGGGAGAGAGGCATCGCTTCATTAGGACAATGTGGACAAATAGGTTGCATGTAATAGAAAGGATGTAACAGGGTGAACAGAGAGAACTAGCACAGTAAGCACGACAGTCTCTAGACTGGGTTCTCAACAGAAAGTTATTGGGTAGAGTGGTGGGTAGAGTAAAGCCAGAAAAGGGGTGTTGAGGCACTTTGTGGGGTGGAAGAGCAGGAACTAGGCTAGCTCATGTCCTCAGGAAAGAATTCCAATGTGATCATACTATCCATGTGTTAGTGCCAGTGCTGTTTCATAATTTTTGCATCCACTGATTAAGTTCAGTCACATCTGGAAGGTGAACAGGCATCTCAAAATACAAAACTCCTACACAGTTCATGGAAATAGAATCAAGCAGAAGACAAAGACACTAGAAGAGTCTTTACCTTGGGCACACCATCCATAGGCTGTGGTATGAATTCACTCTGTATTAAACATCATATGAGAGAGAAAGAGGCCAAAATAAGAGTTTCCATTGGATACTCTATCTTCCTACATACCAAAGTCTTCCTACATACTCTATCTTCCTACATACCAAAGTCAGCCTACAGATACAAATCCATCAGAAAACAGGATATATATGTTCAAATTTTCATGAAACAGGGTAGCAGTGTCTGTACATCAACTTACATTGTTGATGCGACTTACATCAAAGATGGCTTTGTTCCCAAGTGCTCATGTTTTCCTGAAATCACGCTCTTCTGCCTAGAAATTCTTCCTGGTCTTAGGATATTTCAGAATATTTTCAGGACTTCCTATGTTTGTTTGGATTTCTGGACCTTTGGCAGATGCTGGGAGACCAGCTCCTCACAGCTGACAGACTTCAGTACATCCCAGATACTCCCACTACATTGTAAGTACACCCAGCAAGTATAAATATACAGCAACGGTGCCTGGCTGGTATCTGTCATTGTACAAAACACTCACCAGGTAGGTAGAGCTCAGTTTTCTGAGCCAGGCCAGAGGTGCCTGAAACAGGTGTTTTATAGCTGGTCTTCACATACAATAGAAGTCCCACGTGGTTTGGAAATGCTGAGTTTGCTGAGCGTGTGCTGAGCATCCTCTGCATCCCGTGGCTCTGCGCTCTCATTCTGTAACCATAATGTCCATATTATCACGCCCAGAAAACCTCAAGAGAAAACACAGAGGAGCTGCATATGGCTCACAGGGACATTCTGAAAGATTTGACATAATCCAGAAACAAAAAATGATGCAGAGACTTAAGCAACAGATGAGTAGAGGCAGATGGTGGTAAAGTCAGAGATGAGGGGGCAGGTGGGCTACAGGAGTTGGGATGAGGGCACTGAGAGTCTGGGTCCAGTGGCAGAGACATCAGTAAGGAAGGATTTGGCCTGTTCTTCAGTCTCCATTCCCTCCAGCGACCACGTTTTATGCAGCATATAAGGCAACAAGGGAAAACCAAAGGAGGGGTATGTCATATGAGCCACTTTTGACAGCCCTTTCTACTAAAGAAGGTTGGAGCTGCAGGGCCTTGCCAGAGCCCCTGCACCACAGTGCTGGCATTCCCACCTAGCAGCAGCACCCCCAGCCACCACCAGCTGAGCAAAAAAGCAAACAAACAAACAGCTGCCATGTTGTTTGCATTGTAGACGAACTCAGAAGGAAATACAGCTGCAATTAGTTGGCATGCAGCTGTTGAATTAAATCCTTCACTGCCCTGCTAGTAGAGCGCTGAACTTGGGGCCTAAGATGCAGTAGCTGGATTCAAACCAAGGGGCGTCAAGGAAGGGGTTAACCCTACACCTGTGTGCATGTTCATAATCTGTATTTTTTCCTGAACACATTATTAGTCTGTTAGTTCATTTAGAGACCATAATGAAGTCATTATGATGCCATCAGTATATTTTGCCAGAAAGCTGGCAATCTTTAATCTGCTTCCTCTACAGCATTTCACAAAGGAAGGGAGAAACCAAAACACTGATTTCAACTAACAATACATTATTTGCAGTGCTGGGCCCCAGCACATGCTGAGAAGAAAATTCTTTTGTTTATTCCCCCCCTCCTTCTGATGGGTTTTACATAACAAGCAAGGCACAGAAGATCCCTCAATGTAGCACAAAGCCACTCCACATCTTACATGCATTAAATTTTCTCTGCACCTTCCTTTGACCTTTCCTGCAGCTGAGGCAACCGAGGATGAAGCTAAAAATTCTTTGAAAAATCCCTGGCTGATCACTGCCACACGTATGTGCATTGCCTGTAACTGCACAGCCGCACTCGTACCTTCTTGGGGAGACAACAATATGCACTTAGCAGGGATTTCTAGAAGTGCGCTAGGAAACAATGGTTGGCATGCCAACAGAGAGGACTTTATGTGGGAGTCAGAGGAAGGTAAGGGATCTGGAGAGGGCAAAAAGAGGAGATAATCCACCCCAGTCCAGTTTGACACTCACCAGTGCATCTGCATTTACAAACAGCAGTAAAAATTACTTTTGTCAATCCCTGCTTTTGTTCTCTGATTAAACAATCCCACTCACATCTCCAACTCACCTGGGCAGTGTTCAAGGCAGATGCCCCAGGGGACTGAACGAGCTGAGTTTTCCCTTTGGCAATGGTTGGGGTGTGACTGGGTCACGCCACAGGGGAAGAGCTGAGCCACCTCTATCCAGCCCTCCATGCGTGAGGGGTGTGTCTTATATAAAAAACAGAGGTGAGTAGATCAGGAAGCTGAGTGTGAGGGCAGATGGCTGCTAAGACCATTGACTTTTCTAAGGACATAGTCTGAATTCCAGTGAAGCTTCTAACTATTTTCACCACCCAGAAAGCAATTTTACTAGTACCAACAACACACTGAAGAACTGCACAAGAAACCCTTCCCTGATGCAGAGAGGTAGTAAATTCAATGACTTGGTCGCAGTTAATTGACAGATGTGCCACTCACCAGCGAGTCCTCCTGAAGCTTCAGTTCAAACTTTTTCCCTTCAGACAATGGTAAGTTTCTGAGTTACTAGGCCGTGCTGCACAAGGGTGGCTTCTCACAGGAGCTGCCGTCAGCCACACCTAGGGACTGATAACAGCACAGCAAGATTAGCAAAAAGTTGGGACACCAGCACACATGGGCCCACACTCCTGCTTCAAGTGCCAAACAGCTGCAATGCAGCCTTCCTGCAACTAAGCCCTGCAGACCACCTTCTGGTGCCCATCCCCTTGTGTTAAAGCACCAGCAGCACAGCTGAATGCCAGCAGAGCCACTTGCTTTTGGTAGATGGTACAAAGCTGCCAACAGCGTGCTGGCATGCCACAGTGGTGGGAGCGTCCCCTCCCAGTGTACCATTGCACCACAGCCCTAAATTACTGCTCCTGTGTTCTCCTCCAGTGTGTTGATGGTGTACTGGTGAGAGGGTTGTTAGTGGGTCCTCAAGCGGGATAAAAATGAACATGCATGCACACGCTGAGGGAGCAGAAAGCACTGAGAGGCAAGTAGGGCACTGTGAGCAAGTGCAGATTGAAAGAGGAAGAGGCAATGAGGATATCATGGGTTGCTTTTCAACAAAGCCAATTATTTATGTTCTCTGAATTTATATGTGGCACATACGGCACAGCTGGGGAACTGTGATCAGATAAGGGGAAGAAGAATTGCCTTGGACTTAAAGCATATGAGCAGAAACAGAAAATGTGACTCTTGTAAATGTCTTTGACCACCCAGCTCACTGGTGGTCAGACCTTCAGGAGGGCTACTCAAAGCTGCAGCCTCCAAGATAAATGGGCACTCCAGTGTGGAAGAAAGGAGAAAGCCAAGGATGGTGAAATTTTCATCCTCGATCTCCAGGGACAGTCAGCACAGTGTGTGCGTGCTGCCTGCATGGCAAAACTCTGGAGCCTTGCCACTGCTGTGGTCACATCTAGCCCTGAGAGGCCCTGACAGCTTGTGGGCTCCCTCCTGCTGTGACTGCAGTGCCTGGGCATACAGGCTCCTTGTGGAGATCCTGGGGACAATTATGGGCTCTGGGAGATGGCCTTGAAAGCAAATGAACTGCGACTCAGAGGAGTGCCTGGCCCCAAGCGTCTGAGCAGGACAAGAGTAGGACATCTGCACTCCCACCCTAGATGTTTTTAGTGTTCTGTGCTTTGAACATGGTCCCAGAGCCAATGACCGATGCTAGAGCTATCAACATTCCTCTGGAGGTGCCTTAACATCCATTCTGTGCCTGACAGCAGGCAGTGCTGAACTTAGCACTTAACATGCAGGGCATAAGCATCCATTGCACCCTGAAGTGATGGGGCTGTACTACACAGCTTCTGTGGAGTAGGTGCAGAAGGAAAAAAAACAAAACATGATTTCAACCCATTGCACAAGGAGCTTTTGTGCTAATCTATCCTATGACCATACAGTCAAAACGAAGTAGCACCTTCTGGCTGTCAAGGCTGACAACCTGGCTGCCCAAAGTTCTTGAGAAAGCTTAGAACCTGCCAAGTCACCATGTGAGAAAGGAAAAGGCCATACTCAGGGGGAAGTGGAATGACAAATGATAGCAAAAATAACAGATGTCTGGCAGCCCTATAGTGTTAGGGAAACTAAGACTCCTATTGAGGAACTTTAGTTTGGGCTGGGGAGTGGAACTGGCCCCAGCTGCATCATAGGAGAGATGCCCAGCATCTTGGTGTACCTACAATGGTCAGGTGGAGGGGTGGCCACAAGAGAGAGTGGTGGTGAAGTGGCTTTTTTCTTTACTGGAGCTGAAAGCATAGATTTAGGTGCCTGAAGATCAGGAACATCAACTTCTCTGGGTTAAATGCTCCATAGTTACCTCAGCCCACAGTTTTGGTGAAACACTTGAATGTTCTTCACTCCTGTGCTCCCTGGAAACAGCTTCAACTATTACCTGCCACTGATTTTAACAGCAGTCAGGTACCCAAATACTGAATTGATACTACCAGCAAGCAGTCAGTCAAGAAGAGTCAAATGCTGTAGGTAAATGAAGGGAGAGCATCTGGGGCCCAGGTTAATCCCCTGATGCCCAAGTCACTATTTCCACTATTAATACATATTTATCACATTAATCGTTATCTCTTAGCATTGCTGATTAAGAAGAAAAATTGCACTGATTTCTTGCTAATCTTGTTAATGATGAGGCAGGTTATTACTAGAAATGCCTTTAATTGCACTTATTTTTCATATTTATATGCTAAGTATATATCCTATAGTTTGTAAATATCCAATATGTAAATTACACTTTAATTTTTGGTATCTATATATATCCCTTTCACTCAACATCACCTGAGTCAATGACATAGCCAAATGCCTTAGCTACTGTATCATCTGCAATGTTTCTAATGTTAGTATCTCCTAGGCTTGAAGCCAGGCAGGTGTATGTGTACACTGGTAGCAGCACAGACATGCAGGAAAAAGCTATTTCTATACCAAGGCTGTGTATGTTGAAAAGATTTAACTTCAGCCTTCTCATGCTGCGAACTTGGCAAAGAAAACTCTACATTTAAAAGAAATAAAAAATGCTACTTGAAGAATTACTGAAATGTCAAGCAGCATATGAAAGGACTCTGTTTTCATGTCATCTCCAAACCCTTACTTCTTTCACATCCCTCAGGATTATAATTTTTTTAATTGTATTAAAAAAAAAAAGGCTGAGTCATCTCAAGTGTATAATTTAAATGCCAAGTTCCTGCCTGGATTCACATTTTCTAGCTCAGTTTTAAATCATTGAAAACAGATTGAAGGGGGTGCCTTGTTTGGCAAGCCTTGCTCTTCACCTACCAACAGAACTTTGGTGTGGTCCTCTTCTGCAGACGTTTACCCATTGGCTTGATGGGGAGTACTCAGGAGAGCAAGGACCTTTCATGCCTGCTGCATATCCTTTTGTGTCATCCTGCTATTAAATCTCCCTGAAAAAGAAACATTGGCATTCGGAAACCTTATACTGTAGAAAATTCTGTAGTGCTTTGGACCCTGTAAGTGCCAATTCATGTTTTGCTGACAGAAGCAAAGCAAATGGCTTTTTTTTTCCCCTCAAATAACATAATAATTGCTTTCTCCTTCTTCTGCACAGGACATTAAACAGTTGGGCTTGTTTGTCATAGAAAATCAAATTAAAGAGAGCATGAAAATTTAGTGTGTGTCTTCTCTAAAGAATGAGAAAGAACCGATGCTCACGTTCCTGCCAGCACCACCTACTTGTCTACACTGGAAGGGCCTAATGCCATTTGCCAAGTTGAGAGCAGCTTTTCAGTGCTCTCGGATCCCCGGTGTGGAGCCATGATTTACCTCTCTGCTACGGGCGAGCTATCGGTGGCCGTGCATCTCAAGGGTGGAAAAGTCCTCCACCAGCATTCCTGCACCCCTCTGTTCCCGAGTCTCTGCACGTCCTTCCACACCGCACTCCCTGCAAGCTGGATCTGCTTATAGTTCCCTGTTTAGAATTGGAAATCAAATATTCCCCTTGGTCAGCTCCCAGCATAACCACTACCAGCTCCAAAAGTCCTAGTTAACTTCTGCTCTGTCCAAGCAGGATGTTCTCCAAACATGCAGCTGCTGATCCAGGGGGCACAGCCATATCCTGCTGAAGAGGGGAAAAAACAAATGCCAGGGATTCAGCTGTGTCAATACAGGTAGTTGTAGTTGCAGTGCCATTGCAAGCCCTCCAGGTCTGAGCACCTCCACAAGAGACTCATAGCACCTGGGGAGACCTCAGCACCTTGAAGAGCCACAGCTGGCTGCACAGTGGAAGTCCAGCAGCGTCCCAGCTCTGTGCCCTGGTTACACAGAGCTCCATGAGACATTTCCCAGCACTCTGAGCCTCTGCCCCATTCTTCTCCCACACTGCTATGCTGGCATTGTCCTGCCCCAGATGTAGGAAAAGAGAAAAGGTGGAGGGAAACAGTGGCGATGAAGAACAGGACAGATATTAATATCCTTGAAGATGCCTGCATTTTATTTTCCCTTCTGATTTACAGCCTGGCACTTCAGCTGCAGTTGCTGTTTCCCTGATTACACCTGGTTTGGGAGCTAACACCAAAAAAGAGTGTATTTTTTGTTGCTATTGGCCCGTAGGTCAGACTAGCTTGCTCTAATGTTTCTGCTTGTTATGTATGTACATGTGAGTTTAATAAAATTTGTTGTCTGTTTAAGCTCTGTTTTTGTCTGCTCAATTGTAGGGAAGTGGGAAGCTGTCATCATGCCAGAAGTTTTCTTATTGAAGTCTAACAAAACAGCGAGCGATCTAGACAAACCAATAACATGGCACCCTGTGTCCCCAAACCAGCACGCACCAAGAGCTTCATTAAAATTGATCTTGAATTCAGCAAGTAAATCAACACTCACCCAAGACAATACATTAAAATAATCAGGCACAAAATACCCCGTACAGATCAGCAGGCCAAAAGTTTTTAAAAAATAAGCACAACAGAAACTTTCAGTTCTTGATCAATATCAAAGTACCATGATGTTTCACCACAAAGCAGCACATGTAATTAGCAATCAATTACTCTTTAAAATTTCCCCATGAAGCAAGCATGTGAGCACATGCAACATCTCTGACTCCCTTTGGCTCAGTGGGCTCTAGCCTCAGTTAATTATAAAAGCACTTCTGGGGTGTGCGAAAAGGGAAAAAGGCTCATTCAGGCCCCAGGCCCGCTTCCTTGGCTGGCAGACTGTGGTGGGTAGAGCAGACCATGACCAGGAGAGTTGGCTTCCTCATGCTCCTGGAGGATGAGCCCTCTCATTGGTGGCAAAACTGCCTTTTCTGCACAAAACCCAGACTTTCTGGCTGCAGCCTCAGATGCCACATCAGAAAGAGAAAGAGAGGATGGCAAGGCCCTCCCTAGACTGCCCCAAGCTACCAGTGCCTGTATCACTGGAATATAGTCCAACTTCTCCTCACCTGCAGGACCCTGATCTCCCCAGACCTTAGTGCCATCTCCAACACCGGGCAGGAGCACAGCCATGTTGCCCAGGGAATCCTGCCCGGCAAGGAAGCATAATTGTTGTGATTAAGGTATCTGTAAGGTTTGCAAACCTTTGAAAGGCAAACGATGGCCCTGCTGTGGCCTGAGAGCCCCATCCTCTGGTATTATTCACAGTACGTCCTCTCTCCTGCCTGCCTTGTTGGGCCATGAGCTTCAATCAGCATCTGTCATGGTCAGCTTAACAATTGATTTTCCAACACCAGATGGGCCTTCCACATTCCTAAGGTAAGATTTTCAGGACAGACAGAGATTATGTACCTCACCTCTGTGGTGCTGGGGGCTTTTACCAGCAACAGGCTCCTCCAGGTGTGGAGATGCCAGGCAAAGACAGCAGCTTCCCAGAACCCCTGCAGACAGAACTTACTTGAGGGAAACACATAGAGGGATGTAAAGTAGACAGAGGTAAAATACCCTGATCACTAAAAAATTAAAAAAAAAAAGAAAAGAGGAAAAAAGTGAGGTTTGCTGAGATTCCTGAAATGTGAACCCTGCCCCCATCATGCTAAGTGACAGGAACCCCATGAGAAAAGGCAAACACTCTGTGCAGTGTCTTGCCCACAGTTCTGGTTTTCCACAAAGCCTCATTGATACAGATATTTGGAAATCTCTTTGCAAAGTTTACACAGTCCTGGAGAGATAAACTGAAAGTGCCCAGGAGATGTTTCAGAAAGGGTGGGTTTTAGCTTCAGGGGAGATTTGGATGGTTGAGCAAAGATTCTTGGTAAAGTGGACTATAAGGTCTCTTTTCTCAGAAATTACAATAAATGAGGCATCAATAACTGGGAAGTAGGACTGTAGGCATCCTTCTCAGCAAATCCTGCTGTATTATGAAGTGTTGCTAGTCCTTGGTGTGACACAACAGCTAGGCACTGGCAGCAGGGCTTTCCTGCTTCTGAGGGCTGAGCTCTTGGGTTTGGAGTCAGCGCAGGCACCTCGGTGGGGCACTGGGCTGGGCAGGTGAGCCCCAAGGTGCCAGAAAGCCTGTTCAGACCTAGGGCTGGTAATATGGGTTGAAGCACAGCTGCCCAGGGAGTATTCAGGAAAGGGAGCTCAGCCAGCTGACTCATGGTCTTTTTTTATGCCACTGGCTTTCAGATAGACAACAAAAGGGGAAAAAAAAAAACCCAACATCTTGGCACCTCATTTGCTAGGAGAACAGCCTAGAAGTATTTATTATTAAAAGGAGTGATTGAACAGTGACATTCAGTGTTTCCATTTTTCAATCGTTTCTGGGTTTTTTTTCTCCTTTTTTTTTCCTTGTGGTCTTTGTAAAAACACCAGAATAATAGCAATTTATTAAGAACTGGCATTCACTCAAAATAGTTTCCCTTAATGTGAATGCTCTTACTGACATTGTAAAATTTATTTACAGTTTCTCTTTTTTCTTCTGTTCATTGTTTGGATGTACCATAGGACACCAATGAAAAAAAAAAAGAAGAAGAAAAAAAGGTTATTTATGCTAAACAGATGTACTGTGAAAAGCCAGATGCAACATGGATGATAACAAGCAGCTGGGCAAGCCCTAGCCGATAAGCTGCCTTTGACCATGGATTTCCTTCAAGCCCACAGTTGTTAAAGCAGTTTCCTCTGTCGCTCAACACACTTGCAAGTACACAGAGATGCTTACAATGGAGATCCAAGTCTTCCAAAAGCTGAAGAATAAAGTGTGAGTGTCACCTTCAGAGTACATCTTCAGCTTCTCCATGACCTCTGATGCCTTTCCACTTGAAAAAAACAAACAAACAAATCCACAACATCCCCAGGGCAGTTTAAAACAAGACATGAAAAACCCTAATACAGTGTTCATTGAAGTGCTGCCTGGGTTTACCTCACACACATTCATCTCCAGAGCTGGTGGAGACTGTCCTGACATTGCCTAATGCTTGCATAGAACCATAGAATATTTTGGGTTGGAAGGGACCTCAAAGATCATCTAGTTCCAACCCCCTGCCATGGGCAGGGACACCCTCCAAAGCCCCATCTAACCTGTCCTTAAACACCTCCAGGGATGGGGCTTCCACAGCCTCTCTGGGCAGTCTGTGCCAGCTCTTCACCACCCTCATAGTAAAGAATTTCTTCCTAACGTCTAACCTAAACCTGCCCTCTGTCAGCTTCAAGCCCTTGTCCTTGTCCTATCACTACACTCCCTGGTGAGCAGTCCCTCTCCCACTTTACTGTAGGACCCCTTTTAAGTATTGGTAGACCATAATTGTGTCTCCCTGGAGCCTTCTCTTCTCCAGGCTGAACAAGCCCAGCTCTCACAGCCTGACTTTTTATAGGGGAGGTTCTCCAGCCCCCTGACCATCTTCGGGGCCCTCCTCTGGACTCACTTTGATAGCTCCATGTCTTTCCTGTACTGGGGACCCCAGAGCTGGACACAGCACTCCAGGTGGGGTCTCACGAGAGCAGAGGGGCAGCATCACCTACCTCGACCTGCTGGCCACACTGTTCTTGATGCAGCCCAGGACACGGTTGGCCTTCTGAGCTGCTGGCACACACTGCCGGCTCATGTTGAGTTTGCCATCGATCAGCACCCCAAGTTGTTCTCCTCAGGGCTGCTCTCAATCCATTCTCTACCCAGCCTGTAGTTGTGCTTGGGATTCTGCTGACCCACATGCAGCACCTTGCACTTGACCTTGCTGAACTTCATGCGGTTTGCATGGGCCCATCTCTCCAGCCTGTCAAGGTCCCTCTGGATGCATCCCTTCCTTCCAGCGTATTGACCTCGCCACACAGCTTAGTGTCATTGGCAAACTTGCTGAGGGTACACTTGATCCCATTGTCCATGTCACTTACAAAGCTGTTGAACAGTGCCAGTCTGAGTACTGACCCCTGAGGACACCACTTGTCACAGACCTCCACATGGGCACTGAGCCGTTGGCCACAAGTCTTTGAGTGCGACCATCCAACCAGTTCCTTATCCACTGAGAGGTCCATCCGTTGAATCCACATCTCTCCAATTTAGAGACAAGAATGTCATGCTGGACAGTTGTAGGTTAAGCATATACATGATCATCTAGTCCTGTTCAGGAACAGTAAGGCAAACCACAAACACAGCAGGCTTGTGGGAGGATGTACTTGTCCTGTGGTGCCTCAGATGGATGCAGGCTGATTCTATGGCATACAAGATCAGGAAAGGGACAAACACATGAAACCACATAGTACCCAGGGCTGCCAAATGCCTGCTGCCTGTGCAGTCAGTGATGAAGGACGCACGAGGCATGCTACAGGTGTGCTGGGCTGGGTCCATTATTTCTTCTCCCCTTTGACCACCTAGGGAGACAGTGCCTGAAGAGTAGGTGGTCTGAATCACGTGTCACCCTCTCAGCCAAAGACATCAAAGTAGGCAAGCAGGATACAGCTGGATACTCCTGCTTTCTCCTGAATATGAGCTGTGCCTGTGACTCTCCAGCACAATTCATTCCACAGACGTTGCTCAGTTCTCATCCTAAAAAGCATTCATTTAACTCAGAGGGGAAGAAAAAGTCAATTAAAAGAAAAAAAAAAAAAAAAGAAGTGCAACAATGAATTTTTAACATATTGTCCCAAACAGAAATCTGGACCAGGTGCAGACCTGTGATTAGGATCAAGCGATGGGAAGATGTCCAAAGCGTTCAGCGGAGCAGATTGCAAGGCCTGGTTTTGAAGGCTGTATACAATGAAGCAACTCATTAATAGTTGGACTTTCACCTTCCTGGCAACAGATGAGTCATGTATTTGAGAAGGTCAGTGCTTTGGATTTTAAGAATGGAAGAGAAGATCTGGATCATTTACCCTGCAGTACACAGGCTGTACAACATTCTTTCGGCATTAAGACTGCGGGAGGCTGATGCCTCCATCTACCTAGTGCCTTAGTTGCTTCTGCATTATTGGGCCAGGAGGGAACCACTGACCCAATTTACAGCTAAGCATGTCAACCTCAGTAACGACAGCAACTTGCTAAGACCTGGGCATTTGTTACTTTGCTTGTGTCTCTCACTTTCTTCATCTGCAGCTAAGCACCCCGGCTCCTAAATGAGATTCCTCTAGAGCAACCTGATCCCTTGTTTACAGGATAGCCCACATCACCCCGTCATGACTAAAGCCCCAGGTCAGCAAAGTTATTAACCTTCTGAAAAATGCTCTCAAAAGCACAAATTGTTTCACTCTCTTTCAGAACATCACTAATCCTGCTCTGGTGGGGGTGATGGTGGTGGGGGGAGTTGGACCCGATGATCTTTCGAGGTCCCTTCCAACCCCTAACATTCTGTGATTCTGTGATCACTTGTGTCACACTCAGAGCATCAACAAAGAGATGTTTACAGTATGAGGTAGTTTGAGCCTGTTAGAGGAGCAGCCATGAGGATGTTTTCAAAGGAGATGGAAGCAGTGGCTTCCTTGCCTGGTAAGCCAGGGCAAGAGAACCAGCTGGCCGCAAAGCTGGGCCTTCTGAGGAGCTTCACGCTGTGTCAGATGGGGAAAGCAATGAGTGCACATGGGGTCAGGCTTGTAGGGCAAGATACTTGTTAAAACAAGAACTCCGTTGCGTGCTGAAATGCCTGACATGCGAGATGCACAAGAAGGGTTTGCTGGGAATACTGAAGTAGTGTGAAAAGAGCCCAAAACTGAGAGCTATGGAACATTTCTGTATCCCGCCTGCCAGCAAGTACCAGCCTGCCCTCAGAAGAGAACTGGTTTTGAATACGTGTCAGAACACTGCTTGGACAGAAATAGCTGATAAATCTTATTGAGTGCAATTAATGGGGAAAGAAAAAGATGGAACCAAACAGTTCTGGGACCTTCCTCCCCCACCAGAAAAGTGAGAAGCATACAGAGAAGCTTCCAAATAATACATCAAATTTTCACGTACATCTTCCACCCACTTGACGTGGGTGCACTGGAATGATTTTGCTAGCTTCTAATATTTCACTTGTGAGAAAGATCCCCGTGAAGGAAAGAAAGTGTCCAGGTGAGAGAGTTCCAGATATTCACAGCTTCGTATCTTCTCTTTCAGAAAGCTTTGGAAAGAGAAAATGCAGACCAGCATCCCAAGTTGTATCTTCTTCCTGAGGTGGTCCTTTGGCCGTTTTCCTCACTATGAAGTTTGGAAGGCATCTCTACCCTCTTGGGAGAGAAATTAAAACCATAGGCTTTCCCAGAATAACCACATTTATACAAGCTTCCCTTCCCTAGAGGAGAAGGAAAGGGACGCAAAACCTCGAAGATTGTTTTAGAGTTTCTATGGCGCTTAGCCAGACATTTCAGAAAGGGTTCATGTGGCCATAAATCAGCTGAACTGGTCAATGTGCAGAGACAACTGACCGAAAGACTCACCCAATGCTAGATGATTCGCATTTCTGAGAAAGCCATGAAACAAAAGATTTTTGCCTTAAAAAGCAATGGGTTCCTTAACTTTTCTTAGAGTCATAACACACTGCATGAACTTTCATGATTACAAGGACCAGCATAACTGAATTAATGAAGATGTATGTCCAGAGATTTCCTGCAGTGCTAGCAAAATGACATGTACACCCCAGGTGACCAAAACCTCAACATCCTACATACTTAGCCATTAAATTCTTGCTCAATATTGTCACAAACATTTCTGTCCTGCTCAAAGGCAATGACTAGCATCTTTTTGTCTGGTACATCTCCTATTCACATGTTTTTTTACATCAGGAAACTGTGTATTTGTCTCTTTTAAAGTTGTGTTCCTTTTCTCACAGCTACAGACCTCATTTTTCTGGAGGAGGAACCAATGATTCTGCTGGTCTCAACTTATATCACTCAGGGCTAATTGCTGGAGAGTTATGTTGTTTTGAAGTGCCCCTTCTTCTAGTAGGTCCACATGTGGGTCATCCTGATTCGTGGCAACTGGAATGTCTTCAAAGAAGTTATTATTGGTGCTTCCTGGGTTCCGTCTTGGACTTGATGATCCTAAAGGTCCTTTCCAACCTAAATGATTCTATGAATCCATTCTATGATTCCAGAAGACAACCAGCTGAAAACCCTGGCCAATGAAAGCTGCATCCTACATCGGGTCATCAAAGCCCATGTGAAGCAACGTGCCAAACACAGAACTTTATTCATGGCCTTTGGGTTTTGTCATTACACATCAGCTTGGCTTTTGGGCAGATAAACCGATTAATTCAGGTAGATAGAAGACTGACATCTTTCATGCAAGGCTGCACGCAGTGGTGATGTGGGACTCTGTGAGATAACTTGAATGCCTCTACCTGTTGTAAACATCCTGCTCGACCTCTGGTTAGTGTGCTTAGGGAGACAGCAGTGCAAATGTACAGGTAAAGCAGCAAGGGTTTTTACGAAGCCATGGAGTAAAAGCTGGAGCTGCGCAGATCAGCTGCAGCAGGGTTATGTTGATTTCTAGATGACCCACACATATCTGATGCAATCTACTCTCCAGGAATGAGATCATATGAAGCGGTTGCTCAAGACAGCAGAGCAGTGGGATTCAGTGACCCAACGGGGCCCTTCGAGTTTAATATTCAAAAATTCCTTGAAGTTTCACACAGTTTCAGTTTTCTGGGAGAGAATGCTTAAAGACTTTGCAAAGAACATCCATGCTCAGGTGGTTGCTGCAAGAACTGGACACTTCAGAGCAGTTTTATTTTTAAACATTGCCCTCCAGCATGAAGCGAACTAGTTTGTAAGGATCAACAAGTAAGAGCAAGCATCTCCCTCCTCATGAACAATGCGGTTTGCTCTGCATTGCAAGGTTTCACCAGTGCTTTTTAACTACTGGGTGCTTTTCTAAATTGAAGACCAGGAACACTGGTCAGCGAAATGAAAAGACAGAGCCCCAGGCAGTATTCAGCTCATAAGTACCTGCCAATTTGTTTTGCAATTGCACTGTTATTTAAAAATGACAGTGTTGAATTAAAAGAAGTTTCAGATGGGTACAGAACTTTGCAGCTCCATGCAGATCTGCCAGGGCACTCTATCTGCCAGGCCATAAAATGTTCTGCAATCAAGCCTGCCAACCTAAATCAACTAGATTTGAGGTGCAGTGGCATTCAGAGCTCCTGAGGAGGAGCAGCAGCAATGCCCCCTTTACCTGTAGAGAAAATTGGAAACTAAGAAACAAAACAAGCAGAAGAAGGAAAACCCACTCACTGTTCTCATGCTCTTTTTTATGAGGTTGAGCAATATTTATTTGAAAGCTGTAAAACCACAAGTACTTGGCATCTGCCCTCTTTGATCACAGCATAGTTTGATGTAGGGCAGGGGCATCATTTAGCTGCTTTTAGCAAAGTTAAAATTGGCCCTTTTTATCATTACATTTTTTCTCTAAAACCTGCCTCTATAGCATGTGTCAAGCCACTGTTATATAAACATGGATTTATATTGACACATATTTATGTACTTTTATGTGTTGATATAAATATATTGTTTTATATAAATATTATACATATAAACACACCTCCTCGTGGTTTTTTCCCTTGGCTGATTGATATTGATGAGAGTCAATTGAATCCAAGAGACCGATCACTGGCAAAAAACGTCTGCGAAGCCGTTGGCGTACGACGTGCCCGCCGCGGCAGCCCTGGGCTGCCTTCTGCCTCAGCTTGCCTCAGCTCAGGCGCAGGTACTGCAGCCCGACCAACACTGGGGTTATCGTATAAACAGAGAGTGGAAAATTCGGAGAACTGTCATTATTTTATCAGGGCAAACGCTGACATCGTCGCCGTTTTCTGCTGAAAGAAGAAAATTATCTTGGCTTCCACAGTGGTTTTGCCTTGCTAAAAGCTGAACAAAACCAGACTGAGTGAGGATTTCAGGATATGTCCAGGCATGATTTCTTGTCACAACTCATAATAATGAATTTCACCACGAAATAGCTTGGCTTCAGATCGATCTATCTGCCACTTAATAGGCCACCTACATCAGGTTGGCCAGTCTGCATGGCTATAAAAGGTGAGGTGGCTCATTCCTTTGCACAAAGGAAGGACTGTGTTAATGCACTGTACCAAGGGATAGATCATCACTCAACTTGCAGCTGTTTGGTGCTTCTCCTCTTAAGAATTGTCCTGATGGATGATCTCAGGGGTCAAGAGATGGGTTTTCAATGACTCTTCCCAGCTTGCAGTAGGGCATTTGTATATCAGCTAGCATCAGGCCCAGAACAGCTCTGCTCTGAAGGAAGTCATTCTATCTAAGAAATTACCTTCATCGATGAAAACCACTTCATCTGAGTAGGTCACTTTGTCAGCAGTGCTAGGGTTTTAATGAAAATGTTTCTATTTCAGGACAAATGCTCCATACCCTGATGGTTGTGGTACCAGGTCTGGCATGTGGAGTCTTAAATTCAGTTCGCCCAGACTGAAGCACAGTTTGGCATGAAAAACATCAAGTCTGCTTTGGGCAAAGCAGGAACTTGAAACCAAATTTCCAGTGTGCCAAGCCAGTAACTCAACCATCAGGCTTTGGATCACACAGGCTTTGTCCGAGAGCCAACCAGCCCTGAAGGTAACTGTGGGAGGAATCTTCCAGTCTAGTTCTAATCACTGCAAGAGGGAGCAAACTGACTTTTGATTTCATGATACCTGACTTTACAACCTTGTTTTTTTGAGAGCTGTCTCAATGCAAGCTTCAACAGTTGAAGGTTTGGGTCAGTTAAGCACTTTCTTCTCTCCCATCCTGACAGACATGGGTAGTATTCTTGTCTTGCAACATGTTTCACTGCATGCTTCTCATTAGATTAACTTGGACTACCCAGGTGTAACCAAGGTTTTGTTGTTAAACTGGGTGCCTAGCTCATTGAATTTCAGTAATACAAGGACTATTTCAATATATTGGAAATGAATTATTTTTTCAAATACTAAAAAACCACTGGAATAATTCCAGTAATATTGAAGCACCTGGCATTAGAAAAGTGCAGCCATTAGAACTGGCAAAAATTACTTCTATGGTTTCCATGTTTGTGTTTTCCAGAAGAAAGTAGATCTGGCATGACAAGAACAGAAAATCATCACTGTGCCTGGGTGAGTCATGTTTAAAAATGCTTCCATCCTAAGTCCCTTCGTCCTTCTGGCTGAAGAATTAATCGGAGTGACGCACAAATTTATCACCTCCAGCTGCACTGTGATAGTCCAGTGCATCTAATCTTGGAACCAGAGAGATCAGGACAGCCCCAGGCCCAGCTGATCTTCTGCGTGAGACTTCCAGGTACCGATAATTTTAGAGAGGCAAATACTCCTGCTTCATACAGATCCTGAGAACACAAGCCAAGCCAGTTTTCACATACCTCTTTCTCACTGTTGATCACCGCACGCATTTGTTTACAGACATCCTTCTTTATGGGCCGGACTTAAAAAGCATGAGACCCACGTTTGTGCATGGTTAGTGGCAACTGAGCCTATACAACACACCAAAATTCTCAACATGTGTCTCACTAACAAAGGCCTAAAACAAGTACAAGGCATTTAAGCAAAAGAATAAAAAGCTTAGTTTACTTCTAGCACTATCCATTTTTCATAGTAAACCCTGCTGATAAGAGCAAACATTTATCTCCTGTGAGTGATTTTGCACAGCAGGATAAGCAGAAATATCCCTTTGCCATCTCAGAATGAAGAGCATTAAGTGAGGTGGTACAGTGCTTGTCATCCTCTGTGCTATGTTAGAGTGGGAAAGACAGACGAATCTTTGTGTCTGTGGGACTGTCGCTACACAGTTATTTCCCATTCATCTTCCAGACCAGCTGAACAACCATCTAATACACAAATCAAACAAGACACTATAATTATTCAGAAGCCAGCTGGCTAGTGAAAACTTGGTGTTGCTTCACCCAGGCCCTTCTAGTGGGAGCAGCTGAAGCATCCCACAGGAGGGTTGGGGACAGTTTGACTTGGCACACTGGGAGATAAGGCACCTGTCAGAGCCCACCTGGTCCTTGCTTGCCACAAGCTCCCTGTAGAACACAGGTAGAACACAGGGAGGTGGGCAGTGCTGTGAGCAGTACATTAACGGATCATTTCTGCTGTTGATTTTGCAAGGTGGCTCACCAGAGACTCCCAATCCCACTTAGTCTTACGAAAGCTCTAAGGCAAGGTAGTCAACCAATACCACTTTTGAGGTGAAAATGAAATCCTTGGAGCTTCAAACTTATCTGGGACATGGGAGAGGGGGTTACCCTTTTGCGGAGACAGCCTGATCCTCTTCTATTTATTCTCTTCCTCTCCTTGAGTCCCTGGGCAACAGCCTGGGAAATGGTCAGCTGGATATGTCATGATCTCCATGGGATCACCCCAGTCCAGAGTTACCTCCAGGCTTTTGAAAACATCTGTCATTCTCCTAAGGTTGTAAACATGTCTTCTCATTGCTGAAAGGTTCATAAACTGCCTAGGCTTTCCTTACACAAAACAGGGTTATTCCAGTCATTCCCAATGCACCCTCCAATTCTGTAATACTAGCCATACTCTCAAAGACAGCAGAAGGCAACCTGATAGAGTCTCAAATAGCTCTAAAGTTGGGTTGGCAGATGTGGTTCTCTGACCACATTAACAGATCATACAGTAGTCTGGTTTTTCCTCCAATAGCTGATCATCTTAATTTCAAAGGTCAGTTGTCTCCTCCCACTCTCTGCCACGTGTTAGCCCACATACCATGCAGCCACCGTGAGAAAATATCCACTGACATGCCTGAAATATCAGCAGTTAAACATAATATTTCCTCTCCCAAGTGAGACAACTACTGTCAGAGGCAACTTCCCTGCCACCCACCTTCTCCTGCCTGTCCCCTTCACCCTCCATGTCCTTCTTGTCACCCTCATTCCAGATGATCTCTCAGTATTTTGCAGAGGACACCTAAAAAATCCCTGTCAGGGCTGGAGAGTTGCACAGGGCTGACTGGCAACTGGCAGAGTCAGACTAGAAAGAACCAGCCACAATGGAAAGAAACAGAAAGTCCATCAGCAAAGACTGGAATACCCTAAAAGTAACAATAAGATTTAAGGTTACCCCAAAACTTGCAACATACATGTTCTGGTTTTATGATGAGCAGCTCTGAATGTCAAAAGAAAAATTGCACTAGAAACTGAAAGGGTGTCCAGTAGCTAAATAAGAATACAGAATCACAGAAGGGCAGGGATTGGAAAGGACCTCTGGAGTTCCACCTAGTCCCACTCCCTGCTAAAGCAGGATCACCTAGAGCAGGCTGCACTCGGACACTGAGTTCCAGAGATGCAACTCCCTGCGTTCCAGTTTGTGCCCATTGCCTCTTGTCCCGTCACTGGGCACCACTGAGAAGAGCCTGTCCACATCCTCTTGACACCCACCCATTAGATATTTATAAGCACTGATGAGATCCCCTCTCAGTCTTCTCTTCTCCAGGCTAAACAGCCCCAGATCTCTCAGCCTGTCCTTGGATGAGAGATGCTCCAGTCCCCTCATCATCCTTGTATCCTTCCGCTGGACTCTCTCCAGTAGTTCTGCCTTTCTTGAGCTCGAGAGCCCAGAACTGGACAAAGGAAGATGATACAGTGATGGATTCTCCTGAGTCCACAGCAGCATGGCACTAAGGTGGAGTGGCACTACACACGGTCAAGACTGTGCTAGGACGTCTACGGTGCTCCCTCAGAGACTACCACCTCTCCTGGGCAGGGAGCAGGGGAAAGCAAACACAACAGTGCTGCACTGCAGGGGAGGCATCCTGTGGTCTGAGTGGGAAGGAAACCAAAGAAAGCCAGCTGCCTGGGACCCAGAGAAACAGAAGAGGCTGAGGATGTCAGTGCAGATGAGGTGCTGGTGAAGAGGAGATGTGGTGGGAGACGGGAAGGCTGGGCCCAGAAGCAGATCTCCACAGCTTGCCAAGAAACAAATCCCAGCCACATGAGCCCCACACAGGGAGGAGGAGCAGGAACCAGAAGAAAGTGTGGTCCCAAAAATACCTAGGTGGACATGCACTGGAACAGTTACTGCTACGTGAACTGGGGTGTGCACCTCCAGCCAGTCAGCTGCTCTCTGATGAGGGCTTGCAGACACACACTGAGCCTTTCTCACAGCCAGCACAGGCTGGCTGGCCCCATCTCCACCGAGAGGCAGGGAAACCACCCCCACTTACCACAGGGTAAGAAAGTGCACATGGGCAGTGTTTGGGGGGTTGTTCCACACCCTAAGTAACTAATTTGGCTGTGCTTCTCTACCTTCGGCTTCGTTACATGTAAGTGCTTTTGTCGGAGGTGTACAGCAGCCTGGAGAACAGAGACTGACTCTGAACTCTGGATTCTTCAGCTACAGTCAGACAGGTTTAAAAACATTTAATTACAAAAAACAACCAAACAAAGAACACCCCCACAAGAACAAGAACAAACAAACAAAAAAAAACCAACCCCAGGACAGAAAAATTCCTTACAGTTTTCAGCAGCTTTTAGAGTCCTGGAAAAATAGCTGGCAATCTGAAGAAGCATTGAAAGTACAAAGCCAGGCAAATAGTAGATGAATCCAGGGTGGGATTCATGTCAAGAAAGCAAGCTACAATTTCATTAGGTGATTTTACAATAATTTGAGTTGATTGACCTCTCAATAATATTTGTCATATCCTCACAATGTCCCAATTAGCTGCTGCTGCCAATGCCTAGCCACAGTGGCTAAATGTATAAATCAACTCTTGACTTAGTCACCAATTATTTTAAAATCCTTTGTATAAGAACTCTATGTGCAGGGACGGGATAACTAAATAAAACAGAAAACTCGAATACTTCTAACCATTTTGTTGTGCTTTCAGGTTAAAAAAAATTAAATATAAATACACATATAAAAAAAAGGAGAAAGAAAGAATGAAAAGGAAAATTAAAAACTAGTATTAGTCCAAACCCTTAGAGAGCAACATGTAACAGCTTGTGAGAAGTAAAGCATGCAGCACTTGGCACTGAGCGGCATGCTACAAAACAGGGAACGTACACTTGAATGCGCTTCCAGATCTCCTAGCAAGCAAAAATAACCACTGCCCAGAGAGGGTCAGCTGAAAGGATCCCAGGCTGAGGGCACATTTCCTAGAGAAAGCTATTAACCATCTCTTTGAAAACGGAAGAAGTAACCCTGGGAGCAGACCCCCACTTTCAACAGTACAGCAGGAATGATACCTTTTAGATGCTCACAGGCAAAACAGCAGAAAGCAAGTCCCATTTCGAAAGTTACATGTGGATATTCCCTTGTGAGCAATGTTTTCGGGCTCTAGAATAAACAGAACAATAGCCTTTTGCTTACTTATAGCTTTAACATTCCCTGCTGTTGTTTTCGTCCCCTGTTAGTTGAGATTGAACCCTGCTGCTCCTGGGCACTGGGAATGTGCTCGCAGCTCTGTCACCACAGTGAGCACCCCCAGCCAGGCGCTACAAAAACACACGCTACCACCCACCTGAGGATGGCTACCACCCACCTGAGGATGGTAAGGAAGAGCAGCTTTTCTTAGCCCTGGGATTCAGCCAGCCTGGTTCATGGTCCTGACTGACAGCAGCACGGGGAAGTGGTCTGTCTTCACTTTTGAACACAGGCCTAACACAGAGGCAAATCCCACATATTCCTGAGGCCTGACAGGTGGGTTTGTGCTTCTTGTAAGAAATAACGCTGGTGTCCTTTGGTTCTGCATCAGAAAAATGAAGCATTCGAGTCATGAAGGGAGCTTATAAGCAGGAGGGGATTCAACTTTTTAAAAGGATAGACAATGACAGGACAAGGGGGAATGGATTAAAACTAAAGGAAGCAAGGTTTAGATTAGATATTAGGGGGAAGTTTTTTACAGAAAGAGTGGTGAGGTGCTGGAACAGGCTGCCCAGAGAGGTAGTGAATGCCCCGTCCCTGGAGGTGTTCAAGGCCAGGCTGGATGGGGCCCTGGGCAACCTAGTGTAGATCCAGGCCTGAGGTTGGTGGCCCTGCCTGTGGCAGGGGGGTTGGAGCTCTGTGATCCTTGGGGTCCCTTCCAACTCATACCATTCTATGATTCTATGATTCTATGATTAGCAGATAATATAACAAGTTATGTGGTAGGAATAGACATCTTAATTACGGATGCAAAACCACCGCTGAGAAGCTGTGGGGAACAAAACTGGGCCTGCTACATGACTGCACCACCTCTTGTGTGAAATTTACAGAATGTGGAAAATACATTCCTTGGACCACAAAACACTCTTAGCACTGGGTTCTTTTCACAAAAAAGAAACTTGAGAAGATCCATACATTTGCCATCTTGTTTAATATGCATAATATATTTACTAGACATGATTTCAGATCAAGAGATTTTTTCCAAAGGCTCTTTTGCTTTTATGCCAGAATGAGCTTAATGTTGGGTCAAACAGCATGGAGACACTTTACTGAAGGATTTTGCTACAGTGCCTCCAAGGAAATGGCCTCAGAAATGAAATATCAAGACAACCATTAGCTTTTGGTGACAGTCCCACTGGTAATTGCATAGCCAAGCAATAATCAACACACATCAGATTTATTCATGAGTACTATTTTTTGCCCACATTGTTGGCATTGCAGGTTTGAAATCTATGGCAACTGGGGCTATCAGTACAAGAATATGAAGATCTATGGCCCAACAGCACAATTCTGAACATTTGTGGCCAGCTCCTGGGAGATTTGCATGGCTCCTTTCTGTCTTCCATCACATCCTCCTAGGGACACATGGGGCACAGAGCCTCTAAGAAATCACCACATCCAGCTCACAACATATGAGCTACATATGCATACATTAGATATGAGCTACAGCATACTGAGCAGCTTAAGGTTATTGTGGCCTGCAAGGCTGAAAAGGTTGAGCACCAGTGAGCGAGCTAAAAGGGCAATGATCAAAAGGAGTGAGTGTGAAGCTCTGTGGGCTGGCAGCAAAATTAATTGTCCACTTGGTGTTCCTGCCAAGATGCCAAGTCTGGGCAAATTGGCATCTCCCATCATGCAGTTGGCTGGGGAGTCACAATCTGGAGCTCCTTCTTCTCCTCTGCATTTCAAAATGGGTTATAGCTTCAAAACATGAGTTTAAGAGGAAAAAAAACCAGCAGCATCTTTACTCCAAAGGGCTCCACCATGGGATCGCAAGGTCCAAACTCTAAATTAAGGCACTGAAGGTCACAGCGTAAGAACTCCACTTATATGTGTCACAAGGAGTTGTTGAGGGTCCAGCTTAGTTCTCAGTTGTGGCTGTCTGGAGATTGTCACCTCAGGTAGGTGACACAAGCAACCTATGGAAGTGGCATAACATCAAGCAAAACCAAAAGCAAAACTGAAGAGAGGTGGTAAAGACAGAGTGTTGTTCTGGTTTTGACAGGGACAGAATTTTCCTCCAAGCAGCTGGTGTAGTGCTGTGTTTGGGAATTAGGATGAGAATATTATTGACGGCACACTATTTCAGTTGTTGCCAAGCCATCAAGGACTTCCTAGCTTCTCACACTACTCTGACAACAAGGTGTTGGGGGTGCCTGAGAAGCTGTGAGGGGACACAGCCAGGACAGCTGGCCCAAACTGGCCAAAGGGGTATACCATACTCTATGATGTCATGCTCTGTGTATAACTGGGGGTTGGATGGGAGGCAGCATGACTCAGGAACTAGCTGAGCATCAGCTTTGGGTGGTGAGAAATTGTGCTGTGCATCACTGGTTTTGAATTATTTGGTTTTTTGATTATTTACCACCTTCCTTTTTTGTCCTATTCAACTGCTTTTATCTCAACCCATGAGTTTTGCCTTGTCTTTGTTTTGTTGGGTTGTTTTCCCTTTTCGCTGCTCTCCCCCATCCCATGGCAGAGTGGGGGGAAGTGAGTGAACACCATGTGGTTGGTTTAGCTGCCAGCTGGGTTAGACCATGACAAGTGTACCTGCCCTGCAGCTCACAAGTAGCTCTGGTCATGCCTGAATAACCCCATAAACAACCAGGCTTGGGGCCTGGCAGAACAAATCCCAGGCAGAGCAAAGGTCGGTGTTTCCCTGCCGTTTGTTACCATAACCCTGTGGCTCACAACTAGAACAACTCTGTTCCTCTTCAGTGCCCTCTGTTTCAAGCCTTCAGATTGCCTCAAACCAGGGGTCAGGAACGAGATCCCCTCACCACGCTGTTGAAGGTAGTGAAGTCAGGAGCAAAAAGAAAAACTGTCAGTTGCAGCAAGGTGAAGATGTACCACAGAAAATACACCTACCAGCAGCTGAGGGGGTAGGTCTGTGTTCATAAACCCTCCCAAAAGGTGCTTTATGCCCATTCTAACATTCACATTTAACTAGAAGCATTAAGAAAATCCATTTCTATGCTCACCAATCAGTAAAAACTATTGGAAAAGAATGTGAGAGGGATTATGTGAGGTACGAATACATCTTCTTAGCTGCGTGGTGTTCACAGTAGTGTATCAAAGGAGTTACTCAATGAATTTGCCATGCCAGTAATTCTTCCTTCATTGTGAGGGACTGGGGGAACTACAGTGCTAGAGGAAAGCAGAATACCAATGTTCAATAAAAGGGGGGGATGTATTATTATACTGGGCTGCTTAATCTTGTCTCCTCCTAAATGTACACATTGTGCTTTGCACAATGGGCCCCGATCCTGGTGGGGCTTTTAGATGCTTTGATAATAATAACAACAAAAATGAGTAGCAATTAACAAGAAATTGAATGGTCCCAGAAATTACCCCCTCATAAGTCTGACTGCTGTATCTAGTAGTAATGGGACAAATACTAAGAAAAATAAATTACTGAACATCTGGAAAATAGCAGACATTGAGCAATAAGCAGCACAATAAATCTGGTCAAAAAAGATATGGCTGCCTTTTTTTGACACAATTTAACAAATGACTGCAGTACATTCAAAGCAATACATGCATTACAGCTGCATTAGCCCCTCAGTAAAACATTTGTTCTGGTTGCAAATATTTTTTTTTTCCTTAAGAATTAAAAAAGGAGAAAATAAAGATTAAAAAGGGGCCAAATTAAGTAATTATCTTTTTTTTGGCAATAAATAATATAAAGATCAAAGCTTGTAAAGATAGGAAAGAAAAATACTAGTTAGCATCATTTAAAATACAGAGCTAGTGAAACATGAGAGGCCAATGTTACACCATGTACTTTTTTATAGAGTATTTAACTCTGTGCCATTTAGTTATTTCCTTCGCTCTACTTGTAATACCATATGAGGTTTCCCAAAAATATATTGCTCTGTGTTGATATTTTCACTGTCTGGAGCTGAGGTTCAGGAAGGAGGAAGGGAATGAGGGAGCTATTTATTCTCTCAACCTATGAATTCAAATAGCTGCTGAATTTTTGTACAATACTTTTTAAGCATGACCTGGAAGGAGAAATTCACAGGTGAGGAATTCAAGCTGGTATTACCTTACCTCCTGCTTTTAGCACCTTCCTCAAATTACTGGCACTAAATCCACCGAGATCAAGTCCACAGCACAGCAAAACACCTGAGCATGCATTCAACTATTGGCACAGCCAGCAGCCACTGAACTTAAGTAACTGCAGCTACTCCTGGAGGCCTTTTTATATCATCAGGTTGCACTAGCTACTGAGAACTATTTCCTCTAAGCATGGATGCAAAAGAAGGTCCTAAGACACCTTATCACCTGCAAGAGCAAGAAAATTCCACGGTGGATTTTGCAAGTGAACAAGAAGGATTAGCACAAGTTCCTACTAATGGGAGCATTTAAAAATAGGTGAGACAAAATTCTAGCAATTGCACTGTGAGGAGCAAACCATCCTCACACAGACCTGGAATGGGCATCCTCAAAGATTTGGACCGTGTGTAAGCAGGGCAGAGACACCCCTTACAAAGTAGCCTTGAGGAAGAAAACCTTCCCCAAAAGATTGCACCAAATCCCAGCATCTTCTTTCCCTGAAGGGAAAATGCGGTATGAGAATCTCACTGAGATAAAACATCTCTTTTTTTCTTTTTTTTTTTAAAGGAAGCTGTGTCTGTCTTTATTTATCAATAATATGATTTATGGGGCTTTCTAAAAATAAAGAAAATACCAAAACATATGACTGACCAGTGCCCTGTGGCTATCTTCCTCATGTGGAAACTTGAAAGCATTTCTTTAATTATTCTGCATTATGTGAAATTCATATGACTGTTGGCACTAATGTAAACAGTTCTCAGCTGGGATAGTTACTTGCTTTTTACCAAACTAAGATGGGTAAACTGGTGAAAAACAGAAACAAAAGGTCATTTGGAAATGTATTCTCCGTAAACATAAAAAGATAATGTTCAGTTGGCTGGGAGTGTTAGGCTGCTTTGGCAGCTGACCGAAATAAAGGTGATTTTTTTTCCTCAGTTCCTTATAACTATGCAGTGCCTCATCCTCTGGGACCCCAAGCCAGGATGGCAGCATATTCTTGGCATTTCAGTTAACTAACAGGTCATAATAAATTCCTCATATTGCATCAAATCAACCTGAAATAGCAACCTTTTCCTTTATTTATTTATATTAAACCAAAACACTGAGGATGGAAAACATTGTAGGCCAAGTGAGATATTTAATTTGATCAAAAGGGAAACAGCTTCATTTTATTTCAAATAAAATTTGGGCACACTCTGAACTGTTTGTTGCTATGAATTTAAAAAATGGCAATGTTTCATTTTGGGACAGTCAAAGCGAAATGTTCCCTTTTTTCCTTTTTTTATTTTCCCTATTTGGGATTTGTTTGTGTTTTGGGCTAAAAGGAGTGAGTGAATTTGACATGACACTTCATGAAGGATGTGGGAATGCTAAACAGAAGTAAAAAGAGGACCTGAGAATGATCCAGTGGCTGGCAAATAGCTCTTGCAATGGCAGGCTTCGGGACCTCATGCTATCCAGCTCACAGGAAGGCAAGATTGACAGGCAACAGAAAATAAACCAGCCTTTTTAATCCCTGTTGCCAAAGAGACAGAAGGACCCACTGGCTAGGAAGTGTTGTCAAGAGTGGTTCAGACAGAATCAAAACATGCAGCAGATCCTGAGGAGACCCAGGACTTGGGGAGCCCCAGGCAGTCATAACAAAATAGCCTGAGCCAGGGCTTGGCCAGCAGCAGCTTGACACTCAGCCCCACCACTAAGGCAACTCCTGCCTGCCCGCAGCACGCTGGCAATGGCTCTGCCCAGGTCCCTGCCCATGCTCACCAGCACCCCTTCCTCCACGTTGGTGTGACTTCTGCAGAAGAAAGGATGAATCCTTCACCTGTTGGAACAGCTGGCGATGCAGCTTACTCCGAGTGAGACATGGCTGGGGTTTGCATGGTTCAGGAACACATTTAAGCACTTGCCTAGTTTCTAGCACAGAATTATTCCTGTAGCCACATGCCACGTGCCTGACTTATGCTGAACAGGGTCCTACATCGTGTTCTTCCCCTGATGTAGGACTGAGTAAATTCACTTTCCTGCTTTTGGAACCCATGTGAGTGCTCTGGAATTGAGGAACTTGAATGATACTAAGTTTTTGTTTTGCTGGAAGAAAGAGAGGAGAAATAGAATGGCAATGAAAGAAAAGAAAAAAAAAAAAGCATGCTGAAAATGGAACAAGTGGGTATCAAAAATCAATATATATGGAAGAAAAGAAGATGAGGGGCAAGAGACAGAGCTTCCCATCTGAAAACACAGCATACCTGCCATGTATAGGGCGTGCATTTCTACATCGTAGCTCTGGGGAAGAGTTTTTTCTCCCACATGTAGGGCTCGCTTCAGCCACAGAGGTTTTAATTCACCACTCCCCTGCAGAAATAAATGGGTGAGCACCACAGTGGTAAAAGACTCTCTATTCACAAATCCCAAATTAGTTTGTGATTTGCAAAACCTCAAAGTCCTCGAGGTTCACTACTTACTGCATAGTGACTCACTTCATATAATGAAGTCTCAGTATAATAAAATCTGGATTAGGCTATTGTAGCTCATAGCTGAGCCAAATCATTTTGCCAAGTTGCTCTTAATACTTTTTAGATGAAAACACATTAAAAAAAACCCCAGAACAACACAACTAGAACAAGGGTCAGTACAACATCGTAAAGCAGAGCAATGCCCTGGTGATGTAAAGGAAATTGTGGTACCTCATTGCCATTGCGAACTCAGGCACCAAACTAACAGTGAACAAACTGTTACTTGCCACTGAGTAGGATGCTTGGAGAGAATTACAGGTCTGATTCAGACATTATGCTGCTGGATCTCATCAGGAAGGTCTCCTAAATTCAAAAAAATAAAAGCAGTTGTTTGGAGGTAACAGCGCATTCAAACTGACAGAAAACATAATTCTGTATATGTTGTTTTTCTGATTAACTCCTGGCCAGACTCAAGCCCTGATCCAGCCCATGTCAAGTGTCGATGATCCCAAAGGTCTTTTCCAACCTAGTGATTCTGTGAAGTTCAGCAGGTTCCTTCACAGCCCTGTGGCAACACCCAGCTTCTCACACCCACAGGCCACCAAACCCAAACTCCTCAGCCAGAGTACTTTGTGCTTTGCTGCAAGAAATGTCTTGTTAGGCAGATAAGCCATCACCAGAGAAGCCTTCTCTTAATCACAGAGCAGCTTAAGTCAGCAGAGAGTCTCACACTGGATACTTTATAACTTCTTTTCTAACTTTTTTTCCCTTTTTCCTTTTCCTTTCTCCTGTACACACATGCTGTTCCAACTCTGGATAAGATTAGAGGCAGAAACCTGGAACACGTGGCTGAAACTGCTAAACCCTCATTTTCTACATGAAGAACGTATAAAGCTTCCACAGAAAATAATGATTCTTACCTTTGGAAGTACCCTGGCTCCTGCTGTAGAGCTGGGATGGAGTTCTTTTGGACTTACAGGGGATTGCTGGGAGTGCACATAGAGCTGCAGCCAGGCCACCTGCAATGCTGGGGTTGTTTTGTTGATTTGTTTGCCAAAATAATTCTCTGTATTTTTTTAATCTCCCTCAGAAGTTCTCCATTTTTCTGGGAACTCAAGCCCACTTTAAAGTTTTCAGAAATCTCTTTTTACTTAAAATCAAAGGGGCTGTTGCCATCACTTGAACAGACCATGAAGAACAAATCAGTGACAGAAAAAGGTAAAGTTCTATCTACCGTACAAGTAACCTGCATAGCAGATGGGATAACTGTATCCCAGGCATATCCATGGGTAGAAGCTCTATTTTGGACTGATACTCTGGGCTTTCCAGGAAGATCCTTCAGACCAAGCTGTGTAGAAAGTGTGAACACCAGAAATGAGTGCTTACATGAATCGAGCCTCATTCTTCTGTAATCTGTCCTTCATTGATGGCATCCTCCCTTTCCCACCAGAAGGGCTGGTCAGCTGGTAAGGAAAGAACTTTAAAATAAACTTTAGAGCTGGAAGGCTATTCGTTCACCTTAATCAGTATGAAACATTGGTGCCACAAAAATGCAGCCTTGATGTCTGTGGAGCAAGGCCCCAGCTGCCAGTCAGCTTGCAGTTAACCCCACACAAGCACTGCTATGCAAACACAGCAGCCCAATACTCAGCATCAAATGTACAATCTCAGTGTTTCATTTTTTTTAATTTGCTGCAAAGAAGCCTGAGGTGACCAGCCAGATGGCAAATTATTACAAGTTTGGCACCAAAGTCTGGTCTGGTCTGCTAATAGAGCATTTGTCATGGTTACATATTGTATCATGTTCTAATTTATAATGCAGTTACACCCAACTGCGAGGCCAAATTCTGCTCCGAGTTACACAAGAGTAACCCGCCACAGCAGGGATAAAGGCACAGGAACCAGCAGTAGCTAGCCCTGGCTCACCTACACTTCAAAAAGCCTTCTGAAATACATAGCAAACAAGCCTATATACACTTGCTCAGCATCTAGATACTCTGGGTAGGAAATAGATGGAAACACTTAATTGTCACAACCAGAATTCAACAACCACAAAAAAAAAAGGCTTTGTTTCCAAAGAAGGTGTTTTATCAGCAGTGATACAAGGAGATCTCCCAATACAACTTGATCAAAAGGGAATCTGCAGTCGCAGGATAACGTCTCTTGGTTTTGGCATACAGTCTTGATAACCCAATCCCTGCCAAAGAGACACAGCAACAAATCTTTCCTCCAGAGAATTCCTATGGCCTCCTAGGGAAGCACTGAGTGCTGCATATCATCTCCCATGTTAGATGATGGGAAAGCAGTATCTTGTTTTCAGACTCCTCTTCCAGACCACTCATCCTCAGGATAATTCTTTTGTAGGACAGATTGAAGCCCAGACTTTTCCCAACAGACAGGCATTTTTGCTTCAGGCAAGCAGTGCTATATCAAGGCTTTGGTACTTTGTATACATCACTGTATCTCCACCTATATATGTGCCAGCCATTTCCTCTCAGAGTCTGGGGTCCTCTGATTTATGCAAGGGAATGATCAGAAAAACTGGTTTAGGCTTTGGAAGCAGCTGAGCCTTGAGCCAGTGGGAGCAGCTTGCTGTTGCTGTGGATCATGGGCACAGGTCTGGAGCAGAGCACTGAATGAAGAAGGAAGGATACGGCATTACAGCCTGCTGCAAATCACACCTCTTCAACATACCTCATTTAAAGAGGACTCCCAGGTAGTAAAAGCAGGTTACGTGTTAGCCCTGTATGCTTACCAAACACCAGTTTGCCAAACCAAAAGAATACATTCTTGCAGTGGAGAGGCACCCAGTGGAAGCAGCACAACCTCCCTGTCCCCAGGAGCTGCCCAAAGCTGTCTGTGCAGCGCAGCCTCCATACCGGATGGCACAGCACCGCTCTTCCTCCCCAGGTGGGGGTCAGAAGGCTGGGTAGCAGCTAGGGTACGTGTCAGCAGAATGGCTTTCCAACAATGTCCAGAAAGTTTCTAAAACTCCTCCCAGAGTTATACTGAAACATGTTTGGAAAAGCGTGTGATGAATTGCAAGAGGGTGTGGAGAGAGCACTATGTGCATTCACCACTGTACAGTGTGCCATTACACCACTGTACAGTGTGCCAGTAACTCTGAAGTTCCAGTGAAAGAAAGAAATTTTCCATACTGCACAGAACAACTGCTTTCTAATGTCACACCTTGCTAAGATAGCTTTAGTTTTACTGAAAAACTGCCAAAAGGCAGCTGGACACATCCAAGAATGGAATTATATATATATACATATATATATATGGATGCCCAGAGAGTTTCTAATCAATGAGCTTAGGCTGGATAGCTAGCATTGAAATGATGGTGCAGAGGTAAGATAAATACTACCTGAAGTACTGAGCAATTTATTTCTTTTTCCACTTCAAAGCCACTATGGAATTTTGCAAAGCAGAAAGTGTGAGCAAAGTTTGTCAGCGCTCACGCTGCTGATCTTGCACAAGAGCAAACTGGTTTTCTTTCTCTGTAACATTGGGTAGAATCAGTACATGCTTGCTCTGTACTGGGGTATAAAGCTACAGCATCTCACTGTGCAATCTCCACCAGAGAGGCATTTTTTGTGTCCACACACATATCCTGCAGAAATATCATTTTCTTCTGAGCCAGGTCCTTCATCGTTCATGTGGCCAGGCGGAAGATAGCATGAAAACAGTCCAGAAGGGCAGATAGCCTGGCCTCTTGGATTTTGAAAGCAGATGAAATCATACTGCAATTTTAGATTTATCAGAGGGACTTGTCGAATAATTGCAACCTCCTAAATTATACTTTACAAAGCAGTGATTCATGATCTTATGAAATATGAGGCATTCCTCATGAACATGAGATGGTGGAGTTCCCGTGGATTCAACAGTAACAGCAAATCACGTTTTTCTCTGAGGTAGCCAAACGCTTCTCAGTAAAGGAGAATCCCTTGATGTTTCTAAGGATTTTGGAAAGCTGACTTCTCAGGAGATGGAGCGAAGAATTCTGTAAGAGGAAAGACAACTACAGCAACTTACACCAGCTGAAACTCTGCCTCCTTTAACACTCCAAGAAATCATGGAGACCAGAACCAAGCCTAGAAAAAAAGGAAGAAGAAATAGAGAGGCAGAAAGGAAATTAAACTGAAGCAAAATCAGAAATTGAGGGGAAAGGGAGTAAAAAATAAAAAGAGAGAGGAGCATAAGAGAAAAAGGAAAGATAACTGAATGCAGAATCACCAAGCAAGCAAATGAACAATGAACAGATGTGAAGAATGAATTGCTGGACTATGGCCAGAAAAATATCTGAGAATTGGGAAAAGAGGCAGAAAAAGGAAGGGAAACAAACCAAAAATCACAAAACCAATGTTTTTTTTAATCTTCTTAGTATTTGTTTGTAATGGTCCTGCATGAAACTGATCTTTTTTTCTGAACTAGTCAGAAGTCTTGCTGAGAATCTGCAGCCTACCACTAACAAACCCCATGCTTCTCAGAGGTTCTTCTGTTGTTAATCACACATCAGTACATCCTTTAGCGGTCTTTCCCCGTTCTTTCAGATATGGTTCATACAGATTTTCTCTCTGCTATGTGAGAGGCCTCTCCTAGTCCCCAGGAGCAGCCGTGTAAACACAACACAGCTATACTTTTGCACTAACAGAAATAATAAAATCTGTGCAGCACCAGGCTACACAGGCTGCAGTGGAATTGGCTCCTCTCTGTGTTCAGGCTTAAACTCCTGAAGCCCTCTGTCCTCTTTAGCAGGGCAAAATACATCTCCTGTGACTTCCAAGCTGCAGCTGTAGAAACATAATTACACACAAAGTAAACTATTCTTTTGTAAATTTTTAATTCTGGCCATTAGTGTCTGTGTGTTTTGTAAAGCAATACTCCTCACACCATTGTATCCTTCCCACTCATATTACAGAAAGGTGCCTTTGTTCTCTTCCATGGTTTTCCACAGGCTGGGAGATTGCTAAGCCTCCGTATTTAAAAAAACCCCACATATACACATGCAAACACACACACACACAAGCCTGCCTGGGTGCTTAAGCATCATTAGTTCTCCTCAGACCCTCACTAAGCAGATCCACCTCCATTGTCAACCAGCTTTCCAGACCCTTATTTCTGTGTGGACTTGGCTACCTTTGAGATGATGAAACACCACAATAAGAGACTATATAATTGGTCTTTTTAGCTACAATTATTCTTGCTCTTTTTTTCCCCCTTTGTCAAAAGTGTTTATACAATAAACCTTGTGGGAAAGGGAAAGGGAAAGGGGAAAGGGGAAAGGGGAAAGATCCTGAAAATCAGTGCAAAACGTGCCAGCAAACTCTGACCTCATAGCTATGGCCCAAGGGTTAAGGCAGATGAAGATATCATGTGACATCATATTCCTTATTCCCCTGCTGCACAATGTTTGTCTCTGAGCATCTGCCTCTGGACAATTGTGTAATACAAGGCAATGAGGTGCCTGCAGGATCCATGTCTCTCAAAGTGAAACCAGAACCCCTCTGCTTACAGCCTTCCTGGGCTTTGTCAGGCCCGGCACTGTAAGGGTTTGTTTGTGCTGCTTGTTACATGCTTAGATACACAATTACAACCGTACTTATAAGCGACAGATTAAATTGAGTTCATTATCTTGTGTAAAAAGAGATGATCCTTTTTACATGCTTCCTCCTGGTTTTCACCCTAGGCACACATAAAAATCTTTTTCCTCTTCTAAGGAGTTCTCTGACCCTCTGTAAGAGACCATGTTTTTGCAAACCAGTTTTACACCCAGGATAACGCAGCTGAAGTTACGCCAGTTAATGTAGCTAGTGCACCTTGTGTCAGGCTGCCTGGCATCAAACTGTGACTGGGGGAACTGGGAGGAGGGGAGGGGAGCTGGGAGGTGAGTGGTGCTAGCTACCACCTTACGTGACCAGGCAGCACAGGCTCGGGATGCTGCTGGAATGCGTTTCTTCCCTCACAGGCAGAGAAAGAACAAACTGTACCAGTGACACAGCCTGTGATGCAGTAGCATCTGCCTTGGGAGAAATAAAGCTCATGAAAAGTTCTCATGGTATACAAGTTAAATTAGGTTTCAGTCCTCAAACAGTGGCCTGACCTGTGTGCAAACATAGCATTGAAAGCACTTCAAGCTCAGCAGCAGGACAACTAATTCTCTCTCAAGCAAGTTCATGCAGACCAAGACTGATACCCATCCCTCACACAGATTTACACCCATGCCACTTTAGTTAACAGGCAGTTCTGTTATTCCATAGGCATCCAGACAAGTCATGGTGCAAGGGGAAAACTGTTTAAGTGCGGATGTCACAAAAGCTGGAAAACATGTTACCTGAAGGGCAAAATCCTGAACTCTCACACACATGTATCTAAACTCTCACACACGTGCACACACACAAATTAGTAACTTTCTAGTCTTGTAGTAGAATTAATTGCTACATTTTTTTTCTGAAGCTAAAATAATCTGGATGGAAACAATGCCCATTCAAAACAATAATCAAGGTGGAATGGAAGATGTGAACTGCATACTGTCTTCAATGAAAGCCATAAGTCAAATTTTAGACGACAGGTCCTACTTCTTTTATCTAGAGAGTTTGTAAACATATGCACAGTAGTTAGAAAATTAAGATGATAAAGATCAGGTTGGCCCCAACTATTTATTGCTTACTTTGCCCATTTATTAGCTAAGTCCTTTTACAATATGACTGCTGTGAAGAGTACCACAGTTCTGTTGGTTTTATATGGTTTATCTGGGAGTGGGTTAGAATGATGAGACCCAGTTTATAAATGTTTATTTAAAAAAAAGAGTTGACCTGTCAGCATATGAGCAGCTTGACTGGAAATTGTTTCTTGCTTAGAGACAGCCATACATTACGTCCTGATGAACTAGTATTTGGAAGGGTTACTTACAGTCTACAAGACAAAATAAAACAATTATTTATTACTTGTAATAAGTATTAATTATAATAAACTGATTGGTCAATTCAATTAAAAATCACTTTTAAAAACCTGCTCCTCCCCCACCTCAAAAATTACTTCTTCATAATGATTTTTTATGTGAAGCATTACTGTAAAATATTTTCAAGCAGAGGCTGATGCTGTCTGACATACTCAAAACTACTGACACATTTTGCAAAGACAGAACAAGATTCCAAAGTCCCCATTTCTTGGACTTCTCTTTTTCTTTCTTCGGGGAGGAAATTGAAGATGTATCATAAACTGACAAAGCCTCCTGTAAACGTCACCCTGTTCTATAAGGTATCATTACACTTTCTTAAAATGAGTACAGCTATCTATCAATTTACAGTTAGGAAGAATCATGCTAGAAGGTAGGGATAGGAGAAACACCTTGTAAAGATGTGTGGTTAGTACTTAAACCATAAAACACTGAGTACATATCAGGCCCGATTCTAAATTGATAAATGTCCTTGGCTGCAATTGTTCTCCTTCAGGTAGTAAATTAATTTTTTTAATGAGGGTTTTATCCTGGTTTTCTAAGGAGACCAGGCTTATGTATTCACACAAACTACCCATTGTCACTGATGCCTTTTGAAGCCATTGGCCAATTTACAAAACTTGACAGAAGTTTCAAAGATATTAAATTTGCCCAGTATTTCATGGAAATGGGCAGGCTAGTGAAGGAGACACATTAGTGCAAATTACTGCAAGGTATTATTAGACACCAGAGAAACCACACACAAAAAGATGGCTTGGAGAAAACAATTCCTCCTCTGTTTAGTAGGTCAAATAACCACTTGTTTGTGTCTCTCCACAAATCCTTTTTTTTTCTTTTTCCTTTTTACAGAGCAGAAACATTCCCCAACATCCTTGTACGTGCCTGTCTTTGAAAAGTGCATTACTGTGCTCACCACCAACATATTGAAGTTTCTCATTGTTTCTCTTGGAGCGAGAAGGAAATGAAATTATTCCCATTAGAGTGTGGGAGCTGGGTAAATGCTAGGATGGCACAAGCTAACCTCATCACTAGATCACCTCCCTACTGCTTTACAGGCCCACTCTGCTCCTTTCCTTCCTCAGGCTTGCCGAGGCCCCCTGGGTTGAGCAGTCTAATTGTCCAGAGTGGATTAGCATATAAAATCCTGGTTTAAAATAAAATAAATAAAATTAGGTGGCCTAATTCCAACATCTTTTGAGCTAAAAAGTCCTGGAGTAGGCAATGACAGAATTTAGGCACTAGGCATGCTGAAGTCATGCTTATCACAATGATGGGAATCTTCTTAAGTGATGTTTACCCCAGTGGGAGCCTGTAAGTGTGATGAGCTCTTAACACCAGGTAAACTAACATAAGAGTTTATGAGCTTATGAGCACAGGAGAGGGCTGACCATCTGCTTCAGGCTGCTAAGAACAACCAACAAACTCAAGGTCATCAACCCTTAATATTGTTTATATTGCTTTTAATAGACCACAACCTTGAGCTCCTTTAACCGGGTGCTCCAGCTGCCACTTGGAGTTTCTAGCAGTGCTTTTCCTCACTAACTCTTTCAGACAAGAGGCTTCTTGCTATGTTGGGTGAAGTGTTTCTGGTCTTATAGTGAGATGTTGGTCCCTGACCGCGAGAGAGAATGCTCACCAGATAATGTCAGCAACTGCAAAAATAACCCTTGCCCTGCAGTACCATTCTGGAAAACAAAACACCTTGTTTACAGGAAAGAGGGAATCACGTGAGAGAGATCATGAAAGACCAGAGGACAGAGATTGAGGGAGACCAGAGAAGGCTGGGAGGTTGATGCAGCAAACCAGATGAGGACAGGTATTCTGTTGCTACAGGCAGAAGGCCATCTGGAACTCGGTCTCACAGGACACTGGCTGCTTCATGTAGAGGCATCAAAATAATTCCTTGTCCCCCTGCTCAGTCCCTGAGAAAACAGTGTACAAAAGTGTTCCTCTGCAACTTACTAACGGTTGTGAGATGCTGCTACAGAAATGTGTGGATACTTCCTGTAGGCAGGACACCCTTCAGATCAACCATGCAGAGGCAAGTAACAGGAAACAAGCTCTTCACTGAATTTAAAACAGCTCAAAAGTGTATCTCCAATCTCCTCACAGCCTCAGTGAAGAGAAAGAAGGGGCTAGATGATCTCCAGAGGACCCTTCCAACCCCTAGCATTCCATGATTCTGTGACTGAAGTGGAAAATTTCTTTATTCTGTTGTCTTGTGCTCAATCACATGCACTCACACAGCGCTTAAGTATCAATACAAGAAGGGCCACAAAAAACTTGGAAAGATGATGCTAAAATAATGAAAACACCTGTAGCCAAAAAGCTAGCCTTTTGTTTGGATCCTGTCAGGGAAAACTTAGCTTTCACTGTCCTTTCACTGATGGAAGCTTGAAAAATCTACCCAGCCATGCACATGACCAGCAGTTGAACTGTAAGCATGTCCGAGTGCTTAAAGTACACTGTAAGTGCTCCTGTAACCTACGTGGGAGGACAGAAGAATAAAAGACTCAAAAAAGCTTAAAAGCAGGACAGTGCTGGTTGCCTAGAAAAAAATGGCTGACTACTAGTCAAGAATAGAATTAAGGTGTTTTAGCAAAACATTATCAAATGGCTGAAATTTGGGTAAGCAGAACCACTGTGACCTAAACATGGGGTGTGTCTCACACCAAAGAAAGCTACAGCCCTTCGTTTCTGTGAAAGCTCCTTTATCTGAAGAGGTGGTTGGCTTTCACAAGTCTGCTTGTGTGAAATAAGACTGCTCCAGACTAAGAGTGGGGACCCAAACTCAGTCCTGCAGATCCCACTGTTGTGATAAGCAGCGCGCTGCTGTCCCGTGGATATGTGAGGGAGGACCATTCCCACAAATAACGCTGCATGCTTAGCTTCCAGGGCTATTCTCTTTGGGTTCTCATGAACTGATGATGCTCAGCAGCAGTTTTATAAAATCAAGTTAACAGATTTTTTTTTTTAATTATTATTTTATTTTTAAGTGATGTTGCAATTTCCCTCTTGGACAAATTTAACAGACTATGAAATATTTCTTACTGAGAAGTATCATTTCTTACAAGAATTGTGTTAGAGAAGAAAAGTCAAGCCCGTAGCATTATACAGGGCAGCTGAACCAGTAAAGTAACAAAATTTGAAAAAAAAAAATAAAGTAAATGTGTTTTCCCATCATTTAGAAGCACAAATTCACAGGTTGGAACTTAACATACATTTAATTGTACATGTATATATAGCATTTTCTAGGAATTTTGTCAAGGTACAAAATCGGGCTGGAGAAAATACTAAAAGGAATTTGAGAGTCCCGTATTTTCCAGACATTTGTACCTGGTTTGATAGGCTTATAATTAGCACACAGTTACTTAATAAAAATAATCTTACTACGTTCCCATTACTTTCATCTCCATTTTTAACTGTTGTGATATTCCTCCAGGCTATTGCATGACATGCCAATATAAAGGCAGGATTACAATAGTTTTCTTTGTGTTGCTGTCTCTTAATCTACAAAACAGATGCAGTGAGTGTGCTAGGCACTCCAGATTGCTTTCAGCAAAAAACATAACTTTGGCAGGTTAGTACTAGTTAAGAGGCATATGGTTTGCTATTCTCTGTGGAAAGATAGCCGTAAGTCAGCCAGAAAATTCAGATTCTTATAATTAACAACAGACAAACATTTGGCTAAAAATTCAGGAGGGTTTTTTGTTTGTTTGTTTGTTTTTTTGTTTTGTTTCTGCATAGCTTTCTAACCATTTATCCTTCTCTCTTCTTTTTCTTCTTTTTTTTTAAAGGAAAAAAAAGAATAAAACCCACACAACTCTGTGATTGATGGAGTAACTTATGTTGCAATTATCATAACGATGTCCTTGTTATTGTTTCAGAAAAATGTTTGGGTTTTGCTACCACCCTCTTCTGATTTGACATGAATTTAAAGATGAAATTAAATAAATCTAGATTCTTATAAATCATAATTTGGGGACAGTCTTTTTTGAGTGAAGCCAAGCTGGCCTGTACTTTGCAAACCAATCAGTAAGAGAGAATAAAAAAAACTTGCCTAGCTTGATACAAAGACACTGACTTTAGAGGATAGGCCAACCACTGAACTTGTATATACTTTCCATTAGCTTTCAGGGGAATCACGTACGTGCTTCAAGAGCAGAGTCTGGCCTATTGCATTAGGCCTGTTAGAGAAATTTGAAGTTTTAAAGCTTCACGCTGAGAGGGACAAAGCTCATCCTGAGCAACAAAAACACGACACTTCCTGACCAATATGTTTGTGGCATCTAGGGCTCTGCTACAGAAAAGCACTTGTGCATCTGGAGGTTTTTTAAGCTGATGCCTAAGTCCAAGCAGAGGTTCGGCAAAGCCCTTGAGCACGCACGCGTTTTGGCAGAGGCAGGGCACACATTCTCCAGAAGGCACAGAGGCAGCGATTGGTGACAGCCAGCATGGCTTCACGAAGGGCAAATCGTGCCTGGCAAATCTGGTGGCCTTCTATGATGAAATAACAGAGATAGTGTACAAGGGAAGGATCACAGAATCACAGAATCACATAATCATAAGGTTGGAAAAGACCTTTAAGATCATCAAGTCCAACCATTCTCATCCTAAACTAAACCATATCCAGTGCCCAGGCAAGTGCCCCAGCACCTGCTTGCCAGCTACTGTGGCCACCTGCCGCAGCCCCGCACAGCACACTCTGCTGTGAGCCATCCTCCAACGTCATGCCAGGGCCCAAAAGAGGTGTAAGAGAGCCTCTCTGCAGGAAGGCATCAGGGTAGGACAGTGATCTTGGGGTCCTCAAAGAACTCATGAAACTTTGCAATACACTTGATCTTCTCTTTCTCTCCCAGTGGCACCTCGGGGGCAGCTATCTCTCCCTAGGGAACGCCACTTCCAGTCCCACAAGCCTGGAACCACAGCACATCAGCAACAAGACATAGTTGAGTTTCTCCTTTTTTTCTTTTGCAAGCCACATGCACCCTATACACCAGCATACAGACTAATAAAACAGCAACTGATTGCTACTGACACCTCAGAGCTCTGCCATGGTGATGATGACAATGATTATTATTATTATTTTAAAAATTAAGTGTATTTCACAGGCTTCTCTGCTCATAATATTTTAATGATTCATAAAGATTTTATGCTGTACTGTACTTAAAAGTACAGTAGAAAACTGAACGTGGACAAACCTAAGACCAGCCCTTGCCAGCTTAGAGCACATGTTCATCTAGTCCAGTGCTCTGTGCTGGGCAGTAAGTATCCAGCCACTCATATCCTGGGCTGCATAAAAAGAAACAGAGCCAGCAGCTGGAGGGAGGTGATTCTCCCAATCTGCTCCAATCTGAGAGATCCCACCTGGAGTACTGCGTCCAGCCCTGGTGTCCCCAGTGCAAGACAGACATGGAAGTGTTTGAATGGGTCCAGAGGAGGGACACAAAAATTGGGACCTCCCATTTGGGAGGGCTGGAGGCCCTCTTCTATGAAGACAGGCTAAGAAAGTCTGGGTTGTTCAGCCTTGAGAAGAAAAGTCTCCAGGAAGACATTGTTGTAACTTTCAGTATACAAAGAGGGCTTGTAAGACAGAGAGAGATTTTTTTACCAAGGTCTGTAGTGACAGGACAAAGGGTCATGGTTTTCAAGAAAGCAGGTTTAGATTAGACATAAGGAAGAAACACTTTAGGATGAGGGTGGTGAGACACTGGAACAGGTTACTCATAGAAGACATGGGATCCCCATCCCTGGAAGTCTTCAGAGTCAGGCTGGATGGGGCTTTGAGCAACCTGATCAAGTGAAAGATGCCCCTGCCCATGGCAGGGGAGGTTGGAAATAAAATGATCTTTAGGGTCCCTTCCAACCCAAACCATTCTATGAGTCTATGTATAAAAAAAGGACAATTCATACCAAAAAGCAGTGTCTCCTTGTGACTGTTGTAAAAAAAATGAACACAAAAGTTGTGGATATGCCCAAGTTAAGCAACTGGAAGGGATGTTGGCAGCACTGACCTGTTTTCCTTACCATTGGACAAGAACAAAACAGGAATTCCCCCCTGCCTGGGCTGGTTTACACCTGCTTCAGTTCATCCCTTTCCCACAAGAGGGTGATGGTCCTCCCTCTCCGGGCAGTAGTACAGGAGTGATTCCCGAGGGAGGTGAGACCAGGTGGAGCCGTTAAAAAGCTCCAGAGCACGCAGTGAGCTATAAACCATGGCTGTGAAGGGTCCTTCACACTCCAGTTACCTGGTAAACAAAACCTGCAACTGCTTTACCGCAGCCTTCTGACAGGCTTCAGTTAAAAAGGCCAGGAATTACCAGTCCAAGGATGGAGCTGGACCCATGCTAACACCCCTCTCCCTCCTGAAAGCTTCAGGCCTCACTGGCAGTTTGGTTGCCTGGCCGCACTCTCCCTCTTCCTCCTATATGACCTCCTCTTCCTCCCATGGCAGCAGCACAACCCTGCAGTGTGCCAGAACTGGCATTACAAACACACACAAGAAATGATTCAGTAAATCAGTCAGACAGCACAGATTCCCAGCACAGCTCCTTGTTGTATGTGGATAGCAAACATTATTCACATTCTCAGTAGTTCATTAAAAGAAAAGCCAAATCAAGATATTGCTGTTTTTTCAGTTTGCCTGCTTCCAAATACCTAATCATAAAATATTAGTTACATTAGAAATGATTCACACAGAAACTGGGCTTTGAAGGGGAGAGAGGCACAGTTAGTACGCAATAGAAAAGGCTGCCCACATGATTTTTTAGCTCTGGAAGGAAAAGAGAGCAGTTAGCACAGTGGAGTCCTGGTCCCAGCCTAGGGCTCCAGGGCATGCCTGTAATCCTCCTAATAAATAATCTTGAACATATTGCTGAACTCAAATTTGGGTCCCAGGAGCTCTCCCAAGCTCTCCTTCCACAGCAACCTTACAGTCCCCATAACAACCTGGCTAACTCAGCTATCCCTGTGTTTCTCCACAGTCCTGTTTCCCACTGCTCTGTAATAAAACACTCAGTTTTAAGCCCTAAATCCTTGTCCCTCTTCTCCCATTTCTGCTAACATTCCTTTCCCAAGCACTCCCCTTTGTCCCTTCAGCCCATCCTCACAGCGACATGCCCATGCTCGGAGTGGGGTGACAAGCCAAGCACACCTCAGAGGTGCCTGGCTGAGGTACCTCACACACCTGCTCCCAGCCCTTAGGCTTGAGATCATGTAGGAGTTTTCCCCCCAGAAAGCAAGAATCTGGGTTTTCCTCCATTCCTCCATCCCAGCAAAGGCTGTCCCCTTCTCAGTATGATCGGGGTGTTTTGACCATACCAAACCCCTACTGCTGCAGAAATCAAGAGTGTTGATGGTCCACTTGGCCAGACCGGATGCTAACTCAGTCACACGTTGTTCTCTGACAACTTTTGGAGCGCGTTTGTTACAGCTGGCAGTTCTTAACCTGTGCTTCACAGACCCCATTGAGAGGTTTGACAGAAGCACTCCTCCCCACCTTTAAGGGGACCGGCAAAAGGACATCTTAAGCTCCCTGTGCAACACTTGATGATCAGCAAGTCAGCACCTTGCCCATGAAGTTGTAGGGGGTCTACAGTCTCTAAGGACTTGAAAACTGCAGCACAGGAGGTTGGGGGCAGCTTGTGCCCATGGCTGGTGAGCGGTGGGGGAGAGACTGCCTCTGAAATAACATGTTGCATTGCTGCCTGATGAATCTGTAACAGCTTTCTATTTCTTCCAAGCTTCTAAATCCTATCAGGTATCTAAAAACCTTTCACTCCCCTCCTTTTCCCTCTCCTAAGCGATTATAAAGAACCAAAGGTCTGGAAAGCATTTCAAACAAATCAGAGGGAATTGTTAACCTACACTGGCCGATTTATAAACTGAAAAATTATCGTTATCCTGAATGATGGATGGTGGAGGGCAATGGGCTGAGAACAAGCAGAAACAACTTGTCTTTTCTCGAGCTGGTTAAAAACTGTTTGTTTAGAAATGTTGCTGCTTGGAAAAGAAAAAGAAAGTCTTTTGTGGTTGTACCTTTCCTTTTTCTAAGCCGCCACTACAGGCAGGAAGCCCTGGTACCCTGCCCGTAACACAGCTAGGCCCGCGCTGCACACGCACCGGCTCCGTGCCTGCAGAACGGGCTGCGGTGCCCCAGTGCTCTGCACCTTCCAGCAGAGAATCTCAACTCTTCTGCAAACGCTGCTGGAGTCAAGTGGTGGAGCGTTTGCCAAAGGCAAAATGAGAACAAAAAGCCCTTCTCTGTCCAGCCACTCCCTGCCTGCCTCCCTCCCTAACTGCACAAAAACAGTAATTCCGTGTGTGAATAAAACATGTTTGTGTACTTTTGGACAGTGGAACTGCAGAATTCAGCTAAATACATCCCTAATCTGTGAGAACCAAAGCACAAGTGCTCTCCTTTCTCCCCCCTCGCCTCCAGCCATCTCTTTCAACAAACTGACCCTTCTGAGCCATCCATTCATTTCCCTGAGGCTAGGCTGCTGCTTAAAAGAAACGAAATGTTCAAAATATGGTAGAGTAAAGCTATTTTGAAGAAAAGGAACAAAAACTGGAATGACCATGTATCTGTCAAAGCCTAATAACTAACACCGTGAATTTCTTTCCCTGACCTGCCTTTGTCCATTATACTTTGACACTGAGCAAGGCTTTCCAGGGCACTGCTACACTTCATGAGGCCATGCCCAATTTTTAGATGCTGGGTTGCCATGGGGAATTCACAGCATCCAAGATACAGGGGCTTCCGTTCCCACAATGAGGAATGAGAACAGCACGCCTTAAAGCAAGAGCCACAAAGTACAGTTTGCTGAGCCAGCCAAGGGAAATGCCAAAAACATGGGTCTGTCTCAATATTGTCCCTCTCAGGACTCAGATGCCATCAGCAGTTTTCAGAAAAGTCCTCTCCCTCCCAAAGCCAGCTAAAGGCTTCTCAGCAGTGTAGGCAAAACTGAATTTTACTGCTCCAAAACTAAGGGGCATGAGGAGTAAAGAGGTAGACAAAAGGATACTGCTATACGGAGAACCAGGGGATGGAAACTAGAAATCCAGGTCTGCTGATCCTGCTGGTTTCTGTGGAAAACAGCTCATGGCAGTGATTCTTGCTGGCAGGATCATCACAGTCCCAGACATCCAGACTCTTCCCTGGGTAGCAGCAGCATCCTGCCCAGGCAAAGGAGGCAGTGGTGTGGTTTTGCCCTCTGATCGCTACTACGTAGACTGCTGCTGTAGATACCTGAAAAACCCGCCTGTGCCTGGTCTTCCTATTCAGTGCATGATCCAGCCACAACTAGGCTCCTCTTTTCTGAATATATCACCTTAGCAGCTGGGCACATCTGTAACGACAGACACTGCATGCAGCCACTTGTTAGCTCTGCCCCAGCCAAAAGCGTGCAAGCTGGTGCCAGTGCCAGCCCTTTGCCACCACTGAGCATGAGACTGCACTTACCTTGCACATCCAACAGCAAAGCAGGCCTCCTTACTGCCAACACAGCTCTCACCCAACACGTAGAAGTACCTCATAGGCCTGGCTCGGGTCCCACCAGCTTGGTGGATGGAGCTGGCATGACATTGATCTCATCTGTTTCCACAGCCATACAAACCCACACCATGTCCCCCCTGCTCCCCTTCCTGTAGGTTCAGATGATTTTGCCCCAGACACAGCTCCAAAGGGAGTGCAGAGTGAGTGCTCCCCTGGAAACCTGTGATATAGATCCACATCTGATCAGGCAGGACAAGGAACTGGACCCCAATGTCACACAGCAGAGATGAATGGGGGGAGCCTGGAAATCAGAGAGGTACTCCCGATCTTCCTTCCCATGATGGATGATGTTGTACAGGGAATGTTTTCTGGGCACATTTGCTCAGAGCAAGAGCACAGGGGTAATACAGACTGGGGGCCCCAAGCTTTTGATCTTTAGGGCAGCTGGGCATGAGAGAGGGGCTTGTTGCTTTGACCCCATCAAAACAGTGTTACTGCCATAGTGCCCAGGGAAGGGATCTTAGCTGCTTTGTCATCAGAGAGGCAGATGAACACAGACTTCTGCTGCCCCTGAGGTGGCTTAGCACTGGAGCTAAATTTTGAATCCAGACAGTTACAGTGAAGCTAAAGTGGCTGTGTCCCACTTGGGCTGCCCAGCAGAGCTGAAGTATGCGGCATCGAGGACTTTTTCATCATTCCATGAAGGATGGGCCACACCAGTGAGATACATTGCTATGCCTATATATACTCTTAAGACAATGGTTTTGGTCAATCAGTATCAAGAAAACCTATCATATGTCTGATTTTCAGCCGCTGACCTGAAGTTACATAACAAAACCAAAACATTCATTTAAGCCTCTCCATAATGCAGGGGTGTGTGTAGGGAGACGGGGAGGGGGGAACCAAAAACAAATAAGTTATTCTTGCAGATTTGATGAAAGGTTCATGGGCCAAACAGTTTTGCATGAAACCCAGTAATTTTTACTTCCCTGCTTAAACTTGAAACCAGCCAAATTGCGTGTGGTTTGTGCTATTGCTGTGAACAGCTTATATGGCCATACTAAGAGCAGTTGTAATTATACTATCACAGCTATACATTAGTTAATAAACAACGTAAATAATCATATAAATACCATGTTTCAATGCCAGGACTTGACCAGTTCAAGCAAATTCAACAGTGTTTGGCACAACAGAGCATTCTAAGAATTTGTACATAATCTGCTTTTTTGCAAACCTTTTGAGAAGGAGCTATTTACACGGTAAGCATGTTTTTCTTCAAGAGATTATACTCCTTCCAAGTCAATTAACTACATTCCAATGAAAACAGGGAGAATTTTAAATAAATGATACTAGCTTGATCATAAAGAAAGAGAGAAGGAGAAGGAGAACACAATGGAAACTCTGAAATTGTGGTCAGTTAAATAAAAACCCTTCTGTGCACAGCTGAAAACATTTTCTCTCCTAAAATACTGACATTTTACCATGGGAGAAAGAAGAGCAGCATTAATCTTACAGGGGTTTTCACTTGTTTCCATTGCCAGAGTGTCTTTGTTACTGTCTTACGTTATGATTGCTATATTAAAGACATTAATTACACAATTCGGTGACAGAACAATCAGGGTGACAGGGGGTGGGGGGAGGCAAGAGAAGTCTCCTGTGGAATCAGACAAACTGCAGGATAAACCAGCCAGGATCGGGGTACAGCAACTTTTCTTTGCTGAAGGCACAACTGACCTTTCCAACATCTTAGGTAAACAGTTTATCTTAGCATTAGACCACAGTACCACCCCAAAAGATTACTACCTATCATAAGAGATGAAGATGGGTTTCTGAGGCAAGGTGTCTAGATGGCCGTTACCCAGGAACACGGATGCAAGGGGACGTGATCAGAACACGTCAAAAGGAACATGTTGCCCCAAAGGGTCCAGTTCGCTGTGACAGCTGCTACTCGTGGTGACACCACCATGTGAAAAGCAGCTGCCTTTCAAGTGAAACTCGGCAGACAGCAGATTCAATAGTAGCCTGAGACACTGAGAGGCTGAAGGAGGAAAACTGCACCACATAACCTGCCATCTTCATTACTGAGAAGGAAGAGGACACTCAGTCGGAAAGCAGTCATACACTTTTCTCTGCAGTTATATTTGAACAAAAAGGAAGATCCTGACAGCTGAATTCCCTCCCTCTGTGTGCTTCAAATCCACCAGAGGGGAGCCAAGCTGAGCTGGGAACACTGAGTGCTCAGCTCTTATGTGAGTGAATGCATTCACATCTCAGTAAATGTCCCATTACATGCGGGCATCCTCTGAAGGTGTAGCATTTACACAAAGATGGGGGCTGCCAGAGTCCTTGGGAAAGGACAGCCCCTGTCTGCCACATAGAGGAAACCATTAGGTATAGAACAGGTTTGGATGTCATTGACCTGTAAGGTGGTCGCTATGTACTCAGAATTTACATGTTTCATTTCTGGTACTTTAAAATCCACACTCAGGTGCACATGTCCAGCCCTCCATCTTCAGTGGATACCTATCTGCCTATATGCAAAGGCAGAGCCAACCCTCAGGTTCCTCCTCACTTGTCACATTGATAAAGCATGAGTCATATCCAGATGTCAAAAAGGGTCCCTCTGCACAGAACTTTACAAGTCTGTCTTAGGTCAAATCCCAGCCTACTGTGTCCTACGTCCCTCCTGTGAGGAGCCCCATCTGAAAAGGGAAAGACTACTGTTGTTGTTATTTCTATTCCCTTAACACTATGGACCAGGGCCCCTTTATTTTAGGCACTGTACAAACAAATTACTCAAACAGCCCTTCCCTCGGGTGCTCCCCGAATAGGAGTGCATAAAATCTTTCATTTTTCTAGACCTCCCACTTCCTACAAGAACATCCAGTTACATCACGATTTATGAATGTGAGAAAATAGCTGAAGTTCGTCTTCTGTGAGCTGAGCACTGCCAAGGTTAGAAAGAAGCTTTCCTTGGGTTCATACATCATGCAGTGGTAGAGTTCCTTCTCTGGAGCATGTGGTTCCTGGTTCTAATCTCAGCTGTGGTGACGACCAGTGTGTTCAGCTACTGCATGAGAAAGTTTGCTAATTGCCAGTGTCTGTGCTAGTGTCTGACAGATACAGCAGATGTCACGGCCAATTTTCAATTATGTGCAGAAATAAACTGCATACCCTGGGAGAAACCAGAGCTTCCGGGACTTCCTCACCCCCAAAATCTTAGGTGGTTCATCTGTTTGCTAATAAAAAGAAGGCACAGTGAATAGCAGATTAATAAAAAGCTCTTCTAGCTCTAAAGTTTTATTAGTGAACATGAAACACCCTTCCGTTTCTTTCACATGGACTATGGTGTCTCTTGCAGTCCAAGAGGCAGGCAGGAACTCAAGGCCTTGCAGAACAGTGCCCTCTTGGACTGTTAACAGCTCTACAAAGAGCTGTGCTTGAACTGCTGTCCACCACCGCTGTGCATTTATTTCATGGTTTCACTGCCCGTTCAGTAGACAAGCACCCACTGTTCTCTCACCACTCCCAGATCCAAACCAAAGGCACACAGGTCACCTTTGTACATGCAAGCTCCACTTCAGTAGCTTGGTTCCAAGGAAGTTTCACTAGGCAACTGTGGTTCTCTCTCTTGGCCAACCTTAATGTTATAACAAGCCTCTTCTAGCCAGTTTTTCTTGACCACCACACCAGCAATTAGCTGAACAACCTCCCTGGATTTCTGCATTATCCTCTTGTTTTCTAAATCAAATTTAATAATGTTTCCAGGAGTTGAAAAATATCATAGAACAAGCTACAATTGCTTTTTGTCTTTGATGCCTACCAGAAGCAAGTCTTGACTAATAGGGGTCCTAGCAATTGAATTCCACCTTTTTGTTTGTTTCCTTTCCTGGTGAGCTGCTACAAATGAAAGTTCAGTTTCCCTGGCAAATTCCATAGCTGTGTGAAGTGTTCTTAGCCTCCTTTCACATCTCGGTCTGTAAATCTAAGTCCAGCTGAACATCTACAAATTGGCTGGCTGTTAATTTATCTTGGAAAGTCCCTTGTGGATATGCCTGGAACCTAAGTTTTCTCAGGTCCTCAGTTCAGATGGGGGCCCTTTTTTTCTCTTCTAAGTCTCATGTCAAGAGTTTGAGCCAAATATGGATATATCTTATCCTACATCCGGATCTAAATAAAAACTGTGCCACAAATCATATTTCCAAGATATTTTTCTTCAACCAATTTGTCTATTTTTTTTTTCTGAGGAGCACATTCTACCATACTGTTAGAGCTAGTTGCTATTAGGCTTGTTTATGGAAGGAGGAAAAAACTAATGACAACATCAGAGAGATTCTTTGGTGAGATTCTATTTACAAAGTATGCCCACAAAGTCCTGTTTCCCAGAAAAAAAGTAGAAACAAATGACAGTGGAACATTTTCTTGCTCACAGTTACTAAGTCTCCCCCTTCTGTCAGTTCTGCTTTTTCTCATGATAACATTCTTAACTGTTCCTGCATATTTGCTTGCTTTTTCTTGTGTGCTATGACCGCCAGTGGCTGTGGACCCTCCATTTTGCAATTAGGAATAACTCAGCCCTTATTTCTTAGCATCTGACTAGGGGTCATCTGTTTTTTTCATCCTGTTTCAGTACAGGGCAAAGATTTTGCCTCAAGGCAACTAGTAACACCTTCCTATAAAGCACTCAATATCACATGCTATATTCTGCTCTGCATCTTCTGAGGCCATAGGTCATCCCTCAGTCATGTGAAAACTCTGTGCTGACAGGTCACGTAGCAATTGAAGGCATGGTCATATGGGCACATTATGAAGGGTCACTGCTGTTAGCTAGATCACACAGCAGTGATTTTGTGCCATGGACAAGTTACCAGGAGTGTCCCAGAGTGCCTCACGTTCACCTCCCCACTCATTTTTCCCAAGAACGTTAGGATGCCAGCAGGGGAAGAGCAAGGCTGTGGGGTTGATGCTGGCTTTGTACCTCCTGGACTGCTCTGGCTACCCCATAATGTTATAGCTATTACAAATTCTGACAGTTTCTCCAAGACTGCTTCTCTGCTATTTTCACAGCCTTTCTACCCCCAACCCCTTTTATTCCCCCATTCCTAAAACATTTCTCATGATTTAGCTTCTGAAGCTACATCAAAGTCCCTTATCATTCATTATCCAGTATCTTACTGTGTGTAACTTTCATATGTACCTCAGAGGCTGGATTCAGACCTTTCTCAATCACAGCAATAGGTTTTTGTTGCCTTTTTTAGACAACTGCTTCAGATCATGCCTACATAGGCATGTACAGACAAAAGACATGATGTCTTCTGTATGCTCTGGGATGGCTCCATGGCCAGGTGTGCTAATTTAACTTGTGAGTAGAAGTCAGACTATAACCTGACCATGAAGATATGCCCTCTGAAAGGTTTTCTGATACTCCAAAATACAAGTTTAAAAAGTAAGTTTTACCTTGCACATTCTCCCTCATGTCATTTCCAGAAGCACCAATTCCAGAAAAACAAAAGCATCCTAGGAAAAATCAAGGTACTACATCTCCCAGAGCTGCAATCCCCTTCATCTTACCCTGAAAGGTAAAAGGAAACATTTTTTTCTTCACAATATTCATCAACTTCTTGATGTGCATAAAAACCTCCAAGTTAATATTAATCTACCCAAAATGTAGGCTTCCCCCAATGCAGTCACCAACCACTGAGCTAGGCTTCCTTTGTAGTCAGCCAGCTGAGGTGCTTTGCAGGACATGATTCATCCCAACCTTAAGCAGGTATCTAAATTAGGGCAAGAAAGACCTCAGGGTAGCAGCTCTTATGTAGACATCTACCCCCAGACACCTAAAGTTCAATAACATGAATCCCACCTCCAGACACTTTTCAGCTGACCCAGTTTATCAACAACTGTCATTTACCTCAGCAAAAGGCAGTCACTTTAATCTGTAATTTTATTTCTGTACTATTATTGAGAACTCCAGGCTTGTATCACAGATATCTGAGAAAGACTAGTCCTTCAGACAGCACCAGGGGCTTAATAAGAATGGAAACGTCTTCACAACACAGCTGACTTCCAGTTGGAGAGCTCACCTGGACCTCTGTCATCTGATTTCATGCACAGCTGCATTCCCAAATCAAATGTATACTTAATCAAGTACCTTACAGGACTCTGAAGTATGTATTTTGCAGCATTTCAGCCCAAGCTACCTGCTATTTACTTACTATTATTGTTCAAACAACTCCCAAGACATACATTGAGCTTTATAAACACATCAAGCAGGTAGATCCCAGTCCATAAAAGCTGTGAATCTAAACAAAACATAGCAGCAAATGAAGACAGACTACTGTGTGAGGGCTGAGGAAATGGTTACATCCAGCAAGAACAGTTTGGTATAAACTTAATATTAAAAAAAAAAAAAAAATAGTTTGCACATTTTTAAGTTGATATTTCTGGCCCTGGTATTTTATGCTTGAAAAGCTTCTTCCTGACCTGTCTGTTTTTATTTGCATTGAACCATTTGCTTCATCGGAGTTTCCCAAGAGACTGCAGGGCTGTCACAAACTCCCTGCCACTCTATTTTAAGCATAATATCAATGTACTCGAGCACTGGAAGTCTTGGGAGCTGTCACCACCCTTGCTGGCAGCCAGAGAGTGCTGACCAGAGGGCCCCCTCCGGTTGTCTCCTAAGGCGCCTTCAATGGCGGCCTTCCTTGGGAGACGCCGCTCTGTTCCCCCATAGCTGGCAGCCTGGCTGGGGAGAAGAGATGGGAAGAGGTTCTGTGCCTACTGCACTTTTGCACACAAGACACAGCAGACCTGCACCTCTTTTGCTGCCTGTGCCAGGCACGGAGGAAATGTGGAGGTGCTTTGCCTGACACTGGCAGGGCGTGTGCAGAGGCATGACAGGAGCATGGCAGTGCTTCTCCCCGCACCTCTGTCCCTCTCTGCACCACCAGGGCTTGTGCTGAAGGGGCACGGGAGGAGATGGGGAACCACTCCAGATCCAGACTGTGACTGTCTCCCTGTAACCCCACAGGCTGATCCCAGCCTGCTAGGCAAGATTTCTTTGCCCTGCTTGGCAGGAGAGTAGAGTGAGCCAGGCTGGCAGGAGACAGCAAAGCTCACTGCAGTGCGGAATGCCACCAGCACGCAGGGCTCAGCCTTGTCCTTCCCTGCCCTCAGCCAGCCTCCAGCCATGCCGGCTGGGCCCCACAGGCAGCTACACCCTTTGCTGCAGAGGGGAAGAGAGGGGCCATATGAGAAGCCCCTAGCAGAGAGGGTGGGACTGCTTGTTGCTCCTCTGCAGCCCGAGGCAGCTTCAGCAGGGTCCTGCCCCAGGCAGGCAGGGAGGTCAGAGCTGCTATCCATGTGGTTTCCAACTCCCCTCTTGCCCGGGCTGCTACCTTGCGGGTATGACCTTGGGAGCCCCAGCAGCTGACAGGATTGGTCTTTTGCAGTAACAGATAGCAATGATTTTAATTAATATTGTAAAATATCTTAGCCTAGTTATGATAATTGAATACAATCATACGATCTTGTCCTGCTATAAATAGGGTTTAAAATATGTTTACTGGCTACCTGACTAGCAGGGTATTTCTTCTGACATTTTGACCCAGCTCATCTGTCTCTAATATTTCTGATCCTCAAACCTCTGTTTAACATCCTTAATAGCACTGCCTGCAACAGCTGTTTGTCCATCCTAAGTGACTATTCTCATGCTTATCATAATCTGTCTCTAATAGTAATTACACATTATTCTCTCTATCACCTAATGCTAAATCCTGAATGTAGGCCTAGCAAGACAGTTAGGATTAAATGATACCACACCTTATTAGACAGCTGTTCATGTAGGGTCACAAGTCCCTCTACTTTCTCTCTCCATCCCTCCCTGCCTGCATGCCCTGAAGCTTGTGCCCAGTACATGGGCTTGCAGCAGCAGGAATGTCTCTGCTGTAGGGTTTAACATGCAATGGAAGGCATTGGGGAATCTCTGACCACCGACTATGGGGCCAAAATGCTCAGGAGGCCCACGGCTACCACCATGTTTCAAGCAGCACCAGCAATACAATATTTAACATTTCTTTTAACATAAGAGATTTTCTGTCCTACTCCCAGCCAGTATTGAGGTTGCAACACATGTCTGCTTTTCCCACAGCTGCCAAGACCACTGTCACACCCTTCCTTCAGGAACAGCCATTGACACTGGTTCTGCACATGCCAATGACATACCCACTGTGGTTATAACTGCAGGCACAGGGGGCAACGCAAACATGCATAGCTTGCCTGTGTTGAGGTCTTTTGATGAGACCTGATGTCACCCAGCCTGGGGATGCTTCCCCAAGCTTCCTCTAAAATGCAGTCCAGGACCTCAGCACAACCTCCTCTATCACTGGTACACTCATTCTGCTGATTCTCCTAATGGTAGTCAAAGTCCACTAGTGCCTGCCCATTACTACTATCCATGAAACACAGGGATGAAGCTCCCCAGTAGCCCAAGGACTATTGACCACTCTGATTCTCCTTAGCTCCCTTTGGAAAGCTTTCAGGGAAGCCTTCAACAGAGAATAAGTTTTTCCACTCGCTGCAGAAGGGTGAATTTTATCTCTAGTGCATGCATACTGTACAGTGGCATAAATTAAAGCAAAGTGGAGCTGAGGAAATCAATTAGAGTGGAGTCTCTGCAGGATTTAGATAGTTTGCAGTAAATAAGGCCTGAGGCCACACACTGAATGCTGAGAATGAGCAAGTAATAACAAATGCTGCCCAGTCAATGAGCACCATCCGGCCAGCATGCTAGAGGGGCCATCATGTCACAGAAAATAGAGCACACAAGTGTGTGACTGGAAACCACATCACACTGCATACATGCAAGCAGCTGGGATGGACAACACACAACCAATTTAGTTCTTCTTTTTGCAACTTCTGAGCACTTTATGTCCCAATCTTTACACTTTCTCATCTCTCAGGTTGAAGGTACTGATACACTGTAGGGCAGCGACTTATTAATCATCAGCTACCTTCATCAAACTCAGCTCTGAGAAGCAACTAGGGGAACCACATCCTGAAGCAATCAAGAAGTATTCAAAATAGGCACACGGGAAGTAGCTCATGGAAATGTACTGGGCTGGAGCACATCAAGTGTGCCTGGATTGCCCCTGGGAAAAGCATGGCTACATGCTGTTTTGCAAGAGAGGCTGCACTCTGCAGAGAGGTAGTTCAAAACTCAGCACGACTACAGATTCTTTCAAGTGCTGCCATAGTATCTTATTGTGGAAACATATATGGATCTGCAGAAACTTATTTCACCTGCCTTGAAGGGACTAAGATACACAGTGCAACCTTGTAAGGGCTGACAGTTGTAGAACATCAATAATTCAAAACCTGTATATGACTCACACTGCCCAACCCATCCCCCTAAGGTTACTTTTACTTAATATTCACAGAAGGCACATTGTTATTTCTTCTTCAAAAAAGTCATGAATAACTTACCATTCATTACCCAAGCACATTTTTTTTACAATTGACTTCATCTAAAAGAATAAGTAAGTGCATAAAATGTTGATTTCCCAACCTCTTAAAATCTTCTTAGTTCATTGTTGTTGAGCACAAAAGTATTATTCAGTATCTCTTAGTTTGCAGAAGACTAAATTTTTAGGGTTTTGTTTAAAAGGCTTAACTTTGTTTTGTAAGCAATATTCACTTCTGTTCCTAAAAAAGTAACCCCATAAAAAAAGAAAGCAAAGCCAGACTAGATTAACATTGCCATTAATAATTTCCATATTAATATATCAGAAGTCACACTTCAGGCTACCAAAGAAATGTGGACTGCTAGAGTCCTGTTACACCCTTCTTGGCAGAACATGGTAAATTCTCAAGCACTCCAGCCTGGATCATTTTAAATGTCTCAAAACAGAGTGGCTTCCACTACCCACCACAGGAAGAAGCAATTTCTCCATTGCAGGCTTCTTCCATGGGAAGAGGTGGAATCTGTCACCAGTCAGCTGCTGGTTTTCTGCTTATGAATCACACATGAACCAACTGGCAATGGCACTTCTTTGAAAGAAGCATGAGGTTTGTCATCAGTTACCACAGAAACAGTGATTTTCACAGAACTGGTTTACCTGACTGATCTAGAACATTATTTTGGTTTCAAGACAAGTGGTGGAATTACGATTGGATTAGGCCCTTGTTTCACCATCACTATCAGCCAAAATGAAACCTCAAAAGGGGGTCTTGCCCTTAGCCCCTAGCTGCTCAGTCTTATGCCGTGTTGCTCATTTCCTCCCATTATCCTGTGTGTTCAAGATACCATGGAGAATTAAATTAGGATACTGATCTGGGTTAAAACAAACCTTTCCTTATTGAGAGGGTGACTAACTTGGACCAGTTCCCAATCTAGTTCTCCTGTGGCCTTCAAAACACTTGATTTAATGTGTGCAAGAGAGGGGTGGTGTGGGAATTGAAGCTTCACAACGAAGCAGTGAGCGAGCAAGGCTGTTTCACTGACTGGTTTCTGATAGTACAAAATTATCTTGAAAGTAAAGCACTCATGTCACTGGGTGAAACAAGATTCTACCCTGAATTTGCCTCTCATCACAGAATCATGGAATGGTTTCCTCTCTGGTTTCAGATATTATTTTACTTATGTAAACAGATAAAACTGTGGTATCTCCCACATCTTACTGTCCTGTTAATAAGGCAAATCAATCAGCCTTCATCAGTGCCTAACAATCCTACTTCGTGGCACAAGTATGGTCCTCCAAGTCTGTATTTGTAAGTCCTCCACATAAGGGAAGGGATGATACTGCTTTGTCCTTGGCACTTCAGCACCTGTTTGGTACAGCAACTTCACATCAGGTACATGGGCAAATGCAAGTCTTACACCTCTACCAGTGGCAGCCTAAACAGGAGTGCAGAACACACCTCTTCACCTCTTGCAGGGAGGCTCTGCACACCCACGGCATTTGCATTGACAGCACCTCAGCCCCAGATGAATCATAGAATCATGGAATGGTTTGGGTTGGAAAGGACCTTTAAAGATTCTACCCCCTGCAATGAGTAATGACATCTTCAACTAGATCAGGTTGCTCAGGAGCCTGGTGCCTGTCCTCTACTGACATATGTCCTACATCAGCCCTTTGGCTCAGAAGAAGTAGAGCTTTCTGCTAGTCAAACAAGAGTTTGCTGAGCACAGTGCTGAAGTGGCCCTTTACTCCAAATTGAGTTCAAAAAGAAAATTCATCCTCTGGGACATAAACATTCTGCAAAGCCACCTCCTAGAACATAATACAAAGTGCAACAAAAAACCAGCAATTCTGAACTCAGAGACCAACAGATCCAAAAACATTCGCCAATGGCAAAATCACAGAATCACAGGACGATTTGGGTTGGAAGGGACCTCAAACATCATCTAGTTCCAACCTCCTGCCATGGGCAGGGACACCCTTCACTAGCCCAGGTTGCCCAAAGGCCCATCCAACCTGACTTTGAACAATGCCAGGGAAGGGGAAATCCACAGCTTCTCTGGGCAGCCTGTGCCATGGCCTCACCGCCCTCACAGGGAAGGATTTCTTCCTAATATCTAATCTAAATAGCCCAACTCTCTTAGCCTGTCTTCATAGGAGAGGTACTCTGGTACTCCAGCCCTTGGATCATCATAGCTTTTGACATGGTCCCCCTCTACATCCTTATCTCTAAATTGGATAGATGTGGATTTGATGGGTGGACCATCCAGTGGATAAGGAACTGGTTGAAAGGACGCAGCCAAAGGGTGCTGGTCAATGGGTCTCTGTCCAGGTGGAGGCCGGTGACAAGCGGTGTCCCCCAGGGGTCTGTCTTGGGACCTGTGCTCCTTAACATCTTTATCCTTCAGTGCATCCTCAGCAGGTTTGCAGGCAACACCAAGCTGAGTGGTGTGGTCAACACCCTAGAAGGAAAGGAAGCCATCCAGAGGGATCTTGACAGGCTGGAGAGATGGGCCTGGGTGAACCTAATGAGGTTCAACACTGCAAAGTGTCAGGTGTTGCACTTGGGCCGGAAGAATCCCAGACATGGATACAGACTGGGAGAAGAGCTCCTTGATAGTAGCCCTGCTGAGAAGGACTTGGGGATTCTGGTGGATGAGAAACTTAACATGAGCCAGCAGTGTGCTCTTGCAGCTCGCAAGGCCAATGGTATCCTGGGCTCCATCAGAAGAGGGGTGGCCAGCAGGGACAGGGAGGTGATTGTCCCTCTCTACTCTGCCCTCCTGAGGCCCCATCTGGAGTCCTGTGTCCAGATCTGGGGCCCCCAATACAAGAAGGATGTGGAACTGTTGGAGAAGGTTCAGAGGAGGCCCACAAAGATGATCAGAGGGCTGGAGCACCTGCCCTACGAAGAGAGGCTGAGGGAGCTGGGCTTGTTCAGTCTGGAGAAGAGACGTCTGCAGGGGGACCTCATTGCAGCCTGCCAGTACCTGTAGGGAGCATACAAACAGGAGGGGAATCAACTTTTTAAAAGGGTAGACAATGACAGGACAAGGGGGAATGGATTAAAACTAAAGGAAGGAAGGTTTAGATTAGATATTAGGGGGAAGTTCTTTACACAGGGAGTTCTTGGCTGCAAGCACGCATTCCCAGCTCATGTTAAGCTTCTCCTCCACCAACAACCCAAAGTCCTTCTCCTCAGGGCTGCTCTCAAACTCTTCTCTGCCCAGTCTGGAGTTGTACTTGGGATTGTGCTGACCAACATGCAGGACCTTGTGCTTGTCCTTGTTGAACTTCATGAGGTTCACATGGACCAATCTCTCAAGCCTGTCAAGGTCCCTCTGGATGGCATCCCTTCCCTCCCGTGTGTCACTGCACCCCACAGCTTGATGTCATAGGCAAACTTGCAGAGGGTGCACTCAATCCTACTTTCCATGTCTCTGACAAACACATTAAACAGTGTCAGTCCCAGTACCAACCCCTGAGGAACACCACTCATCACTGGTCTCCATTTGAATATCAAGCCATTGACTGCAACTCTCTGAGTGCAGGACAGCATCAAATGCTTTGCACAAGTCCAGGTAGATGTTATCATTCATTCTTCCCTTACCCACCTACACTGCAACCCCATCATAGAACACCACCAAAATTTTCAGGCACGATTTGCCCTTAGTGAAGCCCTGTTGGTTGCCACCAATCACCTCCTTATTTTCCATGTACCTGAGCTGAGTTTTCAGGACAATGTGCTCCATGATCTTGCCAGACACAGACATGAGACTGGCTGGTCTATAGTTTCCTGGGTCTTCCTTCTTTCATCCTTTTTAAAAATGAGGGTTATGTTTCCCCTATTCCAGTGGGAACTTCACTGGACTGACACAACTTCTGAAATATGACAGAGAGTGAGTGGCTTAGCCACTTCACTCACCAGTTCCTTCAGGACCCATAGATGCATCTCATCAGGTCTCATGGACTTGTGCACCTTCAGGTTTCTCAGAGGTTCTTGAACCCGATCTTTCTCCTACAGTGGGCAGTTATTCATTCTCCCAGTCCCTGCCTTTGACTTCTGTGTCCTGGGCAGTGTGAACCTTTGTTAGTGAAGACTGAGGCAAAAAATTCATTGAGTACCTCAGTAATCAGGTCTCCCATTTCATTCCAGAGTGGGCCACATTTTCCCTTGTCTTCCTTTTATCACTGACAAACCTATAGAAACTTTTCTTCTTGTCCCTGATGTCCCTGGCCAGATTTAATTCTAAAAGGGCTCTGGCTTTCCTAACCTGATCCCTGTCTGCTCAGACAGGTTTTTGTGCTCCTCCCAGTATACCTGTCCTTGATTCCACCCTCTCTAGGCTTCCTTTTTCCATTTGAGTTTGCCCAGGAGCTTCTTGTTCATCCACGCGAGCTCCCATGTGTTTTAACCTGACTTTTTCTTTGCTGGGATGCATTGCTCCTGAACTTGGAGGAAGTGATCCTTGAATAGTAACTAGCTGGTTTGGCCCTTCTTCCCCCGAGGGCTTTGTACCATAGCACTCTACCAAGAAGGTCCCTGAAGAAGCCAAAATCTGCTCTCCTGAAGTCCAGGGTAGTGCACTTGCTGTGCCCCCTCCTTGCTGCCCTGGGATCTTGAACTCTACTATTTCATGGTCACTGCAGCCAAGGCTGCCCTTCAGCTTCACATCCTCTACCAACCCCTCCTTTTGGTGAGAACAAGGTCCAGCATAGCACCTCTCCCTGCTGACTCACCTACCACTTGGAGGAGGAAGTTAATGCATTCCAGAAGCTTTTTTCATTGCTTGTGCCCTACTGTGTTGTCCCTCCAAGAGATATCAGATTGATTGAAGTCCCTTGTGGGGGAGGGGCAGGGCTTGTGAACACGAGACTGCTCCCATCTGTCTATAGAGGACCTCATCCCCTCTGTCTCCCTGGCTGGGTGGCCTGTGACAGACCCCTGCTATAATGTTCTCTGTCCCTGCGCTCCCTTTAATCCTGACCCACAAGCTCCTCATCCATCCCCAGATGTATGCTAGCGAATAGCTCAGGTTTTAGCTCTCCCATCAGCTGCCTAGAACCAGGCTAAGCTTGAATTTTCCAGCAGTGGTCTGCAGTGGCAAAGAGGGGTTCAAACAAAGTAAACATCTAGAGATCTGTAGTGCCTAGGCAAGTTCAATTGAGCAACATAGCATCAGTAAGTGCCCCGAAATGCTTAGAAATTATTTTCTAAGCAACTGTGGCTTTGTCTCCTGCCATCACTAAAACCTGACAGTACACGTAACACCATCACTGTAAATAGGGGGTAAATCTATGTAGCAAGTGACTTCCAACTGAAAATGCCATGTCACTTTTAAGTTTATGTATGTATGCATATATATATAACATAAATATTGATATATACACACATATATATACACACATTATATATAAAAAACTTTTTTTCCTACATTGTTATGTTATGGGCCATATTCCTAAAAAAACCCCAACTCTATCACTCAAGACACAGTGAACTCTTCACAAAAATTAGCAGTTTGGTGTCATATCAGATGCTGCTTGTTATTCATCTTTTTTTTTTCCAAAATTACCCCAGGTGAGTGCTCAATTTAGATGTTCATGTTTAGATTCCACGAGGGAGAAGTTAGAGCATGACACAAGCTATCAGACTAAACCCTTCTTTCATGTGCCACTAGAAATTCAATAGAAGAAATTTAGCAATATGATCAAAATTCCAGCAGCCTTGATGGAGATCAGCTCAAACCCCTGTTGGGCAACATCTCACTTACGCTTGAAACTGTTCTGGGGTGTGTGACATATTCCCCGAGCCAGGACTCAATAGCACAGAAGTGGGTGGGAGACCTCAGCCTTGAGGTAGGACCACAGACCTGCTTGGCATTTCAACACAGACTGTAGAGCAGCAAGGACTGGGTTTAACACATGGCCAAAGTGAGGGGACATCTGGTTCAACCTTCTCATTAGACAGGCAGAGGCAGGCCTTGTATCAGGTCTCCCATCACTCAACAGTTAGAGAAATCAAGGGCCTACCTTTGCACCCCAAGCTGTCTCGATGAGCAGTACCATTGCCCCAGATACTGACACCCCTTGTGCTTAGAGGAAGCCGTTCATTACCAGCACTTTCCCAGTGACAGCATTTTCCAAAAAGTGTAAAGGAAGGAAAGAAGAAAAATAGCCATGGACTTCCTTTCAGGTGACAACTCGCAAATAGCAGAGGTGAGCGACCCTGGCAGCCCTCTGCTGATGTATACACATGTGGAGGCCCCGGCACATGTATGGCCAGTGCTCTGCTCTACCTAAATAGTTTTCAAAGCTTCTGAGCACTGCTCGTTACTGCCTGTCACTGCCTACTGTCGCCTGCTTCAAGTATGTGGACTCTGAAGGCCTAGCTTTGGCAGCACACAGCGCTAGGAGCAGCATACTCACCATCTTTTAAAAATAACACAATGCACGCCTCACACCTTCGCTTGAAAGATATCTAAGTGCTTTATAAATATACATGAAGCAATCCCCAGTGATGTGCCAGAGATGTTCTATAGACTGTGCTGAGGCATGTTCCCAAGAGTGAGGATCTGCAGAGGCAATTCACAATAAAGAAGCATTATTATTGTCTGTTCTTCCCAGTTCACCTTGAGAAATAAGATGTAAATACTGTAATGGCACCTCTGTCTGTGTCGTTTGGGCAAAGCAGTCAGCCTCAGAACAGCACAGTAAGGAAAGGAGTATTTAAATGCAGCTCCCAAATTATATTATCTCTTATGAAGACACAGCCCATTGATTTTTCTGCATGTATAATGACTTCTATTGCTCCTCAATGTACGCTAAATCACATTCCTGCCTCTGCTGATTAGCAGAGACTTCATATGAGAGCTTATACTCAACATGCTATTGCACAAACCCAGAATTATAAACAAAATTAGTTTACAAATCATGGTATCAAGTAGTTTGGCACCTACCTATCCAGCACCTACCTATCCTACCTATGCAGATACTCTGTATCTGCAGTTAGAAGGTGTTAAATAGGGCAGAGTTCTGAATTTGGAGAGCCTGATGTGATCAAATTGAGAGCAATCTGTTTTGTGACTATGCAGTCAAGTGTGTGAGCCTGGCAGGAGGAGATTAAACAAGATTGGGGTGTAAATTTACATTAGTTGAAAGTATAAATCAGGCCTTAGACACGTTAGGCTGACACTAGGCCTGTAAATAATGACACAAGCACAATAAACGGACTCTTGGCAGGAAGCTGCCCTTAGGACACAATGGTAGAGACTCGTGAGATTTGATGAAGGAATAGAAAATAACCAAAAAGGGATGGGAAAGGCTATCAGTCCACAGTATGTATAAAACAGGGAACTATACAAATCAGAACAACCTTGAGGCATGCAGGCCTCTCTGATCTTTCTCAGATTCTCAGCTGCCCACATTCCACTTGCAAAGTCGTAAATAATGAAACGAAGGTTCTGAAGCACTTCAACAACAAAGCAGTTTCCAGGTATTCTATCAGCAAGAGTACTTTCCAGTGTTTATCACAGAGATAGAACAGCAAAAACATTGTGCAGGCCTAATCTCATTGGCCACTCCATCAAAACCAAAACCAGTCTCGTCTATCCCTCAACTTCTCTAAGTTAACTGCTTTACTCTACATTGGCACTTCTGAGTCCTCTTCTGAGACAGAGAGCTCCAGAATCTTCCCAGTTAGTCAAAACACTGCTGTCTAGGATGCTAGGATGTGGATACAATGTCTAACTAAATAAGATGCTTTTTACTTTTTTCCCTCGGAGATTCATATGGGATTTTTGTCCTCTCCAAACTCAAGATGATAACCACAGAGTTTATTTGGTCAGCACCACTGAGGAAGAAGGCCTTTGACTGGTTTGGGAATAGGTTCCAGGTTGCTACGCAGTCACTGAGGGATGAATAGTAGCTCACAAAGACTTTCAGTCCAGACCCATGTTCACATTAGTAAGTGAACTGAAGTGAAAGGACATCTGCACAAGAGGGAAACAGAGAGGAAACAAGCACTAGAAATATTTGTGCTTATCCACACATCCATAGGAGCTGGTGTCCCTATGGCTTGCTGCTTCCACAACTCAGGCCACTCAGTATGCCCAGCATGGCCTAGAGTGTCAAATGAATAACTGCAGAATGAAGGGACTACAAACTCTGCTTCCAGTGTGTTTTGGTCAAGTCTACCCAACATGCCAAGACTTTTCTCCTGTAAGCAGTCTGACTCTGTCTCTACCCCTCCTCCTCAACAGATCTGTTACTTGCCAGGCTCTACTGATCAGTTTTTTGTCTCTTCCTTTTCAGCCACTTGTACTGGTCCTTACAGCCCCTTGGTAGTAATCCAGAAAAAAAGTCTCCATCTTGCTTTCTGGCATGCTTTCTGGAGCACCAAGAGCACACAAAACAGTCTTTCTGCTCTGCCTCTGTGCCTAGCGCTCCAGCATTCTCAAGCAGCCACCTCTGAACTGCTTAGCTTCTGAAGTCGTGGTCTGAAGCATGCCTCGGTGCCAATTTTCTAAATCTCTCTACTGGCTACATGTGCCTGTCAAACTTCAAGAGTTGCTAAGCAGGCCAAATAGAGGCAATTTATCTTGGAAAAATAGCAAAAGGCATGCCCCTGACATTATGGCATCCCATTGCGAAATCACAAACATGGAAACACCAAAGCTTCTCAGCAAAACCTCCAAAAGCATTTTATTTCTTTTTAATGCAGTGTAGACAAAGCAACAATTTCAATATCAACTCTTGGCAATGACTGAACTACTCTAGGCAAGTTTTCCCCAAAAACATCAATCTGAAGTGGCTAATTGACCCACAAAATGCCTACTAAAATGGTTCAAGATTGGCAAAACCAAGTAAAAAATGATAGGTCTAAACTCTGGACAATGCAGGAGGCCTACCTATGCTATTTATGTGCATGTAAATACTCGTGCATGTGACAAGAGAGACTAATTAATTTTTCAGTACTATCCTATTCTAGCACCAATTGGTGCTAAATTCACTAGTTTGGCATCAAACAGTCTCCTGGGATAGCAAGAAAGGTTGGAGCACATCCAGGTTTCACCTCCACTGGCTGTCAGGATGCTCACAAAGATGTGTATTCAGAGGTAAGATATGCTGCCAATGCCAACAATTTAGAAGTAGCTGAAGTGCCCCAAAAGCTAAGAAGAACTGTTTGGAAAAACAGAGAGGTTCAACACACTGTTAGCTTTTTTTAAAGTTATGCAAAAATGTAACGTTTTTCTCTAGACAGGAACAGTTTCTGAGGAAGGGGGGAACATGATGCCTTACACCAAACATTTCCCAGATGCTGTATTGAACAATAGGCCTCTGACAAGCTATCTTAGCTGCATCCATCTGCATCCCAAATGTGAAACACTGGCACAAGTGAAAATTCAACTAAAGCCTCTTTTGCTCACACCCAGAATCTACATGATGTCTCACAAACCCAGGCATGCAGCCACCACAGCCATGTGCTTGTGCAGCCCCCACTACACTCTTCCATTTCTCTCTGGATGAGGAAAGGTTTATAGCTGGAATGACTCGTGACTGGTTAAGACAAAGATTTTGAGTAGGGGAGAGATTCTTCCTGCTGTCCTCCTCCCATGGATTTAACATTTGTCCTTTCCTCAAACAAGGTGTTGCTCTCACTATACAGAGAATGACCTAGCAGAGGTACAAACTTTGCTGCACTCCCAGAGACGCCTTGTTCTCTCACGTTCTCTTACTCAGGTGGGACCGTGTATCCAGCTGCATCCAGCTTAACTCCCAAATCACCCTTAGGAGGTAATGGGCAGGCTGTCAGGAGGAGGCTGTGGAGCAAGCCACACGTGCATGTGTTTCTGACTGCCACCTGCACAGGCGTCATGCATTTAGCTACTATCATAGCTCCCAGCAGATCCAGACCGGGAATTCCTCTCTCTAGCAGCCCTGTTGTGACAGTATTTGCAAGGAAAGCTGGCGTTCAGCTTTGATACCTGTTAAATGTCACAACAAGTAGTGGAAATAAAAAAGCAAACTCCCCAGTCAGAGGAAGAGGGAAATTCAACTGGAGTTACACCCCTGAAACTCAGACCTCTATAGAAGGGAGACCTTGCACACTTTCCCAAGACTCCCATGCATTCACTCTCAAATCTCCCTCATCTGTCCTGTTGTGCAGTATACAAATTTATACGTCTGTTTTCCTCCTATTTATTTTGTTTAATATCCCATTTCTAAGGAGCAATTCACCGTGCATTATGCAGCAGCTGCCAGTAAGTCACTAGGATAGACAGCCTTGTTTTCCACAGCGAAGTGTGTGTAGTCAGAAAGAAATGAAGCATCTAAAAATAATGCCCTTAACACTCTACATGCAGCTGGTTTTCTCCAATTTTCCATTGGCCTGCTGCTGTATGCTGATGACAGTGTAAGAGGAGATCAGAGAGCCAGCTCAGTACTTTTCCATGGAAGGATGAAATCTCTAAGAATAACAATTTATCAGAGAAGCTGTGTCTGTTTGACCTGGCTCATTTTCAGAGATTAGAAACCAAATAACTCACAATGTATTGTGTTGACTTTGAGGGCTTTTTTTTATCTAAGAAGCAATTTTCATGTTTCATCAGTTCTCAGAGCGAGGTGGGGGAGGGAGGGAAGAATGCACATCTGTCTTCTAAAGTGGATCAGTGAGAGGATAATAACAAATAATGATAGCTTACCCACGTGAAGTGCCTTTCATCTTGAAGGATTCCAGAAATGCTGTAGTTTGTGGTCCAGTCCTGAACTGCTGAAGTCACGGCCGAATTCAGTGAGAACAAAAAGCATAACCCAAGCCAGTGCAGCATCACTGCCACCCTGCAGGTAACCAGCTAGCCTATAGCTAGAAATATATATATATATATATATATATATATTTTACTGGGGAAACAAATGCTTTTGAACTGACCAGTCATCTGCTAGTTGAATTTGTATGCTTCTGCTTTCCTGGAGCAGTAAGAGATCTTATACAGAAGCATCCAACAGCCCTGGTCTTCCACGCTGCCAGATGAGCAGGTCAGTTGAAGGGAGTGGCAGAGAGCCCTCTTGTGATGGAGGAGAGAGTCATGAAAAGGGCTTGGAAAAAACCAAACCTCTTCACGACAGTAACTGACAGACTTGTTATCATGATCTCACTGATAGAAACAGACCCTGCATCACTGGCTACACCTGTACTAATAGACTGCACAATGGTAAGGCCCATGCACTGATCCCAAGGTGAACTGGCACAGATTGGCCACATCTGTGCTATTAAACTTTCTTAGCCCACAGATCAGGATGGATGCATTCAAACTGCCTGTTAGGAATGGTCCTAATGCCACTAGCCACCAACACCCCAGGAACAATTAAATGATCAACTTAATTAAACAGCGGGGAAAATCAACTCGCAGTGCCTGGGCTCAGGCCCTTTTAGTCTTTATTTTACTAATATAGAAATAACTAGTGGCTTCAATGAAGTAGTGTCCCTTTTACTCATGGTCTGGCCTATTCCCAAAGATGTGGGTGCACATAAAGTCAGGGGCAAGCTGGAAAAGGCTTAAACTCCTTGTGGGTATTACTAGGCAAAGCCTGCCTCCATGCAAAACCAACAGAATGGAAATGAAGTGACCAAGGATGCTTTCAGATTAGGCTACTGAAATAAAGGGGCTGGACAACCCCTCTTGTGAAGACAGACTGAGAGAGTTGGGGTTGTTCAGCCTGGAGAAGAGAAGGCTTGGGTGACACCTTATAGCAGCTTTCCGGTACCTAAAGGGGGCCTACAGGAAAGCTGGAGAGGGGATGTAGTGATAGGACAAGGGGTAATGGCCTTAAACTGAAGGAGGGTAGATTCAAATTAGATGTTAGGAAGAAATTCTTCCCTGTGAGGGCACTGAGGCCCTGGCACAGGCTGCCCAGAGAAGCTGTGCCTGCCCCATTATCCCTGGCAGCGTTCAAGGCCAGGTTAGATGGGGCTTTGGGCAACCTGGGCTAGTGGAGGGTGTCCCTGCCCATGGCAGGGGGTTGGAACTAGATGGACTTTGACATTCCTTCCAACCCAAATCATTCTGTGATTCTATGAAAAAACAAAACCCATACAGCAGCAAGGAGTCAGATTCCACTGTTGGTTACCTCCACGAAATCAAAGGCATTTTCCTTTTCTGTCTCCTCCCCATCCTCCTTTGCACCATACAAAAACATTTCTATTAAGCTAATGAGATGTACATTCCAGCTCTTTCCCAACTTGATGCCTGACTACTTTGATGACTCAGAAATGCCAGGTGCAACTTCAAAGCAACAACTCAGTAGGTTATTATAATAGAATCTCCAGATTAGATCTCAAGGATACACATATTAAAAATAACGGCAAATGTGGAAGATATGAATGAGCCCCTGGAGAAATTGCTCACATTCTCAACAGAGAACTGAAATAAAACTACCTGGCTTCTGTGGTGGATAATGATATCAGGACTGCCTTCGAGGAAGCTCAGTGAAGTCCCCAGCCAACCTAGGGTGCAGGGGAAAGTTCTTTCCTGTCTCACTGGACATCTGTCAAACAAAATGGGATACATTTTCAAGGACTCTGCCAAATTTAGACATTGTGTACTCCTGCCTGCCTGTCATGACCAGTCTGGAGGTCATGCTAGAAGAAATAGTTCTCACAGCACAAAACCAAGTGAAGCAGATTGCATAGCAACCTACTCTCTTCAAGTGTAATACAAGCTTCTCCATTCCCTCCAGGAAAATCCTGTCTACGTGCTATGATGCCACATCCCATCTCGAGTGCTAAATTTGTCCAATGCACAACATCTGGGAGATATTCACATGCACACGAAGAGCCCTGTCCTGCGACACAGAGGGAGGAGCCATGAGGAACCACACTTGCCCTGAATGTTTGCCAGGCAAAATAGCACAGGATACTATATATAAAAAGGTGCAATTTAGAGGCACAAATCCACTCGTCCTGAAGGCAATGGCAAGTTTACCATCTGCTGCAACCACTGATCCTTCAGGAGACCCTCAGAAGAGGCAGCAGCGAAGCTTTGTCATTGCATTGCCAGCAGAAGCGCAACAACATGGTGGTAATACATGGAGCAGGTGGCCAGCAGTCATTTGCACAGCTGTTGCAAATGCCTAGCAAGGATAACCCCAGTGAGAATTACTAATAAATTTAGCCCTTTGGAAAATACTTATGGCTCATATCATAGTCTGAATTTATGAGCTGGGCAGCAGTTTAATCCATTGTCATTAGGGATGTGGCTCTTTTCTCATCTAGCAGTCTCTTTCCAGATGTTTCTGTGATATTTTTACGTTAATTTTCTTTCCAATAATCTCCTTTAAGAATATGAATACATTCAGAAAAAAAAAAAAAAAAAAAAAAGAAAATATGTTGCTGGGGTGTGTGCCATATGCTGCTGTAGCATCCTCAAAAAAACTCAACTAGTCATCATGCCATGCCTGCACACAAGTCTCAGCACCATCAAGACACACTTGGACAGGAACTTAGGCTGCACTTAAGAATGACAGAACAGATCAAGATTGCTCAAGTCAGCCCAAATAATAGTCCCTTCTTTCCCCAGAAATACCTATCAGATAGCAGTTTCCTATCTTTTCTCTTAGCCTCTCTTCAGCCAATATCTATCACACTGCAGAGGCTAATCTCATAGCATGGTATGTACTCCAACTGTCCCCATGAATTTAAAGATCAGAAGTACCTAAAGAGTTAAGGTTAAGTGTCCATCAAGGTACTCTGACCCCTGTCATTTTTTGCCTCTCGTTTTGGCCTCCACAGGGTCTGCTCTCAGTACACAGTCCAGTGAAATCAAAGGAAAATTTCTGAATTTTAAGTCTTTGCTCCAGGATAGATACAAAGTGATCGAAATTGTGAGCAAGCCAGAGGGTAGTATGCTTTGAAAAAAAAGTGGTTCTTAGAACATTTAGATTTGACCATTATTTTGTTCCACTATAAAACTAGGCTAGGAAAAAGAAATGTATGTTACAATCAAATAATATTTATTTTGTTCTTTCATGTTTACAGCCTATAATAATGAACGTGTACTGCCTTGAAGGCAACTCTAATTCAAGGTAGTCTACTTCATAAATCATGGTTTCTGGGAGAGAAATAGAAAAAAGATTAACTTTGATGTCCTGTAGCCCAAAGCAGAATTGTTCATGAGATACATGCTACTACAAAGAAAGGAGCCTTCCAGGTGTTGGCAAGCTATGTATGAAAATAAAACTTTTAACATACAGTAAAACTGTTGTTGGTTATAGGAATGTTCCCATAGATTATGATGCCAGTCTGAGTGCACAGGACAGCCACAGGATGCTGAATGGTCTCCACAGCCAAACGAGGAACTGCATTTACTGTATTATACATGACTCCTGCTCTCATCTTTTCAGGAAGCTGAATTTGCCAAATATTAAACTGGCTACACTGAACTAGCTCAATGGTGAGTGTGCAGGAGGATGGGTGAAGGTGTTCTGTTGCCTGATTTTCTCCAAAGGCTGGTAGAGCAGGAACACTCCCACACTTCAGCACAGATAGCTGCCCTCCTGAAACGCAGAGGATGGCAGTCTGACCCCACTATTGTTATCAAACTGGGAAATCATTACATCTCCCCACACCTCTGTGTCCCAAACAACACTCTGTCAGCCTTGGTGATTTGGGCCATGTGTTCATTCATTCAGGGACTTTTTTCTCCAAGGTGTTTGTACAATGCCTGGCACACCAGGATCTCTAGACACTCTCGCAACACAGAAACCGAAAAGAATCATCACTGTGCCCAGAGCCTGCCAGGGCAGCTGCTGGGCTGCATCCTGGAGGCACAGTTGTGTAATGCCTCCACTTTTAAGTGTTATGACTTGAAATTTCCATTCAGAGCCCATTCAGCACCACTTGAGGGGGAACAAGAATTACTGGGTTAGACTACACTTGGAAGCTCCTAAGTAGGACACCGCTAAGGCCAAACTTTCACTCTCACTCTGAGCTCATGACTTGCAAGCTCTTGCCTCCTTACTCCAATTTTCTTCTTTTATCTTAGTTCTCACATGGAGCAGGGATCATCTGTAGCCACAAGGCTCCTTTTTCACATCTGCAGTTACCAAACTCTGCCTTCAGGTAGATAGAGTATATCTGCATGTTGCAATAGAGAATGCTGCCATTTTGCCATGCTTGCTTCTTTTTTCTGGGTAGGTCCATCCACAGTCCTCAGATTTCTCACACCTGGGAAGGCCTCTCTTCACATGTCCCACAAGGGAAAGTTGTGAAGGGTCTAAAGTTTCCTACCACTCTGGGAGGACCTCTATGCCCAAATCAGTCTTTTCACCATCCTGTCAACACACCCCCTCCTCACTTACCTATTCCTTAGCCCGGATTCAAACAGGGAAGAGGGTCAGCAGCACACGGCTTCTTTGGCCTGGTGGTGCAATCCAGAACAAAAGAATAAATGACCTTTTTTGGGAGAGAAGAGCTATGAACTTGCTTAATTCTTATGCCAGTATTACACAGTAGTTGTAGCTAACAGAAAATGCATACAATTAATTCAGAAAGTACATTCCCAAGATGGGGGGTACTTTGCTTGAAATGTTCCAGAGGTGACTGCGGAGAACAGGACTTAAATAAAGCCTCACTGAAGGTGGTATGTTCTCTCGCCATGCCTCCAAGAATCTGGAATACTGGGGAACAAATAGAGAGGATGAAAAAGGAGTGAAAGTGTCCCTGAGCCCCCATAAATCTGCCCCAGAATTGGCACAATAAGAGTATATTAAAAAACCAACATTGTTTACAAGCAGCACATGAATGGAAAAGAGGTCAAAAATAACCCCACAGAAAGAGAGATGTGACAAAATGCCTACCCAGACGTGGTCTGTAGGCATGTCTTTGCTCTGACTGCTTAACAGATAAAAATACGTGAAAATCACCTGATTTCTTAATTAGGCAGCAGAAAGATAACTTGGCCCAATTCTGTAACCCTGAGCAGGAGGTCATTTCTGGTGAAGACAGTCTAGTGGAGTAGGCTGAGCTCCCTTTGCCTTTTTCAAGGCCTATGACATTCATTCGCAGGACTATTATCCCCTAATTAAATACTTCAGCTATTTCCCCCCGCACCCTCACGATCCACAGCAGTGCCAGAGCTTGGCAATCGTGTGCAACTGCAATAACAAACCAGCAAATTCACAATGGAAGCGAACCATTTCAATTAAGAGTCAGATTTCATTTTTAAGCATCCAAGAACGTTTTTAACCAGAAGCCAAAGGAACCATTTTCCTACAAATTAGGAATCTGCCTACTAAATGAGAAGTAGCATAGGGCTGGTACAAGATATCCTTTATTGCAGAAAATTTGGTGGAATATTCCACTGTTATATTATTGTTGGTTACAAAACAAAGAAAAAAGAGAACAAGAGAAAACTTTCAGAGAATGAAGTGTCCAAACATCAGTTTCAGCTGTGCTTGTGCAACTCCAGTGAGGCCCGGAAAACTCAGGGACATGGTACAGGATTTAGACTATACAGTGTAGTGACGATCTCTTAAAGGCCTAAGAGGTATGCATCTCACTGGATGGACAAATTTCTGGACTAGAGCACCTAGGAGAAAAGGGGGTTGAGGGGAGACCTAATTGCTCTCACAACTACCTGAAAGGAGGGTATGGAGAGGCAGGGGCTGAGCTTTTCTCCCTAGTGACAAGTGATAGGACAAGAGGAAATAGCATCAACTTACGCCAGGGGAGATTTAGATTGGATATTAGGAAAACCTTCTTCCCAGAGAGGGTTGTTAGGCATTGGAACAGCTTCCCAGGGAGGTGGTGGAGTCTCCATCCCTGAAGGTATTTAAAAGACGGTTAGATGTGGTGCTTGGACACATGGTTTAGTGGTGGTTAGCAGGTTAGGGTGATGGTTGGACTTGATAATCTAAAGGGTCCCTTCCAACCAAGACAATTCTGTGATTCTATCATTATAGAAAGGAAAGGCAGGAATAAACATGGAGATTCATCTGTTCTCTATCAGGTAGACCTATGAGACACAAATAAGGGAAAAGATGGCTTTGTTGGACATCAGGTTAAAAACAGAGCTTAAAAAAATGAGACCAATATCATGTTAGAAAGACCACCAAAAAATGGAGGGGAAATTTTTTCTTGAACAAATATAAGAAGGACCCAAAGAAAATATCTGAAGGTACATGGGCATCTCTTGGACAAACAGTTCAGTGGGAAAATGTCTACGACATGCTGAGTGCAGTTTTTTCTATTTTAGGTGGAGGAAGATGGTCAGCTTTGACTACGCCTTTTGTCCAATTCCAACTGATTGACGAGTGACAAATTGAGAGATAATTTGAATGAAGTGGCAGAGTTCAGTATTCTAAGAAAAAGGAAACATGAGAGCGGCAGAAAAGGAATAATAGATCTCAGGAGATCAGACTTCACCAGCTGAGCAAGTGTCTGGTAGAGTCTTCTAGGAAGATAATTGGGGAGAGCTGTGAGTTAGTACTAAAGGATACTAAATGGAACGTGCAGTGGCAAACCACAAGATTGAAAAGAAAGGTCTTGATGCAACCTCTGAGCCTGCAATGCTGAGTTCCTCAGTGACCAGAATATTAAAAAAAAAAAGAGCTTGTGCAAAATAATGAAAGCAAAAGCACGTAACTAAGGATGAGTGAATTGGAATAGATAAAGCACAAGGAATAAAAATGAATGACAAGGGATATAAAGGCGATTAGAGATAAATTAGAGGAGTAAAAGTGGTGTTTTTCCAAGCAGCAATGGAGAAGAGCTCACAAAGGTGTACAGTATATGATAATGCACTTCTTTCTGTATTCACAAAAAAAAAAAGTTAACTTAGTATTAACAAAGAAATAGCAAGATAGGCCACAGTGTTGAAAACACAGGTTAAAAATATTTCATTAAATTAAAGATGTTCAAACCACCAGGGTTTGAGGAAATCCTCCCTCACATGGCAAGGAGCTAGCTACAGTAATCTGAGAACCTTGAGTACTTGCCTTGAATGGCTGGTAGACCGAGAACGTAGTACTTCTCTTTAAAGAGGATGGGAGAATTTCAGATCTGTTAACAAAACAGGAATCCCTGGGAACCAGAAACTCTTATTAAATAAAACTACAATTTTTTCAAGTACCAGAAGATTATAAAAAATAATTACACTAGGCTTGTCAAGAACAAGTTGTGCCAGACTAATACAACTCCCTCCTTAGAAAAGATGACAAATGTAGTGGATTCAGGGACATTATGGTACAAAGTGCTGTTTGGCCACTGGATGCTGACTTACATTCTCTTCAACAAGCTATAGTCTAGGTCTAACACTGGGCCTGTCTGGTGGGACTTCTCAAAGAGGAGAGAACAAAGCACAAGGCCCCTTGCAAACCTTGCTATGGCATGGGTATGAGGTGGTTGCTGTCTGACGATGCTGAAGTCAAATTTTCTGAGAGGTGCTGCTTGAAGTCTGCAGTTCTCCTACTCTAACCTCATAGAAACACTCAGGTTTTTAACTGAAAACACAGCAGAGGTAATATTAAAGGAGGGCTCCTCAAGAACCAGGTGCTGGTCCCGCATACTACAGGGAATGGGATTTCCTGCCTTTGACAAAACCATCACACTTGGGTTAACAACTCCTCTACTTAGCAAAGAAGAGCAGAAAGGGGAGTAAAGCTAATTAGAATATAATAATCTACACATTCCCTGTTGCAGGACAGGGAGGAGACTAAAAGACCTGTCAAGGTGCTGCTCAGCTCACTATTTCTAAGATATTAAAATATTTTTTTCCTTCACTGTTACGGAGCTTTTTTAACTTTCCATAGAAAAATACCTTCTTTATCATTGATGCCAGCTGAATAGTGTCTGTGTTCCTCTTCACTTTGCATTGGCTCAGGTTACTCTCAGCAACAGACCATAGCCAGGCATTCAGTTGAGTTAGAAGACAGACGTCCTTTTAGGTGCTTATACATCTTTGCTTCTGCAGTAGGGAAGCTGGGAAGCTAGTGAAAGAGTGCTTGAAGTGTAGTGGGTAAAGCCATTATACGACATGAAGGGGAGATTCTGACTATGCCAAGACAAGCACGGGGCTCTAGTATGAAAAGAAGAGAAGTTAAGGGAGGAATGATGATGCTGTGGGAGGAGGATGCCTTGCAAGACACAAAAATGACAGAAATGGTAGAGCATTCAAGAGGATGAGTAGGGAAAGACAGCCAGCAGACACACATTCCTACGGAGGAAACAATTTTGGAAACCTCATTTAACTATTCATGCAACCTTCCTTCTCTTTCTCTCACATGTAGAAAAACACACGCATGGTGCTCAGAGAAATATTTTATCCAACTTATGTATGTTAACAAATACACACAGATAATCTCACATATCCCCATGGTCCCAGAATATGTCTTACTCATATTCTTTATCTAACCTGCTGTTGGTCAGAGCGTGAGACCAACATAGGATACCTTAAAGCATCAAACTTCGAAGCTGGTATCCTTGGGCATACCATATGGTCAGGGGACAGATAGAGGTTTCTCCAGGAGGAAATTGAGAGCAAGAGCCCGATTTACACATCCAGAACCATGCTGTGTAGCAGGTTTTCTCTCTGGATTACACAGCATAGGAGCCATCCTTCTGAATTAGATACCTAAAATTAGTGCAAGTATGAACTAATGTGTTTCAATAGAACAAAATATGTGATTGCTTTCAGAACACACCTGGAAGTTCAGGTCATTTTTACTTAAGAAACATATGAATATTTAAATTCATTTACAGTCTTCCACAGAATTTTTCAAACCTTCACCACAAAATTGAAGCCCTTCCACAAGCTATTTTCCAGTTTTCTACAATAAAAAGATACAACACCAAAAATTCAGCCAGTCAGATGACAACTAGCCAGTTTGTTTAAGTTTAGGTTGCCAGGCACAGGAAGATTTTTTAGCTCTCGGTTTTCCTAATGGAAGACATGAAAATGTAATTAAAGCCAGATATTTTTACCAAGGAAATTTCCATTTTAAGAGCCATTTCAAGTTAAAATTTCCACTGAAAAGACATTCTAAAGAGATTTCTACCCAAGGCAATTGTGCAATATAAATATCTAGACTGAATAGGAGAGAACAAAGTAGATGTTTTGATTTGGCAACAATCCTAAACACGAGTAAACTCTGACCATACAAGTAGTTCTGCTGAGGACACCCACTGCAGGACCTTGCAGTTGTTACACTAGATAATCAAAACACAGGCACAAACATCTCTTGCATTTGCTGTACTTGGAAATTGCCAATTCTTGTGTTTAAAATGCTGCTTGGGCTGACAGTTGCACACGAGCTCATCTGGTGGCCAGTTACTCGTCTAAGATGCTGAATCTTCTCTAAGACCTGAGAAAAGGACAGTCATAGATTTAGGCTGTCACTCAGTGACACGCTTTCTCAAGACAGACTAATGTACTGAATAAATGAGGAGCCTTCTGTGAAAAATACACATTTATTTTATTAGACAGACAGATAATGTTTGGAGGGTGTTAAGAAGGTAGATTAATTGCTTTGCAGTGGGAATTAGTAACCAATTCATTGGTGAAAAAGTTATTTTATTGTGAAGAAGAGCGACTGAATTAGGATAATTCACATCATTTTCATTAGTAAAGATGTTTTCAGTCTGAATAGAGATGTTTTTGTAGCCAGTAAGAACATCATGTGCATATAAAGAAGCAAAGTTTCAGCAATTCTAACTTTAGTTCTGGAACAATAAAAGCTGAATAGCTAGTTGGTCAAAGATATTCTTTAGATTCATGTTAGACCCATCATTCTGTGTTCTGCTGTATTTCACATGGACTGTGACTACCACAGGCAGAAAGGCCAGTCGACATCTGGATTAATCAGTAAAAACAAAAGAGAAAAATATACTTCAGAGCTGGACTTTGCTATTTGTTAATGCCAGCATGCAGGCTTGGGGGTGTCGCAGAAAACGCACTTTGTATTTCCCTCTATGACAGATGCATTCTCATTTATTTGTACTGGATATTATCACACATCCATCCAGTTATGATGTAGTCAGGGCAGTGGGTGTGTAACAACATGCTAAGGTATCCCAGAGACCCACAAATAAATCTGAGTCGGTGCGAGTATTGTGCTTCTCTAAACAAGGTTACCAACATGGTGCCTACCAACAGAGGTACCTGGAGACACAGCACTCAGCAGTGCAGCTGCTTCATGTCTGGGTACTGGGCTCTGCAGTGGGATTCCCAGCACTGAGCTAGGCAGCCAAGCTCGTTACAGTGTGCCTAGGGATCTGCCAACACAAAGGGATTCGCAAGAGGCAGTTCAATGGACAACAGATGCTTCAGATGGCTCAGAGGAAGCGACAAGGGCATACATTCAAATACTACACCCACCCCAAGGCTCAGCGGCCTTACTCTGAGCTGTAGGAAGAACTTGCCTCCATGCCACTCCACTCTGAACCCTCCCCCATTCTGAAGCACCTCAGCATTTTCTTTCAGGGCTAACCCACTCCTGTCCTGCATGGATTACCACTGCCATCCCAGCCAATAAGAGGAAATGATGGGCCATTCATCAAGGGGTTTGAGGCCAGTTCCCTTTTCTGGTGAGATTCACACCTCTCTCTCACACGAGCATACCAGGCTAGTTTCTTCCACCACGTGGCTTTTCCTTTCAAGGGATAAACAAATAAATAAAAGGCTTGATTCAGGTATAGTCCAGTCCCACAACAGAGCATTGGGTCTGGTTTAAAGCCCTCTCCTTCCCACCTGTAAAATACAATAGGGTTTCCCTAGCTCTCAGCTCTCTAAAGGATGTGGTTAGAGCCTGTAACTATCAAGAAGCAATCCACCACTGACTGTCAGTGAAAGGTAGGGGTTTGAATAGCAGAGAGAAAATCAGAGAGAAAAATTTTTCAGGTTGCTGCTCAGTGACAAGCAGACTCCTGAAGGCACCTCAGTTGGCACCTCAGCGATGTCTGAGACAGCCTAAAGAGTTCCACTCATAATAGAACAGGTGAACTAAGTAAACTGAAGTCTAGAAAACACAGAGGAAGAAATAACCCACCAAGACCAGTACACTTGAAGAAACTTCCTGAAATATATTTTAGGGAGTTACAAAATCTGAAAGGCTTCCAAAATGCAGAATATCATTATAAAGTTATAAGACAGTAACTGAGAAGAAAATCCTACACACAGGACTCTGACCCCAGAAATCACGCTTCCAGGAGGTAGGCTGCCTGATGAAATCTGTGCTTAGGCAGGCTCTTTTTTCATTTGCGTGGCTTTTCTGCAGACACTCTGTTGAAGATCAGAGGAACAGGATCAGCAAACAGCTACCCTGGAAGATGTCTTCTAAAGAGAGCCAGGAAGGAGGAACAGCACAGATGGAGCCCTGGGAGACTGAGTTTCTAGTTATGTGTAGTGTCTAGGGAGAATTAGGATGAAGAGTCTAGATACAGCTAGACTGCAGGGCTGGTTGGACTGATACAAGGAGACATCCCACAGAAGACACAATGCTGGATACAGCTCAGATTGATACAACTAGTCCACAGGGGTTTAAAGTAGCAGGCTGGTGGGTGTCCATCCAAAGGTGCCTCTCTGCACCAACAGATCAGCAGACATGAAAACCACAGATATCTGGCTCAGATATCTGCTAAATTTCCATCTCCACATGACCTCCTTAGCATGAAGCTGAATAATTGCTGATACACTATTAGACAGGGACTGAAGGTTTCTTTGCCATTTAAGAAAAACTCTGGACTGACCCAGGTTAACTCAAAGACATTTGGACCTTTTGGAATTTCTTTTAGATATTTCTGCAAAGGGACCTGATTTTTAAATCTTTAAATTATTAAAAAATTATCATCAAGCCAGAAACATCAGACGAATGGAAAAGCTGTGATTTAACATCTTGAGTAAGAGTGATCTGATGTCTGAATCTCTCTTATGATGCCATGCCCCTAGCTCTTCAGCCCCTCAACCTGCATTTCAGAGAGCAGAAAAACAACAGCTTCTGACCGCAAAGAGGAATAACTACCACTGCAGCACTGGTCCTTTCCATGCTGGAGGACACATCACAGCTCTGAAAACTAGGTTAACAACTGCGTGCACTTTTAGCACAAAGCAAGGCCATGCCAAAGGGGAAACAATCAATAGAATTGGCTTCTGTCTTTATAAATGGCTGATAATTGATTACTTAAGTCTGATACTACTCTCACAGATTTCAGTCACAAATCTCTATCTGTTTGCATGAAATGAGAGGAAACCTTGGGAACTCAGTAAGGTTTATGTACTAGTGTGCACCAAACCAGCGAAGTGGACCTAGCAAACAAGTTGAGAAAAATAAAGCTGCATTCAGGATTGGATTGGATTGCTTGCCCTCATTTTTACTTAGAGGCGCACAAAGAATACCCAAAGGATTAGCCAGTTGGATGGTTAAAGGCTCCAGTGCCCTGCCAATGCTAGTTCTCCCACTGTTACTGTCTCTGCCAGCAGCCTAATGAGGGGAGATTTCCTCAAGTATGCTACTGTAGACACAACCACAGTGTAAATAGTTGGGCTGCTGCTTCTCCAGGAAAGCCAGCCATGCCAAGAACTGTCAAACAGCAGCAACCAAGGTGGATGGCTTTCTGCTCCCTCTTGTTCACAGCACTGATGGACGAGGTGCAGAGGTTAAGCAGGTCTGTCACAGGGCTCACGTTGTTGTAAGCAAACATTTTGCTCTCATTCAAAATAACTGAATGTTGTGGTTCAGCCCCAGGCAGCAGCTGAGCACCCCACGCTGCTCAAACACCCCTCCTCTGGGAGGAGAACAGACAAAGCCCCATGGATTGGGATAAGGATGGTTACTGACACAGCATCACAAGGGGAACAACAACAGAGCCTGGGACAGAACACACACACATGGTGATAACACAGAGCATTTTACCGACCCGATGACTAACTGACTGCACTCAGACTGTCCCAGAGCCACAGGGGGCCAGCCCTTCCTGACCAGCCCCTTTTATGGGGGCTTGATGTCATGTGGTGTGGAAATAGCCTGGGCCAGCTCAGCTCACTTGTGCTGGCTGCTCTGGCCTGGCCAGAACCAGGACATTGAAACAACCGAAAAGAAATGAAAACAAATTAAAAAAGAACTGCATTAACATAATATAAGCACCTCACACTTAAAAATCATACACAAGTACATACATAATTGCAGCAACCACAGGAACAGAGAAGTAGCTTTTGGGTAGCCAGACCCTTTGCTCTCCTGTTCCATCTACTCTTCAGCCTCTCCAGAAGATGTAGAATCCTAAGAGGATAGACTAAGGCTAAGTACAGGGAAAGAGTGTAAGAGACAGACAGAGACTCATCTACCTTCAAATCAGCCTCTTACCATAAAGACCTTTCACAGCGTTGCTCCAAGTTTCAGCTTTCCTCACATTTAAAAGTTTGCATTTAGCAGAAACTTCTCCCTGCCCTGTTCTACAAAGCAGCAGCGTTGCCTTCCTGCTTAGCAGTCTTGAAAAGTGCCAGGTTAAGCATTCTAGAAGCTGGAGTTGTCCATGGAGCCATAGACCAAAACCACATCTGGCTCGGAATTCTCCTAAATTTGTGTCTCCCCATGAACTCCTCAGCACAAAAGAGAATATTTGGTGATGCACTATCAGACAGGCACTAATGGTTTCTTTGCCATGTAAGAAAAACTCTGTTTACAGATGCGACAGAAGATAAATGACCTGCTTTTCATTTCCAAGAAGGCTGCTTTATACATCTCTAGTAGTCTAATAGGGGCTTAAGTATAGTTTACACCAACTAGTTTCTACCAGATGACACGGAAGCATTAATATACACGAGAAGCAGGTCTCCCCCTCTATTTTCTGTTTGCACAAGAAAATTATTACTTTTATGTTTGCTTGCAGTAAATGCCAAGGATTATAATGTAAATAGACAGGGCAGTAGGAAAGTACTTAGGGAAGATGTAGCAAATTCATTGTTTGCAGTGATTCCACTAAGTTCAAAAACAGACCTAGCAATTAATTTGCTTTGATAGAATCATGTTTTTTGTTACACTGTTCCACATATTTAATTAAGTACTAATCCATCTCCAAGAAACCAGAGTAAGCTAAACTAGAGAGCCATTACCTAAAAACATGACTAGGAGCCAAGCATTTGAAATTCATTTATTGATACAAAACATAAGGCAGACTTCCAGCACAAGCAGTCCCCCGGGTTTAATCTTAAGATCTATAATGAAAAATCTCTTCTCTTTACCACTGTAGTCTTTCATCTCTTCCCAGGAGGGGAAGAATCATCTTCCCAAACCCTCCCTTGCGGTCCTAATTGTCAAAAGGGAGTTTTTCTGTTACTGCAGCACTGCAAGGCTAATGAATTTACTGAAGTAAAGATTGTATCTGACAAAGACCAACTACTGAACTACAGCAGTGTACCGACTCCCAGCCATGTGTTCTGGGCAAATCAGCTCCAGTCAACCCAGCATCACAGGTTAGTTTTCACAAAAGCAGAGTTTGTGACTAGCTCAAGAGACACTGTGAGATAAGAAAAGTTTTATATAGGGAAGAGAGTTGCTCCTCACCAGGAACTGAATACAGACTGATGCCTAAATCAGGGCTGGGGGATTCGCCAGCAAATTGGCACACTTTCAGAGAAGAAGACTTTTCTCTCACAGGTAGGATGGAGTGGATTTTGGTTTACCTCAGCTTGTGGAGAAGGTGGGCTGCTGGGGTTGGGCTAAGTTGACACTGTGGACTTGCACAGGGCCAGCTGAGATGGTCAGGATGGTGAGGAGATGTGACCTCCAACTATATAGCTTCAGTTGCTGCAAGCCCAGCTGTTGGACCTAATTATCCTGGCAAAACTGGGCTCCTCCTAATATGATCAGTTTCCCTTGATGGGGGAAAGCTTGTGGCTGAAATACTTAGCACAGTTACAAACAGCCATATTTAGATGCACCCTGAATGAAATGCTTGCTGTTCTGCAGCATTCCTTTACTGTTGGGATTTTTCTTGTCCAAGATGGTTTGGTCAAAAGGCATACATTTACAAAGCCTCACAGTCAATCCAAAGCTTGCTTTCTCAGGAACTAAAACATTTTGGAGGGAAATTACAAATATGTGTGCCATTAGGACAGTATTTTCTGCCCCACAAGCCTCTCCAAGCCCAGCAAGTGTTGCCCTAGGCCAGCAGCCAGCCCAAGACACTAGCCTCCTCAGCAAACTGAAAGCCAGTTCTCAGCACCAGCTCGAGACTACAAGGGAACCAAGAAATGAGGGTTTAAAGTAACAGAGTAGAAGTGGAAAAGAGAGATTGTCTCAGTCTTTAAGGCTACCAAGAGACCTGCAGAGTCCATTGAGTCATCTTTGTACGACTGTAGTTAGCAAAACAGAGTATGACTTACAGGTATATTTATGCTATGACTTTGTGCTGCAGTAACGCAGAAAACTAATGAGTAAAGCTTTCAGGACTGAGTCTGTATTATACTAGTAAAAGAGAAACCACTTAGCACTGTTCAAGACTACCAGCTTTCGTGGTACACAAAAGGTACACATTATCTTACATTTTTGCCCTCTCCTTGATAATACCTGATAAATTTAAGTGAGCTCTACAGACACAAATACTTCAAACCAAACCAGTTTGTGGAAGTACACAGCACAGTAACTGATGAGAAGACTGGACTGTCACTGTTCCACGATGTCCAGTCACCTGAAGTTCAGCAAGGGGCTAATTCCCCTAAATGAACACATTTTTCATAACACCTTGGTGATTCAGATTCCTAAGCTGTTTCCATCCAGGACAAAAGATATTTAAATATAACAGGACATAAATGTTTCAAGGTCAGAAGTCCCCCCTGGGGACTTCCACACTGGGATGCTGATTACTGAGCTGCTAAGTCACTGAGTGGAAGCTGTAATGCTGTGAGCACTGAGCCCTTCAGGGAAGAGCTGCTTCCATCTACACAGAAATGAATGCAACAAGCAAGGAGCTCCCTAAGCCAGCCAACAGTGAAGTTCCAAGGACTAGCAAATTCCTTAAATCTGCCAAGAAAGAAAGTGCCTACATCCTATTTTCACCCAATAGTTCTTTTGTTACTGCACTCCTCCAGGCCATGGAGTTGGTACCCACTTAAAGTTGAGTCAAGTATCTCCATTTTTGGCTTGGATTGCTAATATTGCTGTTATACAGCTGTATCTAGCCCTTGCTACCAAAATAGCTTTAAAATCCAGACCTTACAATCCAAAGTTTCTTAGAAGTTAACAAAACTATAATTCCTGTATCCTCTTTGAAGACAATTATTTTAAAGTTAAATTCTTTGAACAGAAATTAAATCATTTAATCCGTGATAAACACCTAGATGTCCCCTCTGAAAAGCATATAACTACAGGGATACCTTTGGGTACTCCATCCTATTTTAAACTATTTTTGAAGGAATGATTCACAATTTTGGATAAGTACATAGCTCTTAAATGTTTGCAGAGCTGCTAAGCTCAAGAGACTCAAAAAGAAATTAATTTTCTAACAACAGGATTGTCTGAATGAAGGTGCAGTCAGACTCATCAGTGCACAACTGCTGAACTAGACAGGTCTGATATATGCACCCGGGTAGAGCCTGACACAATGGCAATGGGATTTGGAACGTGAGGTTCGGCTCCTTGTTACTCTGTGCTGTCTGGCAACCAGCGTTAAAGGAAGCAGAACTGGAGTGTTTTCTCTGAGCTTCTTGTATTTGCTGATAGCCCAGATATAGGAAAGAGAGGCGTCAAAGAGTAAGGAAGGCCAAAATCCCCCCATCCACAGCCACACACACATTTGGAATGCAGCTCAGCAGGGAGGCACCCAAAATCATTGTTGGAAGAACAAAGGCAAGTTTTAGATGACAGACATTTCAAACAACAGAAAAGTTTGAGGAGACCAATAAGAATAACAATTAGAATGGGAAAGGATTAAGTGGCCAACAGAAAACAACAAAAGGAAAATTAACATCTTTTCAAAAATCACAAAGCAACTTCAAAAGCAGGGTAAGAACAATGAAAACCCCAAATTATGCACAGTTTAGCAGCAAAGCTCAGAAAGAAATTAAGTGACTCCTGCAGAGAAAGGGTGTGGGGAGATCTTATAAATTTACCAAATTCCAAACAGGAAAAAAACCCCCATTCTCACACACATAGCCTGGTAGGCAGCCAGTACAACTCGGTGCCACAATTTTTGAAGGCCACATTCTAAAGTCCATTTCTAATGCTAATAGTTTTGCAAAGGGGAAAGCTAGAAAATGAAACTGTATTAGCCAACTCCAACTAGGGTTAGTAGGAACTGCCAACTGGTGACACAGCAGCACAATGTGCTCTGTCACACCTTGCTTTTGTGCAGCCATCACCTAGTCAAACTTTAATAATTTGGGATGAAAGTTTTTATGACAAGCACTAAACTCACATGGAATTCTGTCATTTGTTTTGAAACGATCAGACAAAATTTCCCAGAAGGAGATTTGGAGTTGACAAATTACCTCACCACTTAAAGCAAAACCCTTCCTCTGAAGAACTTTACTACTCCCGTATCATCCCGTACTATCCCGTATTTTAACACGTTGGAGAGAACGTGTTAAAATTTAGCAAAGGCCTAAAACTTAGCCTACCTGTGTTATGGCTTTACATTCTGCCATAAAAGTCCAAGTGAATTTAATTACAAATCTTAGAGAAACTACACTTCACTCATCTTTGGAAGAGACTTCCCCAATTTCAGCAGCTAATGATTCAGAACCTTTCTTCTTCTCCGAACCCTTTCCTTCCACGGCTCTTACTGTTTTTGTCAGGCTGTAAATAAAACCAGGGAAGACTTGTGAGCGCTGTTTTGGGCTTCTCCAGGCTGATACGAGGCTGGGCGTCAGACCTGAGAACAGGAAACTGCTTCACTACTCTTGGATGCTGCCCCTGCTGGCATCCAACAGTAGAGTGACTCAGAAGCTGAAACGAGAAAAGGGATTCAGGAGAAGAAAAAAGAGAATATTGGGATTGAGAGACAATATGAGAGAAATTGTGACAGAGAGTTGGAAGAAAGGACTGGAGCACATCAGGAAAGTTGCTCCTTGGATTAGAAGCTGGAGACAGTATGAGAAGGGGGAGCTGGAACCCTAAGGCAAAGAGCATGTGACTGGCAGCCACAAGGACGGAGGGGACAGGGGATCTGGTCCTGCTAGGGGCAAGAGCTGGAGCCATGGAAGGAAACAGAGAAACAGTTGAAGGGGAAGCCACAGAAATGGATGTGAAACTTAGAGATGAGGAAACAGACACTGGTGGCAAATGACTGGATAGACAAGCTAGGCTGGGGAGCAGCTGCTGAGAAGAAGAGGAAAAAGGGGGACTCAGATCTTACTGGTGTCTGGGCATAAACAACATTGAGAAACATAAGTCTGTTCAGGCAAAGAAACCGAGATAAGAAGTCAGGGAGGAAGGGGCTGGTAGCAGAAGAACAAGATTGAAAGGGAAGCCGAAGAAAGGAGACTGCAATGTATAATAAACAGGGGATGTAAGACAGGGCTATAGCATGGAGTCAGGCCACAAATAAAAAAACATAGGATGAGAGAGAGATATCAGGCAGAAAACTGGAGTGCTCTGTGCATCAAAAGCAATTCCTGAGGGAAGAGAAGAGAATTACAAATCTGCCAAGTGAGAGCAAGCAAGGCCACAGAATCAAAGTCAAGACCGATGAGAAGGAGAGACTGGGACAGGGCAGGAGAATGGGTCAGCAAGGAGAGGGCCCAAGGAAGGACAACAGAAAGGTGGAGAACGTGAAACAACACCAGAAGGCTGTGATGTAGCTGAGCACTGAACAGAACTGAAGGTGCTCACAGTCCACCTTTCCAGTGCACCTGTGAGACACACAGCTGCTGGTCCAGACTGGGAATAGCAGCTGCCTGCCACTCTTTGTTAGTGTAAGTATCTGCACACACCGTAAAGTTTCCCTGCATAGATGAATGCCCCAGCCTTAGCGTTCAGAGGGCTGGACACAGCATCACTTTACTTTTTTTCCCAAGCAACCAAGGAACTTGCACACAAGATGACTGTGTTCAAAACTCACAGCATTATTGCAGAACCTTTGTTTACAGATTCACAGAAGTGCAGAATGGTAAGGTTTTGAAGGGATCTCTGGAGATCATCTAGTCCAAACCCTCTGCTAAAGCAGCATCACCTAGAGCAGGCTGCACAGGACTATGTGGGTCTTGAATATTTCCAGAGAAGGAGACTCCATAACCTTCCTGGGCAGCCTGTTACCTCTCTCGTATCTATATGCTCAGATAACCACTTTTAACAACACAATCAAATGCCATTTTTCTTTCAGCTTCATGCCTCAATCCATGTGTGGAATGGGCAACACTCTTAACAAACACCTATTTGCTAGTTTGTTTTCCCATAACTATTCAGCACTGGCAAACATTATTTACAGCAAACAATTTGAATTGTCTCTGACGAGAGTCATTACCTCGCACAGTACATTTCCTTCAGCTTATAGCCTTAAATATTTCCTTACTCACTTCCTTACTGATTTCCTTTTCTGCAGCATTTACAGCGTTAGCATTTCCAAGGCCTAAAGGCTCAATAGTTTCTTCAGGAGCCCAAGAATGCAGACAGACGTTTAAATGGAGTTTTAATAATTAGGAACAGCATTGCTGGGAGTGTTTGGTATATTGCCCTACATATTTGTCTGTATTTGAATAAACACCTTTGAAAAATCTGGCTCTCTGTGCTTGCACAACATCAATTCATTTATTTTCACAACACTTCCCGGAGGGCAGGGCAGACAATATTAGTCCCTCGTTAGGAAATTGAAGCAATGAAAGTGTCTGGTCAGAGTGGGTGCCCAATTTGAAATAGGCAGGAATTGCTTTCTGTAGCATACTACTGGCAGCAGTTCTGCATGTGCCTCAAATGAGCCCCAAGGCTTGCAAGTAATTCAGGAAATAAGGAACACACCATTCATGGCCACCTGCAGTTGCATGAATGATTGTCCCAGGATCACATGGAAGCTCTGTGGCAGAGAACGTGGACAACAGCTTGAACCAGAGCAGGCCAGCGTGAGGCTTTTCTTTATCAGGCAGTTGTCTTTCCACTGCCTGCAAGCCCTTACACATATTCCTACTTCAGTGACAAGTGACAAGACTCCAGGCGGCAGCCTCCTTCGCTACACCACGATTCATCTCTGGAGGAATAATCCTGTCCTACAGACTGCATCCTGTTAAAAACCCAGTGTAATCCCACTGTATATCTAAGAAGGTAGTGCAAGCAGTGCTGAATCTGGCCTTGCCTAACTTTGGAGTGAACAGGAACCTGTGCACTTTATTCAGCTTTAATCAGTGTTTGTTTCAGAGCCATGCACCTTAGGGACTGGACAGGGGGTGAAGATCCCAGGCAGCTGGTTCTGTTGCCAGCCCTACCACCAGCCTGCAGGGCAACCGCAGCTCGGTTATCTACTTCCCCAGGTCTCCCTTTGCTCTTCTCTAAAATAGGGAGGTTAATATTGACATCAATTCTAAAACCTTTTGAGAACTATTTGAGAGTTAGGCATTATTACTGCCATTGCACACAGCAGGTTTGATGCGCAATCCATACATACGTGTATTTTGAGTGGCTGCTGAGCTGCTGGAGGTGACAGACCAGGCTGAACAGACCACTGCTCTGGTAAATCCTAAATTCAAGTCTTCAGGCAGCTCAGCAACATCATTCCATGGGCTGAGGACACAGAGACATTGGAGTTTACATCTTAATCCCACACCATATTATAAAGATGAAAGGATCTGATGGAAGGTCATAAAACAACGCAAGAAAAATCAGTGGATCAAGCTTACAATGCCAGTTTTGCTACTAACCCACTACTAACCTGAAATTTACACCATTGTTGAAATTCCCCATGACTTGTTCACAGTCAGCACAGAAGCTGTGTGCATAGCTGATCTAGATGTCAACATAGCTTTCTCGCTGTTATTTTATGCAAGACATCACATCTAAGCCAACAAGCCTGGTGTACAAAGGGAGAAGAACAAGCTCTCTGAGTTAATAAAAAACTAACATAAGCCTTGGCATTCAGAATGATTGTCTTTCTTTGATTACTGTACCATTAAACTGACATTGGAATGATGCTTGGACTGCACTTGAACTTTGTAGCCAATTGCATCAAAAACTGAGATTTGCTCTTGCTCACATTTTTGAAATGCAAAGCATCTTCAGAGAGCTTGCTTCTAACCCATCTAGTTTGCATTGTGTCATATTGTTACAGATTGGTCAGGAACAGATTTAGCTCCAAGTTTAAACATCAAGAGTAATTTAATAAAGGTATTCCCTTTGGATACTCTTTGAAAACAAGTAGGCATAAGTATGTATGATGGTATGGCTGCACTTTAGCAAACCAACAACATTTTTCTAACTTCTTCTTCTCCCTGTTATTTTTCTAGATTTCCATTTTCTAGATACAAATCATGATTAAAAAAATCATTCTGGCTGATGAGATTTAAAAGCGGGATTACAGAGAGGTCGAAAAACTCCAGTCAATTGGAGAAAATAATTCGCTACTCAACAGATTTGTGCTTTGTTGCTGATCAGAACGTAATAAACCTCACATTAATACCCACGTTACTGAGCACCATAATACCACACAAGAGCAACAAGCACACACTTGATGAGATTACAGTTCCATACATTTGGAACTAGCTAAAGGAAATACTTCTCAAACAGGTCCAGAGCCTGTCCGGGGAATTTTCCGCAACAGAAAGTAATTGTGATAAATAGCACAACCATCTCTTTGAAAAGAACAGGATGGTTTTCTGGCCATTAAGCAGCTATGCTTGTGAAGATAAGGACAAATAGAAACACTCACATTCTTTCCAAGGACAGCCTTATTTTTTCAGTCTTGTCTGTGGCCTTCAGTGACAAGAAGCAGCTCCAGAAATAAAGCACTGGTCTGTTGCTGCAGTTAAGTCCATATTCATGTCTCTAAGTAACCTACTTTAAAATTTCCATTGCCTGAGCCTGGCAGAGAGCTGGCCTAGGGCAGGATTCAGGCCTCTAGATAAGCTTTAGGTCAAGCGTGAATCAGAGGTAAAATGTTTATGGAGTTTGGGGACTGCAAATCCCAAAAGTGGTCGGATAAGAGCTCATGTAAATGTTAAATCTTACGGGATCATCTTTCTTGTAAGCCTGATGCCATCTTGGGCCATAACAGAATGTGCAAACAGCTTTAAAAGAAAATTTCTGAATACAATGCAACCCAAAACCCAGAGAGCCAAGCCTGGTGCTAGGAACCGTTATCCAGCTCTAATGCTGCTGCAAGCAGCTGATTAGCAATAGCATTGATATTGAACGTATAGCAAACAGCACTGGGCTGATAGCAAATAGCAGTCAGACCAGAGGGGCAAGGCTGAGCCTCGCCCTGCTGCCAGAGAAGGTGAGTTCACTTTGGCCAAAAGAAAGGAGGAAGAGCAAGGAAAGGGATACTGAAAGTGCAACATCTGCACACATTCACCTCAGCATCCGCAAAACAATCGCAGCAACACACTCTGTTGAGTGCAAAACAATCGCAGCAACACACTGCCAGTGATTTCTCAGCCCTGAGCTAAAGACTGCACGGGAGCTGAACAGGAGAGTTAGCCTGGCTCCCTGAACAGAACTCCCTGAACTCCTCCCCCCTCGGCTACCCCACCGCTTGGAACAAAAGCAAGCAGAAAGGTCGGAGTGGAGGCTTCCCACATGTGGGTGCAGTGCCAAGGCTCCCCCCCCCTCCCCCCGAAAAGGGTGGTCACATCCCCTGCAAACTGGCCAGCACTTCTCAGAGCCTACAACACCTCCTATCCACACCTGGGTTTTACCACCTGGTTTAGTCATTGTGAGGCCTCCAACAGCAAGGACCAAGGAGGCACACAGATGCTGTGCCACCCTAGTAACTGTATTTCCATCCCAGTGAGGATTTCTGTCATATCAGAGAGAGAGCGATTTACAGTGTTCTGTTTGTCAGAAAACACATCTATTTCTTAGCAGTATGAGGCTAATTCCCTGCCTCGCTGCCTGCAGCTAGGCTTTGCCACGTTTTACTACACTGGACTACCCATTTTGATGCACTGACAGTTTCACTTTCTCTGCACAGTGTGTGTTTTTGAACTCACTCTGCAGCACGCTGTGAAGCAGACAAGGGAGGGGAGAGTAAAGAAGGAAGGAGGGAATGTGGGAAGGTGGTTTAGCCCCATGGAAAAGTTGCACTTCCCCGGAGATTACGCTTCTGTTTTCTTAATAGTCCCAATAAGGGAATCTAAATGTTTAGCAGAGCAAATCTTAAAATAAGATTACATGTACCACGTTGTCCCAGCCAAAAACATTACCCCTGCTTAGTGGCAGCCCAGATGCACTGGCATGAGTTCACACCAACTTGCCAGGGTGCAGAAAGAAGAATAACTGTTTGTGTTGTCGGCCTGCAGCTCCTCCACTGCTCACAAGCCCCGTGAAAACCCCTCGAGGGGCTGCTCTGCATTATTTGCCTGCCACTGTAAACGCAAACGGCACTTTGTGAAAGGAGGGAAGGTCTGCTTCCCTGTTTCAGGAAATACCCATCACAAGGCAGCAGAGCCCTGCTGATTTCAACCACAGAACTGCTGCTATATGGTAGACCCAGTGTCAGTCTGTATCCCTGCCCTAAGCACCTTGCAGTTTACAGCCAGAGCCTGCCCAATAGCCCTGCGGCATTCGGCCCAGGGCACACGGGCAAACACTGGCTACTGAGATAAAACCCTCACAGCCCTTCCATGTGCCCGCACCTGAGAAGGAGGTTACCTGCCTGCCTGGCTCTCAGGAGCACATGGCGAGGTGTGCTTATAAAAGCATTTATAAAAAAATAAAGAAAGCCTGAGCAAGTTTGTAGTCCTTCTCCATTCATTTATACTCACTGGCTGCACTCACTGAATCAGACGCAGTCAGTTCCCAGCTAATTTCCCAGGTTCAGCTAGTTGAAAGCAATCCAGACTCAAGTTGTCCACTGTACCCTCACAGTTCCCACATGCAGTCTACTACATCAAGGAAGCATCCTACAATTTCATGCCAGGGAGTACAGTTTCTGGGAAAGATGCCACTAACTTCTTCTAATCAATTGTTTTAAGATGACACTACTTCACCATGGCTGAAAGTGCCACTCTTGGGGACATATGAAAATAATTCCTTCATTTTTAGGTCAAACATTGCCCTACAGCACCGCACAGCCCACATTACAAGAGAAATTGAAGTGAGAAGAGGCCCATGCTAGTATTGCGATGCCCAGAACAGAGCACAGAGCTCCTAGTGTGGTCCCATCTGGAATGTCATTTAATATCCAAGTCAATGAGGTTTTGAGTCAAGAGGATTAGCTTAATCCAACTAGTCCCCCCTCCATGGGGGTAAGGGAGGGAAGCAGTAGTTTAGGTTTCAACCTCAAGTGATACCTCATTCATTTAGAAAAACCCCCAGCTAGGAGAGAGAATGTAAGGCCTGAGATTTCTCACACACAAAAAGAAAAAAGAAAACCAGCATTAGCAAACCCTCATCCATCTGCTGTGATTGATAGCTATTTATCAGGCCATAAAGAAGGAATGAACAGACTAATTCAATTTTGCCTTAGTAAAGGCTCAGCTGTAAGGGAAACCTGAGCTTGTCATAGTTTTCCTCCTGAACAACAAGAACTATTCAGGCAAGATGGATGCTTCTGAATGCCTTGGACCTGAGGAGCAGCTTGCAGTACCTGAAGCAGCACCCCTTCCCTCTGGTGCACCCATTTGGTTAAGGAGTAAACAGGGCACACCTTATCTGCACTAGATCTCCCTGCCCACTGAGCCTTCATTAGAAGCTGGGCATATGCTAGAAAATTGGGATGGATTATGCCAGGCAGCATTCCCAGGAATTGGATCAAATGACAACACTGGCATCTAGAGAGGGCCAAGGAGGAACAGCAGGAGCCAAAATTACCCACCTTGCCCTGCAGCCCCCACTGTTTGTTAGAGCAGCAAGGCTCACCTCTGCCACAGAGCTACAGAAGGCCTTTAGCCTGGAATCAGTGAAAACACACAGAGGTGGGAAAGCACCTGAGGAACTGCCTCCTTCTGAAAGACACCTCACCTCAGGCAAACTCACCAGGACTAGGAGTTGCCAGAGCACATTTGTTCCCAGCCTAAGGGTGTTTTCATTGCAGTACAAATTTGCCGATTCAGGCCAAATCCAGAAGTTCACAGACGGTCTTTTCGGTGGCCTGCGCCTGTGGACACCAGGCCACACGTGTTCATGGAGGCGCTGTCATGCACACAAGCAGGACTTCCATTAAGCCACTGTAGGAGGAAGGCCTATGATGAGACAATTCTATTTTGATGTTAAACTGAGTTTGGGAGTCAAAACGTAGGTTTCTTTTAGACAGATGACACACTTGATTTCACAGGCTGCAAAAGGTGACTGGGAAAATGCCAGAGCTAAAAGAATCTTCCAGTAACGAATCCAGTTCTTATAATGAAACCTGCCTGCAGTTTCCCAGTTGCTGAGCACAAACAGGGTAATAACTCAGTGAATTGTTCACATATAATCAGCCATCTAATTGTGCGTGCCATGCCAGGGTGGACTGTGCAAATCCACCTGCAAAATTAATATGTGGGTTCTGAAAAGTGAATTTTAAAATGTCTATGGTGAAAGGCAGACAGCAATGTCTAGTTCCAAATGTCTTCTACGACCTTATCATGAAAATAAATGGCACTCAGTTGAGTTCTCAATCCTCTTCTGACCATTTGACTTTGAGGTGATTTTCCCTAGAAACTTAACTGCCCTCCCTTCAGTCATCCTTCACATCGCCGTGAGACCATATATAAACTTCAGAAAGGTTCTTCATCAAGGTAAAATGCACCAGCTCTGCTCTGCTCCATCTCCTGGAACGGTTCAGAAAGTCAGTCCCCTCTTTTCAGTCGTAAAGCAGCTGACAGTAATTGCTTGTTCTGTCTTGCTTCCAAGCAAATGAGAACAAGGACCTAAGGAACAATAGAGTAGAAATGACACTTGTGAAACAAGCATGTTGTAAGTCCTAGATAATCAACTATGACAAACGCATTCATAAATGTATAATTGTTACATGAAGCGGGGGGAAGGGGTGGAGAGGTACTGTGTTCAGACTCACAGACCATTGAAATTAGAGAGGGGAAAGAAACAAGCCACCTGGGGCCAACACAGAATCATCACCAATGGTAGCTCATTAATAAAAGGCCCTAAGGAAATAACATATGGCTAATCGGGAAAATTCAAGAGGCTATTCAGGCTGGACTAGCATGCAGTTGCATGCTTTGAAAACCAGTCATAATGAAAGCAATGATAAATGACTGTGAAAAACAAGAGGGAAATCAGAAGAGCCAAGATCGAGTTTGAAAAAGAAATAGCCCAAAATATTAAAACAAATGGACTAGAGGTCCTTTCAGGATTTGTCTACATTAGTGCTTCAGTTCAGATCAGGACCATGCTTTTGAAGCAAATCTCTTCATCTTCACTTAATATGCTGTGTTCATGTCTCAGAGCAGACAATCTAGATTCTTGTCAGATGAAACTAAACTTGAAGATGCACTCCAGGAATAGACTGAATGTGCTCCAGTTGCTAAGTGGTGGTCACTTTATGGGACCAGGCTAGAACAAATCTAAGCTAAAAGCCACTGGAAGCTAGTAGTGTGTGGACCCTGTGTCCTCATCAGCACCAGTCTCTCTGTTCCACAGGCCTTCTCCTGCTGGCCATCACCATATACACCAGAGGCTGTATATCCACAGCCTCTGTGTCTCTGAATCTTGAAATGAGAACCTGAAATGAAGTCTGAACCAGGAAATATGTGAAGTAACCTGGGAACTCACTAGATTGGTGAAGCTTTAGGGAAACCGTCACAACAGAGACTGTATTTCTGAGAAGATGACGGATTCCTTTGCACCCACCTTCAGCACTAAAGATGTTGCTATCCCAAATGTACATATTTAGCTCCTAAAACTGTCTGACTAGGAGATCAATGTGTCAGCAATAATGCTTTATGCTAGAGCACAGGAATGAATGTAAAAAGCACCCACTTTCTAGGTTTACCTCCATGAGTCTGAGTGAAATCAAGCCAGCTTCTGACATAAATGGCAAACTCATCAAAACCAGTCCCCATTAGAATGGCTGGGAGGATAGCAGAGTTTTTTACCTTTTTTTCAGAAAGCTGAAGAGCTGAGTTCTCACTGCTAGGCTCCACAGGTTAAAATAGTTTAAAAAGAGAACAAGATGACCCAAGAAAATCACTCAGGCATGGTCATTCCTCACAAATGTGGTTTCTGTCCTACAAAAATCATGTCACCTGTTCTCTAGAATATACTGGTAAAGGCACTGGAGAGCCATTTGACAAAGATCTGCAGGAATTTAAAGACCCCTAACAGAGGCTCTGCAGAAGCCACTACAGGCATGGGGTGAATGTGACTGAGTCACTGCAGTTCGATGAGGCAGTACTCACCAGCTGATCTGCCAAGGTTATCTGTGCCACTGTAACAGAGCAACTTTCCCTCAGGTGTCCATGCTCTGCAGACACAAAATGATCCTAGGCTACAAGACCAGGTAAACTCATGCAGCAAAAATTATCTAAAAATCAGGAAGCAATGACATGAAAACCAAGAGCCAATTTTCCTCATGACCAAAGGTGGCAATGAGACCCTTCCAGGGCCAGAGTAGGTCAGCTGTCCTGATACACAAGCACTGATGACCTGGAAAGGGAATTAAGCAGGGAGGCAGCAACATTTCCAAATGGTGTACAGTTATTTAGGTTAGTCAGGCAGTAAAATTTTCCAGAGGAATGGACAGTAGCTATATGATGCCAAGCAAAATTTAATGCTCATAAATAATGCACAGTGCAGGGGAAAACTGTCTTTCATTGTTGTGGAACACTGCCAGAACTGCATCAGCTCAGCAAAGGGCTGCATGTGCCACTTCAGATGAGCCCAGGGTACCCTGACTCAGGGTCTGAGTGCAGTCAAAGAACTAAGGTATTTTGGCTGCAGAAGAAATGGCCTGCAGAACAATGCAGAGAGATTATCATTCCAGCTTCCTACACAAGCGTAGGTGGCAGGCACAGCTGGGAAAAGGCCCTGATCACCTCATTTCAAAGTCAGCATCACAGAAGTCACTACTGATCACTGACCTCCTGTTGTCCTCTTCCATCTGCCAACTCAGACAAAATAAGCTAAGTTAATTTAAACAGTTTATACAGTAGGGTTTTGCCACCCTGGTAGACTCGCTTTGATTGGAACAGGTGAAGGAGTATTCACACAGGCAATTATGCCATCAAATCAAAGTTCTTTATGCAGTGAGGTGTGAGAAATAGCTGGGGACAAGCTTGGGGAAGTGTGAAGGGGTAAAGAATATGACAACATTTAACTGCAGCACCAGGAACAGGATGGATTGACTGTACACAAAATCTGGAAGGCAGTTCCAACGAGGCTATTTGGTTATCTAACACCATTAACTGTAAGTGCATTTAATGCGTTTTAATGTGATGGTAGATAAAATGTTTTGAGTACTGGACTTATGAATCAATCTTTCCAGGCCTAGTGTGGTAAATGTTAAGCCAAGAGGGTCCAGAAGAGTAAACTGAGAACATGTGCTCATTGAAATCTCTCCTTGGACATTCTGAAGGCCATTTGTGAGTTGTCCCAGCTGTTAGCACCCAGCAGTAAAACGCCTGTAGTCTCTAGAAACTCCAAAATGCACCTAAGGCTGCTGAAGTAACACTCTTGGCCTCTCGCCACTACGCAGGCAGGGACAGGTAGTGGCCCCAGCACTCTGAGATGAAGCTAAGCAAACGTTGTGGTCATCTTGGCAGTTGCAAGGCCTTATCTGCTTAGATCAGCAGCTCGTTTCCCATGTATACATAGGGCTTGGGCTTGTCAGCACTCTCCATTCACTCAGACTCCACCAGGCTCTACCTAACAGACATTCTGGGAGCAGTTTGAACTCATCAGGCACTGTCACAGGAGAGGGATGGAGAAAGAGTTAAAAGTAGATAGACATTTGCTATCACATGGTACTCCCACCTTTGCATTCTCAGCCCTCACGTGTTTTTGGCCACTAACGGATACATACCTTGGAATTGTTTGTTTGGGGGTGGAGGAAATGGGTGTTATGTTTATCTGTAACTGCCACCGCTCTCATTGTATGTACTTGTTCTGGTAGCTAGGAACCAGTATGCCCAGTCTTGTGTGCACAAGTAAACAAAGCTGGAAGTTACTTAGCCTGTGCTTAGATGGTTACTTTCATCCCATACAAGTCTATGCCACCACTGGCTGAGGCTTGCTTTTGCTTTTACCCCACAGGAGCACATCAGGATACTCCTGCTCACTGCCCTGGGCTTTCATGCACCAAGAAGTACGTAGCCAAACACTGATCCAGATCAGGGAACTAATTCATCTGCAAACTGATTTATTGGTTTTTTTCCTATGAGGTTGGCTTTCAGACAGTCGACCTGGCACAGCATGCAACTGCAGTGGCGTTAATGTCACAAGCATTTCAGCAGAAAGGAAAGGTGAGGGGAATGTGGTGGCCTTTCCAGCATTACCATCTGCTTATCCACAGGCTCATACTTAAGTTCTCTTGATGTCAAAAGAAAGTTAGGCATATACTTAAAACTGATCCTGTGTCTCAGATGCTATGCAGAGCTTTTAGCAGTTTTAATTTCTACCAGAAATAAAATTCTATTCTACTCAAAAAAATCTCTGCCAGCAAGCTTCACAAAAGCAAAAGTCTCCATGAATGATGATTATTGATGCTATGTGATATTTGTATAGCAGCATGACATTACAGAATACAGACAAGAAAAAGAAAATTGCCTGAGATCATCTGACGACTGTAGTTCCAACAGCATACGTTCATTTCAGAGCTGATCAAAACTCAGAACTTCTTTTCTCACTGAGGTTTGACATTTTGAAGTTTGGATTTGATCCAAGGATAAAACCAAGTCTTTCAATAATTTCTCAATAAATGGACAATCTGGAGGAAAGCAAGAATTAAGAGCAATCTGATTTCCAGAGGCAATTTCAGGACTTTGAATTTTCATTTTAAAATATATTCAGTTTTATTGAAGTTCTCTTACTTCATATTTTCCTGTTATTTCATGACTAATCAATAGAATTATGCACTGACTAATACCGACATGTCATAATATGACATATTATAATTTAAATACCCTTCTAGTCTACCAAAAAGTGGTATTTTTAAAACCATTACGGGCAGTTGCTGCCTAGTACCAATCAAAACATCTTTTTTTTCTCTCACAGGATAGTTTGATGCTTTGACACAGAAAAGAAAGGAAGATAAAATATTTCAGTCAGCACCGAGCAGAAGCTGCTCCAAATTTCCTTTAGAATAGAACAAAAAAATAAAATTTCAATGATAGAATGTTTGAACTGCATGTCATACTGTATGTACTACATCAATGCTAACAGCGCATACAATATCTAGAAATAGTTTTAAAAAATGAAAGATAACGAAAAAATATTTTGAAATGCAAAAGAACGTTACAATTATGTAAAATTAGGTTATTTTCCAAAACAAAATGTGCAGCAGGAGGAAGAGAGTAGCTATCCATTTCATCCTGTTGCAATTTTTGAGCCCAAGTCTGGCTCCATCTTACTAATGAAAGCATTTTTCTTTGAAGCTGATGTGACCGCTTCTGTGAAAACAGAAAAAAAACCCCAAACAACAAACTGGGTCAGAAAATGTCTTTCTCAAAGAGAAGAAGGTGATAACAAATATAGTATACCAAATTCTTCTATTTTTCTAACCACTTCTGTGTTACTACTAATTAACAATCACACCTTATCTCTAAGTTTTCTCCAGTAACCTTCAGGTGTCCTGAAATATATTAAGATAATACCAGAGTGATTTGCCCCAGCATCCCAACATATTTAAAGAACCAAACTTAACACACAGCCTCTTTGGGACTTTCTTTCTTTGTAGGGAAAGGGACTTATGCAGTATCTTTAGCTCTGACGATGCCTCTGCGGGGAAAGGGAAAAGCCTGAAACACCACCTGTCCATGCCAGTGACCTGACAGGGACCCACCAAACTGCCTAGCGAAGATAAAACTGGAATTTGCAGCTGTGAAGGGCAGAAAAGAGGCAAAACACCCGCGAGCTGCTGTCAAGCAGAGGCACATTCCTCTTGGGAGATAAGGCCATGGTGGGTGGCTCCTCAGAGTCAGCTGCAGGCCCATGCCAAAGTAACGCACTATAATATTGGTAATTTTGAGAGAGTGCTCAAGCATTTCTGTTGCATGAACTGCAAGGCAGGTTTTATTTAATTAGGTTTAAAACAAACCAAAAAAAGGCCAGGTTTTTGACACAGCCTTTCCAACACTCAGAGCAGTGCATGGCTGCCACTAAATCCTCAGGAAGCACCAGGCCCCACCACGCCTCAGGCCCTACCAGGACTTAACTGATTTTCTAAACAACGTAAAAGAAAAAAAAGGAAAGGTAAAAAAATAAAATAAATAGTTATTTTAGATTCAGGGTCGAAACAAGTGGATGGTAATTCCTGAAGTCTCCACTGTCAGGAGGCTGCTGGACTGGTATTGCTCACATCATTGCTACCCCTTCCTGCTCACCACAAAACTACCTCATGTGCTGGGCCCCCTCCCACTGCTGGCTGCCCAATCCTTCAGCGAGGTGGACATAAGGCCATCGCCACCTTTGTTCCTACATAAAGTTTGAACATCTCCATGCTTATCACCACAATCAGCATAAGGAGCTGGCAGGAAAGCAAGTCAGTCAGGTGCTCGGCTTCTCTCCAGCCCCACCTTGCAAAGAGACTGAGGTATCAGGAAGCCTATTTACATAAATGGAAGAAATTGTTGTAATGAAGAGTGGAGAAGAGAAAACAGCTTCATCACTAGAAGCAGCCCCCACCATGCTTGAGGCTGGATTTTGAGAACATTCTCCAGACGGACTCCACAGTGGGCAGAGTTTGGAGACAGCATCTGTCAGTGACAACAAAACCCCACATCTTCTCAGGGGAAATAAACAGATATAGAATCATAGAATCGCCTGGGTTGAAAGAGACCCTTTAGGTCATCGAGTCCAACCATAGCCTAACCCTGACTAGTCCACCTCTAGATCATGTCCTTAAGGACTTCATCTATACGCCTTTTAAATACCTCCAGGGATTGTGACCCCACCACCTCCCTGGGCAGCCTATTCCAATGTTTGACAACCCTTTCAGTAAAGAAATTCTTCCTGATACCCAACCTAAATCTCCCCTGGTGAAATTTCAAGCCATTCCCTCTCATCCTATCACTTGTCACCTGAGAGAAGAGACCAACCCTGATGTCTCTGCAACCACCTTGCAGATAGTTGCAAAGAGCGATAAGGTGTCCCCTCAGCCTCCTTTTCTCAAGACTAAAAAGCCCCAGCTCCCTCAGCTGTTCCTTATAGGACTTGTGCTCAAGACTCTTCACCAGCTTCATCGCCCTCCTCTGGACACGCTCCAGCATCTTGATGTCCTTCCTGTACTGAGTGGCCCAAAACTGAACACAGTACTCAAGGTGCAGCCTCACCAGAGCTGAGTGTAATGGAACTGCATGATCTGTATCTTAATATTGTCCCTGATTTAACATAAACCATTTCATTAAAAGGTGGCGGTGTGACGAGGAAAGCTTTGTTCACGTTGTAAAATCTCCCTACAAATCTTACCCTGAGAACAGCTGTCAATGAGGAGAAACGAGGGGGACTTTTCTCACAATCTGAGAAGGACAGAGCATTATATGAAGGGAAACTGCTTTTAAAATAAGCAGTTAATTTCATTTCTGTGTGTCTATAAAGCTCATACAGGTTACAATGATTTAGGCTCACATGCAGCCTTTCATCACCAAGTATTTTTCAAAGAGTTTTACAAGCTCAGCTGGTTCTGTACAAGCTCACATGCACATTAGCACATTCCTGCCTGTTCCTGAGGTACAGCTGCCCAGTAGAGGAAAAAAACCCCAACCAACAAAAGTTTTTTAAAGCAACAATACAAAGCAGGAGGTAAGGAATGTAACAGTATGCCCTTGAGCATCTTCATTGCTCTTGCTGGGACATAGAAGCTCTTGAGTATTCAAGTGCAGAGCTTCGTGCACCTTTTATCAAGACATCCATGGCCATACTGGAACTTCACAGACCCAGATTTTATGGAGAGACTTAGAGGGTTCTCATGTCCTGTCCCTATAAGATACATAGGTAGGAGTTCCAGTCAAAGTGCCTGCATGCCTGTGAGGTTCTAAATTCCAGATATCCCAGGCTGAACAACTTACAGACTCAGGGTGGGACAAACTCCCTGTAGCAAAAGCTAGTAGGCAGAGAATTATACAACCCATAGTTACTATTGCTTGCCTTGCAGTGGGCATTCTCCAGCCTTACAATCTCCTCACACCATCCTGATGCCAGTTCCTTCCCAGGCAATTTTTCACAGTTGAATGATGCTTCCAGAAGGATTGTTTCCTGTTGTAGTGAACTACAAGCCAGACTGGAACAGCATCTTCTGCAGCTGGCTGCTGAGAGCAGAGCAGTGCAGAAACGGAGTCTCACAATACAAGGATTGAAATACTGGGTGGGTGTGCGTGTGCCAGCAGGCAGTTTTAGGCATAGAGTGAATGGGCAGTAAGTGCAAAAGCCAGACCCAGGTTGCTGTGGGAAAAGGCATTACAAAACTATTAGAAGCTGCATATGGGTTTTGGTGCCCATATTTTGGTTAACTTCTTACTGCTGAGCAAACAGTTGGGAATTTTTGGCTTTATGGAGAAACTAAAGCCCTAGGATCTGTTAGCTAGCCAAGTAAGCTAGCCTAAGCTTTCAGAAAAGTGCCAAGAGTTCAGTGTAAGGAAGGAATTTCCTGTGTAAGGGGAAGTGATGTGAGGCAGGAGAGTTTCTCCTAGGTTCAGACACCAGATTACTGGATATAAAACCAAGACCCCAGCCTATTGTGACCATTCAGGTTCTTGCCATCAGGCCTCACTTCGTATTCTTACCTTCCATAGTCCAACCTGCAGCAGCCCCATCTGCAGAAGATTTTCCTGGCCACACCAGTCCAAATACCGAGCAGTCAGTCCTGAAGGCTGACAAAGTTATTTGCCAGCAAACTGGAAGTGGTGGACGCAAGGGCCACCTTATCCAGGCAGATCTCTCGGCTGTAGTAGTAAATCTTCATCACTGGTCACCTTGACCTTGTCCACACTTGCAGGGGTAAGTGGTGTGAGCTGATAGCACTGAAAGTGCCCACAGGAGCCCAGCTTGAGTGTAAAGTAATCCCTTCCCACACCCAATTTTTCCTGCCTAGGAAGCAAACTGTTGCACTCCAGCTAATGGATGGAGACAGCCAACACACAGGGAGTGTGAACAGGGAGCTCAGGCTAAAGCATGAACACACAGCTTAAAGTATCTAGACACTACACATGTGTTTTCCATGTTCATACCTTTTTATCTCAATTTATGGACAACTTAGAAGTAAGAATATAAGAGTGACAAAGGCCATAATTTGGATGCTTTCTTTCTAAAAATCATTTATATCTTTGCGCTCTCTGGAATTTCCTTCTTCCTGATTTGCTTTTTAAGTCTGAGAGTTTTAGTTTTAGGGGTTTTAGTTTTTAGGTTTTTTAGTCTGAGTTAGAAATAGTTTGAGAAAACACTTGCTTTATTTTGTTCAAGTGTTTTCTCAAACAATTTCATTATTTTCATTTTCTTCAAGTCTCTCCTTTTTTTTTACCAAAAAAAGATCAAGTTTAGCCATCCCTCTTTCACTTGCTTCATGTTTGGCATTGTTTATTTCCCCCCCCCCCCCCAGATTCTCTCCCTCTTTCTCTGGTTAGATGAGATACCTTGCCTCCTACTGATCCTCCAGGGAAAGTCTCTTGGAAGGAATAGACATACTTACTGGTAATATATACAAAGCTAGAAATAAACATAATAGCTATATAAATATAGATGACTTCCTGAAAAATGTCTCATATGACTGTTACTACTGATGTGAAGCTGTACATCAGAGAAATATAATTATGAGAAGTGTAAGACTTACAAGCAAGCATTTTTACAAGCACATCTTGACTTCTGCTTCTGAAAGTGACAGGCACAGTGCCTCATGGTGCCTTTTTCCCTGAGCTTACACCTTCAGTTCTGTGCTTCTTTCACTCTTCCCACAGTGGAGGCTGCAGAGAAGCTTGTCTACAAAAGCAACGCCAGAGACAGTATGGAAGGTAGCAAAGCCAGTGGGCAGATCTGGAAAAGCCCTACATGTAAAAAGCACAATATTTCTTATTAAAAGAGATTGGTTGCTTTTACCATGTCATTGGAAGAGTGGAGAACCAGAGATCTCCTCTTCCTTTTTTTATTCATTTTTTAAGGTCGACAAGACAAGGGGAGGATGCATTTCAGAAATTTAAATCCATGGATTTCTCAAATACAGAATGGGAACCTGCCTCTCAAACAGATGGCAAGTTGCAGGAAGCCAGGCAGAAACAATACACATGTTTTACAGTGAGAGTGATTAACCGCTGGAAAAGGCTCTCTAGAGGAGGGACTAGATTAGTCTTCACTTGAAATCTTCATTTGAGGCTTGGCTACCCGTCAGAGATAAAATTTGTGCCAAACTGAACTTGTTGGGCCAAGTCAAAACAGTTTGGAGTATGGCAGTAAGTAGAGCCTGTGATAGCCAGTAAATAAAATAAATGATCTAAGGCACTGTCTGGCCCTTAAGGTGTGTATGACTATGAAGCCAGAAGAGTGCAGTTCTAAAGAAACACTTTGAGACTTGCTGTTCACTTCACCTGATCTCCTCCATCGTGTCTGCAGAGGACATGATAGGAAGTTCCTCAAACAGCTCACTGGTCATGGACAATGAGAGAAGCACTCAAGTAGAAGAACTCAGAAGAATATACATTGAAGAAGAGACGAGAGAAGTGTAGAAGAATATGTGAAAATTAATCTAATTATAGAAAGACAACTGAAACAGCTTGAAAGTCAAGTAAGTGCAAGTAGTTCCAAACTGCATTTTCAAATAATAGAAAGAGGATTGACATATCCAGTTTAAAAGGGTTTGTTTCCTAACAACAAGGCTGGGGAAAAAAATGTTTATTTCAGGTAAAAAGCACTGTAGAAATCCTACGAAGAACTGGACAAGGGAAAAAAGAGGATTCAGGTATTCCATTGGAATCCTGTCCGACCTCCAAGTAAGGGACAGGCCTTTGCTGTCAGAAAAAAATGGCATCTGTTTATCTGAAGTCAGAAAAAGTCTTTCTCTTTCCCTAAGCATGCCTACAACACCCCAGCCTGGAGAAGCCAGCAGGCCTTCCATAAACTCCAGAAGGCTCTCAACCAAACGCTACAAGGTATTTTCAAATTATGGACGCACATAGCAAAGAGGAGAAAACTCATTAAAGTTAATTGGCCCACCTAGAGAGTCTTCTCTCTGCCAAGAGTTGCCCTTTTTTTTATATAAAAAAAAAAAGAACTCTGTTGCTAGCCCTGATCAAAGTCAAGACAGTTGAACTCTCCGTAAAATCTTCCGAAGTTTTTGCTTTCTCCTCGGTCTGAGGAAAAACTGACATCTGAATGATGAAATAACTGTTAAGTGGGTAACCTGCTCAACTTTATTTTCAGGAGTTAGAAAAAAAGAAAACCAACCCACTATTTTTCAAGGCGTGTTTGTTAGAAATCTTTCAAGACAACTCTCTGGAAAGCTCTGATTTTTGGTCCTGGATGACATCAAGCAAATTGCTGATCCTGCAAATTTTCAGGTAATCACTTAGCTTTGTGCAAGTAAGCAGTGGGCTTGAAACCAACATGGCAAGTGAAGCAAACACACATTTTCCCCCAGATCAAAGGAGAAATCAATGCCATAGGAATAAAAAAAACAAAGCGTGCACATGTGTTTTCAAGAATGAGATACCTTGATGACCATCTGGACTTCTTAATTTTCATCCTCACGAAAATAACTTAGCAAATACTTTTGGTGAACCCTTTTACCATGGACTCCAACTGGCTTCAGTGGGTTGGCCACATTTATCATTAAAAGAACCCATAACATTTCTGTGGATTCTCACATGAGGAAGACCACTATTGTACTTTTTAAAATACCAGTATTTAAGGACCATGTAATTCAAATCATAATAACACTCAGAGGGGGCTCTTGCTCTTCACAGTGCAATTAACTGGGGGTTTTAGACCACAGCTGTTTTTAGAGTTCCCAGAGGTCAAGAGGAATGTCACGTGCAGGAGCAATGGTAATACTGTGATTTACAATCCTCTTCACAGTCATCGGCCCCACTCGTCTCCCTGTGATTACTCAGTGTCAGCGGAGGCTGTGGAGAAGCCGGCAGCACAGACCCACACAAGAAGTGCCACAGTTGGTAGTGATTCACCTACTGAGCACAGAAAGCCTTCAGAGAAACCTGCTGCAGACTTCTCCCTTGAAAGAGGGGCCATGTCTACACGGCCTTGTTGATGTGCTCCCCAGCACCCCTTCCCTGAACCTCCATGCTCCCCTTCCCTCACTCTGTCTGCAGGGATGCCATGAGAGCCCATCGGTTGGTATGATGGGCTGGGAAGCTCATCAGTGGCTTTCCCAGAGCTGCCCAAAGCTCTTATGCACCCACAGGATAACACAGCGCCAGCCAAACCACTGCACACCCAAACTGCTCCCTGCCCCACCACAGACAGCATGTCTCCTCCAAGCTTGCATGTCACCCGGTGCACCAACATGAGGGGACTGCAGCAAGCTCTGGCCCCAGAGGGAAGTCTCATCCTGCCACCAGGCCCATGGGCTTCCTCCAACCACGCAGAGCCCAGGCAGTGCCAGTGGGCACAACAAGCCTCTTCGGGCACAACCCCGCATGCACAGGCCTGATACTATTTTGTCACATGCAAGGCTATTACTCCCCATCTAAGCCCTCTCCACACACCCTAGAACCTAAGCTGCAAAGCCAGGGTACTGCAGAGAGACAAATCCACCCAGCACCATCTCCAGCTCAGGCTGACACCAGCTGCCTGGTGTGGGAACACACTTCCCAGCACAGAAAGACCCCAGGTCATACAATTGTGATCATTTAGGTTGGAAGAGGCCTTTAAGATCATCGAGTCCAACCAAAGTGATGCACTCGTCCCTTAGGAATGGAGGGGGTGGCTCATATGAGGATCCATGAAGTGACTCCAGCTTTGGGCCTACCCATTTACCAACAGCGGTGACACCCCTGATCTCTGCCACAGGCCAACTGCGCACACCTCATTCTGGCGTACCATCATTTAAGCCCAGGTCTCATGAGAAGTTCAGGCAGCTCGCTGGAGTGTCTAGACAGGGGTAGCAGAAGATGGTGGGGGTTTCTTCATGGGAGGTGGCCAAGGCAGGAGAGGTGGAAGGAGAAAGGCAGGTGCAGCACCAGCACTCACTAATTATGTCTCTGTGCATTCCATAACCCCTACGGCATCTCCAGGGACCATCAAATGAATGTTACTGTCAGGTCTGTCAATCACAGGTGACTCCTGCAGACTGCAGGCCAAAGCACAGCCTGAGATATGCTAAGATCTCAGGACAACCCCAAGCATCTAAGCATACATTGAACAAATGCACACACATCTTTCAAAGCCAAATCTTGGGCCCATCAATCAGCACCTGACAGTCCTTTTGGAGTTCACTAACTGGAGAATAAAGTTACCTTCATCCACAGTGCAAGTATCTCCCAGCAGCTCTGCCAGTATATCCAGTCCAAGCACAGAAACCCTTTGCAGCTCTATCTCCCAATCCACTAAATTGCTTTTCAGCAAAGCTTAACAAGGGTGCCAGAGCAAGTCAGGAGTGATTTCTCTGAGCATGTGGAATATCGAAGAGCCACCACACCAAAACAGGGGTGGCCGCTACTGACCTGGAGGCCATTTAGCACAGGAACCCCAGCATGAAAGTCCCCATGAAGAAGTAGCAAGACCCTACATACCAATCCCCCACCTTCCTGCCCAGCCTGCATCCTGCATAACAAACAAGGCCTAGGGGTCTGGAGTTTCTTGAAAACTACATTTCCAGCCCAAGATTACGCAGATTTTCCTTCCTGATGATAGTCCTCCTTTCTCTGGCAAGAATCCTAAGCTCTCCTAATGCGGCTCAAGATGAATCTGACCAACATCACGAGTGCACTAGCTCATTTTTGTTTCATTTCTTTTTTCACGTTTGGCTGGGTGTAGCTGTTACATAATTTTTTTTCATCAATATAGGGGAGGGCATTATTTATAGGGGATTACAGGGATTACTAAAGCAAACTATTTGCATTTTCCAGTGGCTGGTACAACTTGCAATATCTTACCCTGCCTCGTAGTTAGCAAGTTGGAGGATCAAACAATTTTGGTTTGATTCTCCTCCAGCATGCTGATGTGGCACAAGTCTTGTGTCTACACTTTGAGCGCGTTGGGCACGGACCCATACCCACCGGCTGCTTCCAGTACTCCTCTGTGCAAACATACAGATTGCTTCAGGGCGGGAGGGAGGGATGTGCTTTGGGTTTTTTCCCCACAGTGTTCCTACATGCCTCTGTGGCCTGAACTTAGCATAGGTCCCTTCAGCTTCTCCATGCAGACCCTTTACTCCTTTGACAGTCTTCTCCATCCCCCTGTTCACCCAGCATGGCCTGTTATGACCACAGCTGCAGCCACTTACTCTTGAACGGGATGCTCGGCCCCATTCACCCCGCCACCCCCATGCTCTGAATCCCAGCACTTGTAAGGTGCCTACCTCCTTGACATTTAAGGAGCGAGTGTGTTTCTTTCACGACATTCCCACTCACTGAGCAAGAGAGTGGGAATGATGCCCATGCATTAATAAGATAATAAACATCCTGCTCTTTACATTTTCCTCAGTCATGTATCTCCCAGGTACCAGTGCACACAGACGGAACAGATTACATGTGACATTTCCATTCTGCTCGTCACATGCAAAAAACAGCGGAGCAGACAGCCTGCAAGAACACTGAGTGTGAAACAAGCCTTCTCCACCCTGATGCACCCCACTGCTGCTTCCAAGGTGAATTGTGAAGGGAAACTCACAAAATTTAAGCTCTTTTCTCCCTGCATACAACTTTCACATCAGCCCTCAGCAGAAAATGGAGCTGAACTTACCTCGTTACCACAGTCAGATGCTCCGGGAGAGGCCTGCACACGTTAGGCATTCTCCACAGTGCACCAACCAGCCCCTGTACAGAAGCAGCATGTGAGTCTTCCTCAACAAAAGTTCTGAAGTCTGCAAAAACCCTGCAAGGGTGCCTAAAGGACTGCCCCTGGGGCAAAAAAGTGCATCATACTGTTGGGATACATCGGCTCCTAGAGAAGGCAGCCAGAGGCCTCTTACTGATTCAGTGGAGCCACGCTATCCCCCAAAACTAACTGCAACACAAACGTGTTGGTTTTAATATGCCAGATTTTCTGTGCCAGTTAGCATTCTCCAACCAAGGTTGACTTGGCAGCCTCAGCACAACATAAAAATAGCAGGGACAAAAACTCTCCCAGGTTTACAGTGAGCATTGCCTCCCATTAGAGATGCTTTTAGGAGGCGACCTTGAATAATTCAGAACTGGAATCTGTCAATGCATCACTCCCCCTCTTAACCAGCATTCGATAAGTGGTGACTCTCCCACTCCTCCACAGCACTGCACAAAAAGCTGTACGAAGAGAAGCAGGAGTAGTCTAAGGTAGTCCACCAGCTCCAGGGTTTTTAAAGGTCTGTTGAAGCAGCACTAAGAAAGCAACACATCACATAGGTCACAGAGAGCAACATATTTTGAATCTTCCCTTCATGCTGTAGTTGGGGAAATGCACGTTTTGGCTCCGCATCAGCTCTCTCTTTTATCCTATCTGAACCTCAGAATTCTAAGGAGAGGACACAATAACGATTCCCTTTTTAATTTCTCTTGTGCTCTTTCAGTGGGTGGAGGAACATAGTGCCAGTCCCAATGAATTTACCAAGCATCTCATTTGCTATAGCTTGTGTTTTTCCCCCAAGAGCTCTTCAGTCAGCTGTTACGTGAAAACCATGCCAGCACCAAAGTCTGAAACAAGTGAATCATAAGAACTGAAAGGCCAATAAAAAGAACCTCACATTTTAAGAACCTCACATTTTAAACAACTATCATAACTTTTAAGGCCATGATTACATGCCACAAGTCCAAATTATCTGGGGGCTTTGCCTTACGACTCATGAACGCTCATGCTGGAGACAGCGGGAGTGCTGGACAGATCCTAGGTGTCTCTCCAAGCAGGAATCATGGACTGGGCATGTTTTCAGAGAAATCCCTATGACTCCAAAGGGACTGCCTTACATTTCAGTCTTCCTCCTAACAGAGCATAGCAACTTACTAAACAGAAACGGATCTCATTAAGTGACAGGTGACACAGCTCAAGGGATCAAAGCCTAGATTTGACAGCAGGAGCCCACAAGTCATGTCGACAGTCTAACTGCTCCTCCAACAATTTCCAAGCCAACACAGCCCTGTGCATTTGTTGTACCCAGCTCAGCCTGCAGCTCCAACAGTTTACTCCTAGCAGAAGTCCAGCTGAAAGATGATTTTCAGAGTGCCATTAAAATATCTAGTGACAGAAATACTCTGCTGACAATGAGGATCCTGAAATTCTATAAGCCCACGCTATCAACAAACAGGATTTTGGCAGATGAGTCTGAAGTATGGAAGATGCACGGGCTCTGTGTCCATGGGAGCAAATCCCTGCACGCACAAAACTCCTGGGGGCAAGCCAGCAGCCACACTGAGGGCTTTGCAAGCAGAGTGCTGAGTGCTTGGACGGGGCAGTGCCCTCTGTCCGCTGAAGAATCTCCAGGGTATAAGATTCAGCCAAGACAGAGAAGATCAGGGAAAAGGAGTGATTGAAGACATACCTAAGATCTTCCCCATAAAACCACTTGTGCTTATTTGTTTGCTGAAGGTTAAATGTCAAAAACATTCCCGAGCCAGGAAAACTGCCAGCTGTTATTTTAATACTTACCCAACTCAGTGTTTCCCCACAATCCACAAACAAGAAACCAAGAGTATCTAGGAGCATAAAACTACTTATTTTATCCACTTGAGGACATAACCTAAGGGTTGAACAGCCTCACTATCGGATTCTTTAGTAAACAAAATTTGAAGTCCTGGTATCCAAACTGTTTAGGCCTTTGGGAAGGCCAGTGGAGTTTGACACTGTAGGTATTTGACCACAGTTTGGCTGCACAGAGTCTTCTGGCTCTCCAGAGACACCACATACTCCCCTGAAATTTTATTCTTGGAGATCCAGAGCTGCTTATGGCCCAGTGGGACAAACCCGCTATCGACGATCAAAAAGGCGAACGCATCTGAAAGACGTGCTAAGGTTTCCCTTCCTCCACAGGGAGAATTTATGACCTTTCAGGTACAGTTACTTGCTTTCTTCCATGGCACAACTCAGACTGTTTGCTCAAACTCAGAACTGCTCCAGTCTTCCGATACGCTCCAGCGCCCATTCCTGCATGTGCAGCTATGGAGAGGGAAGGCGCATGCTGTTATGCATTAGCTTCCCAAAATAGCTGACTACCAGTCTGGGTGGCTGACTGGGCTGAACAAATTGCAACCCAAGACTCCTTCTCCTTTGCCTCCCCCACCCTACCCCCTGTTAAAAAAAAAAAAAATAAAAAAAATTTGAAATGTTCCTATTAGAAACTATCAATTAGGAAGAAAATAGTACATCCAGTTGAGAGCCAGCTATTCATCAGGCTTTTTATAAATAAATCCTGCTGCTGAGAAAGCACCAGTGCTTATGTAACCACGCACCAGTCCGGCAAGCACGGCTCTGCTCGCAGCCACTGGTTTCAGTGGTCAGCATTTTGATCCCAAAGGCAAAGAAGCCTTTCAGTCACTCCCCTGTGCACATTCAGTACTTGGGAAGACAGGAAGACAAGCTGGGAAACGTCTCCTTACGCCTTGTTTTGTGGCCTGCTGGAGAGCATTTCCCCTCAGAGCCAGCACTGGTGTATTTTTCTGGGATCAGCTGAGGCTCAGAGAGACGTGCTACTGCTGATCTATTCTTGGGATGAGCTGGACTCAGGAGCCCAAGTCTTCTGCTCTTGACATCCATCAATCTTCTGTTAAGATTAGAAATGACCCCACAGAAAAGAGAGGCATGAATCTCTGACTGCCCAAACACAACAAATAATGGCACGTATTTAATAATAAGCTGATGGGCTCATCTCTAACGAGCATCTAGGATGTTCCTACCAAATGCCAACATCAACCTAGAAATTGGAACAAATTAAATGCAAAATTTAATACTACACTAAAGGAAACTGAATAAAGACAAACATATATTTGTATGTATACGGCCTCTGCTGACAATCTCCTTCATTTTGTAAACCTGATTTTTCCTTCCTACTCAAATAAAACCCAGGGCCCAAAGTACCAGACAGAGGCAAAAGGACTTTAAACCACAGGCTTCCTCTTCGTCTTCTGAGAACAGCTTCTCAGAAACTTTTGAGTAAAACACATTCTTCAAAACATTCTGTGTTTCCCTACTTGTAGAGTGAACTTTCTGCTGTGAATCAGAATTTTCAGCAGAAAGGGCAGCCCAACCCATATCTTAGACTTACAAACCCATGGCTCCTCCTGGCTGACCTCACGCCCATACAGAAGGGAGGTCTGTCCTACAAGCAAAAATCATTGATGAGAAAAGCTCTGCCTGGAGCAGGAACTGGTGCACACAGCAGCCACACGATCCAACCTGGCAGTAACTACAGGGCAGTTAAAAACCAAAAGCACACCTAATACAGATCCGGCTTCAGAAAGGGTGCAGCACATTCTCTCCATTCTCCCAACAGCTCTTTCCAGGAAGGAGACAAAATAGGGCAATCTGCTCCTAAAAGAAAAGCAGGTTTAAAAACAGGAAAAGAAAAACCACGGGGGAGGCACCCACCAATACCACACACATACGTATTCATGTCTCCTAAATAAAGATGTGCACAAAGAAAATTTCCTCTTTCATTTTTCTGTTTCATTTGTTCCTCAAAAAAAAAAGAGAAGATACTGAAAAGAAATGTTCACTTCTTTCTCCCCTCAAGTTCTGTATCAAAACAAGAAAAAAAAAAAAGCCCACCGGAAAACAGAAAACCCATCATCATCATCCCCTCTACCCCTCCCCCAAATGACCCAGCTACCTCCACAGAGGAGAACAGACAAACTCGTGGTGAAATAGCGCGCTAGAGAGCGGCTCGTCACAGGTCTCCGGGAATCTGACCTTGGCCTCCAGACTGGCCTTCCCTTTGGCAAGGCTGCAGTGCAGGAGGAGGTGGCTTCTGGATAGTTTATTCAGGTAAAGAACATCCTCCTTGCCTAACAACGGGTTTGTGCCAGCCTTTTATTACGGAAGTTACAGGCGCACATGCTCCTTCCTTGGGAGAAACAGCCAGTGTGTTCCTTCGGCAGCACGGGGGAAATACGGAGACTCTCCGGAAACTGCTGCGCTTGTGTCAGACCTGCAGGAGGGTGGGACTACATTAACGTCACCTTTCACACACATGGCTGTTTCTTCTGGTTTTATAAGAGCAAAAGACAGGCACAACCTGCATTAGCACCTGCATCCTGATGTTTTCTCTCAGTTTGGAATACTGACCTGGGTCTAGCTGATGGTGATACAAAACATCTTCTATTCCTTGCATGGTTACTCTCCAACCTCCCACCTGGAAGTTTCTGGACTTTTCTATACAGAATTCTTTTTTTTTTTACCTGTACTTTGAACAGAGTTATTACCTTAAAGAAAGAAGTATGATGTGTCTTTTGACAGTGAAAGTTATTTTTTCTGGTACCTTTTCTGCTTTTAAAAAATGAGTCAGGTTTTATTTTTAATCGTGCTTTTATTACTTTTTTCCAAAACCAAGCAAAACCCCCTCAAACAAATCACAACCTATACTGCTGTGTTTACACTGTAGACATCTTAATCTCTTATGTAAATATACATATTCTGAAGTAATCTGTCTTTAGAAAAGAGTACTATTTTTAGCACTCTGATGATGGATAAAATTTCATTATCAATGTAATGCTCTAAGAGAAACAAAAATCAATTTCCAGAGTTGTCAAATACCAAGATAAGCATACAGATTTAAGTCTATGCAAATTCTCTGAAACAAAAAGAAACCTCAAATGTTACAATAACTTAAATCAGCGTGCTATACCGCACACACATGGCCAAAACTGATTATTTTTGATGGACATTAATTATCACAATTGTTTTCCAAAGCACGTATTAAAAGTTTTTCTTTAAAAAAAGTTTCAAACATGCTATTTGGAATATTCACTTCTTCTTGGCAATTAGTTTCTCTTCATAGTTGACTGGGATTATGCCACTGCATTCTTCTGTCTTTGATACTGGATGCTTTATAAACCCACGTCTAATTACATCAATATCACGTCCTAAATGATCCATCATGGTCGATACAATCGAAGGTGGGGCCTCTAAGTCTATCAAAAAATACCTGCAATGAGAAACATACACACAATAAAAAAATACCCGTACCACAACAACTGGAATTCAAGCATTCTGTGGGACTTCTTAAATTAAACTCTCCCATTTTTGCTTACATTTTAGCACCAGAACTGTTTTAAATAAAAGTTCAGCATTTTCTTATTTGAAATCAGGAGAAGTTCAACTGAAGCAGGCTCAGTCTGAACTCTTCTTCATTGTACAACATGGTTTACCCAAAGAGATTAATAAAAGAGAGTTCATTTCCACATAGTGGTTTGAATAGCCTCTAAAAAAACCAAAGGTAGGGTGGCACATTCATCTCAGTTACACCATGCATTCTCCTTCTTCGAATTCACAGCCCTGTTTCTTTGGGGAACTGACGACGCCAGCGTGAAACATCGCAAGCTGATATACACCCAGGCACGTTTTCTTCCTTTAAGGTTGTGCTCAGGAGCTGAACGGACACAAGAACCCCAGAGAGATGGACTAATCCCAAATTAGGCACATCTCTGATGTGAACACGCCGTACGTTTCCCTCTGCGCGGGGGGAAGGCGGCGCGGCGCGCGGGCAGAGCCCCGCTTGCGCAGCTGGCGCTGGAGGAGCCGCTGTCGCGCTGACCTTGGGGGACTGAAAAGGTTGTATCACCCCACGGGCACTGCACGTACAAGATGCCTCGCTCCACGTAAGCACTCTGCGTCCACCACACAGCTATCTCTGACTTCTATAACGAAAAAGCTGACCTCCTGCCTACGGGAAGGAGGACATTTCCTCCCCATTAATAAATTAGGTCACCGAGGTCTCTCCTGCAATAAACTCCTTTGCTGCAGAACTGAACCTTCTGAACGAGCTCAACTGTAATTTTGCAAGAGGCTTCTAAAAACGCCAGAACACCAACGCCCAGAAAGCAGCCAGGTCTGCCTACTGCACTCCAGGAGCCCCGCTTCAGAAAAGGGACAGAGCCACACACTGTGCACCAACTTAAGCTCAGATATGCAAATTCACACTGTGCATCGACCTAATCTCAGATATGCAAATTCAGATCCCACCTCTTAACAGGAGACTGTGCCTTAAATTCATTACCAACCTTATGTCTATTGTTCCTGCAAGTAAGGAGCATCCCAGTGCCAGCCATCACACCAGTGTAAAAGGGAGTGAGCCACGTCACTGGCTATCCCTCCTCCCTTGAAATGGTGTGAATGAACCAGCGCTGTCAATGGAGTTGCAACCAGCACTCTTTTTCATCACTTTGCCTGCGTTTGGCGTGGCACTAACTACAGCATCTTAAAAAGACACTGTAACTGTCTCAGAAACCCTACTGAAGAGAACTAACCACGCACCTCATTTCCAAGACTAGCAGTAATTGAAAGGCTCACTGCACAGCACAGCACTTCCCACCTAGCTATTTCATTTTAGTCTTAACACAGCCTCCTACTAAAGCTCCCCGTCCCCCTAGTCCGCTCGAGCACACCTCCCCACGAAGCGTCAGTACAGCCTGAAAGTGATATCTCAAAATTAAGTCATGTTACTCAAGCAGGATCAAGCATCCCGGTTTGATTTAAAAACTGTACCTAGCAGAGAGGACTTTGCTCTGCAGGAGGTACAGACTCTTACTAAGTCATCTATAGCATGAGCATCACACTTCGCACTCCACCTTCATAAAGGTAATCGTGAACAGTAGGTTCCCCAAGACCAGCATCCAAACTCTGAATCCGGACAGGAGACAGAGGAGGATAGGGTCATGAACCCACACACTCGTGTTCCTCACGCTGCACAGAGATCATTTTCACCCAGCTAAATGCGTTACATCAGAAATATTACACACAGAGCAGACCTGTCGCACCAGAAATGACTCAAGCAGCATGTGCTGGATTACTGATCAGGGATGGAATCCACCCGCGGAAAACACAGCAGAGAAATCTCTCCTTAGGCAGTAACACCCATCCTGATAATCTCAGTAGCCACAATTTGGCTCTGAAGTCTGTTTCAGAATGACCAGGCTGAAGCACTGAGTGGAAAGAAGTCTCTCCACACCCCGTACTGAAGCGACAGGTCCTCCAGAGGAGATGCCCAGCTGGTGCGGGCTGCGGTCGAGCATCACTGAAGCCAAGGGACCGGCGCCAGGTCGCGTCAGCAAAGGTGCTGCTCCTCTGACTGCAGCAGGGCTACCGAGAGCTACAGGAACAACTTGCCTCCAGAAGGATTTAGAGGGACTCATGGGGGCTCAGTTCTCGTCGCTAATCCTCACAGGCTCCGATGGGGAGCGAACAGGATTCGGCTTAATCTATTTGGAAAACTGACCTGCCTACCATTTTCTGGCCTCCAGAATGAAGAGATGCCGCCTGCTTAAAAATTTAGGGAGAGAAACAATTGTCAGGCTCGGACAATTGGTTAGAAATGCTGCACAGCAACATCTGAAGGATGCACACCCCTTAAAAAGGGAAAGTCGTGTTTTCTGCTAAAGCCATTAAAAGCCACTGGTAAATTTAACAGATGACACTTAACTCTTCTCCTTGGGAAGAAGCCTTCTGAATCCTCTCACAGTTGCAACGAACAGAAAGGAGGATCCGGGGGGGAGGGGGGCTGAGGGGGGATGTATAGAAATTCTATCTGGTTATCCACGGCCACTTTCATGCTCCTTTCCCGTAGCAAGGGCATCCGTTCGTACGGCAGACCCTGCTGCTCTCTGCGGCTCCATTTTAGTCCCACCACTTCTCCAGCATTTCATTTCATTCCTGCTCGCGAGCCGTACGCTGCTTTTCATTGTGTTCCTAAAACAGCAATAGTTGTGGGTTTGTTGTGTGTGGGGTTTTTTTTTTCCCTTCTCCAAAGGCTGCTTTGCAACTTTGCGCTTTCTCTCACATTCGCAAAGGGTGGAAATTTCCACTGACGCACTGTTGATAACTGAAGGAGAAGGGGGGGGGGGATGGGAGGATGAGCTGTTACAGCGTATCTTTATGACTCCTCGCCTAATAGGTATTTTATCTGAGGATGCAAAACGGCAGTAATTGGGAACAAGGAGAGTTTTTAAAAACAACCACCACTCTTCAGCCTTAACAAGCTACAATCGTGTCCCCGTGCCAAAAAAAGAGAGAAGGAAAAGAAGCCTGGCAAAAAAAAAAAGAAAATTAAAAATAATTTTCTTCCTTAAAGAAAGCAAAGAAACTAACGGCAATGAAAGCAGTGACCAAACACAATTGCCAGTGCTATCCCGGAGGAGATCTGCAAACCCTTCGCCCCAAATCTATGCATTTAAATCAGCTGTCAGGAGGCTGTGGGGGTTTTTTAACCCACCCTCAATAAGGCAGGCAGCAACCTTCATTTCAATGATCTGTATGGCCTGATACACAATGCTGTTGCTACTGTTTGAGTAGTAAACAAAAACAAATCCCGGAGAGCCCTAAAGATAAGGAAAAATACAGGAATCCAGGAGGGAAACCACCTCATTCTTGCAAGGAGAAACGCAAAAGCATTTAGGCTCTCTAGGAGTCAGCCGAGTCATCGGGGGAGAAATGCAGGAAAATTCCACTGATTCACTACGAGGCCACAGTTATTTTTGTCATCCTGCTCGACAGTAAATAGAAGGATGATTTAAATACAGGAGAGCAGACTGAAGCATAGTAAAACAATGCATTAACTGAAAAAAACTTAAATTATGCCAAATAAAGGAGAAGATAACCTTCACCTATGAGAGGGAAAACCAACCAATGAGGTTTCATGTATCCTTTCTAACATATTAAAAGCACCTGGATCAAAACTCACTTTTAAATCATCCTAGAATGTGAGTCTGTCAGCCTGGGGAGCCAAGGGAAAAGCACATGTAAGGTGGACTTGGAAGAGGCTGTGTGGTCCCGTGGTTGTGCCCAAAAAAAATGCCTGCATGCTTAAATTTCCCCTTTATATAGTGGCGGAAAAATCTGTGTAAGCTTGCCTGGTGAGGAGGTGGAAGACAGAAAACATTCTGATGACCAGGTAGAGGTTAAGCATCAAACAGGGAAGCAGGAAACCACCTGGAGGAAAGCAAGCCACAGTACCTGTCTGAAGGCAGGGGGACATTCGTCCTCAGCGAGGTGATCCTACAGAAATCGAACTGGTTTGCTACTTGAACGATCACTTCATCTTTGGGACCCACTGCACTGGGGTTTGCTTTTCTTCTCAACTTCTGGCAGTAGCTACCCTTCCGCAGCAGGGAAGCAGGCAAGGTCATGCTCAGAGGGATTTTCAGTTTGCAGCTGTAGAGCCTAGTGCACATGTTACTATTCACTTTTAAAAGTCAGGTACAGAAGAGGTGGACATCCCTTAAAAATTACAAGGATAGCAAGTGGCAAGTACGGGATCAAAACCAAAAGCTGGTACCTTAGTAACTAACCTGTGCCACGGCAATGACACAGATGATCCATAATAAGCAAGTACATTTTACCACCTGCAGTCTTCAGAAATTTCATTTGCCAAATTCTATACGCAGACACCTGTCATGGGGCTAATTAAATAACGGAAAGTCGCTTCGCAACATCCCAGGCAAATTAAACAAGAAATACCGTTACACTGCAAAGGAGAAACCAGCCCGACACACCTGGAATATCTGAAAAGTCATGCTCCCTGGGCAGCGTTTGAAAAGTTTGGAAAATTTGGGATAACTCGTGACTGACCCCCATCCCACCAAACCAGCTGTTTAAGGGCAGCCATTGCAACCCACCAGTGTGCTTGCACAAGGGTGCTACAGAATTTAGTGCGTCAGAAAATGATGCCATTGCCTCAGCATCACCAGCCAGTGCACCCTGCCATTTCTTCGGAAAAGCTCCACACAGCGACGAGTTGTGCACCCACAGGTGAGGTATGGAGGGCTGGGGGGAGGGGGAACCACTTCAGGGCTCTGATAACACGCACACTTACATGCATGTGCGTGTGGACTAAAGCATTTTAAGGAAAAGTAATGGCTCAACACATCAATGAAGAAAGCCCCATCTAGTGGAAGAAGACAATCAATTCAGCAGAAAATGCTGCAAATGTGCAAATGTGTATTCAAACTGGTTTTGTTCTCATCCAAGTATATTACAGACCCAGAGCTCCTTTTTGCTTAAACAGATCAAGATGTTCTAAAATCTGAACAGAAACAAACCACACAGGTTGTGCGTTCGTTATAAATTTAGTTCGGTGGCATTAAGGAAGGAAAGCTTGCAACCTCTTTCATCTGCTTTTCCTTGCAATCTCATCTGTTTTTCTTTTCTCATCTTTAGTCTTCAATGGCCATGAAAATCATCAAGAGAGTCTACCTGCGTGTGGCCAAACACGTCGGTACAGTTATCTGCAGGACGAAGTCCTCTGCCTAGGAAATAGTTTGTATTTTACCCAGGGGCTGGGGAGAAAAGAATCACAGAATTGCTAGGTTGGAAAAGATCATCGAGTCCAACCATACCTGTCCTCTACTAAACCATATATATCCCTGAGCACCAAATCTACCCATCTTCTAAATACATCCAGGGTAGGGTTGTTAAAACTTGTAAACACTCCAGAGAATAGTTCTGATGGGCAACGATTATATTCCTCTTACAAATAAAGTAAATAAAATTGTATCCAGACAGTGTGGGTTACTGGAAGACACTTCAGCATCTCTTGTCCACATGGAATATAATCTACCACAAGCTCCCTGCTTAAAAATAGGTTGTGTAAGCACAGTTCCTAAGCTCAGACCCTTTATGGAAGAAGAAAAGTTTGAAGATGTGGTGTGATTTACATCAATACATTTCTAAAGTATTCAGATGTCTTAAACAACATGCTGCTCAGTTGCTGAAATAACTGTAGAGAACGTCTGTTGGGATGGGGATTTTAAGGACGATAGCCTGGTAACAGCTATCTGTGCCTTGTGCTTTGGGCCACTGAGAAATGGGAGAGTCGCACCCTGACGCCCAAGCACGCACTGAGGCAACGCGACGTTACATCATGCGCCACGTAATAAAGGCAGAGCACAAGTTGCTTCCAAAGGAGGGCCAACGGCTTCAGACCCCCAACCACCTGGAGGAGCTGGGAGTGATTTGTGGGAAGACCAGGTCAGGCTCCAAGCCTTCCCCACCGTAGCAGAGGGGAAGCTGGTACCGAAGCTTGGTGCTCCCAGTTCTTGGGGGTAATCGAAGCTCTGTGGCGCCTGGAAGCCAAGTTGAGTTCATCACTCTGCGTCCTTGGGAAGGGACCTCCCTTCCTTGCCATTTTGCCCTGTCACACGAACAAGTCCCCAGCACAACTAACACTGCAACCTGGATTTTCTGGCTCCTGATCCTGTGAGATGCTCTCAATGCACACCCTGTGCTCCTCAGCAGACCCTGGCAGTCACCAGGGTCCCTGCACACCGCCTACAGAAAACTCCCCGTGCGTGTGTTAAGATAAGCTGAAACACAATTCAGCAAGAACAAAAGTAAGACCTGAGGAGTTTGCTATTTCAGAGAACAAGTGGGCTGATGAGATAACTGGGAGTGAACAGCAAAACAAAAAGATTAAGAGACAAGCAAGCAAATAACAAAAGAAAATTGCCATCTTTTCAAAATCAGAATTGAAAGAGAAAAAAAAACCCCACAAGGCAATGAAAAACTGGAAAATAGAACATGGAAATTATTATGAATAATCAGAATTACACAGAGTTTATCTGCAGAACTCACAACAAGCAAAGTAAATGAAGTAATAAAAATGTGGGGTGAAAAGGTCTAAAAACATTGCTGTATTACAGGTAGCTTAAATAGGGGAAAGCACACACGTGACAAAATGAAATAGAAGGGAAAGGCCACAGTCCTCTCCTGATTTACAGAACTGTACTAAGCCCAAGCCCCAACCAGGCTGATGCACATCACCCTTTCTACCACAGAGACAACAAAAGTAAGCGTGGAAGCAACATTTGGGGAGGAAATAAAATCACTAAGAAACAAATCTCTAGGGGATAGCACAATGCCCAGTACTCTAAAACCCAGTTACAGCCCGCCACCTTCTTCTCCCTAAAGCCCCTGACATAGCTCCTTCCAGATGAAAAGGTTCCTGCAAGAGGTGGTCCACAAAAGGTTCGAGCCATTACCTCCCTAAGGGAGTGTCCGAACCTTATTTTTTATTGAGATCTGTTTTGCAGCTGCCCTCGTTCCATCTCCCCCAAAGTAAAAAACACCCCACATACCAACCACGTCCCCCACACCACCTCCTTTCCCTGATGCCCCAAAGCATGAAGTGTCACAAGCATGTGATTGAGGCACAGCCTGGCAAGGCCAAAGAAAACAGGTATGCCACACAAGTGCAAACCCACAGGCTGTGCTACCGTGACCTATCATTTTGGAAGCAGTTGCCATATTCTCCAGCTCGGGACTGACCAAACACACAGCAACAGTGCTGCAATGCCATTGCCTGACCCCAGCCCGGGCCCTTTACTTGCAAGCTGCTTTGAAGGATTCACTGCTTCAGTATCATCTTCAACAGCCAACAAACCCAGAGTTTACGATTCCTTGAATTCAAATACTAGCACACACCTTATTTAAATCAGTTTGCTTTTGTTTGTTCCAGAAAAAAGCGCCTCCTGACACATGTAATAATTTTTTTTTTTTAAAAGAAAATGCACGGGGGTAAAAGCAATTTAAATACAGCTCATTAAAAATTATAAACAAGCAGCGGCTAGTAGAACAAACATTTGGCACACATCTCTGGCCCATCGGGAGATACAGTTGGGAATCCTTATTTACATTCCTCCGCTGTTTTTTCAGAGCCAGGATGGCCATGGGCAAGTCACTCAGGCTCAATGCCACTCAGGCTCAATGCCTCAGCTAAATTTACATACCTATCCCACACTGAAACCCACGTATCCCTATCGCATTCTATTCATCAGTCAGAGGAGTAGCATTTGTTACAGCTCTGTGAGATGTTACTTGAATCACGCTCTTACAGACTTCCAGAGCAGTGCATTAATGCTCTACTACTGCAGTTAGTAACACGGGTGTGAATTAGCAGCTAACTCAACCTCAGTTCAAGCAATCAGTAAACCAGTGATTTAAAAGTTTGATTCTTCAGCTGTATCTGCCCTGTTCCTGAAACACGCTATTTTCATACTTAAGTGCAAAAGCTGTCGATGCTGGGTCTCTAAAACAGGAGGGTGTTTTCTGCCAAAAGAGAAGCATTTAAGACTTATATTTGTTTTAATATACCCTCAGTGCACATGCACCACCTGCTCAGTGAATGTGATTTCCTGAGAAGAAACAAGTCAATTATACGTATGATCAGAGGCCTTCAAAGCTGCCCGGGAGAGTAGAACCGCTCATTCTGGTGACAGCTGCGGGCCCCAGTCCCCTATGGCAGGCTTTGAAAAATCTCAGCTGTACAGATCAGCTGGCAGGAAAATCCTTATCCTCTGAAGTCTCCTGGATATTCTTAACTTTGTAACGTGCCTGTAATGCAGTACATCCAAGGCAGATAATGCCAATGCACTACAGAACTCAGAGGGGAAAAAAAAGTGCTTTATTAAGGAGACAACTACCTTCCCTATTGTCCTATGAATACGTGTTTTCCAGTTTAATTCTTCCCTCTTCACTAAAGATGTGACCAAAACCTGGCCAGGTCCAGCAGTAGCTTTGCCATGCACATCCCACTTGTGTGCCCTTTCACTGTCAATCACCCAGTTTTATGCTGCGCTGTAATAAAGACACAAATTTCAGTTAAAAATGGGATTAACTGAATGAAGAAAACACACAGCAAAAACGTGTGAGAAGGATGACTGCAAGGCATGCTGCAGAGCACATCTCGGCTGACCTGCGAAGAGCTGGTGCTGCCCTACTGATTGCCCCTGATTTGAGGTTAAGAGACACGGCCTGGAGAGCGCCAAGATTTTTATGAGGGGGGCAAAGCTAGGCTCATTGCGCTGCTGAGGAGGACAGCTTTGGTTGGGTTCATTGTGGCCTTCAGGCAACCGCCCCATGCTGGCTGGGGGACTCCATGCCATCATTCTGAGTGGCAGGAAGGCTGCTGGTGGTGCTATGGCCCCTAGGACAAGAGCTGTCTCTATGAGGCATGCTAATAACCTGTGACCCAGGCTTCAACTACTGTACTGCACTGATTTTCACACAATTCGTTGCTACAGATGTTGCATTCCACAAATTTTCATGTAATTCACCAGCCAGAAGCTCCAAGGACGTAACAGATTGAGTGTATGTCCCAAGTCTCCAACCATCTACATATCACTGGAAAATAAACTAGCTGAAGCGCTGCTAAGAATCATAAAACTAAAAAAAAATCCCACCAAATAATATAAAACAATGTTTTTAAAGGCAAACAAAACACAAAACCCCAACCAAAAAAAGAACCAACTAAGAGAAGCTTTGAAAGACTCTCCCAATGCCCCAGACACACAGTAACTCTCATGGAAGCCCTTTCAAAAACTTCAGAAAAAACCCAGACTAAGGAGAAGGTGACACACTCTATGCTACTTTCAACACTGGCTTGCTAAGAAAAGGAACAAAGACTGAACTAAAAAATGGCCATGAAGGAGAAAAGACCTCAGGAATTCTTGGTAAGTACAGGTCTATATTCAGATGTATCTTGAAAAGCCTATTTTTTTTTCCCCTTCTTAACTTTGTCCTGTTAAGGAAAACACTGGTTTGGTGGTTTTTTTACTGATTTTATAAGGTGGACCTAAAACTGAATTTTCACTTCCTATCCCTAGCTTACGTTTAATATCCCGAGTAACTTACTCTCCAGACCATAGAAAATATGGGATGGTATACCAGAAATCCACCATGCCTGCACACTAAACTGAACTCCCCCTAGAAAAATGTACAGAAATATAATTGTCCTGCATCACCAGGTGCTGAAACTGCCTGCTGCTTCCCTCTGTAATGTCTCGAGTGTCTGGACTTTGAGTTCTCCAATTAAAAGCCCACAACAACAATTTCCTGTAGTGCCCTCTCTCAATCACTTCTCCCTTTCAAGCAGCCAAGTAATTTTGGGGAGGAACTGTCACATTCAAATACAGAGGATCCAAATCCAGGGCAAGCAGAACGCCTGCTAAATATTTAGAGTCACTTGAACTGGAAGGTGGAGGAGGAACATCAACACTGACATTAATCTGATGGCTTCCTGCCCGTGTTTCAAGACACAATGTCAATTATTTGCTACTAAAACCTTGCCTCCTTCACAACACAAAATACATCTGCCCCGAGGGCTCTGTAAAGAAGAGGGTTACAGTCCACAGAACCCCTCGGCCCGCTTCTTAGGCGGGTAATCTGCCTCAGTGCATGAGTTACGGTAGTTTACATGTCTGAAATACTCCCTGGAGAAACAGCTTCTGTTCCCTGGGAAGAATGACAGACATCACCTACCTGGATTTGTACAAAGCATTTGTTGCCATGCTGTACCACATCCTTGTCTCTAAATTGGAGAGATGTAGATGCGACAGATGGACCACTCAGTGGATAAGGAACTGGCTGGACAGTTGCACTCAGAGAGTTGCGATCAATGGCTCAGTGTCCAAGTGGAGACCAGTGATGAGTGGTGTTCCTCAGGGGCTGGTATTGAGACCAGCATAGTTTTAACATATTTGTCAGAGACATGGACAGTGGGATCAGCTGCACCCTCAGCAAGTTTGCAGACAACACCAAGCTGTGTGGTGCAGTGACACACAGGAGGAAAGGGACCTTGACAGGCTTGACATGGTGGGTCCATGTGAACCTCATGAAGTTCAACAAGGATAAGTGCAAGGTCCTGCATGTGGGTCAGCACAATTCCAAGCACAACTCCAGGCTGGGTGGAGAATGGATTGAGAGGAGCCCTGAGGAGAATGACTCCTTGGGGGTGCTGACCGATGAAAAGCTCATGACCTGGTAATGTGCACTTGCAGCCCAGAAAGTCAACTGCATCTTGGGCTGCATCAAAAACAGCATAACCAGGAGGTCAAGGTAGGTGATTCTGCGCTCTGGTGAGACCTCACCTGGGGTGCTGCATCTGGCTCTGGGGTCCCCAGTCCAAGAAAGACATGGAGCTGTTGGAATGAGACCAGAGAAGGGCCATGAGGATGATTATCCAAGGGCTGGAGCAACCCTCCTGTGAAGACAGGCTGAGAGAGTTGTGCTTGTTCAGCCTGATGCAGAGAAGGCTCCAGGGAGAACTTACTGCAGCCTTCCAGTACCTGAAGGGGCCTACAGGAAAGCTGGAGAGGGACTGGTTACAAGGGCATGGAGTGACAGCACAAGGGATAATGGCCTTAAGCTGAAGGAGGGTAGGTTTAGATTAGATGTTAGGAAGAAATTCTTCCCCATGAGGATGGTGAGGCCCTGGCACAGGCTGCCCAGAGGAGCTGTGGCTGCCCCCACCCTGGCAGTGTTCAAGGCCAGGCTGGATGGGGCTTTGGGCAACCTGGGCTAGTGGAGGGTGTCCCTGCCCATGGCAGAGGCATTGGAACTAGATGGGCTTTGAGGCCCCCTCCAACCCAAACCAGCCTGTGATTCTATGATCACTGCTACAAAGTTCTTGTGATGCTGGTTACTGTATTCTCCATTCCTGGTTTCCCTGTTGGATTAAGCCAAGGCCTGATCTGCAGGAGTGCTGACACGTAAACCAAGTGAAAACTGTCCTCTGAAGTTCTGAAATGTTATTAAGTGCTTGGGAGAGAAAAAAAAAGTCTCAACTTCAGCACTCAAAATTATTGTAACTTCATCCTCCTGCCTCAGCTCCCCACCTGTACAAAGGAGAGTAATGCCAGCTCTTTGTTCAGCTGAAGCTGTCAGAAAAGACTTTAATGTTTATAAAATGCTTCTACTCCAACAGAAGGATAAGGTAATTAGTAATTCTGTTTTGAGACAAGGCTTTGATTAGCTCCCATGCGCAGGCAACAAGGCTTCATCCTAAAATGCAAAGCTGGCAGGATCAAGCCATGCTTTGAAGGACACCACGGGGCAGGAGTTAAAGACGATCATGGCTACAATGCCACTGCTTTTGGTTAAGTAACAGGCACATGGTGGAGATCTCCTCCCCTACCCTTTCTGTCAGTTTGCTTTAACTGACAGCTGTCACCACTCCCACTTCACAGAAGAATGAAGAGGTCCTCAGAAGAGGGAGTGAAACCCTGAGTCACCCCTGGGAAGACAATCCAAGAAGGGCTTCACAGAAAGGTACACCCCTGGAGTCAACCCTCCTTCCCTGGTGCCAAACGCCCCTCAAGGAAGACCGCAGGTAGGCAGGGTGGCCAACCAGCCAATTACAGGGATTAGGAGGATCTCATGGATAATTGTTATTTTGATTTCTGCAGGCAGCCCCAGCAGAAAGCGGGTTGCTTAGCAACACCTCTCAGTCCTTGGGAGAGCCAGCATCCATTTCGGAGGGAGCCTCAAGGAGCAACAGCACACCTGCGGCGTCAGCGAGCAGGGGGTGTGATCCACAGCACCTCCCTCCTGCACTGCGGGGGAAGCCCGACCTCCCAGGTGCCAATTCACAGCTTCACTTACATTCAGTGTCCTCACCATAAACAAGACCATCTCTAACACCCCTAACAAAAACCACACCAGAAACAGGAGCGAGTCTTCCAGGGCACATGTGGTAATTAACATTTGGTTCGGATGCATTCGAGGAGAAGAATCAATCCTGCCAATTAGCAACTGGCGAGCAGATTCAGCACAAACTTCTATCAGTAAACATCCTGACAGCCTTGGCCAATAGTTATGTAAAGATGACATAACAAACCAACGCCGTGTGTGTTGGGGGAGGTGGCTCTGCAGGCCCAGACGCGGCCCCGTCGCACCACCACCACTGCGGACTAACGAAAGGCCGCCACGCGGAACGCCTGAAGTAGGACACACACACAGCCACCCACCTGACTGAGATCACAGGCGCTACAGGTGCACTTCCAAAAACCACACAGAAAGGCAAACAAGGAGAGCAACTTATGCACATTTTAAAGGATTTTAAGGAAAAAAAAAAAAAAAAAAGAAAAGATCATGATGCCTACCCTCCTCTTCTGTGGCGCTCCTTGTGCTTGGAGATTTTGTAAGGTAAAGCCCTTTCTCCCAGGTTTTCCAGGTTCCTCACAATGGCTCCTCTCTCCATAAGAGCCTCGACAGTGCGCTTCAGCACAGCTGCGGTCTCAGGCTTTAAAAGAAAAGGGGAAAAAAAAACAAAACAAAGAGAAAGAGGGGAATGTACACAAATCTGGTTATTCTTATCATGTGATTAGAAAGGACATCTGTATTTGCCCGGCCCAGAGCTGGAAGAGATCATTCCATAACCTGAGAGGGCAAAGGATAAGCAGAAGCAGCCCTCCTCCTAAGGAAGAGATGTTTTTAAGAACAAACAGCCAGTTCCTCTGTGAATTACGGCAACAGCAAAGTTTCCACCAATTTTGAAGTCAGGCCCCAACAACAACAGGAAAAAGGAAACAGCTGATGGATTTAACTCACCTGGTGTCACTTTGGCTGACCCTTGCACAGGTGTAAGCACAGAGATGTGGCAAAGAGCAGTTACGAATTGGCAGCTGCGTTAAGCACCCCGAATTGTTTACGCCCATTAATATTGCTCACCCCAACACTGAAAGTGAGCCAGGGGGAGGGGGAGAGAAGGGGAACACTAGTCTGTGGCTTGCTACAGAGACAACAATTAGCACCATGTTCATGCACGTGCATAATAGACATTCGGCCCCTCAGCGACATCACTGCACGTCTCATTACCTCTGCCTAGCTGACATCCAAGCCTTTCTAAGAGCGAAGGAGCTGTCATGCAGTAATTAGTCTAACACGTGGAGATTTCACTCCATAGAAAAACAAGTTTGAGGGACAGGCAGCCAAAAAACAGTAGGTAAAACAGATGCAATGCTTTCTTGCTCACTGCATGTCAGGGCTCTTTAGAGAGCTGAATCATTTCGGCAATGACACTCAACAATATCTACGGAAGTGTTAATAAAGTACAAATTAGGATGTTTTGAAAACAACTGCAAACTTATACACAAGAAATATGTTAAGCAATGGATCTCCTACAGAGAAGGGGAACTACACGGATGCTCAGCTGAACACAAACCAAACTGTACGGCTTTCTTCTGTGCTCCTTGCAACACCTCACATCCAGACACATTCCCAAGTCTACTTGTCCAGTGAGATGGCAACAGCTGTGACTGGAAAAGTAATGAAAGAGCAGAAAATCAGCTTTATTCGGATTTTATTTTGTTAAATCTGACCACCACAATCATTTCACTGTCCCTTCTCAGCCAGAAGAAAACCTGTGTAAGCCTTCAATCACCTCATGGGTAAGATGAATAAAGTTAGTTTCCCAAGTGTAAGGTAGGGTTGTACACCCTGAGAAACAGGGTTAATGTTCAGATCCCTTAATGGAAACTGGTGGAAAAGGTGGTACCAGCATCTCACAAGATTTCTTTTGCAATTTCTTTTCATTTTCCTGAAGATACAAGGCAATGGGAAAGTTCCCAAGTGCACAGCAGAGATGTTCAACGTATGACGTTTTGCAACGCCAGCTCCTCTTTAAAAGACCTCAAGTAGAGATGGCCTGAAACATTTTCTTATGTCCATGGGCTACCTGCCCTGTGGCGGTCAAGAGTCAATCATGAGATCACACCTACTCCTCCTCACTATCCAGCAGACATTTTATCCCACTCTCTCCAGCTGCATAAACTGTTTGGGAAAATTATTTTCATCACAAAGAGCCTAAATAGTTCTAAGATCAGCAAAAATGCCCAGACTTTAGTTTTCAACATATATTTAGATTATATTGCAAAACAACTATGGGGACCAGACAAGTATGTTCACACATGAAAGCAATGTTGCTACATCACCAAATTTATTTAGTGCACCAAAACCACTGCTTCTCACAACAGACAAATACTAAAGGTATCTCTTGTCACAGTGTGAAAAGCTTGGATTCGTGGATTAAAAAATGCTTAAGGATTTTAAGAATAATTAAGGATACTAATTTAAATCATATTTCAGTTCAAATCACAACTACAAACCCACTATTTTTCAGTTGACTTAGGATGGCTACCTCTATTATCACTCATTAGATTTTCAAGTAAGCACTTCTCATGCTTAGGATCTCCTCCTTCAAAACATTTGCAAAACTAATTGGGTCTCCTTACAACTCTTTTTAGCCACTTGCCACGAAGCCATTCCCACAAATGCTACAGGAGGCTGAATTTCCAAAATTTCCAAAACTCTTTTGAGCTTACCTGCAACAAAACCAGTGTGTTCAAAACCTAGGAATGAAAGACTGACAGATGGACAGGCAGGCAGCAATTATATGGCTAGAAAAACAGCATAAAACTCATTCTATGATGACATGTAGGCACTTCAATGTTGATGCTACAGCTGATGATGCTGACTGACCATGCTGATACTTTAATTCCCCCCTTTAAATCTATCTCTTGTCGCTCACATACTTTGCATCCTGGATTCGAATACCATAGAGTATCCCATCAACACAAGGATCTTCTTCCAAGACTGCATTCTTAGCCTTCTCTATATACTCATATTTTGCATTACTTTTCATCCTCTAATATGTCTCACAACTACCACCAAGCAGTCCCATGTAGTCCTCTCTCTCTCCACAAACCCAAGAAGGACAAAGGAAGCTCCCTCTTCCTCCAGAGAAGAACTGGGGAGCTGCATCTGTGGCAAGTTACTTCCTTTGAGCAGTACTCAAGGAGTGGGAAGGGTGACTGTGAAATCTGTTGGCTGAGCTGACAGGACTGAAGGTGAGGAACAGAATCAAGAATAGCTAAGTACAGAGATCAAGTAGTGTCTTCACAATAATGCCAGCAACTTGGAGAGAGCATAGAACAAAATCTCTTATTCTGCATTACACCCAAGTGTTGTTTTGCCATAGTAGAAAATGCTCTTTCAAACTTCTGCTACTCAAAAAAACATCGGTAAGAGTCAGAGAAAAGTAGTAGCTCTGCTTTACTTGACCCTGTCCTCCACACTCCACAAATGCCAAAAACACAAGGGGAGAGAAAGTAGCAGAGGCTCCTTTCTTTCTTAAGACTTTCCCCATGAACAATTTCCACCCAAGCTACTTACAGCTGGTTTATCTCAACTTACACAGGCACAAAGGCAAGAAATGCTGGCCCAAGTTCTAGACAGGTTTCACTCTGCTTCCATCATCTCAGCACTCGAACTCATGTAAATCAGGAGCTACGGATGAGACACCCTCATGTGTTGTGAAGCAACAGCTTCAGGCAAGCCAAAACCTAGGGTAACAGAGCTGCTAGTGACATCCGTGGTTTAATGCTGTAAGAACCATGCCAGAACTCAGGCTTCAAGGCAGAAGAGAAAACTGAGAACAACTGGGTATGCGAAGCAGGCTCCAAGGTACACATGGCTATTGAGAAGGTTCTGCCTCCCAAACAAGACTCTGACGCCTGCCATTAGGGTTGTACTCACCCACATCGGTAAGGGGAATGAGCATCTTTGAGAGAAAGGGCAGCTAACCTGACAGCTTTAATACCTCGTGCACCGCAGTGTACCTGTAGTGCTTCCAACCCCAGGCTTGAAAACACACTCTTGGAAAGCAACAGGACCTGCCATTCAGGCCTTCTCCCGCCGCGCCCGCTGTGTGTGGTGAGGCTGCAGACGCCTGCGCGGTGCTCAGACAATTATCGCAGGAGAAGTCTGTCAGGTCAGTGAATAAAAACACTGTTAAGTTTACTGTTGCTACTTGTCTCCCACTTGCATAAGAAGAGCTGATCCATAAACAGAGCTCTGTTCAGAAGGGATCTTAATTGATCGCGACCTTTGGACAAACAGCTCTGTGTCCAGCGGTGGAGCTGTCTGACACAGCCGTAACAGCCACCAGATTTAAGTTAGAAGTTCCTGGGTAAGCTCGCTCCTCTCAATCCCTCATACCCTCACACCACACTCAACCTTCTTTGTCTGCTTTACATACGCCAACAGATCAGCACATTCCCTGAGAGGCTGCATGTCCAACATGACGGGCAGTTGCCAAACACAATGAAGCCCAAGATCAAGCCCCACGTATTTAAAAGCAAAACAAAACAAAAAGAACAAGAAAAGAAAGCCACAGATTTCTACATTCAGGATTGTAAAATATTATGTGCTTTTTGCAACCTCCCCACTTGTGGACATACTTTGAAAACATAAACTAATTGTTGGTCTTGAAAGCTTGTCACTGTAATCCCTCTCATTCCTCATCTCCAAAAAAGATCATGGTTTATCATAGCTTGCCTAAAGCCATCAACCAAACTATATATAGGCTAGCCTTTGCTAACCATAACATCCACAGACACAGGTTCCTTGGTTTGCTTCAGAGCCAGACCAGCTGAGGACATAGGAAATGGTATTGCCTGGCTCCCAACCCAGGAGCCACAACATTTTTTCCTGAACAGCCAGCCCTAATTCCAGTACCACAGATGTGGGGAAGCAAAGATGGGGGAAGAGAAAAGGAGAGAGTGGAAGCCGGTGCCAGGATATCAATGGTGGAAAGCAGGAAGCGCTAGCAAGAGTATGCAAGCCTTGGTATGTAATTCTAGCTCTGGTTCCCCCACTGTGTGCAGAGTCAAGCCAGAGCCCTTTCAACTTGCTTCACCCTCAGCGAACTCAGTGAACTTGTTAGCAAAGTTGGCTCACTATCATTCGGCCATGTGCAGTTACCTTGTTCTCAGAAAGGTACAGCCCCATGGACCCAAGCAAGCTGTGGAAGGAAGAGGAGGGAGGTCACTGCTGACTGCCCAAGGGCTTTTCCTTGCAAAACTGCCCCTGGAAGAAGTAACTCGAGGACTGTTGCCTACACATCAAAATTCCCCACTCCTCTACCCCTGTGTTTTTTTAAACTTAGAGCTGCTGAGAAGAAACATGTTGGCTAGCGTGTCAACCCTGAACCTGTCAGACAAAAAAAATCCTAACAAGAGGTAGGCTATAAAGCATACTTTCTGTGCAGCGTTCGCTCCCTCCACGAACAAGGATCACCATGTTTGCCATGTGGTTGTACCTCCAGAGAGGCCACACACAGCTGCTGCTGATGCCACAGGAGCTACGTGCACTGAGATCACCGAGCACCTTTCCACAGAGTCCCGTTGAGTTTATGTAAAACACCACTATTCCCATGAAGTTATACATAGTTGTGACGCAAACCACAGCCGAACAGCATGCCCTAAGCACTTCCTCCATGCCTCTGGCTTCTCTCTCCCCTTCTACTGGTCAAACTTTCAGCTTAGCATAACCACCACCCAAGTGAGCAGAAAGCTTGTTTAACACACATCATTCATCAGAAGGAAATGGATGGGGGTGCACCATCAACTACCGCCCAGGACCAAAGCCACAAATGCACGGTAAGAGCAAGCAAGTACTGCAACACAGTGCCAACAACCTCCTTCTGAGGGGATGTTATATACCACCAGAGTGAGTATAAACTATAGCATGTTTTTTATCAGTTGTACAGAACTAACATGGCAACCAGCAAGTGTGTTAAAAATAGGCAAACAGAAAAAAAACAGGGAATACACTGATGGCAAAATAGCCTCTGTTCAACCAGAGGTCAAACAGACATGAGCTTCTCGGTCACAAAGCTATGAAGAACAGCTTGGAGGCAAACCAGAAACATGGCACAGGTTTGAAGTATTGGTTTTGTAATGCTGATGCCTCCTAAAAAACAAGAAGCCATCCTCCCAATCCTAAAGGAAAGGACAATGATGTGGCTGCAACTGGAGCCACGTGAAAGGGCTGCACCACTGCTCAATTTTCCATCTCATCAGCTGGCCAGAGGGAGCTCAAGAGAGGACAGAAACCTGATGAAAAAGAAGCCTTCTCAAGCCACCAAAGTTCCTCCAAAAAGTCTTTAGAGAGAGAAAAGGAAGGTGATACCAAATACTTAGTTAGGTCTAGGACTGTACTCAAGTTCTTCTCACCACTTAATTCACTTCAACACATCATACTTCGCTTGACCTGGTTTAGTGGAGGGTGTCCCTGCCCACAGCAGGGGCTTGGAACTAGATGATCTTTAAGACCCCTTCCAATCCAAACCATTCTGTGAATCTATGATTATCCCGTCAACGCAGGAATAGTAGGATAAAGATCACATCTTTTTTTTGGTTGTTAAACAGTTACAAAAGGTTGTTCTGACATGATTTACTGAGGTGGAAATCAAAGAATGCAAAATAAAGTTGCAATTCAAAAGCAGCAAAACTAGAGAGGAAAAACAACTCTTTGCCATCACTTATTAGATAATAAAATACTAGAAACTTATCAGTGAAAACAATATAAAAAAACACCCCCACACATACATTTGTGAACTAGGCAAGATCAACACTGAGATAAGAACGAGCGGCTCTGCAATGGGAAACAAAGGGAAGCTGGAAAGAGTCATTTAATTGTCACACCCTGTTTTAGTACACAAGAAGACACAACAACAGATGAAAAAATAATCAGCAGATTAAGGACGGATAGCAAAGAAAAAAATTAGTGCTAATTTTAGTGAAAACCATAGCCAAGCATACAACACAGCTAGTGGCAGGGCTGTTCTTTATCTGCTCAGGCAACAGGCTGGAACTCCTGGTGCAAGACGCGAAGCTACAATTCCTATAAAAACATAAACAACAGGGAACAGCGTCCCTGCGTAGGGTAGGACCTGCTGAGGGATATTCACACTATTCATACTATTCAGAGAAGATCAAAAACTGAGATAAAAGTGGTAGATGAAGCAAACAGAAGATGTGGGAGCTGTGCTGCGCCCCTGCTAAAAACAACCTGCAGATGACCGATGAACACGGTCAGGATGTCCGGAAACCAAGCCACAAAACTGTGAGGACTCTGGACACCTGCCTGGAAATTCAGACCCAGTTAGTCTACGGGAAGCTGGACACAGGGCAGCACTAGGTAGGGACAGAGGACAGAGGTTTCTGTAACTACAGTAGTGCAGTTTTCTTGATCTAGAATAAGGAACAAATGGGAGAAACCCATGTGATGTCATAACCATTTCGTATTTCCATCACACACCGACTGAACAAAAAGGCACAATGCTATTCCAGAAACGGATTTGGCAAGTATATATATGAATAGCAAATAAGTTATACCAAGTCACCAAAAATAAGTCTGGGGGGGTGATCAGAATTGAATCATTCTGAATTAAAAATAACACCCCATCCTCAAAACAGATCTTTAATTAGCATTTTAATGGGGTATAAGCCAAGAACTTGCAACCTCACCTGATGCAAATATGAAGCCAGGGACTTGGATGCAGAGGAAGCAGCAACTTTTAAAGTCAAAGTGATGCTACTATCTTTTCTGTTCTGAAATCCACCTTCCTTCCTCAAAGAATCTAAACTCCACTATATATATATATTACTTTTTTAAACTCAGCATTTAAGATCAAAGGAAATTATTAAGGAAACTGAAGCAGTACCAGTACCCTATGAAGACCAAGTCACAGTTAAATTAACACATCAGTCTCAACACTGAACTTAACTGAACTTAATTAATTTTAGAGAGTTGATACTCTTGATAAAAGAACTCTTAAGAGGTGTCTTGGAAGTCTGAAGCAAACAGCAACCACATCCTCCAAGATTCAGGGCTATTTCAAGTGTTTCTTACTGGAAACTGTTAATGTAACAACTGGCCACAACTTCAGAATCAATTAAACACCTTCCTTAAAACTCCATTTAGAAACTTACCCTCTTCTTCTCAACCAGAATAGATTATAATAATGACACCCACGTAACACTCCTGGTCAGCTAAAGTCTACTTATCTTGCTAAGACCAAGTTTACCAGAAACTAAATGTAAGTTTTGCTCCTCTCATGACTTTTAGATGTGAATACATTTCACCAAGTTTACTTTATACTTCTATTAAGCTTAAACAATCAAGAGGGGAAAAAAACAAACACCACACAATAAAAAACAGCCAAACCATGGAAGGAGTTACTTTCAAACACCTCTTCTCCCTGGCCTTTGAATGCATGTGCATACACACACTCACACAAAAATTGTTGTTTACAAATTCACAGTGTTTCTTATGAAAACCAGATGTTCACAGAATCACAGAATGATTTGGGTGGGAAGGGACCCAAAAGACCCTCTAGTTCCACGCCCCCCCCCCCCCCCCCCCCCCCGCCATGGGTAAGGACACACTCCACTAGATCAGGCTGCTCAAAGCCCCATCCAACTTGGCCTTGAACACTGCCGGGGAGAGGAGGGAAAGAGCCACAGTTTCTCTGGGCAGTGTGTGCCAGGGCCTCACTGCCCTCACAGGAAAGAATGTCTTCCTAATATCTAATCTAAATCTACCCTTCTTCACTTAAGGCCATTATCCCTGGTCCTGTCACTACTTGACCATGTAAACAGCCCCTCTCCAACTTTTCTGTAGGCCCCTTCAGGTACTGGAAGGCTGCAATAAGGTCTCCCCAAAACCTTCTCTGCATCAGGCCGAACAAGCCCAACTCTCTGCCTCGTTTCAAAAGGTTTGTGTCTGTCTTGTGCTGGGGACCCCAGAGCTAGACACAGTACTCCAGGTGGGGTGTCAACACGGTAGAGGGGCAGAATCACCTCCCTCAACCTGCTGGTCATGATACTTTTGATGCAGCTCAGGACACAGTTGGCCTTCTGGGCTGCAAGTACATATTGACAGCTCATGTTGAGCTTATCAACCAACACCCCCACGTCCTTCTCCTCAGGGCTGCTCTCAATCCATTCTCCACCAAGCTTGGAGTTGTACTTGGGATTGTGCTGACCCAAATGCAGGACCTTGCACCTGACTTTGTGGTTGCACAGCCCCACCTCTTAGGCCTATCAAGGTTCCTTCCCTCCAGTGTGTCACTGCACCACACAGCTTGGCATCATTTGCAAACTTGCTGAGGGTGCAGCTGATCCCACTGTCCATGTCTCTGACAAATATGTTAAAACTATGCTGGTCTCAATACCAGCCCCTGAGGAACACCACTCATCACTGGTCTCCACTTGGACACTGAGCCATTGATCGCAACTCTCTGAGTGCAACTGTCCAGCCAGTTCCTTATCCACTGAGTGGTCCATCTGTCGCATCCACGTCTCTCCAATTTAGAGACAAGGATGTGGTACAGGACAGTGTCAAATGCTTTGCACAAGTCCAGGTAGATGTCAGTCACTCTTATCCACCAATGCTGTAACCCCATCATAGAACAGTACCAAATGTCAGGCACAATTTACCCTTAGTGAAGCCATGTTGGCTGTTACCAGCCACCTCCTTCTTTTCTGTGTGTCTGAGCAGAGTTTCCAGGAGGATCTGCTCCATCATCTTGCCAAGCACAGACATGAGACTGACCAGTCTGTAGTTCCCCAGCCTTCCTTTTTTCCCTTTTTAAAAATGGCACTTTTGGCAAAGTTCCCACTGACTGGAAACTTCTCAAAAATCACGGACAGCAGATTAGTAACTTCATCCACCAGTTCCCTCAGAACCCAAAAATACACCTCATCAAGTCCCATGGACTTGTGTGCCTTCAGGTTCCATAGAGATCTTCTCCTACAGCAAGAGTTCCTCAATTCTCCCAGTCCCTGCCTAAACATTCTGCATTTCAATGAAGAGAATAAAGATAACAGTAGTAGCAGAAAAAGGAGAAGGTGAGAGGAAAAAGAAGACTTCTCCAACCTTGTGATACAGAAGCCAGAATCACAGTCAAGAAGCCAGTGCTTCACTCACCATCTCCATACTTCCCGTTGGTAAACCTCTTCCTTACAAAACTGCAAGAGGGTATGTGGTTGCAGGTCACCAAATCAGGTCATCAATTGCCTGTCCCCCAAGCAATGAACTGCTAGTTTTTAGATACCCTGGAACTTTTTCTGAATTCTCAAACTTTGCCTTTGATCCCTCAAGCATTTGGACAACAATTGCCTAACCTCATGTGTCCACCTTCAGAAGACCCCGAGATAAACAGAGTGTAAAGCCAGGCTTAACCCCGCAGCCTAGACTCATCAAGGCCTGCATCAAGTTATCCTTAGGTAAGTTAATAAAAGTATTTTTAGATGTATTCAGGCCTTTAACCACCACAGAGAGCAGAAGTTTTGCTCTTTCTTTCTCCCCATCTTCCAAGATTACAGCTGAATGTTAAGAGTTTACTGCCATCTTGAGAAAGCTGGTTATTCCTTCTCTGGGTAAGAGGTCTTGTGAGACAATTTTACCTAGCAACATGTTTAATATGGCATAATTCCTATGAAAACAGGCTGTGGATCAAAAATAATGCAATCAATCATTCACACAACCCAACACCAGAATTAAGGTGGAACGTAAGTTTGGAAGCTTACTTCTCAAGAATGCCACTTACACTACTGTATTTCTCAAGACATGACTAATTTTAAGTAAGAATCTTAATTCTACGCAAGATGTCTATTCTCAAATGAGCTCTTCATCTCTCCCCTCTACCTCAGCCTTGTTTCCATTTCCATACACTGTGTGTATGGCTCCCTATGCATTTTCTCTCATCAGCTTATTTCAAACTATTCACTCATATCTAACATCAGCTTGGAAGACTTTACAGACACCGACAGAGACGATGCACAAGTGATGGCTGCTATTTCCAAAGTAAGATAGAGCCCATCATCCCTGCACCCCAGCGGTTCAAAAGGAAAAAGATGCCTGAACACAGAGCTAACCGCTTCTTCAGATGCCTGCCTGGCAGCAAGCTTCACTAGCTTTCTGAAAGCTGGGGAAGGGACATGACTCAAGCCACCATCATGCTGCTGCTGTTACTGTTTGCTTCCCTGAATGCTTCAGGGACAAAGCCAATAGTATTATCAAGGAGGAGAAGGGCTTTCGTGTGTTGGAAATGGTACAGAACATGACCAGAGCTCACAACTTAAGCTGCCTCCCTGCCAGGTGATACCAAGCCAGGGAACAACTCACAGCACACATGCAGGCAGCTCTGAACCCATGGAGATTCTTCCAGAGTAATTGCTCCGGGCACATTTGGTATTTTTCAGATCAACTTTCACACCTCTGTAATTGGGGGAAATCTGTGCAGCAGCAAAGGAAACAGGCACTGCATGGCTTCCAGAAGATAAACATGAGTTTGACTGAGTCACAGCTGTGAAGGCCAAGCACAGGTAAATTTTACGTTCTCTGGGTTAGAGGCTTCCAGCCTTGGAGTGCCAGCAATAGTCCAGCCTTGGGAGAGATACCTGCGACTAGCCAAAGCATCCAATTGTAGCAGTCGGGCATCAGGATATATTCCAGCCAAGTCCCCAACACTCCAGACCAAGGGTTTATCACTAGCACCAGACTAGTCTAAGCCACCAAAGAGTTCCTTCCTAGAAGGGAAATCTATTCTTCTCTAGCTCGTGCCACGTAGTTGTTACACCCATCACGCACATCTTCACCGCTGCAGAAGAACAAAGAATTGGGACCAAGAAAATGCTGTATGTGTGGGATCAGCAAAAAACCTTTCCAAAGACTGTGTGAGGACCACAGCCATAATTTTTAAATCATCACACTGCAGCAGAGAAGTAACTATCTTTGGCTCTCAACCAGAATAATGCTTGAGGTGGAGGTCACATTTGTTTTGACCAACTGGTGTGCACAAGTAAAAGTGAACTTCAGCGATTTCTTGCTCAGATTCTCCTGCACACTACACCATATACACCGGGACACCCAAAGCTGTTTTACAAAGCTTGTGTCATAGTTCAGGTAAGTATCAAAAACAGTGGCTGACAAATTAAAGAGTTATAAGCACCACAACCATGAAGTCAAATTGTCACCTTATCAGTCTACAAACACCTACAAACCCCGCCCCCCCAAAACCCCCCAAACCCCCCCCAAGACATGAAAAGCAAACCACTAAGTACAACCTGACTGAACATGCTTGTTAGGCAGGAAGAAAGCACGGAGCTGAAACCTCCTGGCTTGTTCGCTTTCCTGGCAGGAGAACAGGCACAGGGCAAACTGGGACAGCCACATCCAAGGAGGGAGAATTCACTTCAGAGCCAGCAGGCAAAGAGCACTCATTATTACCACCATCTCCCTTTGGTTTTTCCAGTGAACCCTTGAAATAAATGCTGCTGCTGAAGCATTTACTGAACCTGGCCACAAGTCGCCTGGGCCAGGACTCCACGCCCAAAGAAATGCTGAAGTCTCAAACATCAGTAAGCTGGGGATCCATGGGGTCTTTGCTGACAGAACAAATGGAACCAGCTGGCAACAAAGAGGCTTCTCCAACCTTTTACAATCAATGAAATGGAAAGCTGCTCACTGAATAATCACCTAATCAACCAATTAGGTGAGCAATTAACTAACAGCTAGCTAATGAAAACACAGCAGTCCCACTCCCTCCTGGAAGTCACTAATCCAAACTGCTGCTCATTTTTCATCCCAAATCTAAAGCAACCCCTCCTTTGACCCCTTCCTTCAAACAACAGCAAAGCTTCCACTTGCCTTTTACAACACAGCAGCAAAGAGAATACCAAGAATAATTTTGATGAATGCAGCATTTCCTCTGCAGCTGAAAATCTCGGTTCAGCATCCTTCTCAGTTTTTGCCCACATCCCATCTCTACAAGAACATCTTAATCCTCAACAGACAGGTGATTAAACACCGGGCCTGCCCCCTCCTTGCTGAACCACCATCAGCAGACAACAATGAAGTCATGACTCACACCATGCTTTCCAGAGCCATGTGTTCAAATACATCCTTATGGAGGACAGGGACAAGGGGGGAGAAGGAAGGCAAAGACTGCTTTTGGTCTCTGCTTACAGAACTGTTGATTGTTTAATCCTTGTCAAATAGCAGTTGTTACAAGGTATCCTTTCCTCCCCAAAGGCAACTACCTAAGCGCAGACCGCCACAACCTGCAAGGGAGAAGACTGCATTACACACGTCATTCTCAGGCCATGACTGCTGGCACAGGCTCCTCAGAGGACCTGGGCCCCAGATTCCTAGATGGCAGTCAGAAACAAACACAACACAGCCTCCCCTCCTTGCAGTCCCAGAGGCGTACTGAAGCACAACTGGAGGTACTTGAGGACACTCCAGAGTCAAGGAGGAGAGTGCCTATCCCACTCAAGAACTGATTAAGCAGCAGCAGAACAGAGCAGTTCAAAGGAAGAAAAAAAAGGCCATTTTGCAGAGTACCCAGCAAGGCCGCTCTGCTAGATGAGAGTTCACTCCTACTTTGTTTTGCCACAAGCTGCTGCTCTGCAGGGTGCTTGGGGCAGCTCGCCTTGTCCTGCCAGTTTCAGGTCACAGAAAGCTCTGTCCAGCCCACCCCAGCCCCACCTCCCCACAAGACCCAGCTGGCCTCAAGCTTTTCCAGACAAGCTCTACACCCAGATTTTGGATCCTCAAGTTCTTCTTGCAGCTTTAAAGAACCCAGTTCGGGTTCTTTGGGGGTTTTGGGTTTTTTACTACTTCTCTACCCAAACACCCCAGGCCTGCCTTTTAGGAGCAGGATAAAGTGGGAAGTACCTCTGACTACAGGGATGCAAGGCTTATTACAAAGGAAGAATACGTATGGCAGGTATGGACAGATTCTCCAACACAGCTTCACAAATACCTATTCTGTTGGTTTTTTGGTTGGTTTTTTTTCCTCTATTTTTATTGAAACTTTGTACAGAAGTTTTAAACATTTCCATACAATACTTTTAGACAGGACAAAATGCCATGGTAAAGGAATGTAAACTGCAAGAAACACAGTCTGAAGTATCCAAATACTCTCTAATAAGAGTTTTAGTTTGAAGACTAATGCAGTATGCAAAATAATATGCGTACAGTATACAAAGAACAGTATACACAGGGCCAGCAATGCTAACTATGAAAATTTTGCATCAGATTTACTTCAAAGATTTAGAGCAATATGATAATTCTATACACTAGACCAAAATTAAATTTATCATACATCGTTTCTGTGACAAAAAGCTTGTCTTTATGGACAGTAGCAACTTACAATATAATTAAGCTGTATTAGTCTCATTAACACTTCTAAATCTATATTCCTACTACAATAAATTTTTTTTCAGTATATTTTCTTACAAGATCTTAACAGACCTTTAAATAACACTTTACCAAAAAGAGATCTGGATCCATTATAGTGATCTTATCTACATGCCTGTTTGGCTTATTTGGAAAAAACAAAACAAAACAAAAACAAGGGTCAAGGAAAAAGGCAGGTTTCAAATGCTATATGATATCATTTGGTTTTGGTCTGAAATGTATTTTAGTTGAATAGTTAAAAAAACAAAAAGGCAGTTCATTAACTTGTATTTTATATAAAATCTGCAGAAAAATACAACAGCAACAAAACCCAAAAATACTTCACAGATATCTAAAAAAAAAACATTATATCAGAGATACAAGGTAAAGCAGCATCACTTTGACACTGTGCTTTAAAAATAAGATGAATGAAGAGACTGCTCTAGTGATATTAGAAAATTTGCTTTCTTCTTGAAGAAGACTACTAACATTTTGCACAGCAACTATTTTTATAACCACCTCATTTAAAAACGTGTATTCATAGACACAGAGAATTGTCATATCATTACCATTTTTGCTCAAAGTGTCTGACTTTACACAGTGAAACTGATAATGCTAAGTGTCACCAGATGTCACTATACCATGAATTCAATATTAGAACAGAAGTGAAGCAAATGCTTTAAACCAACACCATAAAAGAAATAGAAAGTGTTTTGTAAACAAAACAAACCACTTTGCAAAACCAGAGAGTTCAGAGATCTCACAGTGAAATCAGAAATCCTAATTATATATGTTTACATTCTAGGACTACTCTTTACCTTAGGCCAATTAAAGCACATTAAACCACTTAATTATATACAAACGTTTTCTTAAAAAAATTTAAAACATTGCACACAAGTCTGCTTTTTAACATCACATAACAAGGTTAGTTTTATTTTCAAAACAATTACATTTAAGGGCACAGAACATACAGAATACCAAATTAACAGATGAGCATTTTTGCTTTGCTATACATGCTAAATCCAAAGATTTCCTCGAGAAAGCTAGAGCAACTCTGACTTCTTCCACGTATCCTGTTCTCTGAAAGGGAGCATCTCCCAACACCTCCTTTATCTTAGGATTTAAAAAAATATATATATAAAAAAAATAAAGCTGTACGTTTTAAAGTCTCAAGCATCTTCTGTTTTTAAGTGTTCTTGCAGAGATCCTTCAATAGCTCTGCCCGTGCCACTGTAACCTCCTCAACCAGGCAGTTACAGCACTCCCACGACTCACATCGGAAGTCTCACGCTGGCCCTTCTGGGATGGGGGTGGAAAGGGGCATACAGAAGTGGAGAAGTAGAAAATACACAAGTGGTATACTGCAAGGCCATTTGAATTTCTTACAAACTCTCACTGTTTCCTTTCAGGTATTAGCAAGAGCTGACAGGAAAAAAATACAAAAGAAGCCCAACAAAAAAGCCTGCACTTTGGCGGAGAACATCAAATCACTCATTAAAAAAAATAATATTTAAATAAGAACAGTCTCCCAGAGTGTACTCTTCAGCTCTCAAGAAGTCTCTTTTTTTTTTCTTTCTGTTTTAAATAAAAGGCTTCTAACAAATGTCTGGGAGAAAATTCAAATATCTTAACAGAAAAATAAGTTAAGCGAAATGACAACAAAAAAAGGTGTCATTCCAAGACACCTTTTCAAGACTGTCGTCCTAAGCTCAAGGCAATAAATAAACCAGTCGTTGCAAGACAGAAGCACATGTCCTCCTGGATCTACCCCTGCATGACTAGCCAGTCCCACTGAGGTGGCGACGGCCTGACATTAACATTTATGGAATTGATTGTCCATTATGGGAGACACTTTGTAGTTTTATTGGACCAAAAAGTTGGTGCTTACACCAAAACACATTAACCTGGGTTAACACCTCTTCCATGTAGATCATCATCAGATTAGCAAAGGCATGTTTACGCTATAAAAAAATCCTCAAGCAACTTCTTACACTAAGGTCCGTAACACAAGGCAAGGTACTGGCTCACCAACAGTTTGCTTGAAGCCTCAGATATTTATTCTTTTTTGCCTAATAAAGGCCTTATATTAAGTGGTTATATGCAGCAAAGAACATCAGCAAGTTCTATGACCTCTAAGACATGAAAACAGAATACAACTGAAGAGGCCGGCATTAGGCAGAGAGTAGCATAGAAACATTTTTTAAACAATTAAAAAATACTGGAGAAGTGATTTGCTTAAGAGCTTCTTCACAATAACAGGTCTCAAAGTGGGGGTGTGTGCAAAGTATTACTTTATTAAGATCCTGACTGACTGCCAATTACCACTGTGATTAATGTGTCGACTTGTTAGTTTGGCAAAAGTGAGAATAACTCCATCTCCCCGTTAAGGTATCTCAGATTCAACAGTCTGCTGCACGACACGTCTGCAAAGGACTGACTCCCTACTGCAACCACAGGAGAATCTCACCGTGGATCTGACTGTAGTTATACTGAGCAGGACACAGGCATCCTGTGTATCAACTCTTTAAACAGTGTTCTCTTTCAATAGGCAACTACTTGGGGGGCAGGGGGAATGGACAGGGGGCAGGAAAGGAATAAAGGAGGAAAAACAAGCCAGGAAAAGCCATTATAAGCAAACTGCTCTTCAGGTGGCAATAAAAGCCATGCCTTCAGCTTCATAACTACATAAGGCACCCTGGGAAAGAAAGCAAGCACAGATGAAGCTATGGCAGCCAAGCAAAAGGGTCCCTGAGCTAACCTGGCTACAGGTTAGGTGGCAATGCATTTGTTCATATTGAGAGCAAAGAGGACCAGTCTGGAAAATCCAAGTACCAGCCGCTGATAAAAAGACACGCCAAGTTACTAAGGAACAGTGCCTGGTCCACAAATTTCTCTTTCCCTGTGCCAAATTTGGCATATTAGACAGATCCAGGACTTCTCAAGAAGGTATTATTGGACTGAGACTTATAACCCTCCACAAGCAATTTTTTTTCATCCCACCAAGATCAAATTTTGCCCTGGATTATCCTACATAGAAACAATTAACTGAGCTTTACACCTTTCTTAAAGTGCTGTCCTTCCCAATTCAGCCCACTAATGAAGTAACTTGAGATGCCACTAACATATTCCACATACTGTAATTTTACCATTAAAATGATTTGAAACATATTTCTGAATGAAGCCAGCCACAGAAACCGTAAGAACATGTGTCTTGTCACATTGGTGTAACATCGAGACTCAGGTATGGTAACTGTCCTCTTCTACATGTATCGCAGCACCACTCCTACACTTACTACTGTACTTGCAGCTAAGAGTAGTCTACTTTCCAGTGGCAACAACTCGAAGTGGAGAAAAGCAGGGCGTATCGGCCTCTGTTTAAAGCCTCTGAATTAATGAGATTCAATTGATTTAAATCAACACCAAAACAAACAAAAACCCTCAAAAGTGGAGGTTAATACTTCTATCCAAAAATACCTATTTTGCATCATGCTACTAAAAGCCATGTGGACAGGCTGCAGCTCATGGCACCGCGGTACTGGAAAGCAAACTATCTCTAGCAGTCAAAGGCAGAATTAACCTAAGTTTCATCTCCACAGAGCTACTTTACGCACCAAGGAGACATTGATGGACCCTTGAATCAAGGCTGCTGAACTGTCAGCATGGACCCTCAGACCGTTTTTGGCCTAGCTGGCTTGTGGTCTCTCCCAAACAAGTCCAGATAACAAACTCAAGAGCAAAGACAACTGGAGGCATTATTTCCATGGGAAGCCTGGATATGACCACTCTGTCCTAGCGAATAAGGGAGTTTAATACTGAGCATAACGACACACTGTCAGCTGGCCTCTGCACCCAAAAACAGGCCCTGACTTGGTTTAGCATAAGGGCGAGAGGACTCGGGATGGTAACATTCTCTCCTGCTTTACCAAGGGGGAAGTGAACCAAGCTCTTCAACTTCTCTGTCTGCTGAGTTCCACTGATCTGCTGCACACACGTCCCTCCACACCTGGACACTGTTCACCCCTGCCCTGGGCATGCATCCTTCCGGAGAAAAGAACCTCCATGTCTCGAGGCCTACTGATCGCCTGGGATCGCCTGGGAAGAGTCTCACTTCCTCCTGAGGAATCGTTAGGGCAGACCTCAATTGCTGACACAGATTACAACTCTGAACGTTCCTTATTGCCTGACACAGAATCCCACTGGAGTCGTTCCTCACAAAAGAAGGTTTGACAGGGTGAGAGGGCAAGCGGGAGAAGACATGAGCCAAAAGGACTCTGGAAAATAAGGACCACTTTCACCCCTTTCCCCCACTTCCCCTTCCCCTTGTCTTCCCACTTGTTTTTCTCCCCTTAGAGACTCAGTATGCAGCAAGAGATTTTTCTCTAAAAAGAGGCTAAGCCTAATTATGTCCTAAAGGTTTGGAGACTGAAGAGGCTAAATATATACTCTTATATTTCAATATACTACAAAACCCCAATAAAAAGCATTTCTTTTTTTCCTCCCCTGCCTTCTCCTCTAATACCAGTTTGTCATCTCCAGAGTTGTTGGGTTGTTTTTTTTTAAATACAGCAACTTTTCAATAATGGAATTTACAGTGGATAAAATCAAATTTAAAAAAAAACCTACAAAGGAAAAAATACAGAAAGCTACTAATAGCTGTAATGTGTCAAGTGCTACTACAAAATGAGATAAAACATTGTCTTCTTTTTGCCAGAAGACAAACTGAAAAAACAACAACCAAACCCCAACCACTAGAAGCAGCAAGCAAAATTAAAAAGTGCTAGGTTGGCCAAGGTAATACAGCTGGGGTACAAAGTTATATGCATCGCAGTCCTACATTTCGAAAAACAAAAAATAAAATCTCTCAACACAGCTTTAACCATTTAGATTTTACACATCAGTAAATGATTACTTGTTATCTTCACCTTAATGCTGACTGAGCTCTGCCCCCTCTACTCTGCTCTGGTCAGGCCCCACCTGAAATACTGTACCCAGTTCTGGGCTCCCTGGTATAAAAAAGACAGGGATCTCCTGGAGAGAGTCCAGTGGAGGGCTACAAAGATGATTAAAGGCCTAGAGCATCTCCCCTGTGGGGATAGGCTGAAAGAACTGGGGCTGTTCAGCCTTGAGAAAAGAAGGTTAAGAGGGGATCTTATTAATGTTTATAAATATCTCAAGTGTGGGACACAGGGGGAGATAGCCAGCCTCTTTTCAATGGTCTGTGGGGACAGGACAAGGGGCAACGGGCCCAAGTTGGAGCACAGGAAGTTCCGCACCAACATGCGGAAGAACTTTTTCACAGTGAGGGTGACAGAGCCCTGGGACAGGCTGCCCAGGGGGGTGGTGGAGTCTCCTTCTCTGGAGATATTCAAGACCTGTCTGGACGCTTCCCTGTACGACCTGTCCTAGGGAACCTGCTTTGGCAGGGGGTTAGACCCGATGATCTCTGGAGGTCCCTTCCAACGCCTACGATTCTGTGATTCAAACACAGCCACCTGCCTGCCTTTGGTATATTTATACATGTATACACAGAAAACCAAAAAGGTTAGTACCACAAATGGAAAAAAAAAACCCAACCCACAAACCCGGAGGGAAAAGAAAAAAAAGGAAAAAAAGACTCCACATGACACGTTCTGCCTTCAGCAGAGATAAGGACAACATCTCAAATGGTCTCTAAATAGGCTAAAGTTGAGTTGATCTTACAATTATAGCGTAAACAATGCCTGGGTTGCAGTTATGTTATTTGAAAAAACAAAAAAACCAAAATAATTAAAAAAAACCCAAAACCAGAAGACAACAACGAAATCTCCAGAGACCTGTATCAACTTCTGTATGTTTAGCCATACCCTTAAAAGTTCACTATTCACTCACAAAGAGAAATAGACAAACATGAATATTCCAAGCGAACAGACACAGACCAGTCCAGTATTTAGTAATAGTTTAACTTTTGGAGTCTCTTCCAGCATTTGTAAACAAACAGTCTCTTCCTCCATCTCCCGAACAGCTCTCTTGTTCATGGTTTTACTTTTAAAGCCACAGAACCAATCTATGAATTTCAAATGTCTCTCTCTATCATCAGTCTCTTCCTCATGCTTTTTCTCCCCCATCAAAGCCGCTTGTCCATTCGAGTAACAATCCACCGGTGTCTCAACTTCAGAGTGACTCACAGAAATCACCGGGTTGCTGTCGTCTCTGCAAGTAACCAGAAGGTTGATATCCTCCGGCTTAATATTTTTAATATTTTCTTCCGACTTGCCGTTTGGAATGATATGGTTGGCGTTTTCATTGCACTTGAAGATGCTCTTCTCTTGTGCTTTGTACAGCTCCCCCTTTGCAGCGTTCTCTTTTACGTTCCTGCTTTTCAGGGCCCAGAAGGTGGTTGTCCGAACCTGCTCCTTTGTAGGTGGAGGCGTGAGAAGGCTCACTACAAAGGTCACGATCCCAGTGATCCAGAACAGAGCTGTCGCAACATACATGTAATGGATGTTTTTGATAAAGCTTGGCCTGGTATCCGGCTGGTTACACTCAGGAGCACGATAGATAAACGCCAGTATCAACCGTACCGCTCCAAGAACAAACCCGGCCATTCCACCATAGAAAGCCCCCTGCTCATTGCACCGCTTCCAAAAGATCCCCATGAGAAACAGAGCAGCCACCGGTGGGGTCAAATAGTCCGCTACCTCTTGAATATAAAGGTACATCTGACCACCTTGCATTTCTACAATGATCGGGACCCAGGCAATGCTTATAACTACCATGAACGCAACAAAGACTCTTCCAACAATCATCAGTTCTCTGGATGTTGCGCTCTTCCGGATGAGCTTGTAGACATCAAGCGTGAAGATGGTGCTGGCACTGTTGAATATAGAGTCCAAGTCACTCATCAGTGCAGCGATCATCACGGCCATCATCAGTCCCCGCAGACCAACCGGCACAAGTTTCATCACCAGGCGTGGGTAGGCGATGTTAGAGCACCCGGCTCTGCTCCCGCAGACTTGAAAACAGTGTTCTGGGTTAATGCAGGCGATATCATCTGCAAACAGTATTCGTGAAATCATCCCTGGGACAACTATAATAAACATCGGCAGCAGCTTTAAGAAGCCTGCCATCAGGGTGGATCCTTTGGCATGAGCAATGTTTTTTGCAGCTAAAACTCTCTGAACTATGACTTGATCGGCACACCAGTACCAGACGGAGGCTGGGGTCTGTCCCAACAGAAATCCAGGCCAGGGAATATCTTCGTCTGTTGGCTCGCGCAACATTTTAAGAGCATCGGGCTTTGGGTCGACATTGCAGGAATCAGTATTGGAAATGTTGTAGGTTAACAGGATAGACGTAATATTTGGTGACGCTAACATGTACCTTCTTTTAACTTCTTCAAACCCACCAACTTCCATAAGACTTATGATCATAAGTGTGAGGGCACCAATAATCATAAGCAGGGCTTGAAGGGTGTCTGTGTAGATGACAGCCACAAGACCTCCAGTCACAGTCAACAGCGCAGTCATTCCAATAAGGAGGATAACCGACAAATAGAGGTTCCAACCTAGCGACTCTTGAATAAAAAGTGCCCCTGAATACAAGTCAACCGAGAGTTTGGTGAAGATATAAAGAATTAGAGACAATGCTGCAAAATAGATTTGAATTCTATGCCCTCCAAAACGCTTCGACAAGTATTCAGGCATGGTGTACACTCCCGACCGGATGTAGACTGGGACGAAGACCCATCCTAAAAGCTGCAAAAGCATTAAGGCGTTGAATTCCCACGCACCTACTGCAAATCCACTTGCTGCTCCAGATCCTGCGAGCCCAATGAAATGTTCACTTCCAATATTGCTCACAAACAAAGAGGCACCGATAGCTACCCAGGTCATAGAACGCCCTGCCAAGAAGTAGCCACTTACGGTGCTCCGATTGTATTTCCACATGGCAAAAAAACCTATGCACATTACAAGCACGAAGTACAGAGCCACAATGGCAATGTCTGCTGTTTCCAAAGAAGCCCTCATTTCTGTAAACAAAGTGACTTCGCACAGCTGACGTCCACTTCTCGCCCCCCAGCAAACGTCTTTTAAGCAACACGTGAACCAGTTAACATATATCAACACTGTGGATCAAATTCTTTGTCCCTTGGTTTGCTGTCCTGATGCTGCTGGTTGTGGTACATTTACTTTCTCCGCTTCTCAAATGGAAATTTGGAACTTAGCACGCACTTTTAATCCACATTCCACAAGAGCATCAGCCTTAACTCAGTTGATGTAGGAGAAATTCTTAGTTGCAGCTAAGTTTAGTGAGGCCTACTGTACCAACCCTGCAAGGCAGCAAAGACAAAAGACAAAGATTGAATTAGAGAAGAATTTCATGAATGAGAAAAAATTTGAAGTCTAGCAAAACAATGACTGAACACCACAGATTTTTTCCCCCTTATATTTCCTGCTGTATTTATGCAATCCATAATACACAATTAAATATTAGTAAAACGAAGTAGTAATGCCTTTTGTAAGTCAACTGTAACGTTTACAAGTACCTTAAGAGACGCAGCAATTCTTCAGTATTAAAGGAACAATGCAAGGAACAGAAATACATTTTATTTTTTGTTAGAGTCTCACAAATCTATTTTTTAAGCCACTAAAGAGGACTTCCTCTTCCAAGCAATCTTGGGGGATGGAGGGGGGAAGCAACTGCTAAGGAGCATTAACCTCGCTACTCATTCCCTGTATTGCTTTAGCACTGCACCCCACAAATTTTGTTAGATCCTGACTTCACATGCATGCACTTGAGACACCAGCTGTCTGCCAGAGCTAAAAGAAAAACCAAAGTGAAGTCACAATGCTGTCAAGAAACAGAATAACCTTGATTCTCCAACTGATCTTAAGTTTATTCCACCTGTCTGGGGTACAAATGATCACTGGGTTACTTTACATGATGAAAGTGAAGAACAAGTCCCATTCAGTCAAGTGACAAAAGTGAAACTATGTGTGACATCTGGTTCTAGGGTATTTCCATCTGTCACGTGCCTTTTGACATCCACACCCATGTGGTTACAGGACTTTTTGGAAGCACTCTAGGCACAACAGGAAAAAACAGCTGGATTTTGGAAGCCCTCGGTTGCTGGGAAGCGCTGTTCCCAGCACCATCTATTTGCATCCAGGCATGAAAAGGAAGGTTTTGAGGTAAAGCATACCTGCCATTCTATTCTCGAAACGCACACCCCCCTCCCCCCCCGCCCCAATCACACCCAATTCTACCCAAACATGTCAGGAAACAGGCATTTATTGGCAAGCAGAATTGAAGTACTCAAAGTGGGATAATAAAAAGACTTGCTGGCAGACAACCAGACAGGTGGGAAAGGAAAGGGCACTGGAGAGCTGCACACTGGTTCCTACCTCTGTCATGGAGGTAGGATGCTCCTATCTCCTATTTAAGCCTTGGGAGGTATCATTTACCTATACCCACCCAAAACCACTGAACGTGTTTAGAAGAGTCTTACGTCCATTGGTCTCTACTTCCTACAGTAAACAGGCACAGCAAAGGAAGAGATGATCAAAGCAACTGGTTTAAAGATAAGAACAGGCATCTTTAATATTTACAATTACTACACAAGAGTAAGGAACAGGGTCCGACTCCATCCTTCTTTCCCACCCACTGGTAAAGGTAATGTAGGCACACACACACAAAAAGTAGCTTTTTTTCCTGACCAGAAGCCTACCAGCTTTAGAAGCACTAGCTTCAGGCATTCCCCCTTCTGCTTCATTCCCAGAAGCACTTCGGCCCCACACTGAAGCTCAGAGTTCCGCATTAATTCACCTGTGATTAACACAAACACCCAGATAACATACCCCACCACTTGTGTGGTTTCCTGTTTAGCATTCCTGTAGCATATTCGGTTTATTTTAAAAAGACCAAACAAAAGCATTACACATCCTGAAACAGAGCGTAATAAAAACCATGGTTACGGGTGAAAACACACACCCTGCCCCTTCTGCTGGGCTCGGCCCGTCACTGAGGGCAGCCACTGGCACCGAGGTGAGACTCTGCACTTCTCATCAAGGCAGATGTAGTTTTTAAAAAGTAAGCTTAGTGAAAACCACAACTTCAGCCTTAAGGAGAAATTCACAGTTGCCTTATTCGTACAAGCTGGCTGTTTTTCAAGAGTAGTTCAGAATCAAAAAGAGATACTAAGGGTTCCCCACCACAAACCCCCGTGAGAATACAGATATTCATTCTGGTGGAGTTATAGCCAATAATGAGGGGCTACAGAGACATGGCACAAAATGGACTGATTACAGTTGTGTGCTAAATTTATCATGCTCATGAGCCTCAAACCACAGATGCATTTCAAATTCTTCCATAGAAGAATTCACATTTACCCCCACCCGCAAACGCAGCGGAAGTTAAATAGTCTATTAAGTTTAATCCAACACAAAATTATAACCACTTCAGATCAGATGCCACCATCAGATACAAGTATAACACACTATTCTTAGTTTTAAGCCCTCTGAGTAACACTTCAGTATCGTTGTGTCTTTTACTACAATCAGCTAAATTTTCAAATGCAACTATATTATAATGTTTACACCAAACTATAAATATTTTAAGGAAAGGGGAAGAAGAGAGTTTACTGAGGCACAGCAGAAAGAAAATCTACTATCCAGACAGACAGAATAACTGGCAAAGCTAATGAAATAGTAATAACCAATATCTTCCCTCTTGCATTGCCCTGCTCTGCTACTGAAAAACACTAGACCTGAACTTTAGCTCACTTCCCAACATCTTCCCTGGGGGTTAATCAATGACCTTGCAAAACTACACTGAAGAGTAATATGCGTAAGTCACAAAAATATTTGTTACAACCACGTCTATTTGCTACAGACACAGCTCATAGTACGACTCTTACAAGCACATTCAACACCTCTGGAAAGCGTGTAAGTAGAAGATGAGGCTGCCCTTGAATAAATCGTGACATTTCTCAATTAGGATACTTGCCAAGCTACTGTGGGGCTCATTCTTACCAACATTTAAACAATATGTGAAGTTTCTGGAGCCTTTTCCACCAGAAGGTGCAGCCAGTCCACATGTTTAACATAATCAGTCCACAGATACCTGAACCATCACCTTTGTAATCAACATCTGAGTTTGGCAGGGTTCAGCTCACTCAATTGAGCAGGAAGGTGGAAAGTCTTCAGTAGGTGCTACGAATTTCCTACACTGTCACTAAATTACTGTACTGAAGTAGCTTCTTGTACCAGTTCTTATTAGACCTAATTCTAAAATAATCCTGGAACTTTTTTTCATTAAGAAAACGAGATTCATCCCTCTGAACTTTCATCAAGTTACGACCTCAAGTCTTAAGAAGGACTTTGGAGACACCCCATGCGAGCCTAATCTCAAGTTATTGGAACAGCGTGCATTGTGGCACTGACAAAAAAAAAAGACGACAGCAGAAAGACAGCACTGCTGCCAAGGACTCTGAATTCTTTTCCCTAAGGCTGTTTTCTGGCTGGATCATATCAAAAGACACAAAACAATGTGCTTCCCTCTTGTCTGAAGATAGAGGGCCACAGCTTTGGTGAAACAATGCATATGTCTCTCCAACAGGCAGTCTGTCCTTTCAGAAAAAAAAAAAGAAAAGAAAAGAAAGTCTCAAGAATTCCCTGAAGAGATACTAGATAATGCAGAGCAGATTTAGGGTGGGATTTTTAGGAGAAATTTGTATGATTGTTTCAAAGGAAAACTTTCTCCACAGTGCTTTTCTAATAAGGCTGGTCTTTAAATATACCAGAATCAAACTGCTCCAGCCCTAAAGCAGCTATTTCTTTTCTGCTCAGCCTATTTCTCTTCTCAGTAGATGGGAAGTTTCCCAGCTGACTTCCCTTTTATTTGCAGTCAGTCACAATGGCCAATGCTTTAAGGGTTAATTTCAGGATGCAGATGCCCACGTGACACAGGAGTATCCACTGCTATAATCTGTTAGCAGAAGTAGTACATACTGTGTTCACAGACTTCCAAGTAGCTTTGAGGTTCTTTCCTAGAAACATTTCTCCACCCCCACCATCTTCAAGCAGGGGTATGTTAGCCCACAGCTGCAGCATTTTCCCTACTGAACAACTCACCTGCATGAAAGAAACGCACCCAGACTGCCAGATCAACATCTACATGGAAAACATTACCAACCTCTCTTCCAGAAGGAAACAAAAAAGAAAAGAAGAATTAAAGTCTCATGCCTTGGCCAGACCTGTACAACATTCAGCCCCTCGACTGCACTGTTCAGCCTGCTCACACTGCAGGCTACCTGCTACAAACATGCAAGAGAGCTCCTACCTGTCCACTGCTCCACAGTAAACACAAGGTTGTCTGAGGTAGCCTCTCTCTCAGGGGGAAAAAAAGAAAAAAGCTTCATTCAATTTACTGCAGCGCTCTAGAACACAGAGAAAGGAGCACAAACATTCTTCCTAGAATAACCGATGCACATCGACTTATCTTTTACATGCCCTCAAGAAAGCAGGGCCTCTCCTTGCCAGCTGCTCAAAGCCCTAAGCATCCAGGACTGCAGTTTCAGGACTCTCACTCGTAAACCAGGAGCCAGGACAGAGGAGCCGGGCAGGAATCCCACCTGAGACAAACAGGATACGTCACAGGAAGCAGCAAAGCTTGGAGGCAGAAGTTGACCTGTAGCATCTAGTAAGTAAGTTCAGGTCTGGACCAGCATTCCCAGCAGCTCGACAGGCTGGAGTAAGAGAGAGCCACGTTTATAAGTTACCTCCATCAGCAGAGACCTGACTAACCTGTTTGCCACACGTGCTCTGCTGCCCAAAGCGGTACTGCATCAACACTTCTGCTGGCCTTGGAGAACACAGGTGCAGCAACTCTATAAATCATCACTACCATAAAAGTCCAATCTGAGGTGCAAGGTTCAAATCAGTCACTCAAAGGAGTTGTTCTGAACACATAATGTGGGTTGTGTTTTTTTTTTTGTCTGGGGGTGTTCAGGAATCACTCCAGTTCTGGTCTTCGTTTTACTGCAGGATCAGAAAAAGCAGCTTTCTCCACAACACATTCTTCTTGATTCTTTTCAAAAGGACTGCTAAAGGAGACACGAGAGAAGTAAGTAACCTCACAGCACGCAGCTCAGCAGAGGAACAGAGAGCTACATTGCATTTGCCAGTCAGACACGTAACGCTACTACAGGCTACTGCAGAACTGCTCACTGGAGTACTGAAGGGTACTGCCATCCCTGTTGCTTTTAACCAGTCTTCCCCCCACCCCAATCCCAAGTGTCAATCCCCATCCCAGTCAATCAAGTCACAGATTGGGCTGGAAGGAGTGGAAGGAACAGGATGCAGCTTTATTGCAACATTCACTCAGCTCCTGGCCAGCAGGGCAGGAGCTGCAGTACTGCAAAGCCAGGAGGTGCCTTGCTTTCCACAGCACTGCCAGTGCCTCAGCAGCCACTTTATGCCCCTGCCCATGTGGCACTTGCATGAGGCTTGCTCCTTTCCCCCTGAGCCAGTACCCAGCACTCTGTTGGGAATAACAGGCTATGTGCTCCCTCTGTTAGGAATACTACTAACAGCTTGGGGGGGAGCGTGGGGTAGGCAACATGAAGGAAGGGAAGAGGTAGAAAACTCATTTTTATTTGTTAAAATAAAGATACCAGAAAGGAGCAGCTACACTGTGCCTACCCAGGCATAGTGTAGTCATCTTATTCAGGTCTTTATTAAGACTAGTTTATCAGTTCAAGTCAAAACTGGTAGCTTAAAGGGGATACGTAGGCAATTACTTCCTTTTACTCTTGTCAGCCCAGAGTAGTGGCTTATCTTTACACAGGTGACAGATGTTATCTGGGTTCTCTGAAGACAGCAGAAAGCACAGCTGCTGCTCGGCACCTCTGAGGAGCTGGGCTACTCTTTCCTGGCAAACAAACAGAACATGCTTCCATCATAACTCAAGCAGATGTCTACCAGAGGCGCAAATGCCCCAAAGACAGGTTGTCACAATAAGCAGCTCCATCCCTCAGCAAGGAAACCATGCTTTTCTTTGCAACTGCAGTCAGGTGATGTTCTTCCTTCTACACAGGAACTGGAAGCAGAAGAGGAAAAAGGGTACTAAGAAGGCATGTGGTCAACAATAACCAAGTAGAGAGCATAATAGGGCAAACATGGAAAGCCAGCCATTTTAAGAGGTTGGAGTGGTGTCTCCTCCAGGAGATGGCAAAAGACAGAATACATCAGGCAGAATTTTCCCTGCCAGGTAAGCATGTCAAGACATCAGTTGACATACTAAGTTGGAAGCTGCAAAGGGACACTGAGCCAAAAGCCTCAAATTCCTTCTTGTGGCAGCATTTTCACTGCCACTGGCAAGTACTATTTACCTAAATTAGTTTGATGGAGTACTTAGGCACTGAGGGCGTCAGAGAATGAGTAGAACAAAACATAAACATGAAGTATTTGATTTCCATAGAGAATCTGTGATCACATAATCAAGTTTTCTGGGCGTAGAGGACAAATGTTATCACCCTGTTGGAAGCAGGCCACCAGAAAGCAGTGCAAAATCTCTACTGCTGCTGAAGATGACCATTTTCTCTAGCTGCAAGGTACAGAGATGTGATCCAGTTGGTGGTTATCACCATTCAGCAGCAACTGACGTAACTGGCACTCCTAAACCTAAGAAAACATGAAGATTCACCCTATTTGAAGAGGAGATGTTGGCTGGGAGAATACAGAAAGCAGAAGTTCCTTGGGGAATGAGAAAGGAGTAGGGGAAGTGTCAGTTCACCATGCAAATGGACAAAATAAATTCTTCCTGGAATTCCTAGGGAGGAACCCCCCCACCCAAAAAAAAAACCCAAACCAGATTCATTAAGCTTATTTAGGCCTTCCCCAAGTTCTTATTACATACATATCTTTCCGAGAACATAAAGCATCACCAGTTTAACTGAAAGGCAAGACAGGTTTCACAGGCATATATTACCCCAGAATTCAAGTCTGAGGCCCTACAAGCTTCATAGTCTGCTGGGTGCTCTTGCAAGATTTATGGCCCTTCTTGGGGATTTTAAGATACCAAAACAATGCTTAAAGTTACCTTTGTTACAAAACAACTAGTGCTATTCTACATCAAGCTCTGCCATTACCTGTATTAAAAGCTACCCAACATTGGTTTATTTTTCTAATGGTCTCAAACACAGTCCCCTCCTGGTACCCTTTGGTTTAAATTATTATTCCTTAGATATCTGCAAAACTGAAGCGTGAGGACTGGCTTGCAAGTGTACAAACCAGGATTTAAAAATAAAAATGTGAGAAACAGCAGAACAATAGTTCCTATGGAGTCCCTCATCATATTTCTTCGGGTTCATGATCTTTCTTTTACACCATCTGCTTCTTTCCTTCTCTTCTCCTCACCAGGGGTGATACATCTTCTTTAGTATCCCGTTTCCAGCTCTTGCCTTACTCACCATATCTTTTACCAGTTATGTAGGAATTAAAGGGGGGAAGTAACATTTCACCTATCTGTCCCCACCTTTCACCTTCGTACCAGCTCTTCTACAGAACACACCCCAGAGACATTCCTGCTGGTCCACTGGGAATGTGGTTTTAAAGGCAACCACCTGATACCCAGTGGTTCCTGCTGCCCCAGCACAGAGGCTGGTATATACAGCTCCATCAAGGAACTGCTTCTGCATAAGCAACACTTACACTGCCACAGCCTTGCAGCAGAGGCCTGGGCAGCTGGAGTAACAGGGAATTAGCAGCCAACCCCAGCTGAAGTCTGACAAAAAGCAAAGCAAGTTACTTGATCAATAACCAACAGCTACCAGAGTACTTTTTGGGTAGAAATTGCTCTGAGACAAGGGAATTGGAGAAACCAGCTGCTGAAAAGAATATGCAGAGAAAGCAAGAATTTCCATCATTACAAACTATGGTATGTACAATGTATTATAAGTAAGCAAGCTTAAACACATGTTCATACTTAGAATAAGCTGTTGAATTAATTCAAGTGATATAATGGACATCTTTTAAAGAGTCGGTTCCTTTTGAGGGTTTTTACAACAATGCTATTTTACCACAACAGGTTCTCCTTCTGTTTCAACAGTCAAGGACACAGGGCCTGCTCCATGCTGAAGGCTACAGGCATCTCCCTGTTTCATACACAGGATGCATCCACATGTATACATGCACATGGTGAATAAATGAGGAGATACACACAGCCAAGACAGAAAAGCCACATCACTGCACAGGTAACAGGGGCAAAGAGGAGAAGTTTTATCTTAAAGGTCAAGCTGCCATTCCTGCCCAGTGAAGCCAGCCAGTCCTGGCACGAGGCCCTGCCCACAGTCCTGCCTCAGCACTCAGGCTTGCAGCTCTACAGCCTGGGGAACAAGAGTGGCAGAGTTAACCATTACACACTCTCATAGCACATCACTCAATACACTGCAGAAGCCTGTGCAAATCAAGAGGCTTGAGTCCCTTATTCTTGCTATCAACTTAGTGCTCACTTTGGACAACTTTGCCAAATTCACCTAACAACTGTCTGCTATGAAAAGGCTTAAACTACTTTGCAGAAGAGACTAATTCTCCATCTCTCCCCCCAAGCCCAGCACATACCCCACACTTGGCAGAAAACTTAGACCAGGACCACTCTCAACTCTTAAGATTGATATTCTGTTGGTTGACATTTGCCACCTTTCATTCTCAAATGCTGTATCACACGTTTCAAAATCCCGTTATTCTTATGGAAATGCTTAAGGCAGGAAACAAAAGCTTGACTCATACAGGAGAGTCAACACTAGATCTTACGGCTTTCCCACCTTGCCTTTTAGTTCCAACTCTTTGGTCTTCTTTCCAGCACCACCCTCGACACAAGGGTCCTTCCCTGCTAGGCATCACACTGACGAGCCTGTTTCAGCCTACTAAAAAAGTCAAAGGAAATAGAGGAGAAAACTTTTATGTAATTTTAGCCTGCTAAGTATGGGAGAGGGGCATGGAAATTTTACAGTTCAGCTACAAGAACAGGTAGGTTCCCCATAAATGAAAGAAAATAAAACCAGCATCTGCCTGCTTACTGCCCTCTTCACTCTATGAGTCCTTCCCCCCCGCCCTCTTCCTAGCAACTAAGGTATCGAAAGCCCAATTGCTGCAGCTGCCCACACAGCAATTAAGTGTAACAGTCAAGATGTCAAGCAACACCACTGCCCATTACTTTGGCTTTCCTAAAATAGGTAACAACCTCCACAGCAGGTAGGGAGTTTCTGAAACATGGCAACCCACTCCAAAGTCAACAAACAGATGCTGAAGACAAGTTGCACTGTGTGAACAGACTCACTGTAGCATACAGAGGGGGGTGGATGGGTCCCCCAGTCTGGGCATTTGCTGAAACATGGTAATTAGGTTTTAGGCTGTGTATTTGTCATTGGTTACAGGTGAAGTGTGGGAGAGGAGTATGCTGCTAATAAAATATCAATATGCTTCCTTATTTTTAGTGAAAACACTCTAATATTAAAGTATTCTCAAGCTGTCCGTTCACTTCAGTTCCAGTTACAAAGTTGTTTTGTTGAAGACAGGTGTCCCAACTCGCAAGAGTAGAGGAGCAGCAGCAAGAACAGGATGGGAAGGGATACGGCCACCTTCTCTCTCTGTCCTAGGTTCCCCCGGCTGCCAACTTTCCTTGGAGGGTGTCTCGCATTGCCGCCCTGTGGTCACTCTGCAAAACAGCATCAGAGCAATAGGAAGCCATTTCCAGCTCTTCCTTCCCTTTCCCCCCCACTTCCTTCCCCGGGTTCTCAAGGGAGTTTCGGCAGGACAAGGCGGGTAGGAAGAGGAAGCCTCCCTGTCCTTTCTCCAGCAAGGGACACAACTCCTGCTAACTCGCTAGCGGGTCACTACCCTTTCCTGCTGAGGGCCCTGCTCTGCCATAACCCAAGCCAAAGATGACTCTCCTGGGAGAAGAGTTAAAAATAATTAGAAATTCATCTTTTGCTATGAATAGTTTGGTTTAGAGCACAAACAGCTGTGTCTTCTTTTTGCAGCCCTACCTTTCACCAACACTGCAGTCACTGACTCGGGCTCTGAAAGGTTAGACACGTGGTGTTTGCACACATCTGCCCGCTGCTGACAACAAGGCTGCTGCCGAGCTCCCCAAGCTCACCCTACCATTTGTCACCTGCACGCTAGAGCGCAGACAGCCACACACGAGAGCAGAATCCACTCCTCCCACACCAAGCCCCAGTCGCTTCACTGCCTGCCGCAGACCCTTCTTTCCCCAACACACCTCTGCTGCACACTCACAGGCAGCACTGCACACTATCCGAGCCCCTTGCACTGCAGCTATCCTTCAGATACAGTGATTCCACAGAAGAGGCAGGTGGGAGGGAACATGTATAGTTTATTTATTTGGGGGGTGCTTTTAAGGGGGTTTTCTATCATTTTTTCCCCTAAAAGTTAATGCCAGGGGGTGGGGAGGGCAGTGTGGGGTGGTGTGCTCTGCTGATGAACAACTCTGTCCACAGGCAATTTACAAATACCACACTTCAAATGCAAGTCAATTACCTGATCATACCCTACCTACAGAGAATGGCTGCTCAGGTTTGACTTCAGAATAAAGTCATGAGCTTTTCTGACATGTACCTGCAGACAACTGGTGACAAAGTTTGAAAGTAAAAGTTTTCCACCCTCACCAGACTCTCAGGTGTTGCACTTTTAAGGCACTAAACAAAAGCTGAAGAGGCTCTGAGGAAGTCTGCCAAGAAGCAAGGGGGCATGGAAGCATTAGGTAGGACTGAGAGGTCATGCTCACCCTGTAACCACTTCCAGGCTAGCTGGGCAGGGAGGCTACCAGCTGCACAACTCCCTGTCTCACAACAGAAAAGGATGAGGAGGGATCCCCCCCACCTTGAACACCAGCAGTGCCAGGGAGCAAATGAGTTTAAAGCAAGAGCAAATACAAGGGATTTATTCTGCCTAGATCTATGAGAATGCCAAGGTAACTATTAAAAACAATTGTGGGTGGGGAAAACCCCACAGGATCATTAAGTTTGCCTCTGAAGAGAGCAGTCAAAGTCTACCAGACTGTAGCTCTGAGACAGTTTGCGCTCAAGCTGCCAGGGAGCTCAAAGGAGTTACCAACAGCTCTAAATCCAGGCGGCAGGGGCTTACTTTTTTTTTTTGCAAGGCAGGGGAGCTGCCAGAGATCAGGATGGATGCCACAGACACCAAGAGAGGAACCAGCACTTGCTCAAGCCTCAGAACAAAGCAGGCACTGGAGCACGCAGCTGCTGCACAGAGGGACTGACCCAGCAGGACAGCAAACACCCACCCTGGGTAACTCCATGTGGAAGCACTAGAGTTAAGAAGCAGTGTAATCTATTCAGGACCATATATTATCTCTCCAACTTCTACAAGAGGGAGTTTTTTAGTCACTTCATAATTTCAGATAGCTTTATTAGCTCCATACCTGGGTCACAATGTTTTGACTAATTTACGTTAGCATTATAGTCAAGATTGTGTAATGAGAACACAGTGCCATGGAAAGATACTGGAACACAAAGCAGCACCTAGATCTGGTGTACTGTCAACAACAACAAAAAGAAGAAACAAACAAGCATCTAGAAATGGACTCTCTAAATTTTAGAGTTACAACAAGGGTAAGTTAGAAACAGCAGTACACCTGAACCAGAACGTAACTGTTTTAGCATAGTCACAGGGCTAAGTAACACCTTAAGATACACCTGTCAGGAAAGAATGTAGTACAGTGTCCAACTTCAAAGAGGAAGATGTTGCAGACGTTAAATCCTGAGTGCATCCACGCTCATTAGAAGCATCTTACAGCTAAAAGCTTATCCTCGTGCCTCTGCACTCAAATCCTAGGAACCAAAGATCCTTTCCACCAAACAGCGCTCCACGGCATTCTTTCAGAGCAGTCCATTTATTCACATCTCAGTATTATGTCAGCTTTGCTACGCTTTCTGTCCTGCTCTGCATCTACAGCATCTGCATGATGCCTCTCCCACACTGACAGCAGGTATACAAAAAGCATCTCATCACCTCACCTACAGGTTATGCACAGATGGAGCTGGGGGAAAAAGGTGGGGGGAGAGGAGAGGGGGCAAGGGGAGGAATATATCACATGTTGACAACCAGAGTCCACCCAAAGCGACTCGTCAGAGCGAATGCCGCTCTGTGAGGTGATGCCGCAACGTCACCAGATCTCTCCCAGTTGCTGTCTCTCTCCGCTAGAGGACTCACCTGAGAGGCTTACAACCGCTCCTGCAGTTAAGCCAAGTCAAAAAAAAAAAGCCAACCCCGACATGTGGATGCTACATGTAAAATGAATGGAAATGTACTAGTATATGTAGCACACGTAATGCATGAAGACATGCCCCCGCCACTACAAAAGGAGCGCAGCAAGGCTACTTCGCTTCCTGTTATTCTGTGACAAGCGTACGCGTTCATCGCGGTGAAGGTTAAATGCGAGAGCAAGCGTGTCCACGCTGGGTCAGATCAGCGGGGTTACAGCCTAGCAGAAGTGCCGCTACATTCCGACACCAGCGCTGCATATTAAGCTGGAAAGTAGCAGATAAACAAAGGCTACAGAAAGTACTAGAGAAGGGCTAGTATCAGCTTTTTCCCCGCTGTTTTTCTTTTCAAATAAAGGGGCCCATCTACACGGAGATATTTCTATTTATTATTATTTTTGCGCCCAAGTACAACCCCCACCACCACCCCCGTTCCAGCTCTTCTAAAACAGAAAGAGCATCACAGAGCCTCTCTCGCTCACACCACGGCTTATCATCATGCCGCCAAAACCAGCGGCAACGGCTAGCACCCCTTCCCGCGGGCGATACGGCGAGCCGCATCGGCGGGGCTCAACTGGTGTTAGGAGCGGCTGGGAAAAGAGTATCTCGAGACTTCCCTGTCACAGAGCGGGGCTGGAGAGGCAGGGAGGCAGCACCCCAGGAGGGGGAAAGGAAGCCCGCCGGAGCGAGTCCTCGCTTTCCCCAACCAACGCTCACCGCGAGGCCTGCCAGAGGCGAGGGGACTCAGCCAGGGGCTGCTGCGACCTGGCAAGGTACCCAGGGAAGCCATTGCAGGTGCTGGGGCAAGGGCACAAGGCAGTGGAAAGCACCGGTGCTGCAGAGGGGGGACCGGCACCAACGCAAAAGGAGCAGAGAGCGAGCAGGAGTTCCCTTGCACCCAGCCGGGGGAACGGGGGAGAGGGAGAAAGGCGCCTGCCTCGCAAAGCGTGGGATGTGCTTACCTGCGGACCGAAAGGGAGGGGAACGAGGGGGGAAACTGCAGCTCCCGGGGAGCAAGCGGGCAAACTCTCCCAAGGGGCAGGGGCGAAAGGACAGAAAGAGGAAGGGGAGAGAAGGCAAAGAAAAGACACACAGGAGCCCCGGACCGCGCTGCGCAACTCCGCTTCAGGGCGCGGAGAGCGGGACGGGGAGGGCAGGGCTCGCCTCGGGCGATGCGGCCGGCTGGCCCGCCCCGCCGGGCGCTCGGCGGCGTGCGGCTGCCGCGAGAAGGCCGGCACGCTGAGGCAGCCAGGGGACGCCGGGGGCTGGGACGGGGCCCTGTCAGGTCCCACCTGGCTCGCTCGCTCCCTCCCTCCCGTCTTCCCCCCCCTCACTCACCCTCTGCATGGCTTTCAGGATCAAAGCCAGTTCATAGCGGGGCATCTTAGAGCTGGCTGTGGCGGGAGGTGCGGGGATGCGGCGGGACAGAGGGCGGTGGGGAGGAGGAGGGGGCGGCGGCGACGCCGGAGAAGGAGGAGGGGGGAACCGGAGGAGAAAGGCGCGTCCCCGGCGGCAGGCGGTGCTGGCGGCGGCTTCTGCCCGCGCGGCTCCCAGGCTATACAGGCACCCGAGCAGGCGGCGCAGCTTAAAGGGCGCCGGCAGCTGCGCAGGCTCCGCCGCACCGCCCCCGGCCCTCGCCAAGCACCGCCTCCGCCGCGCACACGCCCGCCTGTTGGGGGGCCGCCGTCGCCGCCGCCAGTCGCCCGCGGGCTGCCCTGCTGCCCCGGCCCGGGCTGAAGGGGGAGGGAAGGGGGACACCCGGGGCCGGGGAGCGGGCATTAGTCGGGCGGGCCCAGCCACGCTGCGGGCGCCGCCTTCCCCCTGCGCCAGCCCGGGCCCTGCACCGCCTTCCTCTTTCCCGCCGCGGCGGCGGCGGCTGTGGCTGCTGCAGGGAGTGGAAATTTCCACTGTGTCCGCCCCCTCGCTCCCCCCCTCCGCACACACACACAAACCAGAGACCGCACATGGGTGCGGGGGGGAGAGGAAGGACAGTGCTGGCAGCGCAGGGGGGCCCTGCGCCTGGCTGCCAGCCGGCGGCTCCCACGGCCGCGGCCTTGTGGCCGTCGTCCCCGCGCACATGGGTGGGCTGCCAGCAGAAGCACCTTGTGCTGGAGGGTGAGGCAAGGCGAGAGTGCCTTGTGGGCCAGGGCCAACACGTCTGGGACACCCCCAGCTCCTCCAGAACCTTTCACGCCCCAGCGCCTCGGGGAGGCACAGGTGGATATGACCCACGCCTGGGTGTAGGGACCAGAGGGGCGGCAGGGCTGAGGTAAAACTGTGTGGATAGAAGATGGCTCGCCTTCTTGGCGAAACTTGGGTGCTCCAGTTTCCCCGCAAACCTTTTCCATCCCACAGTGCTCAGCACGCACCCTTGGCCTTGTACTCGCAAACGGCCATCAAGGTCGGTGACACGGATGCACTCTGGCAGCAGCACATCTGACACTGGCATCCAGCAGCGGCTTTGCTGGAAGCCTACAACCACCTGTACCCACCAAAGAGGGATGTTTGGAGAGCCTGGTGGTAGCTCCGGCTGGTTTCCACAGTATTTCTTTCCTCCACAGTGAGATGCGTCCCTCCAGGGTTATCCTTTTCCGTCCCTCATGCGTACCCCAGAGCACTAAACATAGGACGTAGGCTGGCTTTAAAGGGCTGTGAGCTCACACTGAGTTTCTGCCTGAGTTTTTGAAGCCCTCATCACTTGTCCCAGTCTGCTTTTGGAAAAAAAGGCAGCAGGGGGTGAGCGAGCAGAGCCACCATGCCATGGCAGAAAAGGAAGCAGGGAAGAAGGCAAATCCTGAGACTAAAAAAAAGTTACATGAAACAGCTATTTATGAAATACCAGCCTTGCCCCTGGGGGTGGCCTCAGCATCTCACCAGGGGAATCCCAGCCATGACCTTCCACAAGAAGCAGCAGGGTCGCGTGCACAGGGGCGATAACCGTAGCTGGTGACACAAATCCCAGGTGCAGGTATTGCTAACGGACAACTTTTCCTGGTGCTTTTCCACCACAACTTGCAGCAGAGCCAGCACTGGTAGTGCTGTGGGCCTTCCTCATCCTCAGCAGATGTGAGTGCTAGGTGTTTCCCTACAGGTACCGTGCCCTACAGGCACAACAAAGCCCAGGAGGGTGCTAGGAGCCCTGTTGTGCGTCGCTACAAGTCACCACCTCCTCAGGATGAATTGCCTATGCAGAAGTGTTTGCACATATTCCCAAACTCCCACCCCCCAGTGCCTAGGCAGTAATTGCCAGTCAGCTGACAGGTATAATTTACTGCCTGTTGGTGCTTTCCACATAACAAGCCCTCCCTGGGTTACTTTGTTTGGGTTTTCTTGGTTGTGTGGCGTTTGGGTTTTTTTAATCTCATGATGCCCGGCCTGAGCTTTTTTCCCTGGTTCTGAACAGGTGCCCAGTCAGTTCTAGAGGAAATCCAGTTAGTTTGTAAGTCATGATCCCTCATAGAGGTGAGAATGCCCAGGAATCCCTGCCGTACGGGCACAAACGGACAGCCATTCCCACCCGCCCAGTGCACCCTGCCAGTGGAGGCAGGGTCACGCATGCACCACGCTGTTCTCTTCCCACTACATGAAACCCCAATGCCCTGCTCCTCTACCAGTGCTCTGCTCTGCCTGCTTAAAACAAAACACTCCTCTGCCAGAAAAAAGGAAACGTGTTCAATCCCTGTTCCTGAAGTCTTTGTCTCTCACACGGAACTTTATGCAAATCCCCAAGTCTATATACTGAAATACCCAGTGCCGCTTTCAAATGCCAATATTTGATTCTCAGTTGGATATACATTTATATTCACCATTCATACTCACTTACAACTCTATTCCATGTGTGAGCCTTGCAAATACACATCTGCATGTGACCAACAAACCCTCTTCCCTGTTTTTGTGAATCCCACCCACACCTGTACTTCAACGCTGCGGCTCAAGACCCCACAAACGTAAGACTGAGCCAGAGTCCTCTTACACCTGTGCCTGGGATTTGCTCACATGTGCAGAAACACTTGTGTATGGCACCTAATCAACACGCTCACAGACAGGTCTTCTTTTATATATATATATATCTCTATCTTAAAATATATATCTTTTTATATATTTTCATATATATATAAAAAAGAAGAGATATATATATATATATATATAAAAAATTTTTTAACTGCATGCTTGAGGGCCTCTCATGCATATCAGCAACACAGATACAGTGTCAGTGTCTGTCTGAATGCCACTACACGTATGGGCATCTGGTCCTGTGCACACACCTACATGTAGCTGTGTGCATGTGGGCTGACCGCTGCATACATCTTCAGTGTCCCAGACGTATCCTTGTGGAATTTCCTAATGCTTTCTGGCTTTCTCACTACTGATGTAGTGTGCCCACCAGGCACAAGCCACCTTGAATCTCACAAGTTTGCTTTTCCCCTCAAAGTGCCAAACACAAGTATCCAAAGACCATAGGAAACCCTCCTTTAATAGTTAAAAGCACACGGTTATAGAGGAAGGTCTGAAAAACAGGTAGTGACCATGCCCTAAATACTCAGTAATGAAATATAAACTTTCCTAATGCAGATTTTTTTTTTAAAGTAAAAAGTGTAAACTTTTGACCTGAGAGGCTTGAGTCATGACTTTTTTGTGACGGAGCAGAGGGTGCTACAAAGGCAGATTGTCCTCTCTGCATCTTAAGTGTCTTTCACGTCCCTATGCCAGAGAGCAGCACAGAGAACGCTTAGGAATAATGCCACTCTTTCTAATAAAGCACAAGATAAAAATCTGTCCTCTTGTATTCTATAGGCATATGTAAATACAGAACCTATTCTGTGAAAAAGCTGTTGGAAATGTTTTAGGGAATTAAAAAAGTGCCATGCAGCAGCTCATAGGCTCCTAGCAAAGAAGTCCAGCATGGCAGGATTAAGGAGGGAGATGAAAGAAAAAAATACTGAACTTTTCAAACCTCAAAATTACCATTAATAGCTTCTCTAAGCACAGCTATATTGCACTTTGATGTTCTCTTTCTTACGATGAAATACACGTAGTTTTGGAACAAGCACTCAGTGCACCACAGAAAAAACCCAATTCTCCCCTCTTATTAAAAGCTTTTATGTGTAGCCGTGATATGCTGCACAATATCAAACTAAAATAAACATTTATTGCAGATGTGGGACTAGGATGTTGGCTGGTTTGAACTTTAGATCAGGACAGATTTTCAGAGGGGTTAGCAGAAAACAGGAATTGCCCATGGAAAGAGTAATTATGCCACCAAGAGTGGTTTTGTTTGCTTGTGCTGGTGTTTGTCTATAGACTGCAGACAGGGATACAGGTGCAGATACATGCCTTTTCTCCCCAGTATTTACTCACCTTCTGAGGAAGGTTGGTAGCTGAGCACAATGCATTTGAGGTAACAGGAGGCAAGCTAGGTAATACAGAGCCTGCATGGCAATACCTGCACAGCTCTGCAGCCATGGCAGGGATTGCTGTCCAGGCGTGTTCCAAAGAGGCCATGGGTGGAGCTGGGTCAGAGCAGTGAAATATCAGAAGTCGTCTGGTCCCAAGGGAGCAGATGAGTGAGCAAAGCTGAAGCGAAGGAGACAGTACATGGGGCTATTGGAAGCTTGGACATAGGGCTCCTGAGGTATCTGTCTGGGAGTCGGGCTCTTAGACATGCAGGCAGGGTTGCCCCCCAAGGAAGGATTGACAGGCAGCAGAGCTGAGATACGAAGCCAGAGTGGGACTGTCAGAGTAAAGTGTGGATCAAAGAGACCGGAGCAGGGATAAGTGGGAAGGAATGTGGAGATTGTGATGTGGTGCTCTCAAACTGGGACTAGGGTCTAATGAGAGGATACGAAAGAGAAGGATGAGAGGAAAGGGAAAAGTAAGAATGGAGTGAAAAAGACTTGTGTGGAGAAAGAGCGGTATTGAAGAAGATAAGGACGGGGAAAGGTGGGGTGATAGGAAGCTGTGCTATAAGAACAGGAAGAGTCATGTATTTCAGAGCTTCTAATGAAACCACAGATCTCTGGATTCCCCACCCCCACTCAACCCCGCCACCAGTCCTCTTCCGTCAGCAGATACGTGTGAATCCCACCACAAAGTAAATTTGCCTGATACTCCTCCTGTCTGCTCATATACACAACAACCTGCTGCTCTTACCAGTTTCCCTGTTAGCTCCCAGAGGCAGGGAGCTCTGCAGTAAAGCCAAAGGCCTCAGCCCTAATGACACCTACAGCAATGTGATGTTGCAGGATGGAAGAAGGCTTGATGTATTATTTTCTAGCCACTGTTTGCTTTTATAAAAGCTAGATAATTGCACGTGTAAAATCTGCTTTAAAGGAGGACTAGGTTGCGAAATCAATACTACATAATGAGGAGTGTTATTTTCCCCTTCCTCTCCTTTGCATATGCATATGCAAAGTGTATAATTGCCTTCCTTTCTTTCCATGGGATCTCTGCCACATTTATTTTTCAGGGTGGAGCTGCTCTGGAGCTGCGTCAGGACTACACAGTGGAGGAGGCCGCTGTCTACAGGAGTTTTTCCACATTTGTTTCAGCAAATGGAAGATGCACAATAAATGCCTGAACAGGATCATGTGGAAAAGGATGAGCTCTTGGTTAAAACAGCTGAGCTTTGCCTTAGGAATGGATTCAATCCCTCCTTTGCCACATAGTTCTTGCATGATGCTGGATAATTCAGTTAAACCACACTTCTTGCAGGTGGCCATGAATTTCATGCTCTGAGTTTCTGGGTATCTGAATTGACATTTTCTTTTCTAATTTGCAGAAGTGCTGAATGATCCCAGATGGAACGGAATTCAATTGGGTTTAGACATATAAAGTGCTCTGAATAAAGAACATATCAACTTCTTGAAATAGTCACTTGAAATATTGCCTCAAACTGAGTAAGCAGAATCTGCAAAGCCTTAAACAACAGATAATTCCAACCCAAGACCATCCCAAACCCATCACACCCAAGAGGTAACAACATGTATTTATAGCTAGTGATTCTCTTCTACAGAGAGGGGAGGAAGAAGCATCTTTCTTCTGTTCAGCCTGATACCCTTCCCACAAAAACCCCAAATCCAGGGTGGTGCCATGACGTTGCTGTGACTCACCTGTCCCTCTCACAGAGACGCTCTTCAGCTCCTTTGCATGTGTGCTCACGGTTCTGCCAGGTAGGACCACGAGCAAGTCAAATACATCTGCATACTGGTGAGAGTGACACTGAAGGGGTCAGGGGCTCGGGCAGTGCTCTTCCAGGCAAAGGCACTGGCTTTGTCATGTGGTTGGGAAGGTGGAGTCACCAGAAGGGCTGGGGTGAGTTTTCAAGAACTTCCAGGTTAAAAAAAAAAAGTGGGAAGAGAGGGCTCAGCTGTTTAAGGAAGTCTTTCACCTAGGAGGTGGTGGGCAGGTCAGTGATACAAGTCCAAAGGTAATTGTAACGAATGGTAGTTTATGGGGAATGCAAGATGATGAGGAAACATCTAGAAATGCATGAGCAGGTAGAGGAAGACGCTGAAGGGAAAGTTGCAGAGCTACAGCGAGCACACCATGGGTTTCTGTGGCTCAGCTGACAGGCAGCAACTTGCTTAAATCTCAGTAAGTGGCACGTTAGCCCTCCAGTGTGACCTTACACTGCAGCAAACTAAGGGCAAGAATAAAAAGCACAAAAGGAGCCTGGAAGAATAAATTCAGAAAGGCCGAGGCAAAGGAGTGAAAAAGAGAGGGTAATGAGAACACATTTCTGTGGATTAAAAGTTAGAGCAAGGCAATGGCAAAAAAATTATCTACCCTTTGACAAGGATGGTAGAAGCTAGTAAGGGCTGACACAGAAAAAGCCAAAGTGATTAGTGTCTTTTTCCCCTCACTCCTCAACAAAAAGCTTTAATTATGATCAGCTGACTAACCATTAATGTCTAAGGCTAAAGAAGAGAAAGAAGAGAATAGACTACTTCAGTAAGTCAGTTATTTCCCAGTCAGCCAGACCTGACAGAGACCAACTGAGAGCACGCAGAAAACTGGCTGAAGCAGTCCTAGAGCCACGAGGGATCCTTTCCTGTAGCACCTGGGGAATGGAAGACCGGAGGCAGGTGATTGCAGTGCCTGGTCTCAAAAAGGAAGAAAAGCTGCTTGAGGAATATAGGCAGGCAAAACAACCTAACTTGAATTGCTGGAAATATATTGAAACAAAAAAAAAAAAAATTAAGCAAAGTGCTCTTTTGTGTATGGGAAATAATGAAAGATAAGTAGAGGCCAAGAAAGATTTGTCAGGACTACATCATGCTGAACCAAGTTAATTTCCTTCTCTGACAAGTAGCAGGTCTTATGGACAATAGATATTACATATCTTGACTTGAACAAGGCTTTCAACAGGGTCTCTTGTGATTTCTTGTAAGTGAGCTAAAATGAAACTATTGTAAGGTAGACTCTTAGCTGCTTGAAAAACAAACCCACCAAGACTCAAAGAGGAATTATCAGTTCATCGTTGAAGTGGAAGAATTATGGGAAGCAGATCCACAGATGCCCTTCCCGGGACTTGTACCACTCATTATTCTCACTGTCTTTTGGAAGACGGAGTATCAAGAATTGCTACCAAATTTGTGGAGAGATTTCTGCAAGCGCCTTGGCAGGGTTAACATCTTCGTCAATTGAAGAAATGGTCTGAAAACAATAGGATTCAGTGCAGTAAGAACAGGTGTACACTATTGCACTTGGGTAAGAACACACTCCCAAAATGGAGAGGGGCCAGCAAGGCAAAAGACCTGCACAAAAATGCTGTGGGGATTTTGGAAGAGCTCAAGCTGGCTACGAATGAACAATGCCGTACTGCGTGCTGGTGCGGCAAAGCGAGCTCAGTGCTGAAATGTATAAATTCTCTAGGTGAGATCTGTGGAATAGTTTCCCCACTCCTCCTCAGCACTGGTGATGTCTCAGACTGGAAAATGACTGATTCACTTTGGTCACTGAACTCAAGAGAGGAACAGACAATTAGGGAAAGTCCTGAGAACAACAAAAAGAGTACTGCAAGTCTTTAAAAACTGACCCTGGAGGGAAATCTCAAAGAACTGGATTTGTTTAGTCTAGAGAAAAGGTGACTGAGAAGAAACATGATAACAGTCTTCAAATATGTAGAAGGTAGATGCTCAGTGGAAGGCAGTAGGTAATTCTCAATGCTTTGAAGGGAGCAGGGAGCTTAAACAGTATCTAGAGTTACAGTTTCTGCTAGTTTCTCCCAGCTAGGAGGCTAAGGAGGCATTGGTGCTGGTGGAGGTCACTGAGACTTCAGCACTGATGGTTTTAAACACAGCTGCAAAAGGCATCATTTAGATACTGTTGAGTGTGTCAGCAAAGAGGGGTACTACACCCAAGGGCAACAGCTTGTGAGGCAGTATCTGAAAGGCACACGTAGCATGTGGAGCTGCGAGTCATGGCATCACGAGAGTGTCATCATTGGATGAAGCATGTCTCAGCCTCCAGTATGTTCTTTCAAATGCAGGCAATCTCAAAGCAGGGAGAAAGAAATCAGATCTAACAGGCAAACTTTGGAAGGTTTCTGACCCCTAGATAATTTATTGATGTCTCTTCCTACCTTCTCTAATTGTAAATAGACACAGGCTGTGCCAGAATGGTGGAGTTACTGCTGCAGTGGTTTCCTGTCACAGGTAAAAAACAGATTTTAAGCCTTCACTGGTAACTTATGCAAATAAAAAAATATCTAGCTACATCATGCGCATTTCTGGCAAAAGGAGCTTGAAATCCCATCACCTGGGAGACAACCAAGTAAAGCGTTTCCCCTTTATGAGAGGACTGAAAGGTTTTGTCATGAACCTGAAAGACTGTTTTTGATGCATTGCTTTGCAAACATTTGGGAGGCAACGGTCCTTATCCTTGTCCTGGAGGCCCACTGTTCTGAACAGCCGAGCCAAGAAAACGGTTTTAGAAGCAGCAAAGGTACAGAGGGGGGCAAATGACATGCATCAAGCTGCACAAAATATGTATGACAATATGTAAAACCCAGGTCCTTCTGATAGGTCATGCCAGTACCATCCACCCTCATGCACTGCTCTCACACTGCAACAGTCTTGGTTCCAAGTGACGTTTCCTTCACAGGGAACTCATGTGAAGGTTGTATTTTGTGTCGGCAATGACCGCAGACTCTGTAAATGGCTAAGGCATCTTTCTGGTGCTCTGAAAGTGATAATGGAATTCTGTGCAATTAAAACAACGCCTCCTACGTGCATAATGCCTCTCCCTAGCTTTACAGCTGTTTGCTGTGTTCTCTGTGAGGGCATTCACTGATAATAAAATGTGTTGTGGAAATAAAAGAACACGAACCAGGAAATCCAAACTGATCCAATTGTCTAATCTAGTTTAAACCTACATTTTCTCAGAGGAATCCCTAACCCAGATTAATTTAGAGATGTGATGAGGTTTGATCCCATCACCCTTATAAATCATACTTGCAAACCCCATGCTATTACATTGCTATTAATAGTGCTGACATGTATATGTATGCTCATAATCTTGTAAATATATGAGAAAAGCACAAAATAAATAAGCAAATACAGTTCGCCTTTGTTTCAGCAGAGCCCACCTGTCTCCCACATCCCAGGGGAAGCCCTGCATCATGGCTTCGGATTATTCTCTTCCCAATTGCTATGAAAGAGAACAATGTTCAGCCAGCCTTTGTCTCTGCCTCTCTTGCAGAGACAGCAACTTCTTCTCCAGGTTACCGTATACCCAGGGTTTTTAATTATTTTTCCATTCAAAAATTGTGTCTGGGCAGAAAATTCAGATTTCATATGATGCATTCATATGATTCATATTACATTTCACTGAATCACATATATTTCTTCAGAATGTTCAGATATCAGACAGTCTGACTGGAGTTATGACTCTGAATATGGCTGGTAGGCATCCAGCTATCATCAACTCACCTATTTCACACCTGCAGATCACCTCTGTGCTTCATGCACGGTGAGGCTGATGATTCCAAGAAGCATGAGGGCTACTGGGTGTGTACTGAGGAGTTATCACCTGTGCAGGTCTTCTGATGCAACAGAAATCCTTTGCATTTACCGTGCATTTGCAGACCAACTATACCACCTTGCGGAGCAAGTCGAATGATTTCAGAAGCCTTGGGTTTAGTGCACACATGTTATCCAGAGCACACACAAGAATGTTTGTCTGAGAAATCCCAATGAAAAAAGTAGCCTACATAGGTCCCTGTGGAGGTATTAGAAATACTTGTTAAACAAGAAATAGCTAAGGCTAAAACCTAACCTACATTATGCTTTTTCAAAGGTGCAGAGGAAAGGGCAGGTGAGAATCTGTTGAGGAGAGGAATATTTGAGAGAAACAGTCCGTTCATGCCAAGTATCTTTAGCAGGTGAGGAAGCAAATCTGTCCATCCTGAGGCCGCCTGCCTGGCAAGTAAGCTAGCTGTGACATGCTTTACTCCCACTTTGAGAAGTGTTACATATCCCACATCATTCATTCCACAGGATTAAGGAATTCTTTCTTGGCATGACAAAGAGTGTTCACCAGGCACCTTCTCTGTTTCCCTCTCATGCTGCCAGCCAGAGGAGGATTGTTGTGGATGAAAAGGCCTTGCTATTAGTCTCAGTTTCTTGATTTTGGAGTGACAATTTATAATTGTCCATAACAAACAGGATCCCATATTTTTTCCCAGTATTAACTTCAGTGAACAGAGGTCACTGGAGTCATACAACATAGGAATGTAGTCCTGGCAATATTAAGAGAGCTATTCAGTGCGATGTGAATAATTTCCATGTTAAATCTTTCAGATAATAGTTATTTGCACACGTGCAACCTGCAGTAGATGCCTGCACTGTTACAGCCAGAAGTTTTTTATAGGTGACTAACGCAGCTGTCGCACAATGCCTGCAGTTAACACCTCTGCAGATGTACTGGCCTTTACAAAGGTCAGGCTCTTTACAGGTGTTCAGTGTCACTGCTGTCATGTACCTGGGAATTATGTAGGTTTTAAGAATTTAACAGTAATAATTTTTCTCAAACCATTACAGAATTTCCAGTAATTCGTGTTTCTGTCTGGATGGGAATCCAGTAGCAAAATGTCTTTTCGATAGCGCTTCAAAACCCCCCACAGCAACGAGACTTCTGAACGGAAAGGAAAAGCCAGAACATTCATGTGAACGCCCCCAGGATCTGGAAGATTTGGGGTTTGGAATGAAATTATAGACCCATGTCTGACCCTCCCTTTATTTTTGACAAGAGAAAAAACGAAGTCTTGGAATAGTTGTGAGGCAGCCTGATACACACTGCAGCGGAATGACTTTGAGAATGTCTTGGCTCGTCCCTTCTCAACAAACGCAGTCAATTGTGTCACTGAAAAATGATAGATGGCTTACAGAAGGTTAGCAGCTGCTAAGGAAGCATTGAACAGCTCAGTCTGAAATCAGGCAGGACCAAGACAGTCACGGTGGGACAGGAAAAAACTGGGTGCAGACTGGAACACAGGAAGTTCCATCTGAACATGAGGAAAAACTTCACAGTGAGGGTGACCGAGCACTGGTATAGGCTGCCCAGAGAGGCTTTCCAGAGTCTCCTCTGGAGATATTTAAAACCAGCCTGGATGTGATCCTGTGCAGCCTGCTCTAGGTGATCCGGCTTTAGCAAGGGGGTTGGACTAGATGCTCTCCAGAGGTCCCTTCCAAACTCCTACCCTTCTGTGGCTCTGTGTATAACACTGTAAAAGGCTAGCAAGCACATCGGCTTCTGCCACTGTTTAAAGCACTGCCCCTTCATTAGGCCAGGAAGTATGAAAAAATCACTCTAGATTCTGTAGGCTGCAAGAAATACTTTCTCCAAGCTGAAGTTCAGAAACCATTCCACTTCCTCTTAATGAACACAGCAACATTTTCGGTCACCCGTCTACCTTATCAGTACCCGCTTCTTATCGTTCGAATGATCTCACACAGCACAGTCAAGAGCAGAGAGTGGGGCTGCATCCTTCTCTAATTTTGGTCTTTCTGCACTTCTCAGGTCACTCATGAAAAAGCATGACCTCAGTGAAAACACCTGGCTCAGGATCATCTCTCACGTGAAGGTATGCAGAACTGGTGTTCAGCCCTAAGGTGTTGCAGTTGCAGGTGACTAAAGAGATGTGCAGACCACAGGGATGCTCTCTGGTGATAGACCAGGATCATCCATGACCTTTGGGAACTAAGACTCCTGAGAGATTTCTAAACCACTTGCTCTTCCTTTCTCCTCCCCCTTGCAGATTCAGCTCTGCCAGGACAACTCCCCCAGATCTTACAAAACCAAAATTGTTCAGGTTTTTGATTTAATGTCACATTAATCAAGAAGAGAAAACACTTGTGAATGAGCTAGGAAAAAGTGTCCAGGTGGGGAAAAAAAAATGATCACCATAAATTAAATTTTTACAGATGATAAATCATCTCAGTGGATGTTGGGGAAAACCACACTGGGGAAAAACACAGTTCAGAAGATCTTCACAGTACAAAAATACTGATACTAAAAGAGGAGAGTAAGCCTTTTCTGCCACTACCATAGATTGATTTGGAATAACCTGTCAGGCTCACCCAGATCCATTTCTTTTCTTAAAATAACAAACAAACAAACAAAACCAAAACAGTTTGCTAAATTATCCTAATGGAACTTTCTAGCTAAACACAATGATAATACTTCTGATTTTGGTATCACTTTCTTTTTAACTGTCCTAGTCAACTACAAGTATAATTTAAATTGTCTTAAGACAAGGAACTGATACAAGTTTACTTTTTTTTTCATACAGTACGATATAATGAACATATATATACTAAACAAACAATCACAGAATCACAGAATGTTAGGGGTTGGATGGGACCTCAAAACATCATCTAGTCCAATCCCCTCACCAGAGCAGTATCACCTAGATTAGGTCACACAAGAACATGTCCAGGTGGGGTTTGAATGCCTCCAGAGAAGGAGACTCCACAACCTCTCCAGGCAACCTGTCCCAGTGCTCTGTCACCCTCACAGTGAAAAAGTTTTTCCTTATAGAATCATAGAACCATAGAATGGTCTGGGTTGGAAGGAACTCCAAGGATCATAGAGTTCCAACCCCCCTGCCACAGGCAGGGCCACCAACCTCAGGCCTGGATCTACACTAGGTTGCCCAGGGCCCCATCCAACCTGGCCTTGAACATCTCCAGGGATGGAGCATCCACCACCTCTCTGGGCAGCCTATTTACATGGAACCTCCTGTGTGCACCCACTGCCCCTTGTCCTGTCATTGGATGTCACTGAGAAGAGCCTGGCTCTGTCCTCCTGACACTCACCCTTTACATATTTATAGACATCAATGAGGTCACCCCTCAGTCTCCTCCAGGCTAAAGAAACCCATCTCCCTCAATCTGTCCTCATAAGGAATATGTCACACTCCCGTAATCATCTTTGTGGCCGTGTGCTGGACACTTTCACGTAGTTCCCTGATCTGCTGTCTTGCTTTTTATTAGGTTGGGGGGTTTTTTTTGTTTTTAATTCAAGTAAAATATGGGATTCTGTGAAATTATTACCACCTATCTACATGGTAAATATGTTCAGCTATATATCTAATTCCTAGCAAACAGAATCAGTGCATGGATCTATTATATTTAAATTGTGGGTATATTCATGCCAATCTATATTAAGAACTTAGTGGCTTTGAAAAGCTAATGAAGCTTGTAGCAAATCTTCAGCATAATGTACTGCAAATTCCTCAGTGAATGAAGTGATAGAACAGTGCAAGTCTGTCTTCATGACAATTACAGGCCAGTTCTGCATTTGTGAGCATGAAACTTTCAATTAGTCTGAACTTTTCAATGGGATTCTACCACAAAAACCGGCCTGAAGTAGGAATCAGTGCTTCCATATCTTTGATTCAATATCTTTTGCAGTAAAGGTGCTCCACCTGGGAATGAGAGCAGACTCTGACCTCCAGAGCTGAAAAAAGCAAGGGCTCTGAGGATCAGCCCAGGGGTGTTTTAATAGCATATGCATCAATTCCAGTCATAATGCTTGTTGGCCTCTTTATACCCTTAATGGCATCTTTGCTATCCCATTGCCTTCAGTGAATTTTCAGAGAGTTAACTCAATGCAGGACAGTAAATAGCTCTGGCTCATCTGCCAGAGAGAAAAAGGTCCAGCTTGTTCCATCTTTTTTTTTCATTCATGGTAAAGTAACAAAGCAAAAGCCTTGGAAGAAAACACTGCAACCAAGAGATCTGGGTGTGTAAAATTGAAGGATTGACTGTTTCTTCCCTACTGTGAATAGAAACTCAGAAACCTCTCTCAGGACTGCAACCTCAAAAAAAAGGAGAGGAAAATGATACAGCCGACAGATGAGAACAGTTTGCAGCATCTCTTCTTACAGATACCAATCTACGTCCAAAATACCTAACATCTTAGCTTTCGAGAAAATCAGTGGGATTTGCTTTCTAACTCCAGCCCTGCTGGGGCTGTTCTGCAATTTAACACACAATTTAACCACACAGCAAGCTTGACAGGAGCAAGAGTATGTTGAACCTGAGCTACAAAGCACAGCAAGTTAGGACAAGCACGGAGCCTGACAGCTCTACACACAGCCCTCCCAGGTGTGCATGTCTGTGTGTGTACACACACATGTGCTTGCACACGTTGTTGTCCAGCAAGAGAGAATGAAACAGGGCTGTCTTTATGAGGTAGCACAGTGAACCTCAACAGAGCCTCCCATTAAAATAAGGATTTTCAGGTGTATTTCAGCAGCTACAAGTGCTTGGGAAAGAGTGACACCTTTTTATAGTGGAAGGGGAGCTAGCTGTCGCATTGACCGGGACTTGCGGTGCACGCAGGGCAATGACAGTATTGCCACTGCTACCAAGAATGTGGTGAGCAGGAACAGAACTTTGCTTTCAGAACTGTGTGTTGTATCAGGAAGATGTGCGGCTCTGTGTACACAAGTGAAGATTAGCTAAGTCACGGGCCAATTTCTATAGCAAATGTGTGTGAAAAACAATATATGTGGAAGATAGAGCGAAACAGATGACAGTTGCAGGAGAGTAGGAAGTCAAATAGCCCCTTGCAGAGATGTTATGAATGCTGATACACGCAAAAAAAAAAAATGATTCTAGCAATTCCCATTTCCTCTGGTGAAATGAGATACAAAAAACAATGGGCACTGTGAAACAATGAACTGTATCATTGCTTTATGGGATGTGGAATTGTCCGCATTGTGTAATAAGATGTTACAAGTTTGCGAGGCAGAGCAACTCCTGCTATTCTCAGCACAATAATGGGGGGGAGGGGAGCAAAGCAGCAACACCTGTCCTTGGTTTTTAGCAGTGGAGCCTGCTTAGTTCCCTCCCTGCACAAAGTTGTGCAGAGGATATGATACACTCACTCGGTGTTGCCCAAAATCACTTCTTTCAGCTGGCGCTCCTTTACCGTGTCACATTCCCAGTTCTCATGGAAAGCCTAGGTTATAAAATAAGAGGTACCAATTACCTACCTCATGTTAATAGGGCAGTAATGCACTTCATTTTACCCAGTGCTTTACACACTCTTCCTCTCCAATATTGGTAATGGAGCAGCTGACAATATTGGCATGTTTCCATTGGCACCACCACCCACTCATGCTCAGTGCAGTGCCAACATCCCCTGATGTAAAATTAGAACAGTAAAGACCACATCCTGCCTTCCTTTGTCTGCTCACCTCTCTAGGCAGCAGTCGCAACTGAGCCTGCACTGGCCACTCCTATGCACGTAGAGGGAAGGGAGGACAAAGGGGCTGCGCTGCCCAGGGCTCCCACAGCACGCTGCAGTAGCACAGACATACCAGCGGAGTCACCGACCCCTGCAGACGCCGGTGGCGCTCTGGGCAGCATTCACACCAGGGATTTTCTTTGCCGACTGAAAGCCCCTTAAAACACCCTGGTTGTTTCTCTGCCCGTCGAACATGTGGGATAGAGGATCTCTGCCTATCGAACATGTGGGATACAGTCTGAGCTGTAGCCTATGATTAAATGACCTGACGTTTTTCACTTACCTGGGGTACCAGTACAATAATCTTCCAGTGGTTCCTTCAACTTCAGAAGCTATGAATACCAGTGATCATCTTTACTGGCTATGATCATTTCCATGGCAATGCTGTTATTTGTCTAGTGCTCTGTGTGTGCCAGGCACTCTGTGAAGAGGAAACAAGACAAAGCCAAAACTGTTTGCAGTTTAATGGCCTCTGTCTGCAGCCCATGGTAGCACTTCTACAGCAGCTCCAAAGGCATGCACGTGTGTGCACACACATGTACATGTTCATGGAGGAGCTGTGGAGCTTAATTTTCAGCCAGATCAAATCCACAGTTCAGCTCAACAACCAGCCAAATAAATGCTAGGGTTGGCAGGCATATGTGGAAGGAACGAGCATGTGCAGAAGAAAGAGCAGCAGAGACAAGGTGAGACCACATTTTTGGTGGCAGTGTTAGCATAAACTGTGGAACTGCAGTACCGCCATCATTGTAATCTTGTATTTTTGGTGGCTTAAACTGCTGCAGAACTGGGTTACAGATGCTGCAGAGATGTGAGCAGGACAGTCATGCAAGCATTAACGCTGGTGAGTGTGGGCTGCAGAACCAGAGGATGGACACACAATACAAAATGAACAAAGAATTATTAAAGGAATGAAACAAAATTCGGTTACCTGTAAGAAACAGTAGCTCTGGCCTGTGTAGCATTTGTGGTGGAGTTTCAGACATCCACACTGGAAAGAGCAATAAAAATTGCACTTAGAAATGCATAGGAAGTGACAAATGCTTGTCAGCAGTGCTCTAGGGCAAAATTTGGCTTTTGTAACCTTAACTTCCTGGGCTCCAGACCTTTCTCAGTCTTGAAGCTGAACAAGCCCATTATCAGTATGAAAATGCAGAAGAAAGTGGAACGCTTGAAGTTTGCTTTCTTTCTGATCTTAAAAAAAAAAACAAAACCACAACAAAACCCCGCCAGACTTTTACCACTTTGTAGTTCTAGTAAAATGAATAATTAACAGTCAAGAAATTTTTCCATATCATACAAACAATGGTCCCATCTCTCTTTTTTTTTTGTAGATGATTTATATCTCTACTTTCATTTTGCAAGGATCACGACAGTTCTAGTTATATTGATAGAAATATAAATACAGATATCACACTGCGAGCAGCTGTCAAAGATTTGAACTGAACCTGTTGATGTTCTAATAGGTTCAATCCCAGATTCTTCTCCGATGTCACCAAGAACCTCTGTTTATTATCCATAGGGGGGTGTTAGAGTCTATAGGGATTGTCTTTGGTTTCTCAAATTCGGCAGGTGATACATAGTGTCTGTACGCTCAAAGGATCCAAGTAATAGCCAGACTTTTTCATCCTCTGTCACATCCCAAGATCATTCCTTAGATAGACAATCACTGAACAACACACCTTGCCAGAAAATTCTATGCTTTCTAATACTAGGTCTTTGTCAACAGACCAGCTCAGCTGTTTTGGTATCTGGACTGCACATGAAAGAATGATCCATTTGTTTCTTGCTCTTCAGCTGCCCTTAGTGACGACAAACAGGTTTTCTGTACAGGACTCTGGAATAAAAGAAGGAGGACTAATACATAACATGTAACTTGGCATTGCATGCTTTGAGAGTGGTGTTTGGAAACAAGGAGAAAGTGAAAAACAATATGTTCTGTGGAAGTTTCCTTCAATAAATTTTATCTGCAGCTGTGAGGTACAGAGGCCAAGCTGTTAGAGGTGAACTGGAAAAGAAGCAATAAAATGCCATTAACTTTTGAGCTTTAGAAGTTAGGGATAGAAATGACCCGTAAGACCTCTGCCAGAGAAAGATTGCTCCTTCCAGGACTGCGGTAAGTACACCAAATAGGGAAGAGTAGTGAAGCCTTGAAAAGCCAGAATCAACACTCAATACCCTTGCTAACTATTAAGCAGATACCATACTTTAACCCTGCCATTCTGCCAGCTTGTCCATCCCCTGGGCTTCGCCTCTCGCCCCTCTCCCAGGTGGCACACTGTTCCAGTGGGCGCTGCTTTGATCCCATCATTGCCCACCCACAAGCTGCACCAGCGCAGGAAGCCAGTAGCACAGAGGAAAGAGGAGGAGGGGGGAAGTGGACCTTCAGAAACAGGCTGCTGAGGTTTCATGGGTGCTTTTCAACAAACAAATAAATGTTACAACACGAGAAAATGAGAGGCTTTTCCAGGCTGAATATGGATGAGGGATTTAATATGAAGAAAGCCTACTATCACTATATAGTCGCAATATTTTCATAAGGATTTGTCCTTCAGAGAAGGATTATACAACTTTACTCATTACAGGAATGTGAAGATTAAAGTTCCCAAATGCTCTATATTTTTGAGTTGTTGTAATAAATGTGCCAGGAATCTGGGGAGATTTCCAAAATGCATTTTAATCCATAGTAGGCTGAAAGTTGTGCACCGTAAGCAATTTTCATTGTTAGATAGAAGTAAATATAAATTACTGAAGAATCAGAAAATCCTGTTCCAGCCAGCAGCTCGCACAGTATTTCAATCATATGTGTACAGTCTTTTGGAAGGAAGGAAGGAAGGCAGGCAAAAAAACTGTGATAAACTACCACTTAATGACACATTTTCAAAATCTAGATGTTGGTTTGCATCTAGAAAAGCTTTTCCTGCACCTCCTAAACTACGCAAATAGCTTTCTATATGCAAACTAGCATCTGCAATACGTACACACCTATATCCAGGATGGTGCATACACAGAAATAGATGTGAAAATTGAGACTTAGAATTGTAGAGGCCAAGCTGATGTCCCTTTCAAACTTAGTTTTCAGGTACTAATTTATATATATAAAAAGAAGAAATAGGGAGCTAATCTTTGCCCCCTCCCCACTCTCCCGAGTAAGATGTGAAGGGGTCAGAGAAAAAACTATTATCATAGCTAATGCAGTTCCCCAGCGTGTGAGTCATACACCAGAGTGCCCGCTCCTGTGTGTGGACAGAGGGACTTGCAACACAAAAGCCTCCAAGGAGGAGGAGGAACTGCACTTTAGCAGCCCCCAGCTGCTGGGAGGCTGGAGGTGGAGCTGGCTGGTGATAACTGGATGAATTGTTTCCATCACATGGTTAATGACTCAGTATCATTATTCCAGAGTATTTATTTTTTCATCTCTACCAGCTCATCCAGCACATTTGTGTCAAAAAGAATGGGGGGACTGGAAGAGGGGAGGTAGGTATTGGGGTTTGCAACCTTTGCTGAGTGAGCATCGCGCCTTTTCCCATGCTGCTGCTTTGCCCTCTCTAGGGTTGCAACACTACGACTGTAACACCACCAGAGAGAATCCCACTGACTTCAGAGAAGCTTGGATCAGTGTTCAGGCACCCCTCAGCCAATAAATACACCCGTCTCTTCCACAGCAGCAAGGAACTATAACCCAGCTGCCTGTGTGCACATGTATTGCTTCTACGTGCACACACGCAGCTGGAAACCCATCCCGTGGGTTGAGAACAGTGCAGGGGGCAAAGCAAACACTGGCAACTCTCTTCCTGCATTCTCCCAAGTATCAGGAGTTACGTCTCTCTGCAACACTGGCAACTGCTGAGTAGAAATGGCCGTGACAAGCGTGGGAGTAATCGGCGTATGTGCAGTATATACTGATACGTAGCTGCTGCAACCCTCGTTCCCTTTAGCTGGTTCCCAGAATAAGAAAGTGATAGTATGTGTAGGTTTATTTTAAGCAGGGCTAGAGCACACATATAGCTGGCTTGTACACAGTCCCTTGCAAACACTGCTTACTCGGTGGGATATGTTCTGTCACCGCGGCCCGAAATGCCTCTGCTTTGCAGACCCAGTTCCACGTGTAACTTTTGAAAAACAGCAACAAGCCCTTCCAGTATCTTCTCTGTTGTCAGTGGAGTGGAGAAGTGTTAATGTGGATTTTGGTGCTTATCTGTATTTACTGCTAGCCTGCTGGCTCTCTGTCCCTAGTGCCCATAAAGACACCCACAACAATGAACAGTGGAGCCTTGCTAATGCCTCCCACCAGCCACATGGCATGCAGAGCTCAAGGTTGGAAGGTCACGTATTCCTTCCCTTTGTTTTTATTCCCCATTTGGTGAGGACTCTGCTGTACAAAGGCACGCAGTTGCCTGCACTGTTTGGACTGGAAAGCCTTTTTCAAGCAGGAGGTTCGCTCACTCCCTCATCTTCAAAAACTGAAACCCGACCAGCACAAAGAAGATGATCCCAATCCTGCACAGAAGTATTTTAAAAGATTGTTGTAACTGTAGCATTAGGGACCATCCTGCCCCTGCATCCTGCCCCAGCTGGCACAGAACAGAACTGCTGGTTACCCCAGGTCATAATGAGCACAATCATGGAAGGCCAGTTTGTACCAGGCAGCCTGGTGCCACGGGATGCTCCTTGCTCTTCTTTCCAGCACAAGTGATTGCATGCTGTATCAGCAACTGCTTTTGCCACTGAAGACAACACATGCATAGGATAATACAAAAAATAGCCCCTTAGCTATTTTCTAGCCACTAAGAGCTACCTCTGTGTGCAGTCTGCTCCATGAGCAGTGTCTTCTAATGCAGAGAGCAGATTTGTTGGCTGGACAGTCACACTAGATGTAAGGTCACTACTTTACACTGAGCTTTTCTACCATCTGTGCTTCTCTGCTCTCCTATTTTTGGGGGGGAGCGGAAAGCAGCCAAAGGCAGAATTCAGCTCTTATTTTAGACCCCAAATGTTATATAAAAGTTGTTCCTTGCAGATGGACTCGGTCCCAGAAGTCACTGTTATAAAAGACTTGTTAAACAGTCAGTTTTACAAATGAAGATGAACCAGTGCCTCCTCGTGTTATCTATTTGTGTTTCCTATTCCCTACTGCCAGGCATGTACTCACTTAGTAAAACTTGTGTACATATCCAAAGAGTCAGAAGAGCTGCTTTGTACCTAACAAATTGCTATGTTCTCAAGTAAGAAAATGAAGTCTGCTTAATTTAAATTTGCTGAAGTCTGACACTCAGTCACCTTGTATATCAAAGAGAAACTGCCCAAAGAGACTAGAAATACTATCAGGCAAATTCTTTCCTGATGGGGGATATTAATATTTGCAGGAATTTCCAGGAAGAAAAGTGAGGTGGAAACCAGCATTCTCAAAAGTAGCATCCATTCTGGATGCCTTTAAACAGGGTTCACTTGGGCCTGACTTTCTGCTGAGCAGCCACGAATTGCAAGTGGCACTCCTTTGTTCCAAAACAAAATCCCAGGTATCTCAACTTGATAGCTCAGAAATGAGGCATCCTAAACCGCTAATCCACTCTTGAAAGGATGGCCCGAGGTCACTGTGTGCTCAGGAAGTCTGAGAAACAGGAGGAGCAGAACCTTCACCTCCAAGACCTGCCCTGAAGGACAAGATTGGCATGCAGACCTAATGACTTAACGCACACTTGTGCTGCCTGATCACAGCGAAGTAATCAGCAGTTGTAGAAAAGATGTGCATAATGGCCATGTCGTCACTTTTGCAGATAACATCTTGGGAAGTGAAAGGAGGAACATTTCAATTACATGAGCAAGTGTGGGATTTGTCCTCCCTTTCACCCAATGTTCTGAAGTGTGTGAAAGATTAGCATTAAGGATTGCCACGGGCCATTTGCTGTAAACCTACCTAGAGAACTTCCTGAAATAAAAGAACAAATCTCAGCTCCTAGGCAGAAGCCTTCAGGCACATGAAAATATAACCAAAGAATAATTTACCACAAATGTGGGCTAAGTGTAGAAATAAGACAGATCAGTGGTTTACCTGACTCAAGAAGAAATGGTTCTGAAAGCAAGAAGTCTCCTGAAGTGCCTTCCATATGGCAAGTGTAACCTCACTGAAGCATCTAAGATCACAGAATCACAAGGTTGGAAAAGACCTGTGAGATTATTGAGTCCAACCATACCTGTCCTCTACTAAATCATATCCCTGAGCAACTCATCTGTCCATCTTTTAAATACATCCAGGGTTGGTGACTCAACCCCCTCCCTGGGCAGCCTGTTCCAGTGCCTGATAACCCTTTCTGTGAAGAACTTTTTCCTAATGTCTAGTTTGAACCTGCCCTGGCACAGCGTGGGGCCATTGCCCCTTGTCCTATCACCTGTCACCTGGCTGAAGAGACCATCACCTATCTCTCTATAACCTCCCTTCAGGTAATTGTAGGCGGTGATAAGGTCTCCCCTCAGCCTCCTCTTCTCCAGGCTAAACAGCCCCAGCTCCCTCAGCTGCTCCTCATAGGATTTGCCTTCCAGCCCCTTCACCAGCCTGGTTGCTCTTCTCTGGACTCACTCAAGGACCTCAATGTGCTTCTTGTAGTGAGGGGCCCAAAACTGAACATGGCACTCGAGGCGCAGCCTCACCAATGCAGAGTACAGGGGTGCAAGGATTCCTTACTCTAAGCATAAAAACCCCTCCAATATTTTGCCGATAGCATTATGGGATGGTTGTGGTTAAAAGATGCTTTTTATCTACTGAACAACTTACCTGGCAGTACCCTCTCCTTTCTTTTTGGAGAATTAACCTTGGCCACAGTAAATTAAAGAAGAAGAAATTCACACATTGAAATTGCTTGGAAAAGTAATCACAGGGCTGAAGCATAGATGAGCAAACCCCGTGTGCCACAGCGAAGTGGGAAGCCCGCTAACAGCCTTAACAATATCAGGCACAACAAGTGGCTAATTTAACAAGCTTCCCTAATACAGGATTTCTTGGCTGTTTCCCAGTTTTAGTTCCTCACTCATTTTGATTCTTCACACTAATTTTTCTGAATTTTTCACCATGTTCATTTCCTTGGTATTTCTTTTTTTGAGTGTAACAAATCCATCTTCACAGTGTACATCATCCTAAATACACCCAGCGTGGATTGTAGGAGGTTAGCTCTCTAAATGCACTGAAATAGGAGGGCCCTAGACCACACCTGGGAAGTCACTGGCTACTATCTAAAGTGACTCTAGGTGCCACCTTGGTGTGTCTTCTATAGAGCAAAGACTTCACCCTGTGTGTTTCCAGGGAATCATAAAAAAATGGCTTGGAGGAATTATCACTGCCTTGCAGGCCTGTTCCTGTCACAGTGTGAAAAACAAGCAGAAAACAAGCCAGCTCCTCCACAGTGAGTGGTAAAACCTCCCGTGAACCCAGTGAGACCGTTTTGCCTTATCTGCCTATGGAACCTGCAGTTTGTCAGTAACCTTGCTCTGCGCTATCAGTGAGATAGTGCTGCCTCGTCCCGGCTTCTCCACTGGGATAATTAGCTGGGAGCAGGTCCGGCTCACACCGCCTGCCTCTGGTACCAATTAGTGGGACCTCAGCCTGCAGAGATAGGAGGGCAGCTCCTCCCTTCCCCCCAGCAGAAAGGCTGGGGAGCGAGATTGGGACCCCCCAGTGCAGGAGAGCGGGAGCAATCTTTGCAGAAACAGGGTGAGGTATAAATTGCAAGTGCGAAAGCAGGAGGTGGGAGTCTGGGACAGTCTGTTCTTCAGCTGGGTAAAGGGTTGGTCAAAACAGAGAAGAGGTGGGGAGCGGGGAGTTCAGGCTGGCTGGAAGCAAGAGGAGGAGGGGAACAGCAGTGGGAGGCAGAAGTGAACCTGGAGGGAACAGGATTTATTAGGAGATTATTAATTCGTTAACCAGGTGAGGCAGGTTAGCCCACGTTCACTGCAGTTAAGTGCACACCACACATGGCAGCACGTGTATTTTTCACTTCTGCAGGTAGGCTCAGCCCACAGACAAAAAGTAGTGGGACTTCTTTTTTCTGAGATCCAGACCTCCCCTGCTGCAATCGGTGCCTATAAGTGAGGTACATCTCTAGGTGGCCATGATCCGAGTATTCTGAAACAGGAGGACACCTAAGGGACAACCAAAGTGTCACCCAGAAAGAGGTGCCTGGAAAAGCTTCTGGCACCACAGTCTTTCTGAGTATCATACACAACAGAAGACCCTCTCTCAACCAACCAGGACAAATTCTGGAAAGAAGGGTGTCTCTCCTTCTAATGGAAGAGAAGCTGGCAACTGGAGGTCTATCATCTACCCATATAGGAAGAATGAGGCCAAACTGATCTACCTACACTTCAAAGGTGCCTTTAATGTTGTTTCTATGTCTGTTCCCTACCTCTGTGCTCACCCATCATCCCACTTTTCTCCTTTGCTGACTCCCAACTCTTGGAGACACGGTGTGATGAAGCATAAGGGAAGGATGTGCCCTACCAACTGTATGCAGGATTTGTTTAAATTAGATTTACCCTGAAAAGGTTCAGGGACCTGCTCAGACACATCTAAGTGCACCCGTGTTCTGCAGAGCTGTGTAGTGGTGACATCATTGCTGTCTATAAATATGTAAAAGGTGAATGTCAGGATGGAGCCAGGCTCTTCTCAGTGACGTCCAATGATAGCACAAGGGGCAACGGATGCAAGTTGGAGCACAGGAGATTCCATGTGAACATAAGGAGGAACTTTATCACTGTGAGAGTGACAGAGCACTGGCACAGACTGCCCAGAGAGGTTGTGGAGTCTCCTTCTCTGGAGGCATTCAAAACCCACCTAGACATGTTCTTGTGTGACCTAATCTAAGTGATCTTGCTCTGGTGAGGGGATCAGACTAGACAATGTTTTGAGGTCCCTTCCAACCCCTAACATTCTGTGATTCTGTTATTTAAGGACTCTCTCCTCTCATGTCCTTTTTTTTTTTCCCCTTTCCCATTCCTGTGTCACAGTGATAAAACCCTTTAGCCTCTCATTTTCCTGCTGTTTCCAGCCCTGCCAGTAATGGCTATGGAACAGCAGGCAGAGGCCCTTGCTCCAGCTTTTCACTCCCGTGGGAAAGCAGCTACTTTATCTACCACAGAAAGTAAGTTTTGCTTTTCAGTAAGCTGGGGAATAATGTATCAGAGGGTGCCCCTCCAATAGATAGAGCAGAGGGGAACACAGCTTGGCCTAACAGGGCATAGCTGTTTCATAAGGACATGATCTTTTCCTAGGTTACTTTTCATTTAAAAGGCTTCCACCTTCATTTTCGTTTGTATCAGAGACTTCTAAACCAGGGAAAGAAGACCTGGGCTTGTAATCTGAGACACTTCTGGTCCAGAATTAAAAAACCCTCAAAGATGCAAAGGCCAAGGAGAAGGGTTTCGTGAAAAGTGTCCTTTGGGATTTGCAGCTGTCTCGTGACACTGACCCTGGGCCTTCCCAAAGGCCAGCAATGGTGTTTTGGGTTTAGTTAATACTTTGCATTCACATCCAGGACAAGTGGAGTTCAAGTTCTTCCCAACAGACTAATTAGGCAAAATATTTAGAAATGCCGTAATTCCATTCATGCTTTTGCCATAACATTCAGAGGAACAACAATGCTTTTCATATTCACTGATACCAAGAGTCTCTGACAACGTCTGCACTGGAAAAACACGTAGTTCTCCCAATGTCCACTCGCAAATACCCACCCCTCCACAGCTTTTACAACAGGAATACCTGCTGCACCTCCGCACCCAAAATTTGCCCATGTGGGCACACCTGAGAGGCCTCTCCTTGGATTCAGAAGGGCTTGCATCTGTTCGATAAGAGGGCAATATCATTTACAGCAGTAGCAGAAAGATAATCAGACAGGTTTATTCTCTGCCAAAACGGGCAATGTATATTTACAAAGCTTTTCTAGTTCCTTTGTTGTGCATTGTTTCCACACACCATTACAGAAAGATCATGTTAACAGCAGTGGCTGCTGTGTGGTATCATATTGCCTTTTTATTTTTCCAAATAATTAAAGGGAAAAAAAAAATAAAGGAAACCTTGGAAATGTTAAACAAAGTATTCTACTTTCATTAGGCTGTAGCAAAACGATTAAAAATGCTACTGATCTCAGGGGAGGGGGGCAATACAAATTTTCTCCTGGGTTTTTTTTGGGTTTGTTTTTTTTTTTTGGATTACAGTGTGTCATGATGAAACCATCACTGCGTCATGATCAGCATGCTTAAGACTGCAGCCAGCCAGTTCCAAAAGGGTATAAAAGCTAATGCCCAAGAGTTTATAGAGTGACAGAGCCAATTCTACTACTGATTTATTGAAACTTAAATTGGAGCACTTAGATTTCATTTCTGCCAAATGATGTCGTTGGACTGCCTAGTTATTTTCTCATGCGAATAACTGAAAAGAAAGGGAAAAAAAGAGAGAAAAAAAGGCTCTGGAACTCTTAAAATTAAAGGCCTTCTCTCTTTTTGTCAGGCTGCAAAAAAACCAGCACATCTCTTGGTGCTTCTCTTTTGCCAGGGCTTTTTAAACCATGAAGGTGTTGTTTGCTTGCAGTTTTTAGCATGAGTTCTGAATCTTCTGGATCCAGGTACATGACGCAACAATCCAGGGAGACGTGGGCTCCTCCCTTGCCCTCTGCCACTCCTGTTCTCTGGTGTGTGCCTAATCCTGTAAACACCTCAAACAACAGCTGGCTTTGGGTTCTACTATTTGTGCTATCAAGTGGGAAGGCATTTTATTTTTCTGCAATGAAAGAGCCAATTTATGCCCTTTTATGGACCATTCGAGAACTCAGCTGCAGTGGAAACTTTTCTGCAATAAAGGTTCCTTTGTTTATGAGCCCTTTGTGTTGCAAGTTGCAGTACCACTTGTTACACTTAGGGAGCATCCCGAAGGCTCTGGTAAGGAAATCAGACCTTCTCGTTTCTTCTCCCCAGGATTCAGCACGGGTTTTCCAAGGTTGCTTTTAGCCTGCCACCAACTTATTGCAAAGCTGGTGAAAAAACTCTATCTGGCATGAAACAATCTTCTTTAATATAAGGGCGTATTTATGGAATAAGCAATACAATGGGACCCAATAGGCTAAACCATCTTTTCTTTAAAACATGAAACTTCCTGTCACCCAAAGCTTGATCACTGTTCAGTTAGGAACCACTTAGCCCAGGCCTGTCCTGTTTATGTGGTCCCCCATTTGTTCCCCAAAGCTCCAAGATAAGCCAAGAAAGCTATCATTAACAGGAGTAATTCTGTTCCATAAAAACCAGTTCCATCAGTATTGATGCTGCAGTAAAAAAGCAGTCTTTATGCATAAATTGGGCCTGACAGAGGTTCTTGTTGCCTTTTCAGTTTTGAAACAGTATTTTTGTTTCCAATTTACTAAAAGCTCCTCCACTGTTAAGTGAAAAGCCAACCTGAGAACCAGGGAAAGAAGAAATTTAGCTAACAGGCTCCATCAGGGTCATCATAAAACTACAGAATGTGTTTCTGTCTCCATTTAAAAAATGAGAGAGGGCAAAAAGAGACAACATATCTGTATGTCTGTCTATCTATCCAATTTTAAAACCTCAAATACTACTTAATGCAGTGCTATGCAGTAGGTGTTATTTCTGAAATGGGAACATAAAATTTCAGTCAGTGATATATTTTTTTGACAGTATTATTTAACCACAAATGACAGATAATAATCAACTAGAGGAGCTGAGGGTCTCTTAATAACATTAAGCTATGAAGTGGTAGAAATGACAGCAAAATAATTACTGTTGTGTTTGTTGAGTTGTAGGAGCTAAGCTCCATGTTTCCATGGATATAAAGTTTCTGGTTTACAGTTTGGTCTTTTCTTATTTAAGGATCAATACTGTGCTAAGGAAAAAGCAGGATTCAACTCAGCATTTCTTTTGGTGTCTGAACATCAATACTGCAAAACGCCAGGCAGCCCAAGCACACTCATGCAACCTGGGCTCAACCCAGACCCCCCCATTCACGACATGCAATGTGACTGAATAAACATCTTAGCCACCTGGCAGAGGAGCCCTGTCATCTTGTCCCCAGCACTAAACTTCCAGAACATCCCCCAAACCATGATATGGCAAGGGGTAAAGGTGGCTGGGCCAGGGCCCCTTGGTTTTTGTGACTTTTGAGAAGACATGTGGACTCATGCTCCATCAGCTGTGTGTCCGAGTGGCTCTCTGATCACTGGATGAGTCGATCTTTTCCCTCTGGTGCACACTCCTACCTGCTTCTCTTTCCCCACATGCACATTCTCTGAGTGTGATCATGAGGGTATCAAGCTGGAGGGGAATGTCAACAGGGAATATGCATGGAGGAAGGTGGTTGCATGGGCTGAGATCAGCATAAAACTGCCCACAGGGCAGTATCATGAGCACTTCAAGTGACCCAACCAGTCCTAAAGATGGAGTTAAAGAAGAGCCTGACACTCACTTCTCCTCCATGCCTACCTCATACTGAGCTCACAAAATGGAGAAGTCAATAGCAGACAAGCAAATACTAAGCTATTGGTGGCACCTGGTCAACAAGGTTATTATTTATTAGTGTTCCCCAATAGCAATCCTTTGCTATTCAGTATAGAGATGCCACCCCCACTAAGTCAACAGGGTGCAGAAGAACGCCTGCACAAAACGAATCGCACCTCAGAAATACATGTGGCCCAGACTGAAGCGCTTTCAGTGCTGCAACCATGACACCAGCAAAGGCAAACAAGTCAGGCAAGTGAGAACGCTGTGGAAGATGAAATCGGTGAGAATTTATGGAGTAGGTGTGCAAGAAACATACTTTCAGACTGTGCATTCAGTTGGCAGAAAATGGTAACAAAAGCTGTTTGACCTTTAATGGTGTGATTAACGTGTGGGGGCAAAGGGTAGCTCTAGTTTTAACTGACCTAACTCCAGGCTCGCGATAGTGCCCTTAGGGAGGCACAGCGAGGCTGCCCAATGCCAGCAGCTGTGAGTGTGAAGAAGGATCAGGGTGTTTCCCAACAGTTCCTGGCGCCTGCCTTCTGGCAGCCCAGGCTGTCTGTGTCCCTTCCCGGTTGGTGCCCTCTGTGCAGCACTGCCTTCACCGCTACGTTCCCGGACAGAGGGAGGCAGGAAAAACAGAAGCTTTGAAGGAAGTAAGTCAGCCAGCTGGACTGGAAGTCCTCGGTAAGAGTGGCTGTTTAGATGAAGAGGAGCTGGCAGAGGAGGATTAACATTATCAGTAGCCATTACTTAATCAAGGACATGAGAGAGAGAGAGAGAGAAATGGCTTTACCAGTGCGGAAGGGGCTGAACCTCAGCTGTTTAATAGAGAAAGCTCGGAAATGCCATGCTCAGAAACTCTGCAGGTGGGGTGACTAGACAGAGGTATTGCCAGCTTAATTTGCCTCCCACTCTTGATCAGAATACACAAGCCTCTGGGGTAGCAGTGCTTTCACTTCAAGCTGCAACACTGTTTTTTTGAATCCCATTATCACCCATTCCTACATTTCTGAGCAATTCTCTGCTCAGGCTGAAGTTTCCCCTCTTTGTCTCTGCGTCAGAAAAGATCTCGCCGGATCCTTTCAGCCACGTCAGAATTTTGCAAGAACAAAAAAAATACATCTGCAAGACATGCAGGACCTGACAGCCCTTCCCATCTCCTCATCACACCGAGGAGCACAGCGGTCTGCAGTAAGGCTGAGCGCCTGCATCTTCCCCCTCCCCTCATCTCAGTAGGATGTGTGTGGTGCTCAGCCACTTTGGAAAAAATCAGGCTATTTCCACAGAAATTAAGTCATCTCTTGGCTAAATTGCATCATGTGCTGTTCAGCAGATGTAGGGGGCCTCTTTCTCCAGCCCGTTTAGCTGATCAGGTTCTTCGTGCTCAAGAAAGCCCTAGCGCAGAGGACCAGCTCACCATGTGGGCAAGCTCACGCAAGAGCTTACCGCGGCCTGTGGTTTTGGCGGGGTGGCTAGTTTATTGGGCTTGCTAGCATGACAGCTGCCTCTGGAGGAGGGCCCGGGTGTGTTTTTGTTTCTAGAATGTACTGCCTCAACCATCCCGAGGAATCTAGGTTTGGCCAGGAGGAACCCTGCGAGTCAGGGCCTTCCAGCAGTGTTTTCTCCTCCTTAATTTGGGCAGGATTTAGCTCTACAAGAGCAGTGTGGCTGAACTTTAAGACCATTCCTTTTCAAATTTTTTTTCTTATTTTTAATTTTTATTTTTAAATAAGGTATAATTACATGCAGCACGCAGACTCATGAATCAACCTGATTCCGTTGTGACAAGTTTAGCTCTGGGTGTGTGATCTGTCCTAGGAGATCACAAGATTTTTCCTTCTTATTTCTTTTAATAGTAAAGAACTCCTGCCTGCCCTCTCTTTCTTCTTAACTGATCACCAGCTATTAAAACACCACAAAGAATAACACCTCCATTTGCCCAAACTATTCAACCTGTCCTTTGACATCTTTCTCTTGTGATCACAAAACAGTTTCCCTGCTTACTCTCCACTCTGGCACAGACCTTCTGGTTCCTTCTTTGCTTCTTTTCTGTGTATGTCTAATACCATCTTGTCTACTGCTCTCCTACTCTGGTGGGGAAAAAAAATAAAGGAAAATAAAACAACTAACGGCTGTGGCAAAAGGGGTTTCTGTGGAAAACCCAAAGACTGAATGTTTATGTCTACAAATAGACTGACAAGGGGCAGGTAGACAGTATGCCAAGATCTGTGGTCATTGGGTTGATCAGTGTCCATTCACATCCTTTGACCCCCTCCTTTCTTGATGCTTTTTCCCACCTGCTTTTCTGTCATACAAGTAGATGGCCACCATAAGGTCTTTGTGAAGAGAAATCTTTTTGTTATTTGTGGCTGTGGCAGCCAGAGAAAACAGGATTCTTAAAACTTAAGTGATAAATTGTACTAATTTATATTGCCCTATGAGATGTTACATGCAGGTCAATTATCATTATACTCCAAATCTAAGATTCACCTTCACTCACAGGACTTGACCTCCCTAGTACAGAAGCACACTGCACAATTCAGCATGCCATAATTGTCTTACAATCTTGTAATTCTCTTTTTAAAAGATCAATACAGTTCTTTTAAAAGATTTTATGAGAGCAGAAATAAACACTACAAGCTACTGGCTGTCCTCATCAGGCAGAATGAAAACTAGTCCCATCATCACAAATGCTAAAAGATCAGATGGCAAAGGACAGAGTAGCCTTGAAGAGAAAGTAATGACATCTGAACAGCCCTGTCAGTGACCTTTACAGCTCCTTGAAGCAAAACTGTCAGCCTGAAGGATATGCAAAATGCTGCCAAGATGTACCTTGAAGAGTAAAAGGCCACACTCCTGAACTGAATGGAAAGCAAGTGGGCTCCCTAAGCACTTGCCAAGGTGGAGCTGAAGTATGCCCTGCTGGGCTGCAGCCTGTGATAGAAGCTGCAGAGGGTGGAAAATCACCAGGTCCAGAAGCTGTCCCACCATTGATTTATTCTGAGGCATTCATTATTGAGCTAATCTCTGCTCTACAAAGAGACTGTCAATAATGCCCTTGGAAATAAGTATCTGCCTGCAGAGCAGGCACAACCCTGCCCCTTCCCCAGGTACTGGGAAGCAGGCATGGGACTGTCTCACCTCCAGGTCTCATGTCTCACTGCCACCAAAAGGGGCAGGGGACTTTCTCCCACTCCTCCACTTCTTGCCTCCACCCTGCCTCAGCACTCACCTGAGCCCTCAATGAACCGGTGTGGCTCACTAAAACCATCAGAAAAATCTTTGCTAGGCTTGTGCCTCGCTACAGCCTCTTGGAAAGGACAGGTGAGCAGGCCTGCCCTGCAAACTGGGTGGTGGGAGCAGGGGAGAGGGAGGGAGCAGGCACAACTGCCTTGCCAGCCTGCTGGGAGTCAGACAGCTCAGCCCATCACAATGAGCAACACCCTCAGACCATAGATCAGGCCTACCATGACAACCCCTTTGTACAGATTCACCTCTCACACCACCCCAGACTCTTGCTCCACCTTGCACCCACCTTGCAATAGCAGGTCCTGACAGTCCCACCATGGGCTTCCACTTTGGCCTTGTAGGCAGTGAGAAACCTTCCCCATGGTGGTGGTGGGGAGGCCACAACCAGGCCCATAAAACCTATGTGGCTGTGGCCTCACAGGAGACAGCACGAAAGGCAATAGGCATGCTGGCGGACAGTACTTGGAGCTGGGCACCTCCTCATCCACAAAGCTGGCAGCTTGCTCCCACTGCCTGGTCTGTGGCCTGTCTTTGTGCCTAGACATACTTTGTTCTGACCACCAATATAAATGACAAATGGCTGCAGTAAATTTTCATCATTGCCCTCCTATTGCCTGTAGGTTGTTAATTGTACATGACTGAAGTTATAAATTACCACAATAAATTGTCATCATCGAGTTATCACCTTTGAATTGTTCAGCAGTTAACAGCATCCAAAGGATAGCCACAGTGATGGGGAGCAGGTTTTATGACTCCTCTGTTTATGGCTTCAAGGCAGGCAGCATCTCCTCCACCACACACAGGCCTATCTGCACATCGGGCCAACCAAGCCAGGCCGCAAAGAAAACACAGAGTGGGGGGAGCAGCAGCAATGCTGCACAGCAGAGGGAAAGGGCGTGGCTGGAGCACACCTTTCCTTGCACCCAGTTGATTCAGTGCCACCTACAGATTTCACAAGATCCACTCTTGTTTTGCGAGAACCTCCTCTCATTTAATGGTCGCACGGCTGCTGGACTAGCAAAGATGGCCAGGCCTCACCTCTCCGCTCACCGCTGCTGCAGCCAGCAGTGCTCTGCTCTCCAGTCTCCTGCCCAGGGAAGCACTGCTGGGTTTCCCCGCCGCGTGGAACAGAACAGCTGCCCTCTGGCCAGGGCTGAGCTTTAAAAATAATAGCTACACTACCGCAAACTATCATGAGGCAAATAAACAAGTCATCCAGACATCAAAAGCTGTCAAGGAGCTAGTCTCCTGCTGCTTCTCCAGCACTGAAATAAAGTCCTGCTACTCTGGATTTATACCAGTTATATTTGAGGCGAATTTTAGCCTCAGGTTTCCAAATCCTTTTGTTGAATTAAGGGCAGAATTCCTGTTTCCAAAGTTTCACATCAACACGACAACACTAGTTAAACAAGAATAGTCTATTTAAAAGCAGGCAAACATTTTGCAGATGAAAGACAAACACTGTAGGTATTTATTAAGGCCCTAATCCAACCAAATCTCTAATCCACTTAGCAAAAGAAAAAAGCTTCAAACAACCATTTTCAAGATTCTCAAGAAATCCAAGACTCTTGAAATGCTTAACTTCATCTTCTTCCTCAAAGGTATCCCCTCAATGAAAACTTCCTGGGGTTTCTGGATACTGCTGTGACAAAGAACCTTTTTGTATTTTCATAGCATCACAGCCTTAGAGACTCCCTTTGCAATCCTCTCACTGTGTTGCTTGCTCCTTTCCCTCTCAAATACAGGCTGGTCTTGAAAACCTCCAGAAGTGGTTGTATTCAACACTGCATTTTGGAGTACTCCTCTCTCAGTTTACACACACACCCCACCCCCACTCCCCCACAACCCCATCCCTCCACCCCCCCAATGGCTTTTTTGTATAAAAGACCTGAAAGTTGGTAGCCGAGAAGGACCAGATAGCTTCTCTTCTAATGGAGCAGTGGTTTTGAAGGCTTCAGACATCATCACTGCAAAATATTTTCATATGCAGGATGCTCCCTGCAAACACATAACATGTCCGGAGATTCTTCTGCCTTTCCCTTTCTTCCTTGGGCTCTTTTTGCTACTGCTGTTACAGAGCTGTCACTCCTCTTTCTGGGACAACATGGCAGCCAGTATAGCTTAAGTATATGTGCTCCCATCTCACACTTCTTTGTTCTTAATCTAGCTTTCTCCAGGTGTCTTCAGTTCTGTCTTCTTCAGGCTCGGTCAGAATGACTGCCTTGAAATCCAAGTTCTCCTTCTGTGACAAAACACACAAAGTATATTCCTCTGGTGCCTATTCCGAGCCTAGAGAGCAATTCTCCTCCACGTAGCTGGTATGGCAAAGGAGCTTATATACAATTTGACTTTTTTTCATTCTAATGACTTTCCTCCTAACAAATAATGAAATTTAAGTTTTAGGAGAAAAGCTGTTTGAAGACCTGCCTAAAATATGAAGTTTTCTGGAACTGCCTTGTTTCCAAGAAGAAAAAGAACATTTGCCTGTTTTTAGATTAGCAGAGGAATAAATACAGATGATTAAATATATCATGAGTCTGAATTTATTTTTATTTTTCTGATGATCAAATGCTGTGCAACTGGCTTTGTTGTGCAAGGTTTTTCCCATTAGTTATTTTTAGGGGTTTTAGATTGTATTTTCCCCTAACTGGTGACATAATGTCTTGTTAAGACAATTGACCCAGATAAGACTATGCCAACTTCATCAGAACTGGTCTTATGCATCTGGATTTTTGATATTTTGGTGGGTCACAGACCAGTAGTCTCTGTGGCATGGAAAATATTTAATTTTTTTTTTTTTTAGACTGCCAGCTTCAGCAAGACTCCTCCAAGTTGACACTGGTTAACGGTGACCTAATTCAAGCTTGATTGGACAAAGATGCCTGGCCCCAAGGGAAACAGTGCAAGGCAACCCACAAAATTCAAGGGTGAGGCAGAAAATCCTTGTCTTATGGGTCAGCAAGCGACCTGAGGGAATACTGCTGCTTCAGAATATCAACAGCTATCATTTGGGGAAAGCAAGTCATTACATCAACATTTTAAAAGCTCCTTCAGTAGCTGAGTAATCAATCATCTTCCTTCTCCAGACTAAAAAAAAATCCCTCCTAGAGGAAAGCAGTATGCCAGCAAAACAGGGCCACATCTGCTCTGTACTTCCAGCCCCTACTACACAAACACGCAGAAGACTCTGAGAACTGAAGACCTTGTGTTGCCTCCATATTTTTAACATCTTACTTTTCTGTTCATTAGCCTGGTTTCCCAGGGGGACAAAGCTACAGCATTGTTCACCAACTACTTCCCACAATAATATTGCAACCCTGTGGTCTATGTCTGCTAAAACTGACTGAGAAAGGGAGTTTTGTAGAGGTGAGAGGTGAGGTTTCTATGCCTTCCTTTTAACCTGGTGAGGGAGAGGGGTTGGGATCAGTGCCCTCATAGGAGTGAGCAGGCAGAAGCCAGCAACTTGTGTATGTCATGCAGTGCTGGCCAGCTGGCCAGCATGAAGGCAGTGAACAGCGAGGCAGTCACACAGAATCACAGAATCACAATGTTGGAAAAGACCTTCAAAATCATCAAGTCCAACCATTCACATCCTATGCTAAACCATATCCCTGAGTACCTGATCTACCCCTTTTTTTAAACACATCCAGGGAAGGTGATTCAATCCCCTCCCTGGGCAGCCTGTTCCAGGCCCTGACGACTCTTTCAGTGAAAATTTTTTCCTAACATCTAGTTTGAACCTGCCCTGGCACAGCTTTGTGCCATTCCCCCTTGTCCTATCACCTGTCACCTGGCTGAAGAGACCATCGCCCATCTCTCTACATTCTCCCTTCAGGTAGTTGTAGGTGGTGATAAGGTCTCCCCTCAGCCTCCTCTTCTCCAGGTTAAACATCCCCAGCTCCCTTAGACACTCCTCAGTCAGCACACCTACGGACAGCTGCTTGCTCAGCCAAACAGGAAGAGAATTTAGGAAAGAAAAAGTGAACAAACCCACAAGAACAACTTCTCTAGTCTTTTGTTTTAATCAGTTGTGTGGGCAAACTCATATCTTCCTTAATTTTTACGGTGCAAAAGTAAAAATGTAGTAGTGTGCATGTCCTGAGTACAATTATAGCACAGATTTTAAAATACAATCTTAATCAAACTGGAGTGGCACCCAAAATAACCCTTTGAACTGACTATGACACAACAAACAGATTCAGATCATTAATTTAAATGTTCAGTACAAGAGGTGAGATTTAGAGCATAACTTTTTATTCCACCTTCTAGAGCTGAGCTCAGGATTGCTTAAAGCTGGTAGTCATGCTGGTGACTTAGTATTAAAATTGATTTGCTCTTTAGTCAATAAAGTATTTTAATCGTGGATCAGTGTAGTTTTACTAATACTTGCTTCATACTGATCATGTGTCTCTTGGGTTTATTTTGCTTCTAAAAAGCATTTTAACAACATTTCTAAAATAAATGCTGGCACTGAGTCACTTTTATTTCAATATGTAACACAGGTCCAGAATATTATAGGCCTGCTATGAGGCCCAGGTTTCCATTCGACCAGGTCTCTCTAGGGAACTATGGTTTTGTGATGTTATATTTTGCTCATGCATTTAGAGTTGGCAGTAAATCTGAGGGGGCCCTGGTCCCCTCCCTCCTGCCATTGACTCACTGGATGACTTGCACTGCTATCCAACTTCAGCCTCCCCCTCTTCCCAGCCTTACTGCTCACCCCCAAAACCAGGTTGGTATCTATTGATCATTTTATTAATGGGATTACAAGATCATTCTTCAAGCAATGACCGCAGTTAGAGGGAACATAAAGCCACTTGGATCCTGAGAAGCAACTACCCTTTTAACTTGATCACTGCAGTTTAGTCCCAAAGTAATAGAAGCTGTTGAACTCTTTGGCTTAAAATTTAGCTGCAGAGCAAACCAGGGGAGTCGTTTTGTATTGAGCCTCCAGAATGCTGGCAAAGCCCTTTCCAAACTTTCCAGCTTTGTCCCTAGACGAGCCTGCTTAGAACTTGACTGGTGCAAGGGTACAACACACCGTGCCTCTTTACAAATTAAGGGCAATGAAGTATTTAAAATCTGAACTGGTTTTGGACCTTGACAAAGCAGAATCTGACTCTGGCTACAGGAGGAAATCTGGGCAGGGCCAGAGTGTCAGTATAGGTAACTTGCGTGTGTCTGATTACTGTAGCAACCCCAATGTTTACTCTAACAGAAGCAGTGTCTCCAGGTATAAAAGCCAGCCTGCTTTTATGCAGTCAGGAATAGCGGTGATGTAAACTAACTTCTTGGATATTGGCAGTTCCAAGAGATACATTGTTCCTGACTGACCACTGCAGCTGAGGTGGTGAGGCAGAGTACAACCCTAAACCCCCTGAGCAGGCCATGGAACGTTCTGTCCTGATTTCAGCTGGGATAGAGTTAAATTTCTTCCTAGTAGTGGGTATGGTGCTGTGTTTTGGATTTAGGATGAGAATAATGCTGATAACACACCGATATTTTGGTTGTTGCTAGGCAGGGTTTACACCCAGTGAAGGGCTGTCCAGCTTCCCATACTGCCCTGCCAGCAAGGAGGCTGGCAGTGCACAAGAAACTGGGCGGTAACACAGCCGGGACAGCTGACCCAAACCTGCCCAGGGGATATTCCATACTGAGTGATGTCATGCTCAGTATGTAACTTGGGGCAAGCTGGCCAGGGTTTTAAGCTGCATCTTGGGAACTGGCTGGGCATTGGTGGTCTGCAGGTGGTGAACGATTCTCCTGTGTATAGCTTGCTTTGTATCCTCTAAACCTTTTATCATTATTATTATCATCATAACATTATTTTATTATTTTATATCTTTATTATTTTATTATTATTATTCTCTTCCTTTTCTGTAATATTAAACTGCCTTTATCTCAACCCATGAGTTTTATCTTCCTCCCCCCCCCCCCCCCCCCCAGTTCTCTCCCCCATCCCACTGGGAGGGGGGGAGTGAGCAAACGGCTGTGTGGTTGTTTTGGCCACCAAACAGGTGAAACCATGACACAGTCAAGATGAGAAAAGGTAAAGTGCATAAACAGCTTATACAGCCAGAGCAAGTCAGCTCCACTAATGTCCGCAGTTCCGTTCCAGCATAGTGGCATGGGCATGCTTTGCAACAGTGGTGATGAGTCTTCAGCTAATCATGAAAAGAGCACTGCCACTGCACCTTCCTGGATAAGGATGGCTGTGCCACAGTGGGCATCTGTAAAGCTAGCATGGCACATGCCTTTAAGCATCCCTTTGTCACAGTAAGTCAGCCAAAATGCTGCTGGAGAGGTTGACACATGCTTTGCTTTAAGCACATGTGTGCATTTTTGCTGCTTTGAAGCCCACTGCCCTGATCAGGTACTTTGGCTTTAAATCATATAGGTTCAATTTCAGTAGCCTTTAACCTGACAATCTTATTCCAAATGGTTTTTATGATGGCTTATGCTGACCACTGGAGCCCAAAATCACAGATGAAAAGGTAGCTCACTGAGGAAAACCTGTTCCTAAAGATCCAGAACTCATTTTGTCTCAAAGGGAAGCAATAACCAGAAGACTTTACTGACACATTACTCAACAATATAATGCTATCATGAGCTGGTGGAGGAGTATCACAAGAAAGGAGAAAGCCATGTGTTTTGAATTCAACCCATTGCTTTGCTGTTTCTGTGCAACTGAAGAAAAAAAGATGAGATTTTTTTCTAAATGCCTTGTTGGTATGTCGTGAAAATAACTTAAGCTAAGTGCTCGAGAATGAGTCTATATTCAGTATAGGGTGCTTACAAAGCCTGTGTCTTCTTGAAAAAAACAAGAGCTCTGAAGCATCAGAAAGATCTTTCAAACTCAAAACCAAGAAAAAACATTCTGAAGCCTCAGCATCACCTTTCCATCATTATTTTCCAGTATTTTTTTCCATATTACAACTCTGCAGTGTGTTATCATTCCAATATGGTTAATCTTCATGCTGCTACATCCTTTAGACAACCATGTGAAGAGCTGTTTAGGGCAATTCAGCTATTCCCAGGCACAAAGTAAGATACTTTTACCACAACAAGTAATTTTTGTCCTGGTGTAACTGCACTCCCACTAATGACTATACCTTTATTACAACAACAATACCAAAACATAAAATCCCGCTCTTCTAATTGAGACAGTTATACTGGGGAGGGAGGGGTGGGGTGAGGGGGTGGAGGGAGGGAGGGAAGTAAATGTAGGCTAATCCTTAGCAATGATAATGTTGAAGCACTGGCAACTTTATGAACAGATGAATGCTCTGTTGAAAAAACTGTGACTAAGATGACTGAAGATTGAGAGTATGGCTCAGTGGGATCTGGCTAGCACCCCATAAAACAACATCACACTTCCCTTATAAAAACCCTGCCACTGAAATACCACCCAAACATTAGAGTGCTTGGGAATGAGCAATGAAGGAATTAAACTGCTTCCCTCCAGCTGAACATAAACCTTCATCACTCACTCCCACCTCATTATCTCAGTCACTCATGGCCATGCAGGAACTGCTGTATTCTAGGCCACAGTTAAGTCTTCCAGTACCCTCCAGTTCTTGGGAGATTACGCATTACCTGTTCAACCCCGCTGTCTCTCTACCTTCCATCACATCCAGGGCTTTCTCCTACAGTCCCCACTGTTCTCTCATTTGCACTCTTTTTGCCTGCATGCTACTCATAAACATCACCAGTACCTGCATGATTCTCCTTGCCATCTTCTTCCATTTTCATTCTCAACCAAGGAACAATGCCTCGGCCCATACTGCCTTCAGTCCAACAGCTCTCAGGCGCTTCACCTCCTTCAGGCTGCCCAAAGATGGTTCTCCCCAAGTCTCGACATACCTCATGCCATGCCATGTTCCCATTCAAGCCCACGCAAGATCACAAGCTTCTCCCAGCCATTACTCCTGGCTGTGGTAAAGGATTCTGGGGCACTCACACCTGTAGCAAAAGCTTTGCTTTGGGAGATACAACACATTTGCTGAAACATTAATGAAATGCTTAGAAACATAAAAGCATCTGCCAAGCATTGATTAAAAATTTAATGCAGCTGCTTATGAAAAACATAAATGCTTGTTTGAGACAATGCTATACACTGTTGAGAAACATCACCATTTCATTGACTGACTTAACTTACCAAGTCTGTTTTAAGCAATGAGCTGTGGGGTAAGTCGTGACCTCTTGTTTTAAATTAGGAAAACCCATTTCCTCTTTTATGCTAAAGCCTAATTCTTAGGTTTTTCTATCCTGATGACAGGGAGGGTCTAGTTAACCCTTTATATGAGCTCTGCTAGACTCATTCCTGCATACCTGCTTATCTTAATGTGAGCGAATAAACCCAAAGATGACACAGGAACATTCACATGACTCAGCTTACTAACTCCAGCAAGTCATTGCTTTGCCCAGGACTGAAACTATGGTGTGAAGATTACTGCATAGTAAAACCATTTGAATCTATGTGTACTAGCCTTTTAGATATATTTAGAAATTACTCAGAATTATGCTACTCTTAGGATAAAAACTGACTGTTTAAGATCAGGATAATCTACAGTTTATGTAGACTTTGCATCCCCCAGTCAGCCTGTTCTCAGCCCAAGACATAGCCAAGGACTGCAGGATTTACACACACATATACAGAGAGTTCCTCCAGATCTGTTGAATTTATTCCAATCTTTCAAAAACTCTTGTCTGCTACTTTATACACTCCCCACTACGTTAAACAAAATCCTCTTCTCAGTATCATACCACATAGGCCATTAGTCTTTGCAACTCCTTGTAAGGAGTATGCAATTAAAACAATGCAGAGCCAAACAAAATTGTCACTGTCTCTCTCTTCCCTATGGGTTCTTGGCCAGTCACTGCTTCCATCCCAATTCCCTGAGATCCTCTGCTCCTGGGCACAGCAGAGGGGCTACAAGGGGAGGAACAAAGGTGGCTCCAAGCCACTTTCATGCTTCATAATCCACGCCAGGCCTGCTTACGCTGTGCTGGCTTGCAGGCAGCCACCCGGGGGGCCCCGATGTCAGCGGAGAGTAACCGGTTGCAACACGTTCAGGTTCCTCCTTGCCAGCTCCCCTTGGCTTTGCTCCCGTGCCAGGGCCTGCAGCAGGGGGGAGGTAGCAGCGAATCCCCTCACTGCAGCCCAGGAGCCTTCCCTGCTGGTGCCCTCACCCTGAAGGCTGAGAGCAGCCAGGCTCCCTGCTTCGCTGCTCACCAGCATGAGGCAGAGGGGCCAGCTCCTAGCAAAGCTGCGGGCGCTGAGTAGCTGGGATGCAAGAGGGCCAAAGCAAGGTAGTAAGCCTTGTTTTCCAGGGAAATTTTTCTCTAAACACTCATCCGAGGCAGATAAAAGTCCTGTTTCCATGACACAAAACATCGCTGTCCCTTAACAGTACTTATAAACAGGACACACAATATTGCAAAAATGATTTTCAGGACTAATATAGTGGAGGAATCATCAGGGTGAGATGGGAGAAGCACATTTAGTCTCACTGGTCCCCATAGGTAAGCCACTCGGTTGCTCCAGCATCACCTCCGAGTATAGCTTGGATTAAGCTAGCAGCTTTGCTCTGTCAAAGAACCTGAAACATTAAAAACATGTTGAAATACACATTTTCTTCTGCCTGCCTCTTTCCTACCTCTATTTGTTTGCTTGGTAACAATTACTTCAGCCATTCTTGTTGCAAAAAGTCACCAATTTGGCCTTTAAAAAAAATTAAATCATTATTTTGTTCAAAATCATGGGATCTACATGCCCTGCTCTAGCTTGGTGCTCGGAGAGGGGCGTTCAGTTCCCTGTTCTGCCACAGACTGCCCACACCGCCTTGGCCACATCATTTTCTCTGCGTGTAGCAACAGAAGGGAGATGGCTGCGTTTCCTCTAGGGAAAGAGAACATGAACTGGGAAAGTAAATCCAATAAAGCAAGCACGATATCCCAATACCTTAGACAGATAGCAAGACATGTAAATGTAATGCGATCATTAATTTTCTAGTCACTGGATTAGCACTCTGAATAGGTAGTGATAACATTTGCTGCAGCACCCCATTACCTGTATAATCAGTACTGGCACAGGAGGATTACAAAGCCTGTGACCGTGATTACAAAGACTCCTGATTTCTGGAAGCTTTAAATGTCACTGATAACACAAACCTTTGTAAGCCTTTCTGGTTTATGTGGCGATGGTGCCAGTGGGGAGAGGAGGAGGGGGATGAGAAGCTGGGCAGGGGAAGTGGGGAGGAAGGGAGTGGGGAGGTGGCAAAGCGTATGTAAGTCTCCTTTCCTTGTTGGTACACAACCTGATCAGAGTTCATTGGAATAAATGTAAAGACTCCCACTGATTTCAGTGGACTTTGGACACAGCCACAGAAGCTTCAAAATGTAAACAGACAGATATGGTTATGCACCTGCCAGTGTAATTCCCCCTAAATAGAAGCACTCCTGCATGAGAAGAGCCCCTCAAATGTGTTCGTTGGAGGCAAACTTGGGGAAGAAAAGCACACCAACCTGCTGCCACATATTGGTAACAAAGGATCACTGGAGCCTGGGTCCCCCTGCTCAAGCAGGGACACTGCACTCAAAGATGCTGATGCCTGTGCTTCCCTGTGCTACTGGAGCTGTCACACACCCAACAGAGGAGTCTGGCTCTCCGAGAGCTACATACCACCTGGATGCAGTCTGCAGCCTTAGCTCCTGCAGGGGAGTTGCTGAGCAGTTCCTGCACTGAACATCTGCACAGCCTTGAGTCAGGTGGAGGGGAAGCTCAGTAGATGGGCTGGCTTGGCTTGAAGTTATCTCAAGGTATCCAAAAAGGAGGGGGACATATAACATGGTCTGTTTCATCAGACAAGGCCGGTGCAGATGGACCACAGACATGGAAAGGGGAATACCAGGATCACACTGCAGTTTCCAATGTCTTCCAGATAGGGAACAGAGACAGAGGGACATCAGGAGTTTGATCCTGATCAGAGTGAGACCAGCAGTTGTGGCATTGAATGTAAGAGCAGCAGGATAGGCTATTAAAACCACACCCAGGACCTAGAAGCTATGGGCAGAGAAGCCAGAAGCCTGCAGCCCTTGTCAGTATGGCAACTAAATCCTTGGAGAAAGGCATGCCACTGCAGTCACCAGGATTGCACCCATTCACCCAGAGTCCACGCTGTCCTTCACGGAGCAAGTATGACTCTGAGAATTTAATTCCACGCCTTGACTACAAAGGATGTTGTGAAATCAGTGTCAACACACCTTGTGTTAAGTTCGTTGCTCCTCCGGCCATTTTGCACCCAAGCCTCATGAAAACTAAGAAGCAGTGGAGACGACCCAAACATTTTGAGAGCTCCAGGACTTTCTATGCAACTCTAGCTTCAATTGCACAATTTCTTTAGGAATTTTACACTTGCCTCAGTCAGTCTATTAACTCTAAATATTATAATAAAGAGCAGAATATTCACAGCAGGAAAATAGTTTTGACCTAACATTAAAGACATAATGATTAATGTCCATATTTAGCTGCTCATAGTAAACATTTTTCTCCTGCTTTCAGAACAGGAACGTATTTCAACACATACCAGGATTCATTGTAACATCATTAATCATGATGAATTACCCAAGTATTCATGTGGATGCAAAATGTAATTCCTTGGGAATTTCACTGTAGCTTAGCGTTAATTTGTATTTACTCTATTACAAACTCCCATTCCCTTTCAACCCTTCCTTTCTGCAGTTCCCTCAGGTTCTCTTGTGTAGTCACACACTGTAACATTTCATTTATTTAATATTGCTTTCTTTAAGTTTGTACTATTTGTTTGTTGTTCTTTGCCGTTTTCACCCACTCAGCTATTCATTCATTCCTGTTAGAAATTAACAGACTATGGCAAAAGCAACTTGTCCTCAGTGAGAGTCATAAATTCACCAGTGCACTTCACTAAGAATACATGACAACAACACAACACCATAATCTCTCTTCCCCAGCTCCCCTGCTCAGATTTTTGATCCTCAGTCTTTTAAGTCTATGTGGCATTTAAGCACCTGAAGCTCTCGATCTCCAGCTGGTTCTTACGGTATTCTGCACTTCTTAAATTCAAGCAGTACTAGTCTTACCAATTACAGATCTTAAAGTGAGGGAATTCCACAGTCTGGGATCAAACAGCCTCTCATCTTCACTGGGAACAGTCACAACAACAAAGTAATTCTCTCCTTCTTCAGTTTTAATGGGGAAACCAGTATAAAAGCCCCTAGAATTAACAAAAAGCATGAGTCCTACATAAGTTTATGCTTAAACAAGATGTCCTGAGGGCAACTACTGAAGTAATCTGGCTGGAAAGACCAAAGAGCAGATTTGTTTGAATTAGTACAAGGAAAAAAGAAAGAAAATTTCCACTGCCCCAGAAAAAGAGGACTGCAAATATATCCAAATGATTTGTCCTCCAACGATAGCTATGATGTTTAACATGAAAACAACCATCTTTATTCATAACCAGCTTAGATAATATACCTCAAAATATTTCCTTGGTGCGTAGATGTGCATTCTGGACATCTGATTAAGGCATTCTTAGCCACGGGCACAATGTATTTTTCTTCATACGTCATCCCCTTTACGCAATTATGTTGCGTGTCATACGTATTTGATGCATGGAATATTTATGTGAGAAGATGCTAGCAGAAACATAGGCTCTGCCATAACAGATGAGGCAGCTTGTCCATCAAGCCCTGACACCCAGCCTGTAAGGAAAACATTCCCTATTGGTACAGTAGGAAAAAAAATACCACTCGAGAGAGGTCGGAACCAGAATTCCTATCTGAAAACACTCAGATTTTGAGAACAATAGGACCCATCTCCAAAGCACTCATTTGGAGAAGTTCTCAAAAGGCTCCAAATTCTAGTTACAGGTCCCTTGACTGTAGTCCCTTAAATGTCATGGAAGACTGAATAAAAATTTGGGAAACTACCTTAAGTTCAGCTTCTTGAAGCCCTTAATTAATTTACTGTATTAGAAAAATCAAACACAAAGAAGGAAAACATCACATAGGAAAACTGTACAGCCAGTGGTATAAATAAAGCCAGGTTTTCTGCCACTAGTTGCCCTTTCTCCCCTAACCATTGCAGTTCCCCACAAGATTCCTATCAAGCAAGAAACAGCACAGGATGCAACTAGTCCAGGGCTACGTATGGGCTGATCAGCCCACAAAACGCTCATTGTCAAACAGGTATGCCTGAATTCTACCTGCCTGTCCCTCAGTGGTGATGTTGAGTTGACCACCTCTCTCTCTAAATTCTGATTTTCAAGAAACTGGTAGGCATTTAAAGTCTATCTCATGTAGCTGAAATTAGCCAAAAAGGGTCCAAAGTGGTGGGGAGGGAAGAGCAGTTTAATGGTAATTACATAAGCTTCAGTCCCTTAAGAAGCCAAGTTACAGCTATAGAGGACCTGTGCCACTTCTGACTCATACAAGCATTGACTTAACCAGGCTTGGGAAAGGGGTCTCTAGCCTCACCTTCCTCTTCCTAGCACAGTCCTTTGTCTCCCTTGGCACATGACATTGCCATGTATCTGCACTGGCTGCCTTGTTAGGTAAGAGCTTATCTTCCCCACTGTATGCAAACTATATCATCTGATGGCATTAGATTGCTCTCTGCTATCAAACAGTAAATCTTCAGTTATCCATAAATCTTTGGTTACCACTTTTATTACATAAAACAGTGAGCAATTACTTAGCTTTACCTTATGACTCATTACTGATTAGTTCATTAAGTGAGTAACCCTTCCTTGTTCATTATGAGATATATTCACTCACAGCATTTCATTGTATCTATACACATCTCCTACTGCACATGTGGATTAACATTTGTATACGTCAGATAACCTGTGGCATTTATCTCTATGCAACTTGTGAAATACCAAGTTGTTGTGAGATACCGTTGTGCAGCTCTGGAATTCACCTCATGCTGACAAGGACTATATCACTTATTGCAAGACATGGGAGCAAGGTTGGTAAATAAATCCTAATGGTTTGTCACAGTCCCACACAAGGGTTGAGGTTGGAAGGCACCTCTGGAGGGCATCTGGTCCAATCCCCCCTGCTCAAGCAGGGCCACCCAGAGCCAGCTGCCCAAGACCATGTCCAGATGGTTTTTGAATATCTCTGAGGATGGAGACTCCACAACTTCTCTGTGCCAGTGCTTGGTCACCCTCACAGTGAGAAACTGTTTCCTGATGTTCAGAGGGAGCCTCCTGTGTTTCAGTTCATGCCCATCACCTCCAGTCCTGCCACTGGGTGCTGCTGAGGAGAGCCTGGCTCTGTCCTCTTTGCACCCTTCTTTGCTACCAGGGCACATTGCTGGCTTGTGTTCAACTTGGTGTCCACCAGGACCCCCTGGTCCTCTTCTACCAACTTACTCTCCAGCCAGCCATTCCCCAGCACATACTGTTACATGAGGTTATTCCCTTCCAGGTACAGGACTCTGCACTTCACCTTTTTGATCTGCAAGAGGTTCTTGTCAGCCCATTTCTACAGCCTGCTGTTTTCCAGAGGTCATTCTGGATGGCCTCTCTGGACAGTAGCAGGACTCTCTGGTATATCAGCCACTCCTAGTTTTGTGTCATCTGCAAACTTGCTATACTCTGCCCCATCACGCAGATCACTAATGAAGAAGTTGAAAAGAACTGGGCCCAGTATTGACCCCTGGTGTACACCACTAGCCACTGGCCTCTGAATGGACTTTGTACCACTGATCACCACCCTCTGTGCCCAACCATTCAGCCAGTATTCAACCCACCTGTCTTCATCTGTTCAGACAAGGGTTATGTGAACGAAGCAAGTTTTCTCCTGCTTTAGACTGGCAAACGCTCTAGGACATGGCAAAGGAAGCAGGATACTGACACTTGACTTCCTCCATGGGAAGGTAAATGGAGAGACTCCCAGGTCCACTGGGAGAAGAGAGAAAGAGATAGTCAATACTCTCACAGTTAGGTGGGTTCATGAGCCAGATGGTGCTGAGAAGAAGCACAAAGCTGCGGCAGAAGAATGTAACCATAAGGTGGGTATATTCCTGCTCTGGAGGAACGTGTGTGTGTGTGTGTGTGTGTGTGTGGCACCAGGTGTGGGAGGTGTTGACATTTACTCTATAAAGGGGGGAAAGGAGGGAGCCTCTGTGCTGAAAATGGGCTAGAGGATTTAAGCCAAAGTGTTAATGTTATCACGGGAGTGGAAACAAGTGGAAAGTGCTTTACTCCCTTGATAACTTGTTCACAACTCGGTCAATTGAGTAGGGATGATTTGTGAGATTTTAAATTGGTCTAACCTTTGAAGTCCAACAGGACCTAGCAAGAAACACAGCTCAGATTGTAGGCTTCCTCTCTGGTCAAAACCAAAAGGACCAAGGCCCATCTCTGCTCTCACCAGACAACTGAAAGCCAAGATAAAGACACATGCCATGCCACCCTGCTAAACTTTGAGCTTCCACATCTTCAAATGAAGGACATCACAGGCCCCGATCTGATATCACAGTATTGACAGGAGGTGAACGTTCTCACAGCAACAGCCGCCAAAGGGCAAAGTCTTCCTCCTTAAAGATAACATCACCCAAAACAGGTCCACTTTTTTTTCTTTTTTAAATAGACTAACGAGCCACTGTGTCTGGGTGGATCACACAGCTATTGTATGAGTCAGACCATGAGATTTATTCAATTATTACTCCATTAAGACAAACTGTCAATGAAGTCAGTGGGAGCTTAATGTGAAAGGAGAAGTGGGGAGTAGAACAACGGAAACATTTACCCCCTGGCTATGTAGATCTTGTTTCAGTCTTACTATATGGCTGAAAAGCACTTCAGGTGGTCTGAAAGGCTGAAATGCGCTCTTCTTAACAGCAGGCCTTTTCTGTGAACACAGAAGATTCTGCCAAATTCTGGGCATGTTTTAGTACATGTTTACTTTTACTCAGGAGTATTCTAAAACCACCAGAATCAGGTTTAAGAGACATACGATCATCTGGCCAAATGACAGTGTTTTATATTTGGACCTATTTTGGCACTGCTTGTTTGCCTTTGAAACATAGTTTAAATCCACAACACCTTTGGTCTTCAATCTTTTAAGTAATCTTCTCGTGAAGTTGTGAAACAATCACATCCTTTAAAAGGTCCGGTTCTGCTTGCACAACACTGACTTTACTCTGCTGTGGGAGAAAGAATTGACCTTAATGCTCCACTTGATCAAAAGTGATTGTCTTTTAAAGTAAGTTTTAAAGGTCAGATGAACGAAGGAGCTTCAAATAATTGCATAGGCAGCTGCCATAATAAATAGTTAACTCACTATATGCTTTCTCCGCACGCTGTTAAACTGATCAAATTGGCAGGATGCTTTTAAGCTACACCTCTTCAAGAACAGTGTCCAAAACAAGCAAACCCTGCATGGTTTGGTTTGTACTATTCTTGTTTAATCTGGAGCAATCTTGTTTAAAAAAGAATTGATCGGTGCCCAGCGAGATTTTGTGATTAAAACCAAAATAAAACATGTTGGGTCAACTTTCCTCCTGATGTCATTTTACTCATTTCAATAAAACAACACTAGGAATGCCTGTGATCTGTGCTACATACTTGCCAACAAACTCTGATCAATGCACTACTAAGATAATAAAAATAATAACAAAAAAAACAGAGAGTGAAACTGGCCTCTTTCCTGCTCCCAGTGAAGGCAGAGTAAAGACCCACCACTTGCTTGGAACAGGCAGCATGAATAATAGGAGTATGAATGCTAATTAAGCCAACCTATTGTTTCCCTTTTCATTTCTGTAGTTTGTAGATTATATGAACGACCACTTTTATTTTCAGTGCTTCTCAACAAAACATTCCCTTATTTTCACTTGAAAAGCAGTGTGGGCTGGATTGTGCTGCCTCTCAACATTTTTACAGTGGTTGCAGTGAAATTACCCTGTATTTAGACTGGCAGAAATGTCAGAGAGTGGTAAATCCCTACCTGTAAAGATACACGTTGATACTCACTGAACAACAGATGTGTAAATGCTATCACAACTCCTCTGGAGCATATGTGAGGGTTAGAAGCTACACTGTCAGCATCCTGCCATCCCACCCAGCATGAGGCAGAGTGCAGCAATGACCGGGACAATCCTTCACAATCCATTCCTGAGATCAAGCTCCTGAGGACTCGGGGCAAGGACTTTATCTCAGTTCTTCTCGTCTTCCATAAAACATCCCCTAGTAAGTGCTCTGAGAGCTACAAAAGAAATCCTTTATATAAGAAGAACCATCTCAGGCAAGGAGTAACCTGAATAATTTAAACAGCTAAGTTGTCACACAGTCATCACTGCTTTCAGAGAGGACAAGAACCAGATACACTTGAGTCAGCTGTGATTTGCTGACCTTGGAGGAGGAACTAAAAGTGATTACCCTGTTTCTCTTGGCATTTATGAAAGACATGTTACCATATACAAGAAGGGGAGAGAATGAAAGAAAGTTAAGTGCTCATGTCATGATTAAAGGTTGACTAGGCTAAAAGTGGATAGTCGATTTCAGTGTGATTCAAAGTGGTTCCTGCATTTTGAAACATCAAAGGTCTGTTGCATCCTCTTCCAGCACACAAGGGAATTGTTGAGGCATTTGTGGGGATTGGGGACCAGCTGGGAGGAGACAGTGACCTGAGAAACAGTGGACAACCACTAACCCTAGTTACCCCTTCCTTACATGATATATCCTACACAGAGGCTGCTATTGCTATTGCAGTCTGAAAGTAAGGAGAACAAAGAAGTAAGTAAGAAATAAGTAAGGAAGATGGGGGACAGGTTTTGAGGTGGTGCCACTTCAGTTGGCCTTTTTTGAGCCACCTTTGGACAAGCCACCTTTTGAATCCTTTGAACCATTTCTCACTGTTCTCTCAGTGTTTCAAACAAAGAGCACATGGGCAGGAAAGTAACAGAGGTGCATTTTGAGGTATGTGTAATGAAACTGTAAATGAATAAATTAATAAACATATGTAAGTATGTGTATATACCTGTGTGTATATACACATATATATGTGCATATACATACTTAAAAGTATATCTATGTATATGTAGGTATAGGAAGTATCAATGGCATACAGGCATATATATGTAACTCTCTTCCGAGCAAACAGAAAACCGCATCAAACACCACCACATTGTGCCAAAATTCAAATTTTACAAGCAGCTTCTACACTTAAGACCAATTCTACCGAGCCTGTATTTTTATGGTTTTCCAGTTTGCACTCCTAGAAAATTTCCAGTGGAGCTGCAGATCCCTCTGTAGCAATTTGATTCCTATGCCAGTGGACTCGCTTTCTTTAAACACCTTTCAATGACTGCACAGGAACAGTCACAGACCAGCAAGAAGCTCACCCACTGCAGGTTGAGGGTTGCTGTGTGCATATATGGCTATTTGGTGGTGATTTTTTCACCTGTTTGTCACTCGGGCTTGTGAGAAGAGCCATACAGCCTTTTTTCTACTTACATATCCACCCCAGGCTCCAATTCTTCTGTCTGGGAAATCTCACCAACACAAGACCGTGCAGCGTTGGAACAGCTCTGGCCTTAGTGTGGGCACACAGATCAGCCCTGCAGGCTCAGAGCAGAGCACTTAGCACAGCCCCAACATTCTGGACTTGTCACACATCCTTTGCACAGTTACTCTACACAGGCGCAGTGGCCATCTCAGTGGGACTTGGGACATCCACCTGGCAGCTGAAAGTCCAAGGTGGAGGCTTACCTTCTTCCACTTGTGACAGCACAAAGTTTCTGGGTGGAAGAAGGTACATCTGGACGCGTGACGGTCCTCCTTTTGGATGAGATGTTGCGCACGCAGAAAGAGTGGCAGATTTTAACTGTTACGCTTCCACTGAAAATAAACAGCTCCTCTTAAAATCCTGTTTAAGCTTTTAAAAGTCTGAGCTGTATTTCCTTGCTCTGACCATAAGTTAACAGCCGTTATTTAGTCCTTTGTCTCTATATCACTTTACATCTAATTAGCACTTGAACCATCCCAGCTGTTAACCATCATCACCCTTCTGATATTTTCTACAACCCAGCCAGCTGCCGAATTTGTCCATACAGAGTCTTTGACCAAAGAAAGAACGAGGAGAAGGAAAGTCAGGAAATATTTTCTCCCTCCTAATAGTGAATTATAGCTACAGATCTGAAAATCGCAAGCTTTCTTCTGTCCAGTCTGTCAAACACCAGTGCCACAAAGAATTTAACAAGATTTGGATCCTGAGAAGATTTATTTCTAGACTTAACTTCAAGCAAATAATTACTCGCATTCTTAAATCCAGGGTTAGTTTTGTGTGGAAAGAAGTGTCAGAATGCCAATACATATGGCCAGGGACATTTTAGCTGATTGAGAAACACATGCCTTTTTTTTTTTCTCTTTTTTTTTTTTACTTTTTTCCTGGAAACAGATATGCCGATTCTAGAATTTTCTGTTCCCAAAATAACTCTGTTTAAATTTAAATACTGGAAAAATTTCCCCCAGAAATGGGGTCTTTATCTTCCCTCTTTGCATCAGAAGTTATTCCAAACCTCTGGCCAGCAATTATACATGTTCTGTATTGATTTTCCTTTGTTGGCACCTTCCAACGAGGCAGCAAAGCCCAGAGTAGGCTGGCTGAACTGAAGGGTATTCGCAGCATTTATTGCAATAGACACCACCCCGAACAGGAACCCACATGGGAATGTTTAATCTGGCCAGTTAAGCATCAGCTAGGAAAAGCACTTGACCATATCATGTGAAGAAGCAGCTAAGCAGTGACAGAGCCTGATGAGCAAATAGATTTTCCCAACACTGTTTCCTGTCCTCTTCAGAACTGTATAGTGGATTACAATATGCAACTCATAAATATTCATTTTTTTTTTTGCTTATACCATCACAGTGGTTTGAAAGGCATTTTAGAGACAAACTAAATGAGATTACTCTGAAGAGGTTGCTATCCATCAAATACCAACTGAAGTTATGGGAGAAGATGAAAACAGCTGGGAGGAAGGGCTGAACATCTATCTGACAGTCAGATGCAATGAATAGCTCTTGAAACATGAAGAGATTTTTTTAGGGTTGTCAGCACCCTAAATTCTACTCTGACCTGCAGGTACAATTTAACATAAATTTTGGTGGGCTGTTAAGGCTGGAAACAGGACCACGATGATCACCAAGGGGAAGTCAGTGTGACAAGCCAGCAACAAATTTTAGGCTGCCTATGAGACAGGGAGCCTGGGTGAGGAGTTGGAAATTTCCTATCTGTCATCCTAATGCCAACAAAGTAAACAGAGTTGCAAGAGAACTGCTGCTGTGTAAATTAAACCATGAGTTAATTCTTCAAGTCCTTCTCCAATTCTAGAGCAATGCAGCTCCAATGATTCTAAACTACCTGTGATCTTCAAGGGGCTTCTCAGCCCCATGAGCCCCACGAGATCCAAACCAAACTCTCAAACTCTCTCTTCCTCCTAACTAAAAAGAAAAAAAGAAAAAATAAAGAAAAAAAAGGAAAAAAGTGTTGACATATGTTGTAACATATATTACGAGGATGTACAATTTGCTGGAGTAAAAGAGCAGAATGACATGCTGAGTAAAGCATAGGTTGGCATCACTTTCCTTCATACCCTATCAACGGTGGGTTCACATTACACCTGAGCGCAAGCAAATGTTACTACGCAGAGCAACAGTGTAATATCAAAAGCTAAATCACATTACTCACCCAGACTGAAACAACAGATTTATTGACAGAGAGTAAGCTGGCTTTGGTAGCGCTGCTATAACACCACCTAATCAGTACAGTTACGTTCATGAATCTGAAAGATTTCTCCAACTGCTTTTCAATAACTGAGTTTTCCAGCGAATTCTTAGTTCGTAGCAACAGCGTGGCTTTACTCTGTGAGATGGCAGCAACGTTAACACGATTTTAAGGAAGAAACAAAATGGCCCCAACATCTTTAAACCAGCAATCAGCTGCCTCCTGTGTATCGGAAAAATATCCAGGAGGGTGTTACTGTCACTGATCCAGGGCCAGGGCAAAAAAACGCATGCTTAGCTATTTCTGTAATACATGCTCATCTTCCAAACCATCTTTTAGATCTCCGGTATTAAAAGTGACTGAATAAAGGAAGGAGTTATGCTATTTTTATTTTTATTTTCATTTTCCCCTCATTTAAAAATGGAAAAAATGTCTTTAAATGCCTACAAGAATCCTGACTTCTTTCTCTCTCTGCTTAGGAGGAGTGCTTCTTCAAACAAACAAAACAAACAACAAAAGAACCTGTCATTTTTTGCTCCTCTTTCAATCCACTGCAATTTAAAATATAAATGTAAATAAATGTTTAAATAAATTAAAAACAAATATTAAAAAACCAAAAACAATCCAAATATCATAAATGTGAGACTGCTTCTAGCAATATTTAAAATATAACTTTGCGTACAAAGCCTTTGTGCATATCTTTGCAAGCAAACCTGGGCTGGGTACTCTGCAACATCAAATCAGGAGTGCAAGGCAAAATGCAAGAAACAGGTTTTTTCTAAGCATCAAAAGAACATGATCACAGTGAAATCACGTGTATCACAGCTCAAACAGTAGTCACAGGGCAAAGGCAGGAACTGTAGTTTGAGGATCAATGGCCTGAATTTTGCAGGAAGTCTGATGAGATGACCGTGATGGTTTAACCAGCCTTTTAGTGCATGTGAATTACTATATCCTTTTATTATAAGATCAGATATTCCTTTATCTAAGAATACCTACCACATTCAGTGCTCAGGACTGACAGGACAAGTTGACCTTTTCCTTTTCATCTTCACTAGCTAGCTTGTGACTCCCGCACTACAATCCAGTTGTGCTGCCAGTCCTTTGCTGAGGTTACCTGAAGGCCTGTCTGTCCGACACGGGTCTGAAAACACTATTCAGTGGTCTCCACCCGTTTCGGGTCGATGAGGTGGGTATTCTATGAACAGATAGCAGGTGACTGCTTTAATTAAAGCTTGTCCTGAAACAAACATGCAGAGGGGGCAAATGATCAGGCTAATCTCTTCTGTCCATTCTTGGGGTTCAGCTCGTGACATTAATACCATTTTTTAACATGTCAGAGAGACTGCTACCCCCACAAACACACACACACATCCTATATGGTTGGACTTAATTTTTATTAAGGGTGGGTTTTCACTTTTTCCCCAATTCTATTAATTTGAAGAGTTCTTCCAGGTGAAGTAGGTGGCGTGTAATCTCTCTGACATACCACATATTTGTCTGCATCTTTATAGAAGAGTTCTTCTGCTTCTGAACATAGCTACAAGTTGTCCCTTGCCCACACATAGTAGATAGATATAAAGGAAAGGGAAACATGCAAAGAGTTGTTGGAGGAGACCTGCACCGGATTCAGTTCTTGTGGTTTTATCTGTGAAAAGTTTGTTCTGTTACTGTTTTTCAGATTATGTTGACCCTGAATCGTGTGGAGAGAAAGGAGACTCTGACGTCTCATATAGCACAAAACAAAAAACCTTCTTTCTTGCAAATAAGTAGAAGAAAGGGAGAATGGAAGATGTGATGATAAATTTAAGGAAGCAGAACAGCAATGTTGCCTCTTCTTTAAAAAAATAATTGCGGTTCCCAGTAACTATACAGGAATTTGTAGTGGCCTCCCTTACTTTCTCACAGCATATGCCTTCAAAAACACATTAATGGATCCTCTCTTCAAGCCAGGTGGTAATGAAGTGATGATACAATATTTCCAGCTCTTTGCACAATTTCCAACTTGCAAAATACTGAGACGTGCCCATAAAACACAGACAAAAGTAGGTGGGGCTATTCCTTAATAGTAGTCATAATAAGAAGATGTTAATGATAGCAAAACCTGAGTGGTATTTGCTATGAAACTCACAGAGAGAAAAAGTCCCTCAGCTATTTTCTTTTCCAATTTCATTAGAGATTACCTTGTTTCTTTTTTTACTCCTGCCCAATGTAATGCTATTCTGCTTCCTGCACAGACTTAGATGCTTGCATGTGCTGTATTTGCCGCCTTTTTGTGGTAAGGTATGTTATCTTTTAAATTTTGCTATGATGCCTTTCAGCCCTCAGGTAAAGGCTGACATAGGTTGTCATTCGTATTAAGACTCCTCGGAGGTCTTGCAGCGGATACGCTCATAGCAAAGTACCTTTCTGCTGCTGAAATCCTTGTGTTGGCAGGAACTAGGCATGGAGCCCTGGCTGTGCTAGAGCTGTGTGCTGGGCCTGGCATGCCTCTACCACTCACCAGAGTCCTTCTGGAGTAATTCGTGCCTCTGGTTGGCTACCAAGGGGAAGCCATTCCTTGAGACATCAGTAAATGCCCACAGTTACGGACCTTGCGATGTTTCCCTTGTCTTCATTCAGGGGAAGTACAGCAGCTCCCATTCCCTGTCAAGTGATCGGTGCTGAGAGGCTCTGTGAAGTGACAGAAAGATTTGCAAACGGACGGTGAAATTTTTGCAAATTTTTCATACACCTTACATTTTACTGTAACCCCTGTCAACATTTGTTGAAGCATTTTATGGAAGAAATAACTTGCTAAAAATCTAGCCTTGAACCTGGGCAATCGTTCCAACTGAAGCCCTCCGGGTTAAAAAGGGACAGAATATAAATATTCTTTTTTATCTCACCCAACAAAAATGGCTGTAAAACCAGGACAGACTTGTAGATGACACTTGTGTCTGAAGCACAGGTACAAGAGGGATGATGTTTTACTTGTCTGTAGCAATAGCTTTCACTCAAAAGTGGTAGGTACATATACTGTTCGGAATTTACACTGAGAATATCTTCTCCGAGGATTGAATTGGCCTTACGTACAAAGATTGAGGAGCCTGACGGAGGAGCTGAGCCCTGGGCATTGAATCTGCTTCAGTCTGCTGCGATTTGGTGAAAGACGTGAAATGGAAGTTCTGTTGCTGTCTTTGTTCTGCTGTTGGACAAATGCCATTGAATGCCACGAGAATGGTTTCTGTATCAAACTGCAGTCGCTGTACTCCTCCAGGATCTGTAGTGCAAAGACATACCACTCTGTTGCAGAAAAGACCAATTTACCTGGTTCCACCATATACCCCGAGATGCAGCGAGGTGTGCCTGCAATAGGACAGGTTACGCTAAAACTAAATCCTTGCCCTCTTAGAAAACTACTTGTTGGACAAAACAGTTTTTCTGACTCCATCAGTGCTGCCATGTCTGCAAGTATAAACAGAGGGTAACACAGCTGTTCATCTCACAAACCGTTGTGTATTTTGACAGTGTGGTTTTCCCCTCTTGCTTCCTTCTTTGCTTGGCTCAAACAATGAGACTGGCCACTGATGTGCAGAAGAAAAACACTACGTTCAGATGCCAGAAACTATCTGCTGCTGCCTTTTATCAGCTCTACTGCATCCCTCCCTTCTTCTGACCTGCTAACAGTACCAGTAACGACATGTTCAAGAAATGAGCAATCGAGTTGCGGAGATTTCAGAACTATTCAAATCCTATCCCATCTAAACCCTCTGCAGAGGCCTCATTTACCTTCGGACAAGAGAGCTCCAAGTTTTGGGTCCACACACCTGAAGTGAGTTGCAGATGCTGTCTTATCTGTAGCTCTGGGGACTGGGCTCTCTGTTGTTTGCCTCTTTTTGTGTGTGTGTGTCTGTGTGTGTGTGTGTGCGTGCGTGCAGGCAGGCAACAGCTGGTTATGCAATCATTTCGGGGAGGGGGCTTGGCAGGCAAACTCCACTGAAATCACACCCGTCAGTCTAAAAAACCCCACTGGTGTCTGCAATATGAGCTCTCATCCAACAATGCCGTGGCGTGGAGAAGCCTCAAAAATATCCCAGGATGTCGAGTAAATGTCCCTCTCTTTGTGTACACAACCATGCCATCCTCAAACAGGATCTGCTAATGCCAGTCAAAGAAAAAAAGCGTGTGTGGGGGGGGTATATGTTACATCTATTATTTTGTCTGTCACCATCGCTGCCTCGTTATTTATTTATTTATGCTAACGACAACCTGTATTCCATCTCAGGCACAGCAAGTGTTTATATCTCAGGAATCACGCCCACATTTTACATTCCAAGGGGTCAGCTCAGCCCAGGGCTGCCTGTGATTCCCATTACAGTCAGCAGGAGCTGCACATGTCCACCCGGGAGGCAGTGTCCCTCAACCTCCTGGTGCCGCATCTGCTGGCGAGCAGAAAATTAATATTTTATGGCAGAGAAAAATAACTGGAAGCAGCCTCGCTACACTGTAGTAGCCAGTGCTGTGCGTGATGTATAGCATGCTGCCTAGCAATGTTGCTAAGCAACGCAGCACCATCCAAGAAAATCCTGCATTAGCTTGTAGTGGCTGGTGGGGTGGGTTAGACGTGACACTTCGCACACAGAGCTATGCAGAGAGAGGTGTGCTTAGCTCAAGACTATTACGGTCATCTCCGATTGCTAATAAGTCTCCCTATTATTCTCCCTGCACTGATGAACAGCATCACGATGCACAGTGCGCCACAATCATTTTCCTCTGAAAAAATACCTCCCCCCACCCCCCACGCTTCCTGTTTCTTAATGCTCTTCAAACCTGATTTAGAGAGTAGTGAGTAGTGGAATTTTACAGCTACATCCCATGATGCTCTCGCTCTCAATCCCATGGCCTGGCTCATAGCTCAAACTAACCGTAAAGTAAGATCACAATGATGTGACTCACTATTATAACTAAAGATAGATCTTGTCAAAAGCAGTCATGAGCCCTGGATGCTAGAGGTTGTTTATTCAGTGTTAAGTTTTGGGGTGGGATTTTTTTCCTCTCTCTCCTGACTCCCCAACTTTTGACATTCAGAGGTCTACCCTGTGCTAGTATTTGGGCGAGCAGGCAGGTACGGTACACCCTTCTGGTGATCTGGGGGAAACCACAGATGGGCTGCACGGAAGTCTAGCTGTGGGTGTGAGTTCAGCCTCACACAGGTCCCAGGACAGAACTGCACAGACTGGGGATGCCCAAACACCACGTGGGCATGGGGCAGGATGGCCACAGAGAGGAGAGAGACACGTTTTTAAGAGGGGTGCCTTCTAAGCCTAACAACCTTTTTGAACTTAATTTTTAAGTATATTTACATAACAGCTGTTTTCAAGTGTGAACAGTCATCTGGAACGTTTAATATCCATACAGAACAAAGCAGTGCTGGCGCAGGAGACAAAGAGAAACAATCCAGACACCCACCAGACAAGAGGAGGTCTCCCCACAACATCACCTCCTGCTATGGCCACAGAATGGCTTAACATCAGCTGGAAGCAGAGGACAGGCAGGACAGGCAAGACCTGTCCTGTGGTTGGCCACTCCAGCCACCCCCTGTGGCAGTGACCAGGCAATGGAGACACAGGGCTCTGGTGAAGCTCCATGGGTGTTAACAGCTCCGCAGGGCAAACACACCTGGGACCCAGGGAAACAGTGTCCAGGAGAGTGGTTCCTGCTGGAGCAGAGAGACCTAAATTCCCCCCAGCTCAGTCACCCAAGCACGGGGGAAAAGGAGGATTGAGTTTGATTACACCATAAACATAGATACAGAAATTGGAAAGTGAGCGAGCTGGAAATAATCCTTTGTTGGATGTACTGGGTCCGTTTCAGTCCTGTATAATTCCACTGGTGTTAAAGGCATTACATCAGGGATAAGACCAACCCATTATTTTTAACCTGGCCATTTCCTTTCATGCCCTTCATTCAGGAAATTCCTATGCAGGTGCATGATTTTAGTCATGTGAATATCCTCACTGGAGGCAGTGTGACTGCTCATGTACTTGGAGTTAAACACATGCATATATATACACACGGGACTGGGGCCTAAAACAGCACTGGAGGGAAAGAAGACTAAAAAGTAGTATGGGAATATTTGAATAGCAGTCTACTGTGAGGGGCTGCGAAAGGTGCCTGTGAAAGGTGCCTGCCCACTTTGGCAACAGTAATATTTCGAGCTATGTTTCCCCTTTCAAGTTTGACTATTGCTCTAATGCCAGCAGCATCTTTAGGAAAGCATTTTAAGTTATGACTGCTGTAATAAGGGGGAGGGAGAGGGCAGTGGTGTGGAGAAAAAAATACCCAAAATGCTCCTGAAGTATTAAAAAAAAAATTAACAAAGAAGCTAGTTATGCAAATGTCCTTTGGGGACTGCAATCTATGTCTGTGACTTTCACAACCTTGCCCTGATTCCCTCTCTTGCAACTTGCAGGGAACACCCTAGGGGTCTTCATAGGAAGCTTCAACATGCATGTTTTTCTGCACTGCTTCTGGCTTCACATTTCTGATGTTCCTCAGAAATTATGACTTCCAAACACTGAGAATTATGATCTCTAACCAGTGTCATATGTCAGGACTGCTCTACGGAAATCTTCTGAACAGCAACTCTCCTATATTCATGTCTGGCAGCAATCTAGAAGACAGGCCAGGAAAACATCAACCAATGAAATTTGGTTGATGAATCCCCATTCAGTTTCTGTGTTACACCCAGACTATTTAAAAAATCCCCATTTGCAAAAGCACTGCTTTCACCACTTTGTGACAACCTTTTTCAAACAGCCGTACACATATTATAATGTCTGGCTGTAAAATGAAGTGTAACAACAAACCTTGACCTATCAGGCTCAAGCCTTCAACATGTGATCTGAACAAGGGTGACTTTCACAGGTACCACACTGCAAGGTGAGTGATTCAATGAAGTTTCTGAAATCAGCAGCTGCTTGCCGCAGAGTAAATGAGATCAGGTTTACCATAACAAATGAACCCATGAAGAAGGTGCTCACAAAACAGGCCAAAGAACATGAGTCAGAGGGCTAGTTGAATTAATTTGCCATTACTGTGGGGTAAGAGCTACTAGAAACAGTTCTGTCTATGACTTCTAGATAGCCTTTAATTTCTCATACTCAGCCAAATGAAGGAAAACACCATATTTTTTTGATCAAGTGGCATGCCCACCAAACTTCCCCTTACTTGCATGCGAAATTCTTATGTTTGCTGAGAAAGGAACCAGATTAGTTTTGTCCCAACTTTCTGTTCCAGGTTTCTGTATGCACCATTCAAACAAAACAGGCAAAACCATGAAGTTCATTTCCCAGGACATTGAGCAAATGGAATGTAGAACAATATTCTTTAGTTTCTGACATATTCTTTAGTTTCTGACATATGATCAAATGCACGTTTGCTAGGAGGAAAGGAGACATGCAACAGCCTTGAAAATTATAAAAACCCTGCTACAACAGCCATAGTTAATACACAAATAAAGTTATATTATGAGTATTGGCTTCCCTCTTGTGGCAATGAGCAAGCTGTAGCCCTAGTATGCAACCAGAATCTGCAGAGGCATCTAACACAAAACACTGCAATATGCACATTGAGCAAGACCTTTGCATCCATGCACAAGCCAGCTAATTCCAGGTCAAGGCGGTTACAAAGTCCTACACATGGCAAGTGGGTGGCCAGCTGGGATCTGAGCTCTGCAGATACACCTCCAACTTGAGTAGTTCAGAGATCTACCTGGCTATGACACGGGCCAGTACCTAGACCAAGTTTAAACTGAAGGAAGAGAAGTCTTCCACTTGAAGGTGCACTTTCAGTACTGGTTGAGAAGGGTGGTTCATCTTCTAGACTTGTTCAGTCAACAATCTCTGCTGATTCTGCCAGCTGAGTGGGCGCTTCTGTGACAGACCCCAAGAATACAGACCGGCACCTCTAATTCACCATGTATGTTGCCATTGAGACTCCAGAGGTGAGTCGAGGTTAACATCTTGCTTTCCATGGCAGTGATGGAGCAGGCAGGATGACCCTCCTTTCTTTTCTCCATAGCCACTTGCACATTACCATAACTTGACTGACATTTGTGAATTTACAAAAGTTTTTTTTTTTTCTTTTAACAGCAGCGTGTGTGAGAAGGTATCACTGCTATTAATAAAGTGTGTTTCATCAACAGCATTTAAAGTTGTTTATAAAGGATGTTGGTCGCATTCTGGCTTTTTTACAGATGGGGGAACTGAGGCGCAGAATAATTAGAAGCCAATCAGCAGCCCCAATGCAGAGCTGAAAATAGATTCCAAATCTCCTGAGCCTCGGCACAGTGGTTTAACCACTCCTCTGCCAATGTGTGAAATGGCAAAGCTCAGCCAGCTGTTAGTACTACCTACACCAAAGTGTGTCTACTATTCACAGATTTTCCCAAAGCAGTTCTTATTACCATTGATATTTCACGGACAACCTCTGAACACAGCCAAATGCTCAGGTGACCCCACATCACCTGTTCTAGTATACAGCCTTGTACATTAGTGCTTTTTTCACCTGCCTATAAAAAGCATAAATTAAACTAGATATTCAGGCTTTCTAAGGTATCTGAAAAGAATGTAGATTTTTAAGTCTACACTTTAAAAGTGTAGATGTTTTTCCAAGGAAGCTACAAGTACCTATCTGCAGTTTTCTTCTCCCCTTACAACAGATTACTATGATAATAGTAATATTACACCATGAGCACCCCAGAAGTATCACGTGCAGAATAAAATCAGAACGATTAATCATTTTATCATATAACAATGCTGGACTGAAACCTCCCTTGGAAGGCAGGAAAATGTAGGCATAGGAGCTTGGCTTTGCAAACGTCCCTACGAAGACCTTTCAGTAGTGTTCTGATGCTGTTGGTGAGTTCAGTCACCTAACTTGATTAATACTGCTCCTGCACAGTTGGAAGAGAAAAAGAAATGTTTTCTGTCCCCTGCCACCGAGTGGAAAAACCCTGTTTTTAACAGGAAAATGAGCTAGGCAGTTACGATTTTAGTGGGTGGGTCACTCTGCCTGTAAAGGCTTAGTCCCCAGGGAGTCAGGGTGACAAAGCACTTGAACTTACCTACCCAAGCGGAACTGCGCTGCGGAGCTGAGGTATGGAAAACAACCAGGTGAATTAGATTCAGCGAGAGCACCAGCTGTTCCCGCGGAAGATAAAGGGCAGCCCCTGGGAGAGAGGGAAAAAAACCAAACACCAAACAACAATCAGAAACCTCCCTTCAGCAGCTGCAGGAACAAAACCACAGTAGCATCGGGAAGGTGAGTTGGGTCACAGCTTTTCTGCGTCAGGCTCTCTGAGCTTAACTCAGCACCATGAGAGGAAACCTCCTCTGCTAGTAAATAACATAAAGTTTTTACAGAGGTCAGGAACTTGTCTGCAGCTACACCCTGGCTCCTCTGGGACTATCCCTTGCAGAGCCTGGCAATCCCAGCCTCGGCCAAAGGGAAACAGCCGGGTGCAATTACTGACTAGCAGGTGCAGAACAGTATTCAAAACAGGCCAAAAGCTCGTGTTTCAGGTGAGTTGCGGGGGGGGGGGGGGGGGGGGAAGGTACTCAGTGTTTTCAGACTTGCTTAAAATTTGGGGTCACTAGGATAATTACTATATTTATTTAGGGGTGGGGTCTTTTCTTCAGTTGATTTATTTTTTTAAAGAGCTAGCCACAGTCTGATGGAGGGTGAGTTTCGCCTATTTTGTGGCACTGCCATGACACACCCTCCTTGCTGTGAGGACCTCGGATGCATTGTTACAAACCTCACCTCCTTTTTACCTCTACATGCTGCAAGTTCTGTGAATTAGAATTCTGTGGAATAGCCTAAGTGCTGCTACCAGTTTTATGACACCTCATGCAGCTCAGCCCTTATCGAATACATCACTACCACATCTGAAGAATCATCACATTCTTTCTGGAGACACACAATTGCTGATTATGGTGAATTCTGTGGCTGTCATGCCTGTGTGAAGCCCATGTGTCTTCAATATAAGCACAAGGGTGTGTCTAAATGTATCCAAACTCAGTCCAACTGTTTTCAACATTTCTCAAATAAAAGGAAAATAAAATACATTTTCCATTATTTCAATTCTAGTCTGTCTCAACAGGAGGAAAATTTGATGTTTATAGTATGTCCATATATTACTAAGGATGAATACTTTAAAGTTACAATCCTAAAAGCACTGAAGTGACAGACCTACAAGTGCTTGCTGAGTGAGCAAACTGAAACCAGGGACAAAGGTAGATGTCAAATGATGAGGGACTGGCATTATGGGCAGTTTAATTGCTTAGCAAGGGAAAAAAACCTCCTAAAACCTCCCATATAATGATGATGGAAGAATCCACTATGGTAACAGACATCCAAATACAAGAACAGGCTTTATGAAGATTTAAATATTCCTTCCAATATAAAAGTACAAACTGCTTATCACCTGTGAGGTTTTATTTGTCTAAAATTAACCTGAGAAGTGCTCTGATTTTAATTCCTGAAAGCACTATCAGGATTGGACCCAGTCCCTAGTTCATTAAAGTACCCTCAGCTCTCAGAGATCTGACTTCTCTCAATAAGCCAGACTTCCGTGTATGAAAATGCTACATGATTGCAGAGTGTTTTGGAATTACAGTAATTGAGTTTGGGATACAGGACCTCACTTCAAAGAAATCCATTCTCTGCACCAGTCCAAAACTTTGGTGCATGCATATTATCACCCCAAACCAGACAAAATCTGATTTTTGCAAAGAAAAACAAAGACTTTTCTACATTTTAGGTATGTTTTTCTTATTACCGTAGTTACTAAAATTATTGAGAAGCATGATGGCATGCCAGCCTTAAACCTGTCACGGACTATACTTGTGCCTTTGAATGCCACCACAGCAAATACAGCCGGGGATAGAAGCGGGAACTGAAGTCTGACATCCAGAATAAAACGTATCGGTGATACTGTCTTATTTCTGGTGGGACGGTACACCCGCTCTTTTATTCAGACTGGGCTTCCTAAAGAGCGTTACTCTGAGTAATTCTCTGCTTTCGACGCAGCTGAAGCGATCGTTTCGTTTCCAATTTGTAGCAAGAGCAACATCTAGCGTTTAAAGCCTGCCCCGCAGGCTTCATATGCAGCATGCTTTGCGTTAACGCCATGCCTCCTAGTGCAACAGAACCGCCCATCCGAGCTGCCCGCGGCACAGAAAGTAACTACTCAAAATGTGGTTAACAGCTGTACGAAGCGGGCAGGCGTTTTACCTCCTACGGAAACTACGAACGAGAAAGTTTAACCATTCAGAATGGTTCAGTAGCAGACAGGACCCAAGAGAGCTGTTCAAGGTCACACAGAGACCGGCAAAGTCAGAGCTGCCTACCCTATGTTTCACCTGAAAGAGAGTGTCTTTGCCACAGGAGACTTTTAGATCTAGTTTATCTGAGGGTAGGAAATAGCTCGTTGCCTTTCAGAGGTATCTGTGTTAGATGTTCACTGTGTTAAAGCGCAGTAAAAATGCCTGTGAGGAAAGCAGTTGCTGACACTTTCCTGCTGCATTTGAGCAGAGGGATGCATGCAGGTGTGGGTTGCAAGATCCTTACAGGAACATGAGACAGGGCAATGGGTCACTCCACGCTATAACAGCAATTGCAGGGCTCCCCAAGCGTCCCCTATGCCCCAGACTGCACTTCCCACCCTGTGGCCCCTCCACCTGCAAAGCCACACACATACTGGGGGCAGCTGGGCACCTTGCATGTGCAGGGCAGTGGGATTAGGCCCACAGGAGGAACAACTGCTCTGGTCACTCTGGTCCTCCCCAGAGCCCCACAGTGCCAGACTCTGCCTGAGGAGAGCCACGAGGGGCAACAAGTTCACAGAATCACAAGGTTGGAGAAGACCTTTAAGATCATCAAGTCCAACTGTTCCCATCCTACGCTAAATTATATCTCTAAGTACCTGATCTACCCTTTTTTTAAACACATCCAGGGAAGGTGACTCACCCCCCTCCCTGGGCAGCCTGTTCCAGGCCCCAATGACTCTTTCAGTGAAAAATTTTTTCCTAACATCTAATCTGAACCTGCCCTGGCACAGCTTCATGCCATTCCCCCTTGTCCTATCTCCTGTTACTTGGGTGGAGACTATCACCCACCTCTCTTCAACCTCCTTTCAGGTAGTTGTTGGCAGTGATCAGGTCTCCCCTCAGCCTCCTCTTCTCCAGGCTAAACATCCCCAGCTCCCTCAGCTACTTCTCATAGGATTTTCCCTCCAAGAAAACTACACAGAACTCCAGCCCCTGCAGGGCAGGGATGCCACAGGGGTGAGGGGCCCCTCCGGCGTCCCTCACCCGTGGGCCGAGCGCAGGTGGGCCCGGCCTCACCCCTAACCGCCAGCAGGGCCTGGCGTTGCGGCTCAGGGACCGCTGAGGAGAGGGACGCGGGGCGGGAGGTGTCCGAGCGCCCTGCCGGCGCTCAGGAGCCGCAGCCCCCCTGAGGCAGCGCACACAGCGGCGAGAAGGAGTCACCCCGAAGAACTCCCTTTCCTAGGGCGCCCCGCGGTACAAGAGGACGGCGGGTAGGGCGGCGCTGGGGTCGTGCCTGTCGCCGCGCCTGCGCGCTGCCTCACGGTGGGGGCGGGACTCAGCTGTGACCTCGAGCGTCGGTCGGGGAAGATGGCGGCGGTGGCGGGGTTCTCCCTGAAGGTGAAGTTGGGGGCGGGGGCGGCGGGTTGTGACACTGCGGCCCTCGCAGGGTCTTGGGAGGGAGGGGAGTGGGATGTGGTGTGTCGCGCGCGCGTCCTTATCCACCTGCCCCCAGTCTCGAACCTTCCCTCCCCCCGCTCCCATCCCTAAGGCGGGGGCGGCGGGGGGTTCGTTCGCGTGTCCACACCGGCCGTTAACGCATCCCGCAGGTGCGGCAGCTGAGCACGTCGGTGGCGAGGCCGGCCTCCAAGCTGGTCAAGGTGAGGAGGGCGGGCGGGGTCACTGGTAGGGCTGGCGGCCCGGCGATGAGCCGCCGCCGGCTCCCCTGCTCGGAGCCCCTCTTAGCGCCCTCCCGCTCTCTCGCCCTCAGCCCCCCATCCAGGTGTACGGGCTGGAAGGGCGTTATGCCACCGCGCTGTACTCCGCGGCCACCAAGCAGAACAAGCTGGACCAGATAGAGAAGGAGCTGAGCCGAGTGTGGGTAAGGAGTTCCACAGCCTGTGTTCGCCTAAGCTCACGCGGGGGGCTGGGAGCAGCGGGGCTTGCGTTCTGAGGAGGGAGGTGGGACTGGGGTCTCACAGTCTGACAGACTCCCACTTGCAGCTGGCCTGGTGTGCCGCTCTCTGCTGTGCTCCCAGTATGAAGCTCTTGGAAGTGATGCGGGAGGAGCATTGGCTCAAAAAGAAACACATTAAATGAGCTGTGCCTAGAGCTGCCATTTCACTTCTCATCAGCTTGAGCTCTTCTGATTGTTGCTCAAAGAATGACTGTCTTGCCTGTTTTGGGTAGTCCAGTCAGGCCTTGTGATGCCTGGAAAACTCTTGGGCTTTATGGTGTTGTTTGTGTATCCCCTTAGACGCTCTTGAAGGATCCCAAGCTATCAAGCATTGTTATGAACCCTCACACCAAGAGCACAGTTAAACAAAAAGCTGTGAATGATGTTTTAGCAAAAGAGAAGATGTCCCCAGTTACTGTCAACTTGATGAGTGAGTAACCATTTGACTTCAGAAAAATATCTAAGGCTGTTATTACTCTTAGCTAACAAAATCTCCTTTAGTGGGTGCTTTAAGCCCTTTCAATACATCTGCCTCTTCCAGATCTGCTCGCTGAAAACGGTCGCTTGCGTTACATGCCAGGCATTGTTTCTTCTTTTGGGAAGATCATGAGCGCCTACCGAGGAGAAGTGCTGTGCACGGTCACCACTGCACAGGTGAGTTAGGAACCTCTAGACTGAGCCTAACAAGTAGCAGTATAAAAAGCAAACTTATTTAGTTCAGCTTTGCTCTCTGTAGTTTAAGTATTTGCTATATGAGTAGTGAGGAAATAACTTGTCTCTGCTCAGGTGAAGTCTTTCTGCAAATAGTTCTTTGATGGCCAACAATTATTAGTAAAAAACTTTCCCATTTCAGCTTAACAGGTAACATCTTTCCTTCCTGTGTGTGAATCCACACATAAAACCACCGCCCCATTCTTACTTCTGTCGTCAGGATCACACTGGTCAGGTCAGAACTGACAGATAAGCTATTGGGTAGAGCAAGGCAGATACCTGGTAGGACTAAGAATGCCTGTGGTGCTTGGTTCTGTGCTTCACAGGGAGCAGCAGCTTCATTCACCACCTGCAGTAGTTGGGACAAGTGGCAAACTCCAAAACTGTAGGAAGCCTTTTTGAGAAGCAGCAGCCAGGCAAGTCTGGCTGGTGTGCAGGAAGTTGAGAGGGAAGATGGTGCCTCTGTGAGCTGTACATGTCTGGCTGGAGGCAAAGTGGTTCTGGCACTTCAGTAGTATCTTTGTTAATGGATCCATGCCCAGGTCTGTTAGAGCGGGAAGCTGGTCAGCTAGATACATAACGTAAGTCTAGCCCTTGGGAAGGGCTGCAGCTAATTGCCAGCCTGGGCTACGTGAAGGGACTGATCCTTTTCAGATTAACTGGCTTCCTGTAGGCTGTCAGTGTATCTTGTTTGTAGCCTTCAGGAACATGTGGACTCGCAGGCCTGTGCAAGCCTTTCCACAAGTCTTCCTAAATATTTTATACATTAGGCTATTTTCCTGCTGCTTTTTTGTTTGTTTACTTTGTTAGTTTCTTGGGGCAACCAAAATGTTACCTATTAAACTGAAGTTACATTGCCAGTAACACAAAGCCACCCCTCTTTGCAGAAGTCCCTGCTGTTTGCGTCTCAGTGGCATCCAAGCGACTTGTAGGAATGGCAGGGACAAACTCACAGCGTGTGCCCCATTGGGATGCAGAGCTCTGCCCTGGTGCTGGAGGGAGGTGTGCTAAGCCAGGAGCCTTCTGCAGGCCTGCCGCAGGGCTGGGAGCTCGCTGACAGTGTCCTCGGTCACTGCCTGGTGCTTTATGTGAAACCATGTTTCTTCTCAAGCTGATGAGCTAAACTGTGAGAGGCAGCAGAATCAGTCCCTCCTTGTACAGCCTGGACGCTGCTGTGAGGCACATCTCAAGGTTGTCCATCAAGTGTTAACTTTGGCAAAGATGAATTCCTGATGCTTGTCATCTGAAGATACTGGTGTTGAACTTTAGCTGGGAATACGTGTGAAATAACACGATGTTTCATGGGAGTTAGGAGGGCATGAAGTGACTGCTGTTCCTGTGCTGTCCTTTGGTTATTCCTGTTCAAGAAGGCTGCTTGTTCTGCCTTCCTGGTGGAAGTATGTGTCTTCAGAAGAATCCGAGTAGAACATTGAGGTTTTTGTTTTACCATTTGACTATACTCAGGTCCTTCAGTTTCCATGTCTTCTGTTCCTATTTTTCAGCCCTTGGAAGATGCCCACCTTACTGAGCTGAAAAGTGCTCTGAGTGGATTCTTGGCTAAGGGAGAGGTCTTGAAGCTGGCGACCAAGGTCTGGATTTTTGTTTTAGAAATAAACTTCATCAAGTTCATATTAAGCTGGGTTCCTGTGTCTCTGATCTTTAATGAGAGAGTCATTTTACCGAGTCCTGTTGCTATATGACATAGTTCTGTGCTTTCTTGTAGACCTGGTGGTGCTCTGATTACTAAAGTCTTAACTTTGAAATACAGTGAACACACAGTTATCTTCCAAAAGGCTCTTGTAAAAACTTCTTGTACCAGTGTGAAGTTTGTATACTAATTCCTAATGGAATTTCTGCCCCATTTTTCTTCTTCAGACTGATCCGTCCATCCTTGGTGGCATGATTGTCAATATTGGGGAGAAGTACGTGGACATGTCAACGAGGTCGAAGATCCAGAAACTCACCAAAATCATGAGAGAGACTGTCTAGTAAGCTGTCCTCACCGTTCACAGTGAAACTGTCTGTCAGACGGAAATAATAAATAGATCTCCACTCGAACAGGCGGTGTGAAGTGTGTTCATTCGGGAACGCGGCACCGAGGGGGAAAGGTGATGAGTTTCACTCGGCTCTGGCTGAACGTTTCATGACACGGCTTCGGAAGTCGAGCTCACCCTGAGGGCAGGGGAACGCTGCTCTGAAGGACATGGAGAACAGTGCTCTAGAGCTGATACACGAGGTCGCTACTGCTGAGGTTCTCAGTCTCCTGAGAAAACTTTAGTCAGGATGGCAGTGTAACAGTCCCACTGTCACACGTCTCGCTTCCTGTGTGGAAGGCGTGAGCGCACGAGCTGTGACTAGTAGGCACTTTCAGAAATGTGATGGCGGCTCTTAAAGGTTGTGTCATCTACAGGTTCTTACAGCAAACGCTGTATCAGGCCCAGTTTATTCCACATCTCTATCGTTGGAGTGAGCTTTGTGTAGGCCTTTAGTTAAAATGACCCTCAAAAAGCTGACTAGGAAGAGGTGGGGCAGCTGTAACCTAAAACTGCATACAGAAGAGTTAGGAACAGGACAGGTGTTCGTGATGGGCGAGCACAATGGTGGTGTGTCATAGCCAGCTCTCTGTGCTTCCCAGTTACTGTTTGGACACGGGTCTTAAGGGGCCGGTTTCTGCTGTGCCTCTTGTTTCTGGCCTGGATCATCTTGGCCAGGCTTGTGAGGGAGGCTTACCTGCCCGGTTCTCATCACGGGCCCTGGGGCAAGAACTGACCTTTGCCTTCACTGTGGTTGGATGCCATTCTTGTAGGGCGGTGTGTTGAGCTGGCAGCACTACCTCCTTTCAGTTGCATTACTGAAACCTGCAAGTTTTTTTTAAATTTATTTTTTTAAAGAATGTTCTTAATAAAAAGCAGCAGTGGAGACCAGCTGGGTGTGTTCTCTCGTACTTCACCCTGGAAGTGGAACAGCCTGGGGCTGCTGGCCGTATGTCCCCACAGAATGGTTTGGGTTGGAAGGAACCTTAAAGATCATCAAGTTCCAACCCCTTGCTATGGGCAGGGACACCCTCACTAGACCAGGTTTCTCAAGGCCCCATCCAACCTGGCCTTGAACACCTCCAGGGACGCGGCATCCACCACCTCTCTGGGCAGCCTGTTCTAGCACCTTACTAGTCTCTCTCTAAAAAACTTCCCCCTAATATCTGATCAACAGGATGCAGCTGAACTCTTAAAAGAAATAAAAGAAACCACTTTTAAATTCTTTTCTTTATTCTTGCATAATTTCACTCGCACAGCTACAGTCTCACCCGTGTCAAACAACTCGCGTAGCCTAAAACCATCAGCAGCAGTTTCCACCTCAGTGACTGCGGCCTGGGAAGTGGCACAATTCCTCAGATGGGTCAGCACATTTTTAAGGACTTTTGCTTAACTGGACCATGTGAATTGTAAAGAAAGAGAATTATTTAGCTAGGAGTGGCTGAGGAAACAAGCCATTTGCAGCAACCGAAGTACAGTTGGAACTGATAAGGGGAAACAATGGTGTCTCATAATTCTTCATTATACCTGTATCACGAATGCCTTAGAAATACCAAAAGAAGCCAACCTCACAGTATGAGTGCTTTTCTGTAGAATAGATGTAAATGAACAGCACAAATTAATTCCATTTTCTCTGAGAAGTAACTTTTTCTCCTATTTGTCCAGATCTTATTGTATAGGACATATATAGTATTATTGTATAATTTTTAGGATCATACGACTCCTACAGACAGCACGGTAAGTCCTGTTTAAAGAGCAGGGCAGGAGGGAAGGAAATTGCTACCATTTGTTTGGCAGCAAAAAGTGCACTAAATGGTACCATGAGCAGGGAGGAGGATTCCCCAATTCTAAGTATTAACATTGAGAAAGAATAAACCCCACAAAACGACAGCTTTTTTTTTCTTTCTTCTTTTTTTTAACAATTTACCACCACACTGGCATGACCTTTCAGGGGGTGCTGCTCCATCCCCCCAAAAAGCAGTCCATCCCAGGGCAAGCATGGCAGTGCAAAGCCTGAAAGACGTGGTGAGATGGGGCAAGGGGAAGTGAGAGCGGGAACAGAGTTGGCTAAGCACCTGGAGCAGCACTGCAGTCCCCTCCCCATGTAGGGTGGACACAGTAGGTTCCATCATGACGCCCTTCCCATGAAACAGCCACCACGGCTGGGAAGGATTTGCCTTCAAGTCCATCACCTGACTGATACCCACCCATGGTTTTAAGGTGTGGGGGGGTTATCACTGCCTGGGGGTCTGATGGGGTCTCAGAGGAAGCACGAGCTCCCGTTGCTTGCATGAAGCAACCACTAATTCCAGAGTTAGCAACACTTCTGCAGCTTTACAGGCAGCACAAGGACTTCACCTACAGTCGCAGCACAGCCTTTCACAACTCTATCAAGCAACTAGGCTACTTTAACATATTCTGACTGCAGTTCTTTATTCTTTCATATTAGGTCCTAAATATATCCTCCCACATACAGAAAAATAATTTCCCAAGGATGGTCCTTATTTTAAAGTATTTAAATGAACAAGCAAAAAACTGGGTGCCTGTAAACAACAACAACAACAACATAGCTGTGTTTTTATATCATATATACAAATAATCACATATATATATATATGTACACACACATATAAGCATGTATTTAACTATAGATACATTGATAAGCATGTAGGACAAGAGTGTTGGGGGCTAAAAAATAACCTGCCAGGATACTTGTGGGACTGTTTGTATGGAGCAAACCCCTCAAAGCCAAGGTGATTTAACCCAATTCCCAGCTTTTCTGTGTTTCAAGGGTTTGACTCTGGGATTTGAGTGAGCTGAAATAGCAGAAAGGCAAGCAGAGCAGTAATGAGACTAGACACCGCTGCTGCAGTAAAAGTCTGGACTTGTCACATCTTAGTTTAATAATATTACCAAAAAAATGCGTTATCCACAATGTTCCCCCCCCTCCCCAGCCCTACTCACACGTAACAAAAAAGTGATTTATTTATCTTTAAAGGGTAAAAAAATTGTAAAATTAACATCTAAAAAGTTCCCTCATAAAAATGTATGTTGAGAAAATGTATAATAATTAAGTGCATCTAGAAAAAGGTTCTGAAATTTATCAGTTATTTGGCTTAGTGACATGCTCTGTCTTTCAAGGTACCCAAGTCAACTCACCGGCTGCGTGCAACATCTCAGGACTTCCCAGACTGGCTCTCCACCAGCACTGTGCTGGCATTTCCAAGGCCAGGGTCAGCCTAGGGGTTGTGGATTTGGATTTTTTAAAATTTATTTTACAGTGCTTCCAAATGTGTTGCCATCTATAAGTATAAGAATTATGATTTGCCCAGTAAATACATTTCTGCTGAGTTTAGTGTCTAAAACCACTTTGGGGAAGGTAAGGAAGAGAACAGATCCATCTGCAAAGACTAAAAGTTACTTTTGTATTTTAGCTTCATCTTGCCTTTTCGTCTGATGCTCTATTGCAATCTTCCCATCCTCACAGACCCCGAACCAGCTTCAGCGTGTAGGCTCTACATTACAAAGCCATTTCACTTCCTCCACGCATCCCCAGCAAAGCGCATAGGCACACAGCTGGCTTTGCACTGAATTGGGGCCCCAATTAAAGTTAAACATCTGCTGAGGTGCTTCACTGAGCCAGGGGCTGCGGGGATGCAGCAGAGATGGCAGCTGCCAGGTGAGCTGTGAGGGAGATGTCTGGAAAGGACACCCTCAAACAGTGCTGTTTCACTCAGCTGAGCTTTGGGAGTTGGGTTTAAGGGGTAAGGAGAGAGTGATGCTTTCCAAAGGGCTTAATGAGTTGCTGGATGGAAGCACCAGTTCACCCACAAGACGTACACAGAAGAAAAACCTAGTGGGACTGCCACAGAGAAAGGCAGCGAGCTAGGGTGAGATGCATTTTCCAGTCACCCACTGCGTTCGTTGGTGCGTCGCAGCTGGGGTTGGGCTTGGAAGGAGACAACAAGCTCAGTGGGTGGGGAAAAAACATGGCCGGGAGGGGCTCAAACATGAGCCTGAACCCTAATGGCAGTGAATGGGCAGGACCTGGGAGCTAAGGTGTGCTATTTTACAGAGCTATTCAGAGATCAGCAACTAGTATCAGGAAAACAGGGTCTACATAAGTACAGGTATTCGGCACTGTGGCGCAGACTAGCAGAGCTTGGCCTGACAGCCAGCACCTGGCACTCATAAGGGGATGGCTTGGCCTTTGTATATTGTAGTAATGCCAGCCAACTTCCTATGTGCACGAGGGGATATCTATCTACCCTCCTAGGTATTCCTCTGGGCCACCCCCTTCCCAAAATTCTTCAGAAGACAGCGGGTATTCCAACCAGCCCACAAGAGCTCCCAGTTCTCTCTGTGAAAGCACCGGTAGGAATATAGCTAGTGAGTCTCTTATTTCCAGAAAAGGCCTGGGCTTTCACAGCCCGAATTCCTGGGCGAGCAGGAGGTCTGTGCAGCTACGGTGGGTAGCAAAGCAGAAACCTGCAGCCCGCACAGCTGTGGAGTTAATGCAAAGGGACACACAAGTCCGCAGTGTTCCCGGACAGGGAAAACCAGGCCAGAGTCGGTGGGTTTCTAAGAACCTGTGAAAGCAGCACTGTCTGGGAAGCCAACAGCACCAGTATGTGACGGGGTGCCAAGGGCGAGTGAGCAAGCAAATAGTGACACCCCGAGGTGCAGTCGTCTGGCTCTAAGGGAGTATCTACATTCTATCCTCCATGCACAGGGATTAGGAGAGGCTTCCTCTTTGGGATAAAACTGATTATGAGGGATTCATTAGATACACGTAAGCCAAACTCAGCCCTTCATCATCATCATGATGTTTGCCTAACTCCTGTTCAGATTAGCGGGAGTTAAGCATCGCTGTGCATCGAGGGTAAGAGGGAAATCACAAGTGCCGGTGGTCGGGAAGGTGCTTGGTTCTGTCACAGCTCCCCAAACCAGTGCAGTCCTACAGGCCTGTGACAAGGGTCGTCGATCTGAGAGGAGCCCCGGCAGCTACAGGTCTCTCACTTCCAACACCAGCGGAGTCTCAGAGGAAGGTGCAGCTCCTTGAGGCTCCCTTCGGAAACCCGGCTGGGATGTCTGCATTACACCTGCGGTCCTTGTATTTTTTTGTCCTGTTTGTCTATTTAACTGTTACTGTGGTTCATGCTGGTGAAATGGTACCATAAAAAAGTGCTGCTACCTTTTAAACACTGAAATGAACATTCCCCGTGTTAACAGCTACTGAGTAAAATTAGGACAGCGATAAAAGGTTAGACAATGACATTTAATGTTACTCCATTAATATATTTTATCACTTTTTTTTAGTCCTACCACAACAAAGTGTATTTTCATATACATTATATTTAATAAAATGTATTGATATGGAATTAGGAAAGCATGGGTTTAGTACTATTTACATATTTTAATTGAAACGATTTTCTTAACAACATTGAAAAATAGAAACTTAAAGTTCTCTTAATTGTGTTTTCAGCCAGTTAGTGGTAAACAAATGCATGCCTCGGAAGTTACACTCCCTCTAAAACGTGGTCAGTTGAAAGTTTCTAACTAAAGTGTGTATCTCTGTTTTGCTTCAAAAAATACATAAGTATGTCTGTCATTTCTGATACAAAATTCTACACTATCTTCAATAAATAAATAATAAAGCGATTCTGAAAAGTATGAAATGTAAACTTTGTCGTCCCTCCAACATACATTATTATTTTATTTTTTTTTCCCGTTGCTTGAAACATTACAGTGGTCTTTTAGGAAATTATTATAATACACAGACACTTCCCAGCACAGTTTACACTTATTACCATACTGTATCTACCTATCCGTTATGAATATATCCTAATTTCCTAATGGAAATCAATAAGACTCGTAGTGCTAGAGAACACCGCCTATACAGGAAAGGTGGAAACCAGTACTGAAAGGACATGCAAGGAACACCAAAACCTAACAACAGGCTCCACGAGAACATTCACATGCTAACGAAACGGGCCGACACCTCCCTTTCGGAAATAAAGTCCTTACAAAAATACCAGTGTATGCATGATAGGTCATGAACAAAATGGATCCAAGCAGAACAAAGAGGAATTTTACTCTTAGGGTTCTGTCCTCTCTCAAGTCCAGGCTCAGCAAAGCACTTACGTGTGTGCTTAGGGGAAACAAGACGTAAGTGCGAGCTTAAAGCCGGCTGCTTTGCCAAACAGGGGACGTTTGCTGGATGTGGGCCTATACCTGTGTATTTCTAGAGTAACGTGGATAGATAGGCCCTGGCATTCCCCCAGATGACTGGGGGAAGGCTTTTGCTTTGGGGTTACCCACTCCGCACCATCAAAAGCACCCTCTTTCTGGTTGCATCTGGCATCACTGCCACTGAACCTGCGATCGGCCCCGCTTGCCACGAATGCCAAACACCTCTGTGAGCTACAGTACGCTGCTGCCCTCAGAGCGCGGTGACACGGTGTCAGACAGTGAGGCGCGGTACAATTTAGTAGCTGCTCACCACCAACTGCTTTGCAAACCAGACTCTGTGGGGTAGAGAAATCGGCCTCCCCGCTGGAGGTGACCGATCATCCACCTGCGCTCAAGCAGCGGTGGTAACGCGGTATCGAAGCGGTGTAACCGCGCGACGTTCAGCAGGGCTCTACGCTTAGTCCTTCACTTACTGTTCAGACATTTACGGTCCTGTGGAAAATGGCGGCTTCCGAAGGTGCCGAGCAGGCGGATCTTCTGGAGTGCAATTCTTCTCTGCGCAGAAGGCCTGGATGAAATTTATTTTCAGGGGCAAGGTGAGTCATGAGGTGGTATGTTAATAGACTCTTCTCTCTTTATAGATATAGACTATTTATTTTCTAAGTCTTTTCAGTACCACCACGAAGATCTTCCAAGACCTTCTTAGTGTGGAACTGCTCCTTCCTTTCACATCACATTTACATGCCGCTTTGCTGAGCAATAGGCACAGAATTCCTTAAGGGGAAAACCCTGCAGAAAGCCTCCAAAACGTACCAACATTGCCTTCCTCATGTAAATTAAAGAGTAGGGTAGCTGGAGCAAGCACAGCAACCTATATGGTTTGCCAGCCTTTCAGACTGGAGCTCGACGAACAACCAGGTTATTTCATAAACCCAGGAAACTAACCTCAAGTTCCACACAGAGAAATCGAGGGACATCTCCTCACTAAATTTGGCTTCATTTTTCTGTGAGAATTATCAAGGCACAAAGATGCTCCTGTTTGCTTTGATAACCCTCTTACATGTGAAGGGCAAGCAGTAGTTTCATACCACACTGATAAAGATTTTGTGACGGCTTCTGCAGACACCTATTGCAGTGAACTCAGACTAAAAGAAAACATTGGTCCCTTTACTTCTAAGGCTCATCGAACAATTGCAGGTCTAGTCGGACGACTATCTCTCCTGTTGGGACTTCATGCAGGAGGAGACACTTTGTAACTGGTCCCTTTGAACCCTGATCCTTCTTAATGTCTGCCACACGGATCTCTGTTCTGCCCAAAAAGTCTGAAATGCAAAAAGACAGCATGCTCAGAAATGACACAATTGGTTCACTCTGCAATAAAATGTAATCTGCTTCCACCTACACATGACAACAGGAGGAAACAAGTCTTCAGCCCAACTCCATTTCTGCAGCCAAAGGCTGCCTATCTAAGAGGATTTTACCTGGACCACATTAGGCAGCAGCAGCATTCTAAATAAATGGTGCCATAAGCAGAAAGACCCACTATGTGCTGCCTCACAGCTGCATTGCCTCAGCAGCTTATTTATTTGATGCTATGTTAGAAAGAAGGCAGAAGGTTCAAACTGAGTGTGATGGACCCAAGGAGGGCATCACACTAGCAATGAGGTCAATGGGCCGGCTGGCAGTGGCTGCATGAATAACAGACCTATCCACATACTTCCTGAGAGCCTTTGACTCCAAAATACACTCCTCAGTGCTCCGTATGTCTATCCCAGATTATTAAATAAGAACGGGCTATGAATCTTTGGTTTGTTTTTGCCACAGTAATTGCATGTTACAGGAATGTGAAGACACTTCTCTCCCCCTGCATTAACCTATCTGTTTGCAAAGAGCATCCAGAGTTTTCCTAAGACTTAGAGGAGTCGCAAACCACGCTTTAGTTGTTGTCAAGTTGCCCAATAAAGGAAACCAGAGAGCTTGATGCTTTTTGCCCTTATATTACCATGACTCCACCGGGGAACAAGAGTGAATAGGCTCCCAGTACACAAAAGGGTTCAATACTGGGGTTGGACTGGACGATTGCTAAAGGTCCCTTCCAACCCAAACCATTCTCCAGCTCTGTGATCCACCTCAGCAGGCATGCACCTCCTCAAAACAGGAGATTTGAAAATACCCTTGGGATTGAGGCAGCCCCTCTACGTACCATCTGGGGAGAACTGGTCCCTCTCGAACACCGTAATGCAGAGCACATCCTGCTCGAGGTCTTTGATAAAGAACTGGCAGTTGGAGTTCCACTTTGGGTTGAGGGTGTCCTGTATCGTCTTGGTAATGTGGCACTGAGAGCCCATCGTCACCTCACAGTAGGGGTTACTCTTTCCTGGGGAGATGGGAACAAGCATAAAAGAGTAATTGTGGTTTTAGGTGTGTTTTCTTCTTCTTCCTAAATATCCCTCTACTCCTACAGCCCACACACTGGGGAAAGACTGGGGCCTCACTGCTGTTACAATGAACAGGGACACAGTTCTGCAGGGCACTGAGCACCTTCCACTCTTCATTTCAGGACTTTGTGGCTTAGGATCTCTTAGGATACGGCTTACGTGGTAGAAACTAAGTTTGTCTGAAGCAAATGCTGAATGCAGGACAATGCATGACTGCACAGAATCACTTCCATATAAGTTCATTACAATGGCTTCATTAAATGAAAACATGATTTGACAGAACCTCCTTCAAAGTCAGTCTGACAACTAGACAGAAATGTCATCCTCTTAGAGCACCAGGGCACTTACCGTGCGACCTGCAAGGTTTTAGTTCAATGCCTTCCACAATATTCACCATCAACCTCCCAATGCCCGTTGCTCTTTGTGAGCGAACTGTGGTGGAACAGAAGAGGAGAGAGAAAAGTCATTAACGTATTTTCCCTCCCACAGACTCTTCCACAAAAGATGGGACCCCCCACACCCCACGGTGTACCTAAGTAGGCCTTTTCCCTCTTCTTCTTTTCGGTCTCTATGTAGAGTTCTGAAGCAGCTTTGATTTTCTGAACCCAGGCAGTCCTTCAGAAGGAAAGGAAAAGAAAGTTGCAAAATTCCATTTTCCATTTTCCCTCCCTTTGGAGTACAGCAGGCAAAAGCAAACCTGTCCCTCCTTCCCAGCTGAGGCTCTGGCCCCATCACAGCCTCTGCTACACTGAAGTTGTGTGCCTGGAAGAGATCTTACTGGAATTCACAGCACCCACAGAAATGTAACCATCCCAAAGCAGCAGACCCCACCATATGAAGGAAGTTCAAGAAAATCACAAGCAGGAGGGACTTGGTGAGAAACCCAAAGGTACAGGTAACAGGTTTGCTTTCACCAAGCCTTTTGCTTTATCATAATAAACTAACTTCTGGTAGCCAGCAGATGCAAGACAGCTATGTTGTGGAGATGGCCCGATTTCTTGATCCTAGAGGTTTCATACCAAAATCCTTCTGAGTCACAGGACACATGAAGGATATCACAGGGAGTCCACAAGTGATGAATGACCATGTTTCTCTATGTGCACTTCTGGGAAACCATTTCATACTCAAGAGACTGAGTGGAGGGGTTGAGAGAAAAATCATAGAAGAAAAGGTCCCAGGGGACCTCAAGGGTTTAGAAGAATCGCTGTGGGATACAAGGGAGCCTGAGACCTGAGCCAAGGCAAAATGAGAATCTAGAAGTTGTGGATCCATTTCTGATCCCAAAATGAAGAGCTGCTACTCACACTGGCCTGGATTTGGGTCTAAACACTTGCCTCTATTCTCCACAGAGGGATGTTTAAGAAAATGAACCACTTAAGGACAATTCTGTCTTCCAGCTCAGCCCTAAATGTCAAATGTCAGCTTCAGAAGCATACCAAGCCTTTGATCATAAAGGTCTTCCAAGATTAAAGGGGCAAATGAATCACTTGCTGATGCTAATGTTTTATTTCTGTTGCTCTTAGCCAAGAGCAAGTGAATGTCAAAAACCTGGAGGTACAGAATCATAGAACCATTTTGGTTGGAAAAGACCTTTAATATCATCGAGTCCAACTGGGACCTCACCTAAAATGCTGCATTTATTTAACCAGGAATTGTGGCATTAAAAAAAAATAAGTCAAAGTCTGTATCCTATGTAAGTAAAGGCATTGGACCAGAGCACCCAAATTCAGAGAGCAGTTCCCATGAGTTCTCTCTGTAGCTAATGGAGAGAGGCAGGCACCTCCAGAGGGGGGGCAGTATGGGAAGATCTGGCTCCTTCCACCCGTGATTCAGCATAGGGTGCCTAAGCAGCTCGCCGAAGTTCCTGGAGCTAGGTAGGGTGTGGAGTTGAGGTGTTTCTGACCACTGCTGTGAGCGCTCTGACACAGAACAGATGATCATTGCTACAGTCTGATTTGTCCAACAGATCCCAAGTTGAAAAGACCGTGTTGTTTTTCATCACCAAGGGCCTAACCATGATGCTCGCTCATTCTGCAGCAGAGGGGCAGACAGCATCCCAAAGAACAAAGAGGATCCAAGAAAAGTATGATCTTTTGAAAGAAAAAATTGGATTTGTATAAATAATAATGAATAACTTTGGCAGGCAAGCAATGAGCAAAGATGTTTTGTATATTTTTCAGCATCAGAATGTTTAGAGGCCATACATCTGCAAGCTGGCATAACACAGTGTCTATACTGTGGGGTTTGCTGCACTCTCAGCCCTTCATTTTTTAACACAAGTTGTCTTTCAAGGCTGTACAGTTGTGCAGAGAAACCTTCGCAGTGGAAAGTCAGCGGAATCTTGTCTCCGTAACCTTGACAGAGAGAAAAATCACCAGCTGAGGTTTGGAGGTTGCTGTTCGTTTGACTGTTTCAGTGTGAACTGAACCTGATTGAAACGAACCGGGTTTGGTTTGGTAGGTTTTTGCTTCACGTCCTGGTTCTCACCTGTTCCTCCATCTCATTGAACACACAGCCATGCAACTGCTTGCACTGGCACAAACAGATGTTGGTGGAAGAAGACAGCATCACACTTTTGACCTCCAGATACTACAATAAAATGTGAAATACAGCCTATATATATACATTTATCAGCCATTTCACTGTTGGTCTTTGCAGAACTCGGAAAACATCATTGTTTCTCCCCCAGTGGGACCTGGACAGGCTGGATCAATGGGTAGAGGCCAGCTTTATGGGGTTCAACAAGGCCAAGTGCCAGGTACTACACTCTGGTCACAATAACCCCAGGCAACACTACAGGCTTGGGGCAGAGTGGCTGGAGAGCTCCCTGGAGGAGAAGGACCTGGGGGTGTTAGTTGACAGCCAGCTGAAAATGAGCCAGCAGTGTGCCCAGGTGGCCAAGAAGGCCAACAGCATCCTGGCCTGGATCAGGAATAGCGTGATCAGCCTGAGTAGGGAAAGTGATAGTTCAGTTATACTCAGCTCTGGTGAGGCCACACCTTGAGTACTGTGTTCAGTTTTGGGCCCATCACTACAGGGAGGACATCAAGATGCTGGAGCACATCCAGAGGAGGGCGACGAAGCTGGTGAAGAGTCTTGAGCACAAGTCCTATAAGGAACAGCTGAGGGAGCTGGGGCTTTTTAGTCTTGAGAAAAGGAGGCTGAGGGGACACCTTATCACTCTCTACAACTACCTGCAAGGTGGTTGCAGAGACATCAGGGTTGGTCTCTTCTCTCGGGTGACAAGTGATAGGATGAGTGAATGGCTTGAAATTGCACCAGGGGAGATTTAGGTTGGATATCAGGAAGAATTTCTTTACTGAAAGGGTTGTCAAACATTGGAATAGGCTGCCCAGGGAGGTGGTGGGGTCACAATCCCTGGAGGTATTTAAAAGGCGTATAGATGAAGTCCTTAAGGACATGATCTAGAGGTGAACTAGTCAGGGTTAGAATGATCTAAAGGGTCTCTTCCAACCCAGGCGATTCTATGGTTCTTTCCCACAGCAGCGTGACTTATCACCGTGTTCTCGAGCAGGAAGAACTTCCCATTTAAACTGCCTGGAGACTGCTACGCACGTGTACACCACATACATCTGCACCAGCCACTTCCAATTCGGTACCAGCACAGCCTAGGTAGGCACTTACCTTTCATTAATGCTTTCAGCCCGCAGGGTATAGACTCTGTCAATGTGGGAGATATGGAAGATGGGCTCATCTCCAGAAGGGTCTGTGGGTAATTTTACTAGTACCTCATTTAGGAAAATGGGCTGTAAAACATTAGGCAAAGCTAGAGTTCTACCACACAGTATGCAAATAGATGCATTCAACATAGAGCAATTTACAACAGACAGATCATGTGCCTCCAGTATCTTTCCCCTTCTGCCCACCTCCCATCTTTCTTCAGATAAATCCTTTTTGGAATTTTCTTGTTATCAAAGACAGGTGCCTCGGAGTCTGGGAACACTTTTCCTGAAGTAAGACAGCAGCCTCATGAAGCACAGCGATCCCTCCTTCCCCACAAAGAGCAGCAAACGCTACTCTCCCCATCACTCCCTGATGCACCTGACCTCTGTTGGAGATGTTGCTTTAGCAAAATATCAAAAGCACTTTCTCTTATCTCACTCGACCAACCAACCAACTTGCCCAACCATCAGTCCCTGGCAGCCCCAGCATACACCAAAGCCTTCAAACCTCTTCCCACACACCCAGCATGGCAGCCGCTGCCCGCTACGCGCGCTGTTAGCGTAGAACCCCCTTGGTTGCCACTGAAGAGCGGTACTTACAGTTTTGTACATTTTGTACTGGAGGTTGGACTTGGGGCTGAAGACCTTGTCTGTGCCAGAGGAGCCGAGAGGTTTTATGATCTGAGTCAGGAGGAGGAAGTCGTTGAACAGAAAGCCATACAGTTCCTTGTTACTCTTGGCTTTATAGAGTTTCCCGCTGTGCAGAAACTTGCGCGGTCCCAAGCAGTTTGTAACAGAGTTAAATACGAGTTGCTGCGAAAAGTAGAAGAAGAAGAACAACGCACTGTATAAAGTAAAACAATCGAGGTTCCCCTGAAAGAGACCAGATACAGTTTAGAGTCCTGACATTGACTGGAATTCGTGTCACAGGGATGACGAGCGATGGCTCCGCCTTGCGCATGACAAGTGGTGCAAGGCACAGAAATGCGACACGGAAAGGAACTTGAAGGCAGCCCATCAGTTGGAGAGAAGCCAGAAGCATTCGTGCCTCCTTTCGAGGTGCTCTGCCACACACATGCATCTCCGTGAGCGGAACCGAGCCAGCGATGCCTTGTCCTGGATTAGCAGGAGCTGTGCAAACACTGAGCTTGCTTAGCAAGGCCAGGATTTGTGAACTGTGCTGGAAATCCGCCCATTACAACGCACCAAAGGAATCCCAGATAGCCTGTCTTGGTGTCCCCACTATACCTGGAGTCAGAGGACAGCTGACAGCTGCTGACCAGTGGCTGGAGCTTGCAGAATTTAAGACTCATCCGGAGGTTGTTACCGTATGAGCAGAGGCTTGCCCTTTCCTAAAGTGTCACTTTCAGTTTATTTTCACTAGGTGATGGCACGGTTCTTACCATCCCAGCTGGCTGAGCAGCTATAGCTGGAGTGAAAATGAAATCGTGATCTGTCTGCCTCTATTATCTTCACCAATAACAAGGAGGCCATCAAAACATCCTCCATCCTTTTGCAGGACATGCCAACACAATATTTTCGTTATAGTGGCAGTAGAGAAACTGTACTAAGCGTGTTACCTGTGCAATGGGAGGCTCTGATTCTCTCTGCACAGCCTTAGGAGAGCCTTGAGTTTTCAAAATGCATTCAAAGTTCTATCACAAAAAAAATGTTTTCTGTGATGAGTTTTAAAGCACTCCAGGCTGGTTGGGAATAGTGTCGAGAGGAGATGCAGCACTACAATGACCGCTGCATTGTAAAGAGCTACAAAACCAGAGAATTGTGGTTGGAAGTTGCAGCACTGAACCTGGCATTCGCCCAGAGGCAGGCAACAAAGAGCAGCATTTATCATACAGAAGGCAGTAACACGAGCAGCAAAAAGGGTCACGTGCAGGAGTGAAAGGGAGCCAGAGAGAGATGAAAACAAAGGATTGAAGATTACATGACTTGATTAATTACACTGTTCGTCCCCTGATGCGGTGCCATGAGTGAGCCATGGTTTCCTCCCGACCGGCGGCGAAGCGCGCCCACGTTTGCGTTACTCTAGAGAGCACCGTGTTTACCTCCGACAGGCCTTCGCACTGCACGTGGGCCTGGATCCACTCCAGCCTGTCTGAGTTCTCCTTCTCCCGCACTCCCTCGTTTACTTGGGAACATAATTCCTCTGCCTTCTCGAGAGCGTGCTTCAAGTGGCTGTGGTCTGGGTGGTTTTCAGGAGTGTTTTCTATTATCTGCAGATAAATAAAATGCATTAGCCTTCTCTGTTACCTGCAGTTCAGCTGCAGTTATATTGCCAGCCCTACATTTCTGGTTTGTGTCTTTTATTTTCATCGGAGCCAGCCAGTAGGTTCCTAATTTCTTTTCCTCCTTGACAGAGATGAAAAACAGGACCCAAACTCACAGCCTGGCTGTGAGCAGCTGAAATGAATGCCTGCCTGCAGATCCCTTGTGTCAGCACCCTGCTCACTCTTCTGACAGAAGAGTGCAGCTTCCAGCCACGCACAGAAATAACGCCATGGCCTATTAAGGCAGCTTTTAAATACCAAGATCCAATTTGTGATTCTTCCCCGAGAAGGTCTTGGGCCAAATTCAGTAGCATTATTCAGGATGGGAAGGGTTAGGCAACAAATGAAAGTTAGGGAAGGGTTGCAAGTTATCCAGCAACGTAAGCTGCACAGTAAGGTAACTTGCAATGATCTGGCATTCAGGCTTGCACCCTGAATGTCATTTATCAGACCAGGAAGGGAATAACACTGTGGAAACAGGCAAAGATGAGCACAAGATCAACCCATTCCTCCTGTTACCTGAATTTTAAAGTTTTCACCCAGCATTTACTGTCTCTTCTGGTTCTTTGTGTGCAAGTTTCACCTCTGTTTCTAATGGAAACACCGAGTCATTTTGCTGATGGCAAATGAGTTACCGCATTGGCTCTACTGTGGTCAAACATACAAGGATGCTCTGCGTTCCCTAGCACATCGGATGTCTAACAGTGACAAAGACTGACACGAACTGCCCTGTAATTAAGCTATAAGCAAAGCAGCATCAAAAACATCATCTTTGCAAAAGAACGTACATTTTTAATTATTAGTGGGTATCTTGTTACCCGTTGCATAGGCTTTAGTAGAAAACTTGATAGCGGCATTCCTTTACAGCGAGGATCCATTGCTAACCTCTGAAACATTAGAGAGGTAAAATGGTGTTAGTCACTCTGTTTAAAACCCTGCAAAATGAGCTCCTCCAAGAAAGAAAAAGGTAAGGCAGCAAATGAACACCGTGCCTCAGCTAAATCTGTCCTTAGATCACAAACAGTGTCAGTGCAGGAGAATTTCTTGTATTTTTTTAAAACATCTTCTTCAACCTGCCTTGCCTGTACAAGAGAAGGGCCTCTCCTTACTGTCCCAGTATTCCCTGTGTCTTACTGTCCCAGCATTTCACAGTAAAACCATTATGAAACAAAATTGGTTTATGGCTCTACAGTTGTTTGAAGAAGCGTACTCCTGCAATGAAAGCATGTGCTCCTTCAATGAGTGCTTAAGTATGAAGGTTCTTCATTCTAGGCCAATGCAGAGCACTGTTTGAGAATATGTTCTGCAAATCAGTGAAAGGATGGGCTGGATTTACGGTCTATGGAATTCACAGTGATTGCTTCCTTTCTTACCTTAACAAACTCCTTGAACTCGGGGACTTCATCTGTTTTCTGCTGGATGAGCGCTGCCCCATTGAGCTGGCAGCTACAGAACCGAATGTAAGGCTGCATGTGTGGCAGCTGAGCTGTCAGTATGTCACCAATCATTTTGACTGGCATCTTCTCCCCAGACATCTTCTTACGCACACGCAAAGCCCTGAACATGAAAAGGTCACATGTGTTTAGAGCACTAAGAATGATTCCTCATTTAGGAAGTAAATGATTTGGTACTTACTCATTACTCAAGTAAAGAGACTCCCGAATAGTAAACAGATCAGCCACTAGACCTATTGCATATTTTAAGAATATAATAATCAAGTTTGCACCCTCAGCTAACATTTTTCTCTCTTGTGGTCACTGTTACGTGACATTAACTTAATGTACTGCCAGATCAGACACAATATAAAAAGGAAGGTGATTTCCTTTTTTGAGAGTCTAGAAAAAGAGCAACGCCCTTGAAAGAGGGATAAAAACCTTACCTCAACTTTAAGCTCAAAGCCACTCCTAGTTTTTAGCCTGGTTTCCTAAGGAAAGGAGGTTTATTGTCACTGAGCTGTCTGCGTTTCCCCTATCACTGTAATAACTTTCCAACTTGTGAGCCATTTTCAAATGCGTTTTACAGAGCCAGAAATACCTCACAGTTACAGACTTGTTGAACTTAAGGATCTTTTACAGCCTAAATGATTAAAAAATCCCCAAAAGTTCAACGAAAATTAGCAGCTCAGTAGGGGAAAACGGAACCTTACTAATCCTCTTGCTTATGAAGATGCAGGTTTAACTCAATCCTTACTCAGTTTCTCTGGCAATGACCAGATGAGCAACCTGCGTGCAACGTGCCTCCACACCAGCCACAGCATTTACCATGCCTTGCTGAAGCAGTAGGGATGGGTGAGAAGGACGTGGGGAGGATGACTGGATCCATCAGAGGCCAGAGAACGAAAGGAGAACTAAGGCTACTTGCACTGTGTGGAGCTTCATGGTTGCCATACTTGGGGACTTTGGAAGGAAGGGTGCAGGTATGCTGGACATTAATCCATAGGAAACCAGGCTTCATACGCACCACTTCTTGTTTTCAGGTGCTATAAGCCTACAATAACTAAAGGAATACATCAGCTAACTTGGAATAAGGGAGGCAGAGGCTGCTGTGCCTTGTTTGTGCTCACAGATAATAGGACTGGAACTGGGTATGGGCTGTGACAGAGGAAGTAAAAGTCTATGACAGGACAGTGGGTAGCCTTAGCAGGCGCTACTCTTCAGGAGAGGTTGGTCTTGCCTTCTGGAGTGCGTGTACACCAAGAGCAAAGTGCAAATACTTACTCAACAAAGAACTGCTGGATTTTTCTCAACAACAACAAGAAGTCATAGAAAACATTGTTAATATTTTGCTTTTTCCAAGAAGGAAAAATGCACGTCCCTTTCTGTTACTGCCTGTATATGTGGCAAGTATTTTTGTGCAGCTAAAAGGAGGAGGTGGGGGGAGAGGCTCATGATTTTTTTATTGTTAAGCACGAGGGGGGAAAAAAGCCAAACAAAACCAACTCACTTCAGTAGCTTTATATTGCACATAATCAGCTCCTTCCAATTAACAAAAATCATAGCAACTTCTTTTTCTGTTAGCAGCTCAGATTCCATTAGTGGTTTCTGGAAGATCTACAGATTCAGAAAATTAAGCAATTTAGAAAGTGCATGTTAAGTATAATCAAAGTGAGTAAGACTGATGTTGCTCACTTCCTTAGTCCGGAGGTGAGAAAACTTTACATCAGAGTAGCACCTGACACACAGTGAGCAGATGTCAAACACACGCCGTGCCCTTGCGATCCATAATGCTCCCCGCAGTGTGTGTGTGTGTGTGTGTGTGTGTGTGTGTGTGTATGTGTGTGTGTGTGTGAGCAGCATGTGGCTTTAAAAGAGAATACTCTAAGTTTGTGTTGGTGTTAATTAGCACCTGGATAATCTGTTTGAAACGTGGGAATTTTAGTCAGAGGTCTCCTGCAGAACATCCCAGCATTACTTTGGGAATGCAACTCAAAATACATCTCACTTTGGACTCTTCTACGGAAGGTCTGATTTATCTCACTGCCCCTCCGGTTTGCAAATCTCGACCTCCTTTTCAAAAAAGGGCTTTCCCTCTCTGTCAGGAGCATTATTGTCTGTGTCAGCTGCCCAAACAAATTCCCTTTTTTTTAAACATATAAGAGGTGCACCTTATAACATTTAAAAGAAATCACAGTGGGTGATAACTGCGTGCCACTGTGCATGTGGAAGCTGGCACAGAGAGCGCTTCGAGCTGTAAGAACTGACACATGAGAAATAAACATTCAAAATCAGGAGCAACGAGGGTTTAGTAGAGTGATACTTTGACCATCGGTGTTTTGGAGATGGTGACACAAGGGCTTAGCGTTAGTTGCACCCACACCCACGCACACATGCATATATATATCTAAAGATATCTACAGATATTGATATATATGTGAAGATGTAACACAGATCATCCCTAGGAAGTCAGACGTGGCAGCGATACGAAGCGAGTCGGAACAGTGAAATTGTGGGTTTAATTTAAAAAGATGAGTGACTAGAACCTGTTCTGAAAGCTGCTGTGCCACCTTACCTCTGTGACCAACTGCAGATCGTTTACGTAGTTCTCCTCTGTGACGATGAGCTCGTGGATGTATCCCTGCCTTTTTCTTTCAGTAGGCGTCAACATATCCAGAAGATGCAAGTCTGCACACCCTGGAAGACACAAAAGGGTCCCAGATTTTACTTACAGTTGTGTGTGAATTGATTCAGATCTGCAGTAGTGCCAGTAACACTTAATGAGCAGTAACGACTGCCTGTTCACGTTATCGATATATTCACATTATTGATATATTCACATTATTGATATGTAACAGCACGACGATAAAAATGCTTCGTCTCTTCGTGACTCAAAGCACTGCAGCTCTCCTCACTGCTACCTGCCCACTGCCAACCTCACTCCCAGGTTCACTGTCCCCTTTGGTTAAGTCATTCAACTGGAGCCACACCGTAAAACAATTCCCCGAACGGATGGATGGCTGTAAATGAAAAAGGGGGCAAAGATTTCCTCTGCTATTACTGCCAGAGAAAACGTAAACACATCCTGCAAGGGAACAGAATTAGGAAAGAGTGCTACAGTGGCCTTAACACTCTGATGGACGCCTTGGAATTTCAGCTTATTTATGCTCTAAATTCAAGGTTAGCCTTTATCCTTCTCATCAAAGTAGGCAAACTAATCAAGAAAGTCCTGCAGACTTTATTTACTTCTTCACACTTCAATTAAAAGTTGCTTCTAAATTTTTGAAGGACTTGAGCCAGAACACATGCAGGCCAGTGAAGATCGCTCCCCAGATTTCGCTGATTTATAGGCCAAGGGGTTTAATGTTGTACTGCTTTGTCTTTCAAAGCATGCAAAAAGGTTTGTAACTAAGAACTCATCTTCCATCAGTCTTCTCCTTGAATTTTTGCAAACCACCTCCCTTGTATTCATCCTGTGTAGATACTAGAATTTCTGGATACATCCTAGGATCTCCAGTTCCATTTCCTAGTCTGAATTAGAACAGGACATTGAATTACATTTTTTTCTGTCAGCCAGTATTTCTCAGCTGACCTTAATCCTTCTGAGACTGGCAAGCAGAATGTTTTCTTTTCTGCATAAAATAAAAGGTAGTTCAAAAAGCAAAGGTGATTTTCTCCTTTGGCAGAGGGGTTGGACCCAATGATCTCTTGAGGTCCTTTCCAACCCCTACGATTCTGTGATTCTGTGGTTTCAAAAAGGTTGGAAAGAGCTTGCTTTAAAAATGCACTATTTACAACTATTTCTATATAATCAAAATTATTTGGTTTCATTCGTGTGTGTGTCCCCTCCCCCCTCAGTGAAATCTTGGCAAATTCAACATATTCCCCGTTGAAACAAACTTTCCTCATGAAAAACGTTCTGGCTGAAAAATGTGCAAGGGGCCTCCACTTCATTGGGTTTCAAATTGTCAAGGGTTGGGTTTCTTCTTTTACGTTGTTCACCAGCATCAGCAGTGACACAACCTAGTGAACCACTAATAGTCCTTATCACATCACACCCCAGACAACTCTTCCAGTTCTTTGCAGGTAAGATTAAGACTTAAGACAGTATTTACTGCATTTTTAGCTTCAGAACATAACTGATTCTACACTACGCCACGAACAAGGTTCCCATATATCACCGTTAAGTTTTCCATGGTAGCACCTTCAACTGCTGCTTCAACTAATCTGTGCTCCTGAAAGGTGATGATTTGACTTAAAAATAAACCCCCCACCAGCCAACCCACAAAAAGCCCCCCCACAAAACCATCCCCCTACCCCACTGCCCACCAAAAAAAAAAAAAAAAATTAGATACAGACAGTCAAGGTAGTTTTGTCAATGATGAAGCAGCTGAGAAAAGGGTAAGCATGCTGATGATGTTGAGATACTGTAGGCTGCAGTCCTTTAGAAGATGCAGTTGAAGCTTTGCTTGAAATAAAAACCAGGTTTTGAGAAGTACCAATTTTATGCCAAAGGAATCAGAGCTCTTGGCACATTTTTCTCTAGAGACTGTTCAAAGATGCTGATGACCTTGGTTTGAAGTGCAGTTTCTGATTACCATCCTTTTTGAGGAAGCATTTAACATTTTGAATCATAATGTATTTTACATAGATATATTGACAGTCGGCCAACTGGGATGTAAACAGGCTACTCTGAACTTCAAACGGTCTGCTTCTGAACGACAAATATTTTGGGAAATAGCCTGCTTCAGTCTGAGCAGAACATGCAGGAGATGCTTTTCTGATAAGGGATTTTCTTCATGAGGTGCACAAGTACGAAGATTTATCTTGTCTTTGTGTTAAAACCACCAAAGAACAACCAGTTTCCTTTCCAAGTGGACATGTCAGGCCACAGGGCTCTAGCGAGTTTTTTGTGGACATTGAGGTCCTGTGCAAACTACTTCTACAAACATCTAAGTTCCACTTGCAGCTGAGATGACATCATTCGTGAATTCAGTTCATCAAAAGAGGCTCCTGCCGGGGGCCTAGAAAGCACCCTTGGTATCAGACATGTCCACTGGCAGATGGGGAAGCTCTGCTGGGGGGCAAACTATAATAATATAATGTATTTTCCTCTGTACAGAATTGGTTAATGCTTCTAACTGAAAGCACACGGACAGTCCCTCACACCTACAGCCATTCACGTGCTTTAAAATTCAGCACTGGCATTTCTTTCGCGTTGCCGAGTGCCCCGTTATGTCCTGTTCTCTCTGCTGCTCTGCGACAGCAGGGCTGGTGCCCTGTCTGGAAGGTGCCGAGTTTGAATCCTGAGCTTACAACCTCATAAGCTCAGAGTAGAAGGGGGAAATTAGAGCCACTAGTTTTGTACCTCTACAGCACAGTGACTGTGTGACTTGCTGCCCTGTTTAACTGCCTAAGCGGCAGCACCCCAAGCAGGGGCGTTCACACGCACTCACCAGGCTGGTTACTCTGCCTGGACCTATAGAACAAACACACAAACGCTGCAGCTAGAAATCTGTGCACTGATCTCCTGTCACTACAGGACCTGCACGAATAAGGGATTCAAGAAATGTAAAATAAAATTAAATTAAAATGCCATTGTTAAAAGTAACTGTGTTCTTTTTCCTTGCAAATGTGGCCCTTGAATATATGGGTGTTAGAAGCTAACCTTGAAGCTTTAAAGCAGTGGACTAAAGGTGCTGCCTCCCTCTTGTACATGGGCATGACTTCTAATTTCCTCTAATCGAGGCAGGCTTCACAAAAAATGCAGCCACCAGATTTCACTGTTAATCTCATGTTGGCCCAGTCCATGGCAAGGATACTGTAGGCAGGAATCTGTTCTTTTACAGGGAACTGTAAGCAGTAAAAAATTATGTCACAGCTGTCCCTCAGAACTGTCAGCAGGGGGAACAGTGCACCCTGAAAGCATTCCTTCACTCAAAGGACAGCATCTCACCACTCAGTATTCTTATCACCTAGCTTCAGATACAACCACCAATTTCCCCTAAATACCTTGGTGGGAGGGACCCACCACTGAGAGACCATCTCAAGCTTGTGCTGAGACAGTGCCGAGTCTGGTGATCAAACAGAGCTCTCCATCTCAAGCCTCTGTGGTGAAAAATCCCATTTCACAGCTATTTTCACCCATTTCAGCATGTGTGGGATTTCTCATCAGGACTAGTACACCCATTTATTGTTAGAGCAGAGTGTTTCACTCCGGGACAGATGGAAGTTGGGTTTAGAAACAAGTCTGGAGAGTCCTACTTGCAAAATTATAAGCATTACTTTCTTTTTAGCAAGACCAGTCATGACTGATACATTCTCATCCTCCTGTTCACACCAGCCAGGTACTATCCCGCAGAGGAACCAACCTACACAGGCCAAGCAACAGACTCAACGACCTTCAGTAGTGATTTCGATTTTCCTTTTTTTCCTTTAAATTCTAGAACATGCCCAAGCGTTACAGGTTTGTAGTCCTCAACAGCACACGCTTCTGATACACTACCAACCATCTTCATTTTGCAATAGCAAAACCTTTCTCCAACATTTTGGGTTAATTCCTTCTTTTCTACAGGGGGCAGGGGGAATAATAAATAAAAAGTTTTACATTTCAACCAAAGGAAGAAGGGGAAGAAAACAGGTGAGATGGTTGGGAAGGAAACCTACTAAAGCCTTTGAGAAAAAATGCAAACATGTCTACTGCTGCCTTTCCAGAATCCGCTGAAGGAGAATAAAATCCGATGTGTGTTGATACGGATGCATCTAAAAATATAAACTGGCAGACTTAACTGATTCCTGGACTGGCTTATGTCACATCAGGTAACTTTAAATCTCATAGAATCACAGAACATCCCGGGTTGGAAGGGCCCGTGAGTATCATTGAGTCCAGCTCCTGGCTCCACACAGGGCCAGCCAGGTCAGAGCATGGGACTGAGCGCGTCATTCAGACACTTCTTGACCTCAGCCAAGCTGGGTGCTGTGACCCCTTCCCTGGGGAGCCTGTTCCAGTGCCTGACCACCCGCTCAGTCAGAGCCTCTTCCTGATATCTCACCTCTGAACTGTGACCCAGGACCTATCTTTAGCCCCTGACCAGTTACTGCACAGTTACAGCAAATCAGTCAAGAGCATCACCCACAGATCCAAGCTGAAGGAACTGCACAGTCCAGTTTTACAGCGTCTTCTGCAAAAATGTAGATGCTGTGCAGGTATTTCACTTGGGGTCAGGAATGTTGTAACTAGATGTAGTATTCTGAAAGTTAAAATACAGTATCATCATTTTTTTCACATTCTTGGGCAGACCTCATCTTTCCTGACTTCAGGTCTTTACTCCTCCCACACACCCCAAAAAGACAAAAAAAAAAGGAAAAAAAGGATTGAAGTGAAAGAATCAAACCAGAATCAAACCAGTTTGATTTGAACTCTCATCTGCATCCAGAATTTCACCAACATATGAAACAACTCAGCAGAAAAAGCTGCTGCCCTTGGCAGAGATGAGTGTGACAAAGGTAGGTAGGGCACAAAGAAACAAATGAGAAACTTGGAGCCAAAGCCTGTGATCCGAAGGAGCACCACAAGGCCACAGGGAATCCAAGACCTTTTAAAATCTCTGCCCTGCTCGCTCGCTGTAGGACGCCTACCTCGGGTATAAACATCTTTCCACCTTTAGACGCCAACAGCCTCCTGTTCTGTGAAACACTTCATTAAAACTACTCCACAAGACAGAAATTGTACTAAAACTCCTTCCTCCTATTCCGCATTGCTCCCTGGGATTAATAAAGGCTGCAGAAGAAGAGCTACAGGTTTGGTTCACATTAGTTTCTGACTCTGTGCAGGCATCGCAATGCCAATTTCTGTGCTGAGGAGCAGCACTACAGGGTTACTTCTTGTCAAATGAAACAGCTACAAAACTTGCCGTAACAAGCTACAGAGAGTTGGTGCCTGTATCAGAATGATGTTTACACACACCATGAACGTTACCAGGTTACGCCGGTTAAAGATAACTCACCATTTCTCCCCTTGGGGACAATAACGCACAACGAGTCCCTGTTCATGGCAAAGTACAGTACTCCTTTGCAAGCTGTCACACAGCAACAAAAGCCCCTGAGGCCTACATGTGGGAAATGAAGTCTTCCTGAAAATAACCTACGTTTTTAACTGCATCCAGGACAACCTCTGGAAAACATGTGGAATTAAAAGGTCACGCCGGCGCTCCCTATTTAGCTAAGCAGCGGCTTGTTACCCAGGTGTCTGCATGCCCACACTTAGTGTGCAACTCAACTGATTAAATAGTATTTGTTCTGTCCTGTCCCTGCACTTCCTGAAGTTGTCTGGGAAAAAAAGAGGACAGTTAAAAATAAGCCAAACATTGTATATCCTGCACATAGGGAGCTACAACAAGAAGTTGAATAGCTGGAGTCAACGATCACAAAGAACTAGAAAGAGCCACTTTAAAACCCGCAAAGGAAACCCGGAGATGCAGTTGTTTCAGTGCCTTGCAGGACGGTTACAGTAATAAGCCATTTCCAAATGTGCTCTGTGGGCTCAGGGGGATGGACAGAGACGCCATGGAAGTTCCAAAAGAACTGAGATTTAAAGAAAACTGATTCGGAACATAAAGCAGAGCGCTCGTGATATGAACCTGCATCTTAGTCTGAGTTGTCTCAGACAGATTTACAGCATTGGAATGGATACTAACAAATCCCCTGAAAAAAGAGTCTTAGAAATTCCTCCTCAGCAGCTGAACACAGAGAAAATTCTTCAAGGTAAACAGAAGAACTGGACCACTTGGAGGGGTCTCTAAATCCAGTGTCCTCCACACCCCTCAAGTGATGGCTCCTCTTCCCAAGTTCTGCACCAAGAGAAATGAAAATGGAGGTAAAGGATGCATTCAGCTGACCAGGCAAGCAGCAAGACCGCTCTTTTTCTTAAAGTGGACTTAAAATACAAATAAAATCTAAAATTATCTGAATGGTTTCTTAGTTTTGTCTATGAAAATCTTGTTTAGGCCTTGCATGGGACGATCACTTTCTGGCTTTGCAGCCACAAATTAGAGGACGGAAGAAGCTCTTGCTGTGGGCAATGCATGTGGGCACGTTTCCATCACAGGGTGCGAGCATTTTTTGGAAACAGGTTTGCTTGCTGCAGTCTGGATCTGCAGCTTTGGGAGGTAACAACCTGCTTTAGGAGGTTACAGGTCTCTACAGATGAACCGGGTAGGAGGAGAGGGGGTCAAAACTGGATTGAGACACAACCCTGAAAAACTCTTTTTTTGATGGAAACAATCCATTTTCTTTATTAAGAAATAGCTTTCTTACTTCCCTTCTCATATGTATAGATATATAAAATATATATATAAAAATAAAAATCCAGACAGGAAAGAAAGACTAAGCGCAACACCTTGTTCCCTGCTTCTCAAGAGAAGCAGCTGTTCATGAGGAAGATTAAACACTGCCATGCCAAGCTACAGTAGTACACTTAAGAACTTTAATAGTTGAATAAATAAACATAAGTATTTCAACAATGTATGTCGATATAAGCCACAATGGTTGGAATCTCTTTGTCTCTAACATTTTAAATGTGTGTTGAGGTTTTTGCAAGTTAACTGTTCTCAACAGAGACTGACTGATAAAGCTGCAGAGTAGTACACAGTACTGGGTGCTTTCTGAGGGGGAGGCAAGGGGGTGTCTACAGAGGGACAACTTAAGGCTGTTCTCTTCACATCAATGGGAAACTGACCCCAAGAACTTTTTGGGTACTGTGACTTTCAACATCTTTTCTGAGCCATCACTCTCAGGATTTTTAAGCAGCATATCAGGAGACGCGTAGCCTGCAGATTTTCATCACAGCTTTATTGTTCTTCTCACTTGAATTAATGGGGGGTAGGGGGGTGGGGAGGCAGCATCTGAAACCCCTACATCCAAAGTATTGTCAATGTTTCAATGTGCAGAGAAAATACGTTTCTGGCCCGAAGTTGTAAAAAACAAAACGTCCCTCAGGACAGACGCTTTTAGTCAAGTTATAAATCTTTCAATACAACAGCTCGTTATGGGAAAATAGAGATATCCTTTCATTAAAATAACATCGTAATGCACAAAATATTGAAATAGTGGAGTAAGATCTGGCTACATCATTCTCAATAAGCAGAACAACGGGCACTGAAAGTTACACGTATGACGTTCAGTTCCATTTCTGTCATTCATACCAGGCAGCAGAGCTTTCAGCCACTGGCTGTGGTGCAGAAGAAAACTTTTTCTTTGTTTTTATGGCACAGAAGTAATTGAAAAATTTGTGCGAGTTACATACTATCCTAAAAAGAAAGAAAAACCTGTGCAATTGTGCATGTTTTAAGACTAGAGCTTCTGGCATAAACCACAGAGGCTAAGTCAGTGTAAACCCATAGTAAAATATTCTTAATTCATCTACCAGTATAGTGTCAAAAGCCATCAACTGATTTGTAACACGTAGAAAGCATTGAATAAAGAAAGGTACAAAGGGCTGCGGAGAATCACGATCAATCTGAGCAATTACACTGAAGTTATAAGCCTGAGAAAGCAGACGAGGGTCAATCTGAAATGAAACGATTGGGCTCCACACTATTCTGGTGGCAAATTCATTCCATGCACTAATGCCACTTGGTGAACTCTGTGTGTACACAGCAACAAGACAACAAACACATTTTCGTCTATCTTTTATATGAAGAATTTAATTGTCTATACATGTAGCTAATTTTAAAGGCTGTATTACAGTTGTTAAAGCTGCAGTTTTTATATATTTATATAATTTACATTCATATTGATGAAATACTGAAGTGCAATTGAATAAGGAGCTTCACTTGTTCTTTGCACTGCGTGACGGGTCAGAAGGAGGGAGATGGGATAGGATTACAAATGCTACAACACTGCCAGCATGAAATTTAGAAGTAAATGATGTACATAAACCAGAACATAACTAAATGGTAAAGTAATTAGTAGAACAACTATATTGTGCTTTAGGCACTGGGAGGAGAGGGGAGAGGATTTCTGCACTGACAGCACCAGGCATTTCATCAAGAGCTCGTAACTAATGCTGGAAAGACAAACATGGCTTAGCTACAGCACATCTACTACATAAACTTGACTGTAAGCTCCATTTAATATTAATTTGTATAAATTCCACAGTCTAGTTTAAAAAATGTAAACATTGGAAATTAATTGCAAGGGAGATATTTCTATACATTCTTTCTTGTCAGGAGAATTACTTGTTGGAAATGTGTTGTTCCATAGTCATGAGAAAATAAAAACCAGAAATCAAACTTCACGTAACCAAGATGAAATTAGAGAAGTTAATTCCCAAATCCCACCCGAACGTGGCATTCCAATGATTTCGGATATGAAAACATCGAAAACGAAACTTCTGAGACCAAGGCAAACCAGGGTGTTTTCTAACTGTTTGTAGCTACAAGTCATGTGCAAAATAAAAGGAACATAACTGGGATAACAACGTTACACGAGGTTAATATCTCTTGCACTGGGAGGAAGTTCATTTCTCCTCTCCACAATGAATTACATACTCAACAAGGAACACCATACACACAGTACAGTAACTACAACAAAATTGCCTTATCTGTAATTGGGCACATTTAAAGTTCCTTAAACTGATTTAACTCCTTCTGTTCTTTTGTAATTAAAAAAGAAATTAAAAGGAAAAAAAAATAAAAAGACATATCGACGACAACGCTGGACAAGTGAACAATAAAAAAGAAAGATACATAAAGTCTCAAATTTATGGACATTTGGAACAATTTTAATAGCACATGCAGCATTCCTTGATAGTGGGTCTTTTTGCACAAACAAAATTCCAATGGAGAAATTTAATTTAGGCTTTTCCTTTAAAAGGCTAAAATACATACTTAAAAATAATTTTAAAACTACTGAAAGCACCTGTGCAAAGGTGGAAAAATTAGTTTGGTAACTATGAAAGCCACAAAAGGACCCACTATCCTCTGATTTTTTTGTGTTTTTTTGTTTCATTTTAATTTTGCGTCTATATCTGTAGGTAATTAACTCAAACATTGCGATTACATGCAACTAATGTAAAATGAGGTAAACTGCTCTGCAGTGTGTTCTTCTACTCAGAAGGCAGTAGATGATCATGCTGGAAGCCACATGATCAAGGCTGCATCTCCCATCATCCCTCTGGGCAGTGATATGGGATAGTGGGTCTCTTTGAGGACTTTCAAGCCTGAGTGGGGGATGGACAACATATGATTCCTAGAAAAAGGAGGAAAACAACACATAAGCAAAACAAAACAATGAGCAAATTCAAGCTAGGAAAATGAGTCAGGCATGTAAACAGCATGGTGCAAAAATGATAAAGGGAAACATGCTACAAAGGGGATGGGAACTAAAAATAAAACAAACATAAAATAAGGTTTGCGTTACAGAAGGTCTTCAAAGAGACTTTGACAAGTGCAGCAGTGGTGAAGCTTTGAGTTCTGCAAACCACAGCAGAATCACAGCAATGCTGCATGTTTCATCTTAAAGTGCTACACAAATAATCACAGCACAGCAGCACAGAGGGTCACTTACATTGCTGGCTTGGGTCCATGTCTGTTGTCAGCTTCACATAGTTGGACGGAAAGAGACCCACTTGTCCATTCACCTCCCCTTTCCACCAGTCTGGGTCTTCCTTGTTAAGGACGTTTATAATCTGGCCTTTATTGAACGCTAGCTCATCGTCATTCTGTGCAGTGTAGTCATACATGCCAATTACTTGGCACACTGTAAGACAAAGGAAGAGGTCTATTGCACTGGTAACGTTTCAGCAAAACAAGCTACACACAAACCAACCAGGCATGCTACAGATGTCACAGGACAGTTCCAAGAGGCTACACTGGTCTGATCTGGTCCTGCCACTCTCTCCTGTGCTGCTGTACCAGTGCTTAGCTGAGCCCTCAACGACTTGGCTCAGGATGATTACAAAGCCCACAATGAGTTTCCTAGCAGCACTGCTCTCCCAGTCAGCTTCCTGAGGGCTCAGGTTCACACCAGGGAAGGCAGAGCACAGCAGCGCAACCTGCCCGGGTCTGCACCCAAGGTATTTTTGTTTGGAAGCGCTCAACAGGAGGAGCAGATTGGAAACATTTGAAATTTTAGCAAAAAGTCAGACACTTCAAGGATGTTAGCTTTCTATTGACACTTCTCTTCCCCTTTATATATATTGTTGGCATTTGTTTTGCTTACAACAGCACCAAATTTGTTGTACATTTATAAAAATAGCATTTTGCTGTTTCAGACCCAACCCGTTCTGGGAGGTTCCCCTTCCAACAGAACTGGCCAATGGACAGAAAAGTTTGGGAAACTAAGTTCTGATACCTAAAGCCTGAAAAAGGCACTTCCCAGTTAGCACTGGACTGGCCCCTCACAGCTCTATTATTCAGGAGAAAGCCAATGGTGATATCCCTGTACCACCAACATAATGTTAAGAACACAAAGACCTTGGGAAGGATGAGAAAAAGAAAAAGCATCCTAAGCCATTTCACTGCCCTTCTGGCACCACAGGGCTGCTTCCAGCTGGCTATTTTCTATTTCCTTACTGTGAAACTCATACAATCTGGCTGGTACTCAGAATACAGCTATTTCTGTTCAATTATAATAGAGTGGTTTTCTTAATTCTCTAAAGCAGCAGGACTATTTGTTTAATTATATCATTTCCTCTATTTCTCTGATGTTTTCTCTATGCTGAGGCACAGGGCTTCTGGGATTTTGCCTTGAGACACAAGACTTCTACCTAATTAGCCTTGCTGTCAGGCTCTCTCCAATATATTAATCCTAAAACTGCCTTCTTGTTCTCAACCAGCAACTTATTTGAATTTGTCAAATAGCTCCTCCTTTTTTTTTTTTATTTCTAGTTCAGAAATTATTCACCTCCTTTTAGTTAATGCAAAGATCATAATCAAATCAAGTCCACATTGAACAAGACTCTGCATATGTCTCAGTATCTAGCTTTCTTTCTTGGAAAAGGAAAAAAAAAAGATTCTTTTTTATTTTAAAAAGAGACACTCACTGTCATTTTTCACATCTAACACGTCAGCTCCTTGGAGTGTACATTTCCCTGGCACACTGGAGGTAAACCTGTATATTCTAAAGGAATGTGGATTATAGTGTACTCCTGTTTCAGGCAGTTTTGTGCTAAGGCAAGTTGGAATGAAAACATAACTGCTCTTCATATTTCACTTTAAAGACCTGTGAATCCATTTTACAGCATTCTTTTTACAGATTTACATGTTATTACTAACATTAAGAATGATAAATTTTAAGCTAGACCATACCTGAATACTATAGGTACATTAACAGATTTGTAACCCCTTCTAGGGTAAATTTTTCCTCAAGAATTTCTCATTCGGGCAATTCTCTTTAAAGAATTTGATGAAATTTGGTGCTGCTCAATAGTATCATCAGAGTATTTAAATAATCCAATGGGATCCCAAGAATCATCTTAAACTTGGGGAAGAGAATTTTTGGAAAGATAGGACTCCTCAATTGAACCTGAAACACTGTCCTCATCTTGATCTTATTTACACTTGGTCACGATGCTTATATGGGAAGCTCTTACAGTAGTCCCAGCAAGAAAGTTCTACACTTATTTTAAACTCCAAAAGCCATTGCTAACAACAGAAGCTACAGTCTACCTTCTCTGAGCTCCAGTGCTTTTCAGCCATTGTTTCCTTTTTAGAGAGGCTGCCTACCAATTAATTCTAGTCTTACTGCAACAGCAGAGGGAAAGCAGGTTCTCATACAACACCCACAATCAGCACAATCTGTGATGTTGTCTGTCTTTAAGCAAGCAGCATGGTGGAAACACATTTCCCATATTCCCATATTGGGAACTTCCTTATGCCTGACCAGCTCCAAGCAGCAGTAACAGTTCTCTTCATTTCTCAGCACCAAGAAGGGTATGTTCATGACACAAGTTTGGAAGGGAACACATACAAAGCAGTCAGGAATTAAGAAAGCCTTGAAGTATAAAGCCAAAGTGTCCATGCAACAGAATTAAAAATAATAATTAAAAAAGCTGTAAAATCATGCAGTTTGCATTGCAACATGGCAAGTGGAGAGCACTTACATCAAAACCACAAAAGAAACAGAGGTTTGGATGCTACGAGTTTCTGATGGACCCCCTACCTTCAAACCCACACAGTAATGGCACACTCTCAGGCCCTTCATAATGAACCTTGGGAACTACTCAAGCCTTGCAGATGGTTTTCTTTAGGCTTCCCCACTAACAAACATACTTCTGCTACGAAGATTTTTCTCAAGCATTAACTTCTTAAACTCGTAATTACATTAATCACACACTTAGTGAGGTCATCTATCATAATTAGAAAGACATCCTCCAAAATGAAAGGTCTATAACAAAGCTGAATCTGATAAAAATTAATGTCATTGAGATTTTTATGTTCTGGAGGCAATGCAAAAAGTGCAAAAAAGTTTATTCTGTACAAGTTTTATTAGCATCTATGAAAAGTCCCTGACTGTCAAACATGAAATAATTTTTTTAAAAAATTAAAATAAAACCCCATCAAAACCCCTTGTAAAAGCATCTGTCTCAATGCTGAGCTACCATTTTAACTGCAGGCCCCAAACTCCTGAGTCTTTACAGAAGTCTGATCTTCTGCATCTTTATGACTACCAAAGGAGCCAATTAGCACCATTTATAACATCTGCCTTCCCTGACACAGCACTTCTATTTATACCAATGGCAAGTGAAACTCGGTGTTTTATTCTAGTTCAACAACTGCAGGATAATCCTTCACACAGATTTAAAGGAGAAAATAATGCTCACTACCATTTCATTTAGAAACATTTGCTTCACTTTAATGTTAGAGTCAAACAAGGGCCTGGGGAAGCAGCAAGCTTTTCTGCCCTGCCACTCCCAACTAAATCCAAACAGATGATACAAACAGCATCAAGTCTTTTAGGTGGCTTATAGAAGAAAACACATTTATTTAGCATTTTTTTGATCGACAGGAATCCTCTTAGTACTACACCAACTCACAAGCCCAAAACGGTTCTGGACTGAAAGAGTCACGAGTAATAAACTTTTGTTCCCAATCTTCTGCCTGGCTTTATACCCTGCAGTAGACTGACAGGTGAAGCTGTAACAAGTAGCTTTAAAAATATAATGGCCTACTGCTCTTGTATCCTTTTATAAGCCTTAAAATAAGTAGCTAGACAGGAAAAAAGGTACATCTTCATTTGAGTGGTTTTCTCAAGCTTCAGCTTAGGAAAGATAAAAGGTTCTGAATGACAAGTGCCTCAGCTGCTAAGCCCACAGGCTATCCTGAACCTCTGAAAAACTTCAGTACAACTAGTGCAAACAAATAGGCTTGATAATTTGATTGTTCTATTCTTTAAGATGCAACATCCCAGAGGGCTTTTTAGCACTTGACAGTTCATACATAGGTGAGGGACCACCACCATATACAGCCCAATCGTGTGTTTTTCTCAGTTAGAAGAGTAAAAAAAAATTAAAATTATGAGAAGTGACCAGTATAACATACCAAATAACCTACTGAATGTCCATTTATTTTTAGAAGTCCTATTGTAAATGACCCACATTACAAAAGCACCTTTGTTAACGCTTACCTGAAGGTAATGCTGTTGATTTAGGTAGCTCGGTTGGTGTAGTTTTACTGGTACCAGGGCTCAAAAGTTTTACATAATTAGCAGGGAACCATCCTATCTGCCGTTTTTTCCCTCGTGCCTAGTGAAAAAACAATTCTTTTAAGAGGATTAAGCACATCAATAGATCCATAAACAAGGTAATTCAGTCAATATTTTAATGACTTGCAGTCACACTATTTTAGAATTTTAAAAATGCGTTTTATAAGGAAAAAGCTATTTTTGAGGTGATAGTTTAATATTATGAGCCTTCTATTATATGAAATAAGCTTTCATAATATATGAACAATAGTCTATAATATCTAACAGTGCTATTTACTATTAGTATTTTTTCACTTAAAAATGTTCCTAAATTGTGTGCTTTATAATTCATACTACAACCCTGATTCTTCAGAAAGATTTCTCCTGATTCTGCTTATACTGTAACTCTACAGTATTAGGCTAGCTAATGCATTAATGAGTGGCAGCGTTTACATGTGCTTCACTGCAAAGAATTGCATTTAAATAGATACCTAGATTGTGAGAGTTTTAAGTAGAGATTAAGAATCCAAAGTACCTCTTTTCTTTTACAGAAACAGTATCTAAAATTTTTAATAGGCACTCCTGCCCAAAACAACAGAGTATAAAAATATCACATGAACCAAGTGCTAGAACAGAAAACATTACAGAAAGAGAAAAACAGGTAAAGTTTGGATTCAAATACAAAATCCCAAAGCCAGTTTCTAATCAAACAAAAATTAAGCTTTGGCAACTATAATGCATGTGGATGAACACTGTCCAAATAATCCTAATTAACTGATGTTAATGTTTGGAAAAGTACAGCAGATGCTCTCAAGCCTGTCTCATCAGACAACATAGCACAGAAGCGTGGTGCACAGGTCTCTGTGTGTGTGTGTGTGTGTGTGGTCCGTGTGTGTGCTGAGAGTGCAGCAGGTTACCACACACCTGGCCCGCAGCAGCGCTCTACAGGCTGTAACGTGACCGCAGTGAGTCACTGCCAGAGACAGGACACTGGGACTGATGAACCCTGGGGTCCAACCCAGGGACACAAGGCTTGTGTCACCAAAGCAGGACAGGAATTTGACAGAAACTGCATCCTGCTATTTTTGCCAACTGCACTGTTTATTGCAAATAAAACCAGAAGAAACATCCTTACTGTAAGAATGGTTATTCTCAAGCTCTGACTCACATCTCAGGTTCTAAATCTATTAAATCTATATTGAGAATTACTTTAGCTATTTATTCCCTTTTTGTATTACAATAAGGTTGGAATTCGGAGCTTGCAAATTTTTTGCCTTTAAAAACAAAATAAATGTTAATTTCAGTGAAAAAAAATGTCACCTAACACATATACTATTCTTTCACTACTTCCTCTCCTTCCTGAAAAAGGCACTTGAACTGAAGTGCATCTAGAAGTTCATTTTAAGATATTCTGTTAGACTGCATTAAATCCAGTAGTGTTATGCTTAATCCACAAGACAAATATCATCAAAATTTACTTGAGGATAAAACTGTAGAGTAAATACACTTCTAAAAAATCTGCCACTGTATTTAAGTACATAAAGAAAAGTTATTATCAGTGCCCTTCTCCAAATCTTGTCACCATTTCACTACTGGGGGGTGGAGGTGGTGCTTTTATTATTAATCAGTCCCTCAATCCATTTCATCATACTGCTGCATTAGCTTCTGTGCTCACAGGAGTTAAGAGCTAGTATGACAGTGTAGGAATAGGAGAATGAATAGAATAGGTAGGGGACTGCTAATGAAATGAAAATAACTTGTAAAACCGTATGTGAGACAGTCAGGTATCCAAAGCTACATACAAGCATTTACACAAACAAAAAATAATTTACAAAAGCCCTCACATTAGTTGCTGAGTGGCAATTGTGACAGTTCTTGCCCAGAGAAACTTACTGTACAATTAACACGAGACTCTTTAAAGGTAAAAGTTAACAACAATCTAAAGGTTAGTGAGTATAAAGCCCAAAGCAATCCTGGTAGATGAATCCTCTATAAAAACCTAAAAAAAATATCACTAGAAAAGGCAAAAAGAGCAGGTAGTAATGTGGAAAAAATATTTGAGTCAATTTGAGCATCTGCACAGCAAAAATAAATCAATCTTTCATGTAATAATCCCTGTTAAAAAACCAAAACCAACCAAAACCTCATTCGCTGGTAGAGAGCATGATTGGAAGGAGGAGGAAAAAAGCCTTCTACTCTTAAAAAGAAAATAAATAAGTATTTTATTATCTTCTTATACAACTCCCCTATCTGATGATTGCAACAGACACTATTCACTTTTCTCCATTAAATTGAGCTGTTGCTGAGATGGGGGCTGTAAGATACTGTCCCCTTCATTAAGTTACCTGAAAAAGTGGTGGCCATCTTACAAAACCCACTGCTGTAAAATGCTTCTCAATCTTCCACCGCAAGGGAGAGACAAACTTTTGGCTGAAGGGATTCAGAAAGCTTCAGAGGAAGACATTCAGGACTGTGCAACCCCACTATTTCTTCCACTTCCCCAGTGCACTCAGGTATCAGCTGAGCCAAATGCATGTCACACGCAGGGTCACTTTTGGAACGGGACATACAAGCAGACCCTGTCACGGCAGCCCCACGCACTCCTGTTGCACGGCTGCCTTTCCCCACCACCTGACACGACAACTGCTTTTTTGCTAGCATGAGGGTAACTCCTGGACACAAGACTGAGAGGATTCAAAAGCAGCCAAAGCAGCGCACCCTAAGACCTACTCCTTTCCTACTTCTGAAGGGCCACCAGGGAAACGCAGAAGGGAGCGTGCTGCAGGCTGGGCCTGATTCGTGAGGTGGGCATCCTTGACTTCAGTGAGGCACAATGGCTTCCTCCTGCTGTCCTCCAATTTTATTTCAGGTCCAGGAATTTGAATGTGTGTATGTTTTTGTACAGGCATTTTATTTGTGAATGCTTAATTGCAGAACACTTTCAAAATTATTTATCACTGATGCATTTTATCCTTTTGAACCGTTAAAAAAATTACAATTTTTTCACATGGTATTTCAAAAAAACAGTAACTAACTTGGAGCTCTCCTTCCCACCAGCCACCTGGATTCTTCTTTCTGATAAGAATCAACTGACCAGGAGCAAGAGTAAGCTGTTCTGGACCCGTTGCTGTGTAAGAGGCAATAACTTGGGCAATTTCTGTTGAAGTGGGGGAAAAAAAAAGAAGTTAATTTGGAAAAACCTGAGAACATTCTATACAACATTCCATCTGCTATTACCACTGGCACAGTATGTCCATTTTGTATTCCTTTCCATAAAATTGTTATGTGTTTATGTGGTTCCACAAAAACATATGGCAATTATAAAACACATCTGAAGAAGTTCATAGCATGGCAGGAATAAAACAGAGGTGCAGCAGCTCTATGGGGAGGATATTAAAAATATTTTAAGTAGGAAAGGTTAATAACCATCATTGGAGCTCTACAGCTCTTAACATCAAGTGTCATAACACTGTTTTCCAATAAGTGCATTGGTGTAGCATCAGTTTGGCCTAAAAAGAGGATACACCTGTTGATACAATGAAGAAGTTGCAGTAACAGAGGTGCAAACTAATGAAGGCCTGCAGAAAATTTTTCACCACCAGGCGAGACAAAACAAGAATGTTTTCAAAATGTAACAAATAGGAGTTTGAAATCTTTATTCCAGGAACAGTAATACACAACTGGTGCCTTCCTTAATCACCAACCAGCATGAATCTGACACAGAGTAACGACAGCTCACAATTCTCTCTCCCTTAAATTAGCCAAAGTATCCCAATGTAGTTTACTCCATTTTACAGTGGCTGTGGGCAGATGATAACTCAGATAACTCTGATGATAACTTATTCACCACAACATCTGGCAGGGTTAACCCATTTTCTGAATCAATTCAAACTGGCAGAGCTTATAAGCAGCTGTAGGTATTTTGATGCCCTACTGAGAGTTTTTTAAGTCATTGAACCATGTTTAGGGTGATGGAGACTATATTCAATACTATGAAAACCGGGAACCTCCTGTAAGCAAAAGAGATGGTAGATGTGGAAACTCTTCAGCTTTTGGTAAACTAAACCTTTTGGGCTGCTAAATTTACATAGTCCCTTTTTAGTCATGAGTTAAAGGGAATGTGTTGGGAATATTTTTAGGCTTCATTTAGTCGTAAAAGGTCTCAGACATCCAAAGCAGCACAAAAGTAGCGTTGTTGTGCTGAAAACTCCACTTTAGGATCCCAGTACACAGTCATTCATCACTTAAGCATTCTCCCTAACAGAATGACCTAGGGGTTGGGGGTTTTTGGGGGTGGGGAATGTGTTACTTTATGAAAAACCTTTCCTGGAATAGGAAATTCTGATCCTGTGTTTAAGACAAAGGAGGCTTTTATTTGGCAATGCATCAAATAAAGTTGGGGACCAAGCAGCTGATGTGGGCACTGAGTTTGACTGGTTATGGCTGCAGTCTAAGACTATCCTAGAACAAGCCCACAGCAGAGCTAGGAATACAAGATAACACAAATGTGTCTCAATTGCTTCAGTGCAAAGACAGCCAGCTTAAATTAAAACCTCAGCAACTGATCACAGAACAATACACTGCTTGAGATTTTAGCTTCTATTTGACAATCTTCATTTTAAAAAGTCTGTACCTATTATTTTCACTAACTATTTGTATGTACTTTCAATCTAGTCTGTCCTAAAAGTCTGGCACTGGAAAACTAAGCAGAAAAAGGTCACTCCTGCCATCAGTTTGTCCCTTTATAAAACAGCAGAAAGCAACGTGACAGTGAAAGTGAGGTAGGCTAGCAGTCAACACAGCAACAACAGCAAAAGCGACTGAGGCTGGAGGGAAGCAAGAGCAGAGAAGGCAGCTGTCTCTGGCTTTCTCCTGGGCAGCCGTACTAAGAGAGTGCTGGACACTGCCCTACTTGGCCCTGTCTGTCAACAGCGCCAAACTTCCTGTGGCCAAGAGAAACAGCAAAGGCGCTCAGCAACAACACATCACCCACAGGCTGGGAGAGGAGGGGGGAGTCTGATGGTAAGGCAGAGAGGGAGCAATCACTGAACAGGCAGTCGTAGGCAGAGGAAACCACTAATTCAGCTCCCTTGAAACAGAGGGAGGTTTTGTTGCAGGGAAGGAACAACAAAGTGATTTGAAGACGGCCAGGAAAACGATCAGATGGTTTCCTTAGTATTTGGAAGAAAAGGATGATTAGGAAAATTAAAAATGGCCAGAGAAGAATTCAAGATGTACATGAACAATGTAAGGTGAATGAAGCAGCAGAGAGTTGACAAGCTATCTCAGGTCGCTGCAAACAGTGACACGTGCAGCGTTAACTACAGCAGAACCTCCCTCTTGATGCCTCACGGAGGGGAGAGGCAGGCACACAGAGATGATGAAAAAGACAGTAGCTGATAGTTAGAAAGATGCATTAAACCTGGATCTGGAACTTAGCATACAGTATGAAAGTAGATGACAGAATAAAAAAATTCTAAGTGAAATATAGTAGGTGATGACAGGAGAGCGGAAAGGTTTACATAGAGAAAATGCAGCAGCACCACAGTCAGTCCTGTATGAAGGCAAAGCAAGCAAGCTGTTTGGCAAGAAACATGACTATACTGCTAGAAAGTCTGTCAGCTCCCTGCATTTGCAGGTTTTTCCACAGAATCACATCAATTCCTCCACCCTAGAGCCATTTGGGAGGCAAAATAAACACAAGCAAACAAATTAACTGTGGGAGTTTGACAAAATCAATTTATTTTTTTTTAATCAAGCAAAAACCTCTCATTACCATGACAATTGTAATATTCAGTATATCATACTGAAAAAGTGAAAACCTTATACCTTGCATCTTTCTCAGAACAATAAAATTCCCATTTTTAATCTACAAAAAGGTGATTTACAAGGTATCAGATACCCTTTTTCACCAACCAGCAGCAGCATAAAGAACTTTTACTGTGGACTGTGTGTTAAATGAGTTATAACACAAATTACAAGTTTAACATTCAGATCCCGCATGTCAGAGAAGCAGAAAGTTAGAGAAAACAACACAGCAAAAAGTTTAAAAAACAACCCCAGAAAAACAGCTTTCCTTCCAGGAAGGACTTTTTTCATTTTAAAAACCGAGTTACTGAGAAAAGATCCAATTCAATTAGTGGCCCCTACTAAAACAGGTACATTTAGAAGATGAAAGAGATGCCTTCTCACAGATACAATCGTCTTCGTATTGCTGCTTAAATTCACAGAGAGAAGTTTCTTTTCCCTTGTCCTTCAATACACACCGTTGCCAACTCCCACCCACTCATCCTACTGCTTCTAGAACAAACAGGAATATTTCACCTCATTCATTAGCATTTCACTTATATTGGCTGAGTCTATTTAGTTTGGTTCATCTTAATGCAGAGTCATCTCTTTGGTACGTAAGAAAATAAATATACTGAGGGGATAAAAGAGGTGTCTTTTGGAAAATTTACAAATCCCTGTCAGTGGCAGAGAATGCATTTTTCTAATGATTTTTGGAAACACTGCTTGGAAGGACAGCACCCCACCACCCTAAGAGTCAGGGGACCTCTTTCTAGCCAAAAGTAACCCATGACATCAACTTCTACAATATGACCAGGCTTGACAGACAATAAGCTATATAGCACGGATACAAGTGTGCTCTGCAAAACGAGAAGCAGGCACAAGAGCTCACAGAGTCCATGTATACCATATTGTGTAGCATTCTGGGCAAAATGTTGTAAAACCACAGGGTAAGAATGTGTAAATCCATTTTCAGAGGCACTGGCAAGCTTGGGCCTTTTGTAAGCTTACAAATGTTCAGCAATCTATAGTGAAATTTACATTCATTTTTGACCAAGCTGATCTTTATTCTCTAGCTACATGCTAGAGACTGATACATGCTAGATGGGATGATTGACAAATTAGGCATTATTTTATTATAGACAACAGTTTTCACCAGTTGAAGTTACTACAAAGTGACCAAGAGCAATCAATTTATTTTCATGGAAAAGATTTCGTTGCCATTGAACTCAAGTACTTAAGAACAGATATAAGGTGCTGTCGCAATATAAGACTCACCAGGTTTCTTCCCTAAGCTTCCTGTTTTTCCAGATGCTCCAGAAGCCTTGAAATAGAAAGTAAGATGTAAGGTTAGCAGTCATATTTATTTCTCCAGTATATAAAAATGATTATGCTTCACCTTAACATATTAAACAAGGATGTAAATAAAAAATACCCACAGGAAGATTCTATTCTTACAGAAACACGTTAATACTTTAGATGGCAATTAATATGTAGGAATAAAGCAGTTTATGGAAGTGAATGACTATCTATATAATATGTAGACTTCTTTCCTGTTCTTTTCTTCCTTTCACAGACTGCAAATACCAATGTCATTCCAAACGACCCAGCACTTCAAACGTAAATCTGCATATCTATAGAATGTGAATTCTGTCGAGTTGGAACAGCAACTCTAGTTTTCAACTCTACAAACAGTTGGATTGGAAATATGTCTAAAAAAAATAATCACTAGACATAATTATTTCAGTATTATCCATATTATGTTTCTAAAATTTCTCATGCAGCACATTAGCATAGTCAGTGTAGTCACTGCATCTTTAAGATGAGCCATTTGAACTTTGTAGGTGGTGTGTGTTGCAGTAGTAAAAGCCCCACCACCAGTTTGGTGCCAGAGTAAGAGCCTGGGGCACTGAAGAGGCAAGGTGCTGTATCTGTAGCTATTTCCTCTCAGCCCAGCTGGGGCTTCAAAATTCAAAATATCACTTAGTCAACATCCACACTGCCAATGTATGTACAGATAAAACAGGCTGTGACACTATCTTTCCAGTTAATTGGTAAACATATAGAGATTATTTAAAAGAAGCTTCAAAATCACCTTGATCAGACTGAGTTTGAGTTCTGTTTGAGGATTCTATGATCCTTGGTAAAAAAGCAGGAGTACATAGCAAAAGTCGTAAAGTATTTCAGTAAATAATAAATAAAAAATGCATTTAAGATGGCCCCAACTTCTGGGCTATTCAGTAGGTGGAGAAGCATTTTCTATTATTTCTGTCGAGAGAATCATAGTGGAGAGGACACACTCCATTCTGTTTCCCTTTTGCACACTTGAGACAGTAACTGCATGTAAAGATATTTTGTGACAAGTGATAGTCTCTTGAAACAGTAGAGCAAAACTTGATTTGCTGATTTAATAAGACACAGCAATAGACTTGTCAATTGTGTTGTACACTTAAGGTCCTTAGAATCCTGATTACATATACCCAGAGTGTTGTTTTCAGAATATTTATGCAAAGTTTTGTAACTAGTGGCATCTAAAGTTTTGTGTCTAAAGTCCACTGTATGAGTTCAATACCTTATTGCAAAAGCAATTATCGGCAGTTTAAAGAAAGGCAGGGTAGAATAAAAACCTGTTGCAGCTCTGTATCCACCTACTACAATCTAATGAAAATGGACCATGAACCAGTGTCACTGTGTGTTTGAAGAACAAAGGCTTTTACTGTTAAAAAGTTGAACCTTTAAAGGACAGAAGTTTAAATTTAGCACCTTGAGGTGAATGGGTAGCCTAGGAGTAGGTACCTAAGAACAGATTAAAAATTTCTCTTCTGATGTATAAACCATTGGTATTTCGTGGCTTACAACCATTTCTACAAAACCTATGCTTCCTCTTAACAGATCAGCATTGGCTTCTTTTTCAGGCCTAAGTCAATAGTACAGAACACATTCAATTAATTTACTCTTCTACTAACAGTTTCCACAATCAGCCAGCTGTCCAAGCACAGCGGCACATCTGAGAGTTAACAGGCAGCCACTATTGCGAAATCCTTTGTAGAAACTGGCTCTGTGAACAAGCTGAATAGCAAAACACTGTACGTGTAATGGCAATTATCCACTTGGAACAAGAAAAATGTCCTGCGGGGCGTATGAATCACTTTATGAAAACAAGCATCCCGGATATCAAGATCTCCATGAGCTCTGTGCTTTTTCTTCCCTCTCTCATCAAGATTTTATCTGAAGATGGGATTCTTACCAGCAAAAAAGGGCAGTTGGAGCACTTTTTGATGAACTGCACTGAGCTGTTTCAGCCCCAGACAAGTTGAGATTAGAGAAACATCCAATTGACCTCTAATAAAAATAGTTTTCAGTATTTAATGTCTATTTCTGAGTTCTCTACAAAGATTTGCCAATATATGTGGCTGTCTCACCATTCAGGATGAGCATCCAGTCCTTGAAGGCACACAAAAGGCAGCTCTGCACATCTCAATATATATTCTCAGGTTTTGTGACCAAACGTTACTGAGAATATCCCAAGGGAAAACAAAACCAGTTCCTTCATGTAAGTTCAAAGGAAACTTAACATTAACTAAGAATGTAGCTGAGGTTAAGCAACTAATTACCAACTATTACTATCTATGAAACAGGCCTCACAGGGTTTTAGGAGCCTGACAGCACAAGTTCTCACTCATCAACTACAATATGAACTGGTGTCCAGAGAAGGGCAACAAAGCTGGGAAGGGTGTAGAGCACAAGTCTTATGAGGAGCGGCTAAAGAAACTGGGGTTGTTTAGCTTGAAGAACAGGAGGCTGAGGGGAGACCTTATTACTCTCTACAGCTACCTCAGAGGAGGCAAGTGCTTTCCTACTTGAAAGGAGGTTGCAGCCAGGTGGGTGTTGGTTTCTTCTCCCAAGTAACAAGTGATAGGAAAAAGAGGAAATGGCCTCAAGTTGTGCCAGGGGAAGTTTAGATTGGGTATTAGGAAAAGTTTTTTCACTGAAAGGATGGTCAAAGCATTGGAACTGGCTGCCCAGGGAAGTGGTGGGAGTCACCATCCCTGGAGGTTTAGTGGTGGACTTGGTAGTCCTAGGTTAATGGTTAGACTTGATGATCTTAAAAGGTCTTTTCCAACCTACATGATTCTGTTCTATAAAACTAGTCTTACAGTGCACAGAAACGCTTACCTTGCGACTCAATGGAACAACTAATCAAAACTGGGACAGCACTTTCCAATATAAGATTGGCCAGTTCTCAAACTAGTAGTGGTAGTGAAGAAAATTGTTACATGATGCAAAATCAGCTTTCATTGAGTTATGTCACATATGCATAGAATTCAAGGCCTGTAGAAAAATTTTACCACCCAGATTTCCAAAAATCCAGGGATTTTTACTTATGCATTTACAATTAAAACCCCCATTACTCTTAAAGACATGAACAAGAACTTCTGCTCGTCAGGAGATTAGCACTGTATTCAACTATGACTCTATGCTAATTCCTACTAGTAGATGAATTATCTTCTCAAACAGATAAGGGATATACATGAGAAAACATCTTTCTTTAGAATGCCTAAAAATAAAGGAAAAAAACTAGTATGAACATGCTCTATCATGTCTATTACTCCAGGATAAAATCGGATGAAATAGAACCTCTATTATTCAGTCAAGAACTTTCAAATAAAGATAGTAGTTAGCTACAATAAGGCAGAAAAATCAGAGTGAAATACTACTCACTGTACCTTTTTTTAAAAAAATGGCCGTAAGATACAACTCAGTGATTGAAAACTTACCTGGGTAACAAAGTAGTCATAGCTATTCTGATTTGTCTCTACAAAACTGCCAAGTTAGCTATTAACATATGGAAGATTCATTTTAATATATGCTGCACATACTCATGTATGACATTATGTTGTAAAATGCAACCCTTACTGTTTTCCCTTTTCTATCTCACATTAAATAAAACTGCAACATATTTCACCTTTCCTTATGATCCACTGACGTGCAGCTATCACTACACCACCAAATAAAACACACTTCCCCCAGCTCAATTTTATAACATTTCAGTATGTCTCTACCTCGGAATCTTTGAGTCTCACATAATTAGATGGGAAAACTCCTGATTTATCACCCAGGGTTCCTGTCCACCAGTCGCCATCTTTCTTTGTCACAAGAATCATATCACCTTGTTGAAAAGTTAGGTCTCCTTGTTCAGAACTCTCGTAAGTATACATAGCAATGTATTCTGCAAGAGGGAAATAAAGACAGAACATGGGAAAACACATGATAAACTGCCCAATTATCATGTCCAAAACCTAACTAATATGATGTAGTCTATCCACAGGCGAGACAGAAGATAAATTTATTAATTGCTATTCATAGAAACCTCAGTATTTCAAGTATAAAATGTTATCTATAAGGACTAAATGCAATCTATCAAAAGGGGTTGGGGTTTTTTGGGAAATAATTTGCTAGTACAGTTTAAATTACTATTTTCTATCAGAAACTACTCTGAAAACGTCTCTGAATGATCTGTGTTTTGTGCTGATGGCGACAATTTTAAGTCTCGGGTACGGAAAGTCTCGGTATCCAAATCTCTGTAGATACAGCCTTCGTTTCACATATGCTGTTTGGCTCTCATATACAATGAATTCTTTCATTACTTGGAGCTCTGCATGAAGGGCCCACATCTCATCGCATCTTACACAACAGATGGCTGGGAAGTGGTAAGACAAAGCCTGAATGTGTTCTGTTTTGTTAAAACACAGTCAACTACTTTGTATTCAAGTGCAAAAACACTGAAGGAGGCTGAGGTTGAGAAATGCAATGCAACTGCATGAAAATTTTTAATATAAATGATTACAAAGAAGATTTGCAGACAATTCAGCCACATTTTCTACACAACTCGATACATTCTTATTTAACTGAGCATTATCACACTTCCTATGGGCACAAAACAAATTTCTGAAGATTGTATCTGCTTCTAGGACCAGCTCCAGACCAAAAAGCAGTTCACAGTATTGCAGGAAGACTTTCATGCATATGTAACAAAAGCTTTCAAGTATTTCACTGCAGCTGGTAATTGTCCTATTTGCTTGAACGCTAAAATCTGACCAAAACACTTAGCTCAGGGAAGTTCAGCAAGAATTCAAACCACAATTACTGTTCTTAATGAAAGCTAAACCACAATACAGCTTTTGAAAAAATGTTTTATTAAAAAGCTGTGTTCCTTTTTAATTCAGGCATATAACCTGGGATATCCCATACTTTACAAAAAAGACATACCATTTCTACAATTGCTTTGCTCAAGTATATAATGAGCAAGACTAGTTGTATTTTGAAATAACCGATCATCTCAGTTTCCTTGGTACAGGGACCTTTGCCATTCCCTCCTTTTAATTTCTGTAGGGTTCACATCAGTGGCAAATTAAATATACTGGTAACCAATGAGACTCTTTCACTTAAAGTTGTATGTAGGAATGTTGTTAAAAAATTTAGGGTGTGCTGTAGAGAGTACATACAAATTTTCATTTGTAATCTATATTTAGATTTGTTGATTTGCCCTGACTGTGATTTAAATTAACCTAGCCGCCTCTGCACTGAAGTGGCCCAAGAGTGACCACACAGCCTGTTAACACAGCTCTGTGTGGAGACACTGGCCACCAGCTGAAGAGTGGCAACAGCCAGGGACACAAGTCTTATAAAACCCCTCTCAGAGGCCGGAAATTGTCTGTGTTCCAGGCTCCACCTTTCAAAATGAGGGGTAGCCTTGGCAGTAAGGATCACAATGTCCTGTAACTGACTGTAATTTCTTTAACTATGAGCTTTAATAAAACATTGGAAAGATGTGCACAGATGTGCTTATTTGTCCCTCTTTGGCAAAAACCACATTCCAAATCAGGAACTGTTACCAAAATACTTCTCCAAGAAAAAGTACAAACTACAAAAGATATTTTAATGGCATGAGAAACTATTTCTTCTATATACACAACACATATGAATTCTTACTGTAATAATAATTTTGAATTATTCTAGAGGCAAATGATTGGCACTTGAATTTTAACAGGCCTGATCTTAAAACACTAAGATCTGACTCTAAGCTTCCTTCTGGCAATAAGCAGACTTACTCTAATTACATAGTAAAATACTATTAGTGCCATTTAGTTTGAAACACTTACCTTCACCTGACATAGTTGCTTTTGCTGCTGGTGATACAACTCTCTTCAGACTAGCAGGACTTTCTGAGGAACCAGAATCCATGCTTTAGAAGAAAATAATGGTTATTTAAGAAATCAAATATCTTTAGAAAAAACACTACATTTCAAACTAAAAAATACATATGCATCCATAAGCAATACCCTACATTTTAAAAGAAGAGACAGTACATGTGCAAATTAAAGTTTTTCAGTATAGTGGCCAGTCATAGTTACAATTCAAGTAGCTACCTTAAATACACAAGTTTCTGCCCCTCCTCTTCTGCCTCAGAAAAAAATAATCTAAAATCATTCTCATTTGTATTACTAATGTTACTATTGCCTTCACATTGCACAGCAGATTTTGATTGATCATCCTCCAAGAGTGATGATAAGTAATTCACTTTTGAGGCATACCTTTTGATTCTGAAGAAAGATAAACTATGATTTACATAGCTGCAATTCATAAAATCCAATACACTTTTTTTTTTAGTTGCAAGTCACACAGAATTGAGACCATTCACTAAGCTGTAAATCTTTTGTTGTTGATGCGTAACCCAAGGAGACCTGAGGTCAGTTTTCTCATTCATCACATGAATTTCTAGTGTTGGAAGTCAAAACCTCCAGAAGAGTCATATTAAAAAAAAAAAAAAGGTAACACTTTTACAGAATAGATTCTACACTTGAAAACTCCAGTGTGCAACTCTTCATATTTTACTATTACAGTATAGAAGTAAATTATGGTAAAAGCAAATAAAATACCTCGTTGACTTCCTAATGGGGCCTGAAATAAGCTTCACATACGATTTAGGAAACCACCCCTTTTGCCCTTGAACCTCTCCAAACCACCACATGTCTTGCTGCTCCAAAACTGTGATGATATCATTTTTGTTGAAGTTAAGGTGGTTGTCTTTTTTTGCTCTCCAAGGATACAAAGCCTGGGCTTGAAGCCCCTCCACTTTTTCACCCTATTGCAATTACAAAAAAAAAAAAAGGTTGGTCAGTCATGCATGCATAACCTCCCAAAGAAAGCTGCTTAATGAATTATATTCTTATGCTACTTATATAACAACAAAATACACACTGTCCCTCAACTGTATGAGGCAAAATACGTCAATTCAACTTACAAATGAATAGCAGAAATGTTTACAGTCCTCCTACATTTCTCTCTGTTAACACATAATCAATACAATGCAAGATTAGCTAGGGTTTTGCTTAATAAGTTAAATAAAATCTTACAATTAAGATATGCATATAATAAGCCTTCAGGAAGCTATTTTGGTAGGAATTAAACTTTATGGAAAATGATGCTTTGCTGCAAGTTATTCATTGTACATTCAATTTTTATTTTGTTTCCTCTAAGATATTATGATATTTAGCATTTTCCAGAACATATTAGCTTACAAGAACAGTATGTTGTTCAGTTGAGGAAAAGGAAATGCCTTAACAGATGGATGGAATTCATCTGATGTGAAGCTTTGCCATTGCTATTCCACTTAAGTACATAATGCGTTTTGGAGTGAAGGTTATTGTCATATGATTCAGGAAAGCCTCAAGGAAGTGACCCCAAACTGGCATCCTGCCAAAACATTAAGATCAGACCACCAAAGCTTAAAAAAAACACGAGCACAGGGTAGCAGAAGTGAAACTGCTTCATGTTGTGTTCTGCCACAAATTTTGCAAATGGATGTAGACTACCTGTCCATTGCTTCAACCTGAAATAGCTTACCCATCTCAGGGGACTGTTTTAATGCATGGTCGATGTTCACACTTTGCTTTCCAAACGTTTGTGCTGGGTCAGAAGATTTTTAATGAACACAGGTGCTCACCTGCCCCAAGACAGGAGAAGGAGATGATCCTGTAACAGTGGCCGGAGTGAAGGCTGATCGCTGCCGCAGCTGCCCCGCGCTGGGAACAGTCAAAGACGGCTGAGCTGCCCAGGCATCCCAGTTATCAGTCTCTGGTTTCTCACTAGTGTTTGTCGGCCACCTGAAAAAAAGAGAACAACAAAATTCCTACCATTTTCAATTGAATAAAACCACTCATGCAGGAGATTGGGCGGGGGGGGGGGGGGGGGAAGTCTACATTCTAGGTTAATTTCTTTTAATTGAATATTCCATAAGCATCATAACTCTCAGGTGGAAGTAGTGCAATCAAGCATAGGCTAAGTAATTTATCTTAGGCAAGCTCTAAATACAGTTGTTTGCCCTTGCTACTTAAGACCAGCAGTTCCTGTATTTAGTTTTATTTCTTAGCTGTGCCCCAATACAACAGAATTCCAAGTAGTGCAGTCTGTATTATACACAGTGAAACGAAGTAACTTAAAAAAAAACTTCACACCCGCACATCACTGACATCTCACATCCCTTTCCCTTATACATCTTTTTGTTCTTCTCATTCAAATCCTTGCCTTTTTTCTGCCACTTAATATTATTTTCTACTGACTTCTTTCAACTGTTTATAGACTTTTATGCAGCCTCTTACCCTTTTTGTGTTCTCTCTTTTCCTTTAAAATGCCTATTAAATATCAGAACCCACATCTCTTCTTCCAAATACCCACCCTAGGAGTGTAAACAAAGCATCTATCATAAACCTAAGTTCCCTTTGCCAGTTGCATGTGCTACTAGTTGGAGTAATCAATTGTCCACAGGCCACAACCATCCCTAACCCCTATATCATGTCAAGGACAGTATTACTGCTATACATACTCTGGGACTCACTTTGTATTGTATCGAATATTAATTTTTATGAGAAGCATGAAAGCATGCATTATCCACAGAGGGCAGAAACAACTTTGTCAAAAGTATGATTTAGTCAAAACAATAAAATACAGTATATGCCAGCCATATTCAGGAAGATCAAGACTTAGTCTTACCCTCTGTAGCAAAAAAGAAAATGTTTAAAGAACTGGAAAAGCTACTGTGACCTATTTGATGACAATTTTGATACAGAGCATATTATGAACTGTAATATTGATAAAGTCTAAATATCTTAGTGCAATCTGTATTACATGATCAAAAGACAGTTATTTACCCAAACCCATTTACATGAGGTTGATAATACTGCACAGAGCATTAAGCTGAGTTAACATCTAGGGATGGGCACATGTTCTACTTGCAGCACTCATTAATGTTGTGATAAAGAATTAATAAATCATCTTTCCATGTTAATTCTGTCATTATTGTATTTTGCACAATCCAAGTTGGAACCTTCAATGAGGATTGGTGTCAACTAATTTTAGAGAAGTGAACACCTTGGGATTCCTCCATGTCACCACCCTTACTTAGGAATGTCCCCTCTTTGTGATGTGTCCTTCTGTATTGCTTGGGATGATGGGAGCATGGTTAAACTTCCACAGGGCTGCGATTCCAACTGTTTACTAGGGCACAATATTTTACTTCCAACAAGCTATTTTTAGTTTGCAATCTTGATGTTCTGTGTTAATTGCCACCACAGTCAAACTGACCAAAAAGGACTCCATCACATTTAAGGAGGTAATTACTACCCAAACATACGTTGAACTGAAGTCTGCCCAGTTATTGGCAGTTGTAGTACACTCTGTAGAAGCAGGAGTTCCTAATGATGTCGTGGTTTCATGCACAGAAACTTTTGGTGCAGCAGCCGCCTCAACTGCTGGCTTTACAGAAGCTGGAACTTCATTTTCAGGTATTTTCTCTGCATAGTTTGCAGGGAACCATCCAGTTTTCCCCTTCAATTCTCCACCAAGCCACCCTGGTTCTCCAGTCTGGCTTTCATCCACCTGTAGATGCATTAAGTTAGAAAATTAAGAAACATAACCTACAAATGGATTTTTTACTTAAAACAATCCACCTCATCCACAGTAATTAACTTCCTCTAGTTACAAAGACATGACACCTTCGTTACAAATACAAGCTCCATCTAGGTAGAAGTTTGTTGTTATTTAATTTACCTTCAGAGGATTATGTTGGCAACTATTCCTTCCATGGGATGTTAATAGATAAGGGAACATTTTGCAATGCAATACTGCTTCGCAATTTCTTTTTTCTATCCAAACCAAAATCTAAAGCATTTCTTGCTGATGGAGTGAGGAAGTTTTATTTCAGTCCCAATGCATAAGCCAAGCATGGGTTTTTAAACACCTGCTAGGAAGTCTGTTGTAGTACAGCAGACTTGGGAGAAGCGAGTTCTAGAGAAATCCTTACAATACTGGTATTTCTGGTTTAACTAACACTGAATACAGCTTTTAAGAAGCTCTCCTGGATTTTTTTTCTTGCAGAAAATACATCAAGAAACCACAGCATATTAAAAACAACACCCATCTAACAATTCAAAACAAATTCACAGATTTACTAACGTATTTATACAAAACAATTCTGTGCTAAGGTTTCACACATAAATTTGCAGATCTCTGTTCTTTTCCCTCACTCTGATATCTTCACCGAGCCATAAAGTACTGGATAAAAATGGGGTATTTTTGCAGCTATATTTTAATTCCTACTTATTATGATAATTGTGTTAAGCTACAACTTCGCAAAAGTCACACTCTCCTGTTAACTCTTAAACATTTCACACATTTGTTCTCCAAGATCCACAGACAAGCTACTGTCTTAATCTGCTATTTCAACAAAAGTGATCAGTTTAAATTCTGAGAGCTGCAGCTAACCACATTCAACAAGAATCACAGAAGAAAAGCAATTCACTATTACTACCCCTGGTGAACTGATGTGGTGGCTAAGTACTTCCAAGGCAATGTCAGTTGCATTCAGTATTAGTTTTGGTAAATTTGGTGTTCTAGCTATCTAGTCTCCTTGGTAAATCAGAAGAATCTGTTTTCAACCCTTACCTACAAATAGGGTTTGTACCTTTCACGTGTAAAGACCAGCTACTGTGTGCTACAGACTGCTGTTCATAGCTGCAGGTTCCCCAGCAGCAAAAAGCAGACCGCTAAGGAAACCCCACATGACCACCCTTACAGGAGTGGCTGGGTTTGGGCACCTTTTTCTCTTATCTATTTAGGACAGCAGAGTTTCAAACTACAGCATAACGCAAGAGTTGACTGTGGCAAATAACAGAGTCAGAGAAGCTGAAATTTGTACTTCTAAATCACCCCACACTATTTCCTAAAAATCCATTATCAATCTGAGAGATATGTTGATAACAGAATGCTTCATGAGCTCAGGAGTAACAAATAGTATCCTTTTCAGTCAAAGGATTTCAGTATATGACATTATACAGAAAGAATATGTAGTAGCAACTCAAGCTACAGCTTTACAGTTGGAAACACATCTGGGCAGTCTCCCTATCCATTTAAAAAATATAACCTCATCAACTGCTTGTTAGGAAGGGGAAAAAAAAATTACAGGCAAAACAAATTATTTGTGGCAACGGTGCAAACTAGTCACTTTAGACCAAAGGTGGAACCATTCTTTTGCCTAGAAGTGACTGAAACCAAAGCAGCAAAGCTTCTGCCTCTGATAGTCCCTCAACTACCCATCTGAGCTGCTGATAGACTGCTTTGCATTAGGCCAGTCACCAGCTCTCTGACTGCCTCCTATTGCAATCTGCACCCCACACTCCTCTTTTGGTGCAAACCGATTCATTATTTCTGCTTTTGCTGGGCACATCTTCTGTCTCAGTCCCTACCAACTCAAAGCAAACCCAGAAATAAAGGGACCACATGCTTGACCATTTCAATGTGATTTTACTGCAGTGCAGAGCAAAATTTCCACTGCAGCACTGAGTGGGGTTATTAAAGCAGCAGTATGAGTGATGGAAGGTCACAGCAGAGGGCGAATCTTGGACCAGAGAGGGAGAAATGGTTTATCAGAACCTCATGCCAAGTTGAATAACCTAAACAGTGGTAACAGCCACATCATTTCTGTTCTCATTTGATCAGTTAGCTAGTAACTAGAATCACCAACAAACAAAAGAATGAGGACTGAAAAGTCAAAAATCTGTTATGGTAGTGTTCTGAGAAGGGCATCTTTGAAATGAATCTCAGTTGTACAGAAACCACTGTGACTTTTCAGACTGAAATGCTCTGTAAAAGCAGAGGAAAAAGAAAGCCCTACCAAAGGGTTTTAAAAACAACTGTTTAATGTATCTTCAGAAGACAGTTTTAAGTTAAAATATTTCATAAACCAGCCTATTAGGACAGCCAAATTTATGCTTATTCTGTCCAATTAGGTTTTCTATGTATACTCATGAAAAAGAACTTGGAAGGATAATACAACTCTAATCCATTTAAAAAATAAAGTTTCTCAGTTATTTATATAAACTATAATTTACATCTGTTTTTCTAGTACAGTACTAGAACTTTAAATAAATGAATTTGAACCTTCTTGAAACTAATTTTTTCTGATTTCCTTCTATTTTTACACCCACCACCCTCAAAGAACCTATGACAAACTATCCCAGCTGATTTATTTCCAAAATACAACTAAACTCTGAAGGCACACCTGAATAGTGAGTGTGGGGGGTTGTTATTTTTTTATTTGTTCGACTGTACTTTACAGCCCCAGCTTACAGCTCCTCATTTCCAGCGACTGAACACGAGTAACTGGAGTAACAGCAACAACAGCAAAAGCAACAGGTCCAGTTAGTATCTCTGTCAACAGAAGGGCTGGCTTTGCAGTAGCCAACCCCACTTGGACCTGGCTTGTGTATCAGCACACACAAAACCAGAAGCCCTGTTTTACGGTAGGTATTCTCTCTACACAGGAAGCCAAATCTAATTCTCTCACAAAAAAGTATTACAAAGCTAAACAGCATACCACCATCTGTTTTGTTCAACTCCCTATTAAATGACCTTATTAATTCTATTGCGCTCGTGGGCTTCTGATCTCGATATTCTGATATTCCTGTTGTAATGTTACGCATAAGCTCTGCAGGCCAGAGGCCATATGGTGTAACGCCTACACAGGATCTAACACAATGGGGTCGTCTATCTGCCTAATACAAAAGAACATTCATTCTCTCACAGTCAATAACTAACAACACTGATGAGAAGCTATCACTGTGAATTTGTTTTAGACTTTCCATGGAAGCTTCTTTATGAACTTCTTGTTTAACTTATGTTTTCCTAGTATCACAACCACTGCAGTTCAGTAATAATTCACTTGTATTTCATTGAATTATGCTTAAGTTTACTTAAATAAGCTGTACTATACAAAATATTATCAGCAACAACAAAATCCGTTCATTTACTCAAGTTGAAGCCTAAGAGCAGCAAATGCCAGCAGGACTTGCTTTGTAAGAGAGCTATCCAAAGGAGAAGAATTCCATACATTGTATACATATATTCATACATATAATAGAAACTTCTTGAACAGGCAGAGCCCTGAAAGAGGCATGGCTTTCTTAGCTCCGAATATTTGTTGCTAGACAAGTCTTGGATAAGTTATAGTTAGGACCATAAATCAACCTAGCTAACAGTGAAAGAAATGTAAAGCACATAGAAAGGTAAAGAACAGGGAAAGCAGAAATCCAAGTTAAAATAGAAGAATCTTGTAATTAAAAAGTAGAAGAATTAAAAAAGAATACAGCTCACGTGCCACACATTGTTTAAACCATTACACAAGATACATCCATGCTACAGATAACTAACACGTACTGGAAAGTCAGGCAGAAGAAATCCCTCCTCAAATTTGCAAATACTCTTCCTTTCAGAATAAAACCTCTTCCTTCTCCCTAATTTCCACCAAGACAGGGCTCAAGATTCATGCACAGTGTAAAAGTGCATTACACTGCTGTAAAAACTATTTACAAGCTATACATCTATTAAAGCCACCAGTCTTTCTGACATAATGAATTCTGCAGTCCTAGTTATATCCAGGATTTAGGCCTGGTTCCCAAGTGCGCAGCCACTGGATCTGGGCTTCAGCTGGATTCTTTGCTTACAGCAGTTAAAGAGTTTGGGTGGAACCTTCTGTACAACTGTGCGATTACAGAACATGCTTGCACGAGCCTGCACACACAAAGCCATTTATAAAGCTAAAATGGTGAGAGGCTCAATTTGCCTATGTCAGAACACAGATATTCTAAGCAAGCCTTATTTTGTTGCACACACTAAACTCCTAACTGCATCGGTCAGCTTAACTACAGAGTTGCATTTATGTCACAAATCAGACATACTTTAACATGTAAGCTTGTAAATGATTGTTTTCCAAAAACGTAACCGACTTGCACCTCTCAGAACCACAGGACACGACAAACACTGAAGGACAGAGAAGAGTCTAGGAATCCAAATGCCCATTATCAAAAGTAAGTTCTGGTCCATTGCACTTAAATTACTTCTGACAATGGGAGCTGGTTTGTGAATTTTACTTTAGGTGAATTCAAAAACAAGTAAACTACATGGTAACAAAAATCTGTATTTATGAAAATGAATAAATTGCATAGACTTCCTAACAACCATACAGCACACTTACCCATTCCCTTTTAACCTCCATCAGGAAAGCAATGATTTAAAGCAAGGCAGAATTATAACACATTTCACAAAAGTGTCGTAGTTATATTAACTTTTCTAAGAGTAGCCCATTTAAGCAATTACTACAGAGCAGGAGATAAATCCCACAAGAATCAGTCATCAAGTTAAATTATTGTTAAAGTTAAATAAAGAAGACTGAGAATAGTTACTCTACTTTTGTAGAGTAAATTAAAGTCCAAAAGTAACATACAGGAAGACTCAGATTGCATCAAAGTCTCTATGTAAAACGTGCGAAGTGCTCCTTAAAAATACCATATAATTTTGGCAAAAAAAGGTATTTGCCTGCAAGTCTACCTGATAGTGATCACTCTTCCTCAAGGGGGGGAAAAAAAGAAAAAGCTCACTTATATGCCAAGGCTACAATCTATTTCCCAAGTAAGCAAGACAAGACAGTATTTTTTTCAATAGCCTAAGGAGACCCATGTACCTGTATCCTCTCTCTTTTAATAGCTGACTGACCGTTTCTATTTCCTGATGCAGAACAAAACCACTTTGCATTGTTATTCAGAATAATAGGCAGGCCTCTTCTTGAGTTATTCAGTAGTACTACTAATCCAGGATTCACCTTTTATTTTCCAAAACCAGATTCTAATGTCACCAATACTTCAGTGTGACACAGCTGAATCAGTAAAAACCAAAAAAACCTAAACAAAACAACAGGCTGAGAGATGACGGCTCATCTCTCTAGAATACATGCTTTAAAAAGGAAGTAATCATTACAATTTATGAGATTTTTTCCAAAATCCACTTTCTAAACGGCCCAAAATGCAACAGGTCTTAAAATCTATTTTGTTGGGATAAAACACTACAATGGATACACTTTCTCACATTGAACAAGGTATCATTTAATAGTTAAACTAGGAATTTCTGTTATGAAAAGATATATGCATGTTAAAATCATACTAGCAATTTATTAATATTAACCTACATATTTAATAACTGCCCTCACTAATAAAAGAACTATAATTTTAGAGATAGAGACAAAAGCAAAATACTGCTTTAGAGTTTAACACAAGTTACAGGCTGACCATATCGCTATATCTCAGTCTATTTAGAAACAAAGAAAGGAAATTATTCTGTATCAACACACCTGCAATCAAACTTTTAAGTTCGGAAGTTTTCACTTTTTTTTTAGAAATTACATTTTACTACCTAACCATAAATTTATTTTAAAGAGGAATCTCACAAAAGAGTTAAGTAGAATTAAAAAAACCCCAACAAAAAAAAAAAAGTAAATTATCATACAAACAATTCCAAGTTGCAATCACACTAGATCATTATGTCAATAACTGTCATCAAAAGAGTTGTATAAAAACTTTCCAGTATTGCTGAAGAATCACCACTGTAGTGACTATGTTAATATCTGTGTGATCGTGACAGAAACGTAGCCATCCTGTAGCTTACCATAATTGTTTCACACACTATTACACCAAACATCATCTCCTAATGGAGGTAATTTTCCAAATTAAAAATTTCACCCTGCTCTTACCTTAAAAAAAGGTAAGTTTCTCATTAGGAACATACATTGTTTATCAAAACCAGTTTTAGATTCCTCACATAACAGCCACTCTCTCATCAGAAAATAACAGTAACTTTACTCCCTAGGTGCCTTGGAGGATAAGAAGCCTCTCACTGAGATAGTTTCTATACAGCAATCCTTCCGAACACACTGACAGACACACGCAGGTCAATATACTAAAACTGATACAATCTACTGATAGATTATGTTTCAACTTTACAACTTCTCCATAACCTTTAAACTTCCCATATTGTCTAAACTTACAATGAAGCTATCCATTATTATAATAGGGTTACTACGTCATATTGCATCGTTTCAGTATTCACTGAAATACTTTTTTCAAGTCTAAAAAAAAATTGCTATATATAATTTCAATCACACAAGTGCAAAAGCTCAAGTAATCTTTCTGAAGTAATATTGTAATCCCTTCTTACCATGACTATGTCGCCAGGCTGAATAGTGATTTCATCGTGACTTCTTGATTCAAAAGGATACAGTGCTCTATAATACACTATTTTTACATCCTCCTGAGCAGAAATGGTTAGAGGAGCTTTTTCTGAGCAAAAGAAAAAAAACATACAAAGAAAAAAAAAAAAATCAAACCAACAAACATTATTTTTAAGTATTTGAAAAATGAGGAGAAAGTGGAGACAAAAATTAACAGGCTATACACTGTCTGTAGGGAGTATATTATCCCCCTTTATAAACAGGGGAAATATGAAGAGGAGTTATTAAAATATATTTTATTCTCTAAACACCATGTGAATTATTACTAATTTTTAACTTTACGCTCTGCTAAACACCATACTTTTTAAGAATACCAGTGAAAACAAATTATTTGGAGTCAAAAGCTCAAACCGTACATGATTTACTTTAGTAAGACTGGCAATCCAATCTTGAACCATAATAGTCTTCTGTATTAAACGGAAAGACAAAACAGAAAATAATTGTTCAAGAAGCACTTGCAACATTTTGTGATTTTTCTCCTCTACCTGCATTTGACCACGGAGCCTGGACAGCCGGTTTGATTTGCTCTTGATGTGGTTGGAAAAGTTTACTCAGTTTCTCTTGCATTTCCTGTTTCCCCTTATCCTCACTCTCTTTCTTCTTGGTTATTTCTTCCCTTTTTTGCTTCTCATCTTCCTGAATTTTTTTTGGCCACTGAAGTTCTTCTTCTGGTTGCACTCGATCGAGCCGCTGCTTATCCCGTTCCTGGATTCGCCTGTTGGACAATTAAGGTGGTTTCTTTTTAAGCCAGTCAAAGAAAAGACCATACAAGATTAGTTGTCCTTGTGTGATCTATAGTATAAAGTGTACTCTTTATGGCTTTTGCATACCCTGTAAGAGCTGTTAATTTTATTTGGGTGAGTTATCAACCACTCCACAGCATCTTCTTACACAATGACTCCTAGAGGGCAGAGGAGAAACATTCAGAAAGACGTGCTACGACTCTGTATGGATTCACAGAGAAGGAGGCGTTGGCTCTCAAAGACAAATGAGAGAACACTATTTCATGTAACCTACTACTGAGCACAGGCCTCCATCACATTGCATTTAAAAACTACCTTTAACTTTTTAATTTTAACACACATATCAATACTGTACCTTCACAGTACGATTCCACAGAATTTTAGGAGAGCAACCTGAGCGTACAGGAATGATAGCCTAGTTTTGTTTTGGAGCTGAATGCATGGTGAGAAAAAAAATTCAACACATTTTTCTTGCAAGAATTCTTCAGAGATTTGTAAATGCTAAGCTTTACCTGATTTATGTAATCTCTTCTCTACAATGACATGAAAATAAATATATTTACCTCTGTTTTTCTAATTATTGTATGAAACTTTACACAGGTATCTTAGTATAGTCTCTTACTCAGCTTACAATGGTCTGAAAAGTATAAGCTTGGTAACATTTGGTATCTTACATTTCCAGTCCCACCTCTTCAACCCAACATCATCTGAGTCTCAACTTGAGCATTAAAGAATATTTATGTATTTCCTATCCATAGTTTTCCAAGGGATCTGTAAATCCTACATAGCTGTTTTAAGTGATGAACCATACAAAGAAAAAATAAAATAAATAAATTTCCCTTGGCTGAAAAAACAAAACTCCTCAGCACCCAAATACCCAGACATAAGCCCTTTGCTACCATGTAACCGTAAGGCTGCTTTTCAAAACCTCTTTCCAAGCAGCCTAATTCAAGCAATCTGAGTAGCCCATTAGATCGGCATCGCAAGCTACCATTCCTTTTATTTGAGCACAGTTCCTTTTATTTAATCTAAGCCTGTAGATATCAGCTACAGTTATCACCAGAGATCTTCAATAATTAATTCTTTCTTCTCATAAAGTTTTCCCTGAAATCCAGTAAGCAGCAAATTATACACTCTAATTTTTATCTCTTCAGTTGTAAAACACAGGAGGAAGTCAAGAATCCTGATCAAATAAATTGGTTCTGCTTAATTTTTCAAAGCCACAAACATCCTTAGATCATAGAATCATAGAATGGTCTGGGTTGGAAGGGACCCCAAGGATCAGAGAGTTCCAACCCCCCTGCCACAGGCAGGGCCACCAACCTCAGGCCTGGATCTACACAAGGCTGCCCATGGCCCCATCCAACCTGGCCTTGAACACTTCCAGGGATGGGACATCCACCACCTCTCTGGGCAGCCTGTTCCAGCACCTCACCACTCTAGCTGTAAAAAGCTTCCCCCTAATACCTAATTTAAACCTTCCCTCCTTTAGCTTCAATCCATTCCCCCTTGTCCTGTCATTGTCTACCCTTTTAAAAAGTTGATTCTTCTCCTGTTTATATGCTCCCTTCAGGTACTGGCAGGCTGCAATGAGGTCCCCCTGCAGACGTTTCTTCTCTAGGCTGAACAAGCCCAGCTCCCTCAGCCTCTCTTTGTAGGGCAGGTGCTCCAGCCCTCTAATCATCTTTGTGGCCTCCTCTGAACCCTCTCCAACAGTTCCACATCCTTCTTGTATTGGGGGCCCCAGATCTGGACACAGTACTCCAGCTGAGGCCTCACGAGGGCAGAGTAGAGAGGGACAATCACCTCTCTGTCCCTGCTGGCCACCCCTCTTCTGATGGAGCCCAGGATACCATTGGCCTTCCGAGCTGCAAGAGCACACTGCTGGCTCATGTTAAGTTTCTCATCCACTATGACACCCAAGTCCTTCTCAGCAGGGCTACTATCAAGGAGCTCTTCTCCCAGTCTGTATCTATGTCTGGGATTCTTCCGGCCCAAGTGCAACATCTGACACTTTGCAGTGCTGAACCTCATTAGGTTCACCTGGGCCCATCTCTCCAGCCTGTCAAGATCCCTCTGGATGGCTTCCTTTCCTTCTAGGGTGTCGACCACACCACTCAGCTTGGTGTCATCCGCAGACTTGCTGAGGGTGCACTCAATTCCATCATCAATGTCATTGATAAAGATGTTAAAGAGAACCGGTCCCAAGACAGACCCCTGGGGGACCCCGCTTGTCACTGGCCTCCACCTGGACATAGACACATTGATCACCACCCTTTGGCTACGGTCTGTCAACCAGTTTCTTATCTACTGGATGGTTAACCCATCAAATCCACATCTCTCCAGTTTAGAGATAAGGATGTGGTGGGGGACTGTGTCAAAGGCCTTGCACAAATCCAGGTAAATTACATCAGTTAGCTTCCCTTTATCTACCGATGCTGTCACTCCATCATAGGTCACCAGATTGGTAAGGCACAACCTTCCCTTGGTGAAGACATGCTGGCTGTCCCAGATCACATGCTCATCCCTCATATGCTCCAACATGTCATCCAGGAGGATCTGTTCCATGATATTCCCAGGCACAGAGGTGAGGCTCACCGGCCTGTAATTCCCTGGGTCTTCCTTGCTCCCGTTCTTATAAATGGGAGTGACGTGACCTTTTTTCCAATCCCCAGGGACCTCTCCTGACAGCCACAACTTTTCAAATATGAAGGAGAGCAGCTCAGCAACCACATCAGCCAGCTCCTTCAGGACCCTGGGGTGCATGTCATCTGGCCCCATAGACTTGTAGACACTCAGTCTCATGAGGCGGTCACGAACTTGCTCTGCTCTTACAGTGGGGGGGGATTTACTCCCCCAGTTCCCACCTAGAGTTTTAGGGATGCAAGGTTCTGGGACTTGAGAATTATGAGAATCCTGGCTGCCAGAGAAGACCAAGGCAAAGAACTCATTCAGTACATCAGCCTTCTCCACATCAGTTGCAGCCAATTCTCCTTTCTCATTTACCAAAGGGGGTACGCTCTCTTTGGCCTGTCTCTTCTGGCCAATGTACCTGTAAAATCCCTTCTTGTTGTTTTTAACATCCCTCACCAAGTTCAGTTCCATCTGCACCTTGGGTTTCCTGATCCCAACTGCAAACTGAACAGCATCCCTGTATTCTTTCCAGGCTACACACCCTTGTTTCCACAGCTTGTACTTGCCTTTCTTTTCCCTCAGTTTGACCAGCAGGTCCTTGCTTAGCCATGCTGGTTTCCTGCCCCTCCTGCCCACTTTCTTATTCAGAGGGACAGAGAGCCCTTGAGCTCTTAGAAAGGCATCCTTAAAGAGTAGCCAACTTTCCTCAACATTTCTGTCTCTAAGGACCACCTCCCAGGAGATCTCGCCCAACAAGTCCTTAAACAGCCTAAAGTTTGCTCTCCTAAAGTTCAGGGTCCTGATCCCACTCTTGGCAAGGCCCACATTCCTCGAGATCACAAACTCAACCAGGGCATGGTCGCTGCAGCCCAGGCTGTCTCCAATCTTAAGACAAGACGCAAAATAGCCAAATCAGGGAAAAAAACCCCAAACAAAACAAACCCACACACCAAAAAACCCAACCCTGAAACTAAAACAAAAGCAACAACAGAACCCAGTAATCAGAAAAAATAGCAGCCCTGATCCTCCTACTGAGGGGCAGGAGTAAAAACATCTGCAAGCCTCATACAGCACTCTTCAGAACCATTCAGAAAATTTCACATTCCCAACTGTGAAAGTTAACAAGTCTTTCTCCCTCAGCACAGGAGAAGAATAAATATTCTCTGCTAGAAACAATTTGCACCAGTAAAGATAACTCTAAAGGGCTGTAACAGATGCACAGCATGCTTTATTTTGTTCCATGACCCATTCCACTTCAATGCTTTCTTCATACTTACAAAATTAGTGACAAACACATGACAACAAGCTGGTCATTACAGTACTTGGACTACTATATAGAACATACTTTGTTCAAGGGCAAGATGAATTCCTGGCCAAAAACTGGAGGAGGGGAAATTCCTTAAAGGGAAAAATCAACTTCCCAAACAGTAGGCTAGCACCAGCGGGCAAAAATCTCATCTGTATCGATGTAAGTTTTGAGTTGACAAGAATATTTTCTGAGAGGTATCAAGGTACCCGGTATCTGCTTAAGACAACAGCTACTGTGTGCTTACTTTTGTAAGCACACAAAAAAATAATAATAATAAAAAAGTAATCTTTTTTTTCCTTGATGAAATTGCTGATACCATTTCAATATTCCACATCAGTCTACTGTGAGTAGAGGTTAAGACACCAGTGTGAAGGGTATCACTTCCTCTTCAATGAAGTGCCACTATATGTTTCAATGTAAAGTCACCTAACAAGTTAATAAATTTGTTGTTCTGACATTCAGAGATTACAATTCAGAGGTTACGTCCTTCAGGGTTGGACTCGATGATCTCTTGAAGTCCCTTCCAACCCCCACAATTCTGTGATTCTGTATCACAGAATAATAGAATACCAGGTTGGAAGGGACTTCAAAGACCATCTGGTCCTTTTGGTCCCTTATATATTTTTTTTTCCTTCCAAACACACAATATAGACAAGATAGCCAAGCATGCTGTCCAGCTGAATCTTCATAGTGTCCAACCTCTTCCCTGGGGAGATTCTTCCAATGCTTGATTGTTCTCATTGTAAATCTGTTCCTTGTGTCGAGTCGGAATCTCTCCAGGAGTAACTTGTACCCATTACTATTCGTCTTTTCCAACGTGACTCCTTGTGAAAAGGGAGGCTCCATCTTCTTTGTAGCCACCCTCTAAGTACTGGAACACAGTGATGGAAGTCTCTGCTAAGCCTTCTTTTCTCAAGGCTGAACAAACCCAGTTCTCTCGGCCTTTCCTCAGATGGCAGGCTTCCCAGTCATTTGGTCATCTTCATGGCCCTCCTCTGGACCCTCTCCAGCCTGTCCACGTCTTCCTGTACAGTGGTGACCAAAACTGAACGCAGTATTGCAGGTGTGGCCTGACATATGCAGAGCAGAGTGGGATATAGATTTCTTTACCTCAGCCGGTGATGCCGTTGCTGATGCAACCCAGCATCCAGTTGGCAGTCTGCAGCACACTGTTCACGGGTACTGAGCTCGTCATCCACTAGGACCACCAAGTCCTTTCCACAGAGCTGCTCCCCAGCTGGGTAGATCCCAGCCTGTGCTGCCCTCCTAGATCACGTTTTACCAGGTGCAAGACCTTACACTTGTTCTCACTGAACTTCACAAGGTTCTTGCTAGCTCACTCTTCCAGCCTGTCTGGATATTCCTGCAGGGTGGCTCTCCCTTCCAAAGCATCTGCTTCCCAGCTCAGTTTGGTATCATCAGCAAACTTCACTGGTGTACTCTCGATCCCATCATCCAGATCACTTACAAAGATATTAAATAGTATGTTCACTTGCAAAGTATTCAGGGCCAATTACTCAGCAGTTACAGATACACTCAAGAGTTCAATTCTTTTTGACTTGAGTGGTATCTTACCAGGTGAGTATAGGCAGGTGTGTTTTAGATGGGAAATTGAGTTTTAAATTATGTTTCTAGTAGAGTGATTAAGTCTTCCCATACTTATAAACCAAATTTGCTCTAACTGCTGCAGTGAGAATTGGAGATGAAAATGTATCTGGGAGGTGGGAGAGGGGGCTGTGAGTCTGATTTCTTTTTTCTTTCCATAAAAGGTGCAGAATTTTCTTCTTTGATTATTATGGAAGCCAACACCATAAGTTGAAGACAAGGAAGGGAATATGAAGAGACAGAGGAGCTAAAGAAACACAAGCCTGGGTATGAGCTCAGTTTGGGGTTAGGAATAGAAAACTCAACATTCTGCTCTTTTCCTTTCTTCAAGACTCCTGATGTGCTAATTATTGTGGAATATGACCTCTATTTTGGGACTTACCTATACTTGTTTTTTTACTTTTTTAATTTCCTTTCTTCTCTCACTAACTACATTACACCACTCAGGCAGTTCTTATCCTAAACACCAAGAATAAGGTCTATTAATTTTACTCAAGTGTGTTTTCTTCCCCCCTCTCTGAACTGTATATTACTCCTGCAATTGTACAAAACTGCATGGAATTAGCCTGAAGATAGTTAAGACTAATTAGCCCTAAGAGGTCTTCAAAAATACCTCTAATATCTCCAAACACGTATGTCTGACTTTTAACTCAATTAAGTAAATTATGTGCACAATTCAGTGCAAAAGAAATTGTTAAGATGATTTTCAGTATAAAGTGATTGGGGTAATCCATTAAGCCAAAGGTTAAAGTGCACACAATTATGATCAAAAGATTATTCTTTCTTTATTTGTTTACACTACAGCTATAAAAAGGCAGCATACTTTCACACTCCTTATGGAGAAGTATCCAGGCCGTGAGGATTAATCATTTACCTTATCCATTTTGGTGTCTGTTTCAGATCAGTAAGACTGGCAAACTGCTCAGTAGCAGGTAAACCACTTGTGATTATTTAGAAAGTTGAATATTTGGGCAGCATGAAGTTTTTAGATTACTGATAATGTCTAAATGCTCAGCGAGCAAGAAAAGTCAGCTGTGAAGTTTTCCATAGCTGACATTTTTCCTTTTTTTAAATCTGTGTGTTTTCTATTTCAAATTTTCTGAAAGGAAATGGAATATTTAATATTATGAAATTGATTATTTTTAGTGTTCCTATACTCGCAGTACCTTAGAAGCCTTCTTGTTTTCAAGGAAAGTTCCAACATAACCATATTTAGTGTAGTTATTTCTTCATGATAGAAAGCTGTTTTCTTAGAAAGTTTGCTATTTCTGAAGCAGATCTTTAAGGTGTAGCTTTTTGCAAATGATTTAATCTTAATTGCTTTCTATGTATACTATTTCTGTTTAAAGATAGTGTTTTTACTGAGACCTTGTTTTGGTTTTGCCTGACATGTAAAGCCTGACTTGACTTACACAACAGTAATACAGGTAATCAGTCCATGTAATGTTATAACCAACAATTTAAGACCCCTTGTTTCGAGGCTTTTGTTTTCATATCTTGACCAACATCTGTTTACATTAAGAGTACATAAATCCTATAATTGCTAAAAATTAAATCAAACAGCTACTGATAAATGATGTCAGAAAAGAATTGGTTGCTATCTTATATGCCATTATTTTAGATAAATATATTTTAAATACATTTAGAAAAACAAATTTGAAAACATGTAGAAAAACAAAGTGCAGAGTAGAAAAACATTAGCTCTGTATTTTATGTTAATATAAAAGACAGAGATAGCTAGTTACACTTTTAAAGACCCTCTCTAGGTGTAGAAGTACACTACACATTCAAATAACGCTGCTGAGATCTGTATGTACCACAGAGTCACAGTCAGACACAGAATCACAGAATCGCAGGGGTTGGAAGGGACCTCGAGAGATCATCAGGTCCAACCCCCCTGCCAAAGCAGCTCCCTAGCTCATGTTGCACAGATAGGCGTCCAGACGAGTCTTGAATATCTCCAGAGAAGGAGACTCCACCACCTCCCTGGGCAGCCTGTCCCAGGGCTCTGTCACCCTCACTGGGTAAAAGTTCTTCCACATGTTGGTGCGGAACTTCCTGTGCTCCAGAGCACAGAAGCTCATCTCCAGACCACACTTCTCATTTAAGGATAAATCAAGAGATTTCCCTAGTTTTAAGAGGGATCATTCTGCACCAAAATGAAACTTGGTCTAGGTCTTGAGTTCTCTTGCCATTTAGTGATATGTTGTTTGAGATCAGATTATGATCCTGGAAATGCCAAGTTTTGTTTTATTTGTCTGCGAAATGCTTTGCCCTTGAATATCTCTACAGAAAGGGCTTGAATTAGAGCAGTTTGTTACCTTTGAGCTTCCTTTTGCTTTTCAAGTTCTACTGTCTTCCTTTCTTGTTCCTTCTGTTTCAGCCTCTCAGCTTCTAAGGTCTTTTGCTTCTGTAGCTGCTGTTTGTTATGTATTTCTCTCAGCTCCTAGAGAAAAAAGGAAATCTGTGTAAACATATACTATGTGAATCATAACTAATGGCCCCACATACTTCATTGTGAAGTAGCAAAACTTGCAAATGGTTGGATATCTCTGTTCAAATTTACAGCACTGCCAAATGCATTGGCAGACATTTAAGGTATATTTTCCCCCTATTTTTTACCCATATAACTTGAAATGTTAGAAGGTTAACAAGAAAACCATTTTTAAACATCACTAAAAAGTCATAGGTTTGAAAAAGCTTAATCCAAAAAGCACTTATGTTTTATTTTAAGGTGTTTACTCATTTGCTGAATTATTACATTCCATATAAAAACCTGCCTTCTTAGATGCTCATAATATAGCAACTGTTTCAGTTAATCAGGTTTATTTTTAACTTAATGGTGATTCACTAAAGAATCTTAGGACTGTTTTATACCCAGGAGATTGAATTCCTTAAGTCATGTCTTTAGGATGAATCATGGCACAGAGTATTCATCCATATACAAGTCAGGTTTTTTTCAAATTAACTGGAAAGACACTGTAACTTTGGAACATAAATAATAATAAAATTATCTTTTCCCCAAGATTTTTTTCCTGCATTGACACCTATTAACTCAATTACAAATTTTATCCCGAATCTCCTAGCATAACAGAATTTTCCATCTGAACGCCTCAGTATTACAAAGAAAAAAAAGGATAACTTTACCTATGACAACTGAAATATTTCACTGAACATAAGTCACTTTAAAAATTTAAATGTTTTAATGAAAATATAGTGCAGATAAAAATATGCAGAAAAAGTTTGTAGAAGGAAATTGTTTCTAAATCTGTATCTCAGTAAAGTCTGCTTTTATTGAAATACATTGCCTAACATAACACAGGCTTGTTTTGTTTGTGTACCCTTAAAAGGTTTATCTTATTTCATTCAGGGTTTGAAAGAGTTAATCTTCACAGTATTTAGATAGTTTTTGAGAAATTCAAAATCCACAAATTAGATGAAAACTTCCTGTGACTATCACGCACTGACCAAAACATAGAAAATTGATTAAGAGTAAAACAAAAAAACTCCACCCAACAACCAAATATCAAGTGATTCAAAGGGCCAAAATGAGAACAGTTTCAGTAAGTTAATTTCACAACATTAGTAAGTTCTTAGCTATAGTTTCATAATAGCTGAAAGTTAATAGTAGCTCATTTACAGAGTGTACTTGCACTGTGTCTAAAAAAATTCAGTTATTGAAAGTAATACATGCTGAAAGTAATACAGTGCTGAACGACTGCACACTGTGCAACCTCAAATTTTAAAATGTCAAAATAACTACATTATGAAGAAGAGTGGTGCATCACCTTGGCAAGGTATTAAAACTGCTTCTGATATATGTATGGAATTTTAAAAGAAGATGAACCTCCTGTCCTACCTCTCAGTTTCATTTCATTAATGATCCTCGGTTTTAAATTCAGTGAAAATGGAATTCAACATCATTAAAGAGATAATCAGTTTTCATACCAGTTTTAATTAAAGCTCTGCTAAGGCCATGAAACTCCCTAAAATTCAGAGATAATTTGGGCAACACCACATTTTATGATCATTGTTATTTTCCATCATAACATTAAAGCTTAGTAGATAGTTAGGATCTAGGATGGATATTACAGAATGTAAACTAAATTACTCTTGCAAAATCACCAGAATTATTCTGCCTGGATTTTGCCTTTGTGAATATTTTTAAACCCTGAATGCCCATGGTATAAACCTTCATGCATAGCCTGAGTAGAAAAATGAGAAAATAAATGGATCAGAAGATTGTAGTGAACACACAGTTGGTCAAGTGCATCTGGAGCTAAAGATGGCCTCTGACCAGACTATAAACTTGGAGAAGTGCTAACTAAAGTGAACAGTCACTTTCAATAACTGTATGTTATTAATTCAGCTTCTTTAATGTTGTTACACTTGTACTATATTGAGGTACAAAGGATTTGACCCTTGCTTCAAATTAACTTCTCTGGGGGAATCACAGTCCTCATCTTCTCTACACGATTACCTGAATCAAAAGATATGTACAAGTGCAAAGAACAAATCTGCAGCCATAAGAACACCAGCAGCAGAGCTATTTACAACCACCCCTCTGAAAGGACGTAGATTAGAATATGGCATAGTTGAAAGCAGTTCTCCATCTGGCCAACAGCATCAGGAGTTTTTCTAGATTGCAGAAATCCATCAAACTAAGTGTCTACATAGCTCTTGGAAGCTCAAAATACTATTTCTGTGAATTTATCAAATGTCTTGACTAGTATTCATGATTTTTAACAAGCTGTTTCTCTGCCCTGGGTACAGAGACAGCTATCCAAAGCACAGGTTTCTCTTCCATTTAGTTCAGCCTTAGCGAATGCTTCTGTTTAACAAAGAACAGAATCACAGAATGGCTGGTGCTGGAAGGGACTGCAAAGACCATCTAGTTCCAACTCCCCACCACAAGCAGAAATCTGATGTTTTTCTGCTTTCCTTCACATTCACCTCCCCTCCTGTCACTTAACTTTGTAGGCCAAGAAGCTCAAGATTCTGAGCCCTGGTTGGTGAGAACTCCTCTTGCTACTGAGGAGAGATATGGGATAGTCGTGCACTTCTGTTAAGGCAACACTGAAGGTAACCTGTTGTTATTTGCAAAATAATTTTAAGTGATTTAGACAGCAGTGCTTTCCACATTTGTCTTCCTCTTTGCATCTTTATTCCAAACTCTGGTGTGTTTGAGCAGTTAAATAGAAATAAATCACTAAGCCAAGAAAGAGGAAATTCTTGAAGAGTACGAAGGCTATCACAGTTAAACAAAAAAGCCCAATAAATCTCAAAAGCTTCAAAGTGAGACAACCCAGATGCTACTATCTGAGCTTAGTTTACTTTCTAACGAAATTTGTAAACTGGAAAGAATGATTCAGTTCATCTACATATGCAGAATAAGGAGGAATCTACCTCTAACTCCAAATAAACATATTTTTGCTCCTTCAGAACAACTTCCTGAGTACATAAAAACAAGTTACAGCTTACAAGAAATCTGTGCACCAAACATTACTTAATTCTACTAGACGCCCAACTATAAGGCTAGCCCAAAATTTTATTTTTATTAGAGTTGAGACATCGAGTTTATCTCACCACTAAATGCATGATATATGCCACTTTTTCTGCCAAGTAGGAAACTGGGGAAGTTGTAGCTATGAGCCGTGACTCCATGTTTGTCTGGAACAAGTTGTTTCTCATAGTAAGTACATATAGTGGGATCATTAACTGCTGCACTTCAGTAGTTAAGTGCACTGCAATGGTTAAGTGCCAACACTGGTCCAAATAATTTTGTTGTTTGCTTGTTTTGTCATTTTATCCATATGTTCATCTAAGTTAAGATGTCAAGGGGCATTTTAATAATTATTTAAATTTCCCATAAACATTTTAACACATTATTCCCTCTCAGCTGATCCAATGTGCTATTTCAGCATTTTGTGAAGAGATTTTTCTGTGACATAGCTGTTAATAGTTAAGAAAAATCCAACCTAGCTTATACTTGTAGCACTGGATGGAATATTTTTGGAGACAGGAAAAATACAATATATATCCTTCTTTGCACTAGCTGTAAAGATTTGATCAGGATCTCATGCAACAGTTACATGCTCTGTTGCTTCCCTATGCACTAGTGGGAGGATGGGGGAGAAAGAATCAGCATCTCCCACAGTGTTACAGAACACCAGTTGAATAAAATTATAGTAACACTTCAACAGTCAACAGAATGAAACAGTTGCCAGCTGAATATTCAGCACAGTCCTCCACTCATATTTTACAAACACAAGCAACTGAAAAGCTGTACATTTACAAATTTTATATTGTAACTCCAAAGACATAACGATGCTTTCCTTTTTCTGGTGTGCAGGACAAAGCATGTCTTACCTTAAAAGCAGAGAGAAACTGTTACTTTTCCACTTAATGCACAAACAGACTAACAAGTATAATTTTGAGATGTTACAATAGCCACATTTAGGTACCCACATAATATCGAATATAAATTACGAGTTTCATACAGCAGAGTAATATTTACTATATACAGACAAGTCACATTGCTATGAAAACCTTAACATTAGAAATGTAGTTGTTTAAAGCCCAAATTTTGCCTTTTGACACAAAGGCAACAGAACTCAAGATACTCCAAGGATTACAATACAAGGTTTCCATCAAATCTTTTCCCCTTGAGACAAACCAGAGCATTTCATCCCAGAGGAAAGAACCCTACAGTTCTGTGCTCACCAGGGCTTTCCCACAGCAATACTTCTCTACCCATTCCCCAGCTCTCAAAGCACCTGCAGTTTATCCTGGACAGAGACCGTTCCTCCTTTCATCCCATATTATAGCTATGGGTGATTTGACAAAAGGAACGAACTTCTCTCTCTCTCATCCCAAATTACAGTGCTGCATAGGAATACTTAACAGAAAAGTGCTTTCTTTTTTAAAAAAATCTGAACATCATGACCAAAGCAGGCAATGAACTTAAAATCTTGAAGTTTCAGATAAGCAAAAGACAAAAGTAACTAACTAGTACCTTGCCCAGGTTGCAATTCAAGGCACAGTCCTCACCTAGGCAGTAAGGATTGGATAAAGAATCAACTCTTCCCTTTGGTTATGTTTTAGTGCTAGCACCTCTTATTAAATACTAACTTAGTTAAACACTGCACACTCATCTGTTTATGGTAAAGTGAAGCACATAACTGGAGGAGGTTCATCACTCAGATTGAGATAGTTGTGTACTGCCTGAGTATGGCATGGAGACCTTTAGAAAGGAGTCTAAGTAGTTGACGCAGCCCAGGAGAACTGCCAGGCACTGCAGCATTGCATCTTCCATTGCCACTGACTGGAAGAAAGAAATGCTCAAATGTAAACAGGCATTCATATGCAAGACTTGTCCAGTGCACACTGACTAGACAGGGACTGACAACAACCCGAACACAACACAAAATGTAAAACATTTTTAAGAACTTGAATCTACTTGTTGATTGCTTTCTCCAGGCAGCGAGACGCACTCCTCAGTAAGACTAAAGTAATTTAGGAAAGCTAATTGACTTGTCTTCTCCTGTGCAATAACACAGATAAACTCTAAATACTTGATTTTTCCATGCTATACGAACTGATTGCTGGTTTTTTGGAGAGGAGAATCATATTAAGAATTATTTTACTGCTTTATTTCAGTGTGTAATGACCTTTGTGAAATTTAAATGTAAATTCACACTGAACGTAGAAATAATCTGTAAATTAGGTAAATTAGTAGTATTATACATACACAAACTGGAAACCTAATATGAAGCTTCTATTCTAGAAATTATTTTATAAAGTAGAGAAAATAAACAAATGTCTAAGTTACATTCTACAAATGCCTAGTTACATTCTACTAATAACTGTATCAATTTTCATTATTAGACTTCTAGGCTAAAATTTTTAAAGAGTAATGAAAGTTAGATTCCTTCAACCATAATTCAGGGGTTGAAAATGGCCCAACTTTTAGCCTTGTTACAAACGCAGTCACTCTACAGCCAAACACAGCACAATCCACAAAATTATTCTCTTCTCTGATAAAACACTTCAAATCTGATTTAAAAGGGTTTCTGGCCAGCTGCAGGCTAAGACACTTACTTCTCTGCCAAGTTAGTACTAACAGTTCCTTGAAACCATATGGTTCTACTTAAAGATACTTGATAAAGATACTTGAAACTACCCGATCTGAAATGAGTAACATCTTCTACTCAGAAAGTTTTTAAACAGGAACCAAACTCTGTGAGTGTTTCCAACTATTGAGCTGTTAATGTGAAACAAAAACAATTGAAGTACTTCAGCTCCAAAAGACTAATCAAAAGAAAGTTAAAATCATTTGTTCTGGAGGGATGAAAAAGATCCAGTGGAAAAAAAAAATATTTATCTCCCTAGTCATTCATATATACTATTAAGTCATGAAGCAAATATGAGGTAATTTAACACTTGTTTTAAGTATTTACTTACTGTAGAACATAAAATTTATAATATGGAGGCAAATGGAGTGTAACACACTGTATACTACTATGTTGATAAGTTGACCTTTAACCTAGAATATTTTGGAACCTTAGTAAATCTTACGGTCTTCTCAATGGAAAGGCCCACTAGCTACTAGTTAAATTGTTATGGTTAAATCCTTTTATCTTGTATCATTGCAGCATATTTCTGTATTTGCTATCAGTAGATCACGTGTAGCCTATTTCTAGAGAATGAATAAGAAATGGAGTTCTGCAAACCTTAAGGATGTATTCCCATAGGAGCTAACACAACCAGTATTCAGCCACTAAGGAATAAATCACAACAATGATGACAAAAAGTAATAATTTCATGTTGCTGTCAACTTCACTGCTTCTTAAGCATTTCATCAGAACTAGTTTGGCATATGCCTTGTATTTAAGAGTGTAGTAGACCACCTATCTACAATTTTGGTTCTGTTTTCTACTCAGTCAAAATGCTTAAAGACATGCGTTCATATCACTCCCTCTCCCTGTAGGAACTAAGTGTAGAATTTTGTAAGATGGCAATTGCCTAAAAGCAATTGATATACACTTTTTAATTTTTTTTCCCTGGGAGCTTGCAACCAATAGTACACCATTCCTCTTCTCATCCAGAAGCTAGCTGTATTACAGAAGAAAAGGCAAGCATCAATGCCTCACCATCACTTGTCAGAGAACGAAAGCTGCACAAGACAGTGTCAAGTATGGTGCTGCTGTCCTAACGGCCACCCCATCAAACCTGCATCTCAGTTATTATACCAAAGCACAAAGTAAGAGGTGATCATCATAAAAGCAGTCTATCAGTTTTAGCCTACAACATAATCAAGGCTGTTTCTAAATTAAAAATGGAGTTTTAAAATTATTTAATTTTTAAAAAAAATTTTAAAATCACTATTTTGCATCTTCACATATTTCCCCTTAGTTTACAAGACGATAAGCATTTATTAGAGCCAATATGTTGGGATTTTTGATAGATTATTTGAAAAGGTTTCCCATTTAAATGTGAGCATTACACAGTTGGCTGATAATTATACAAATTGCAAGGAATTGTAGCACCAAATGAGCTTGCTGTATTTATGCACCCAGCTACTAATAAGTAAACAAGAAGTTATTCTGTTAATTAGGGAAGCTATTCATTTGGCAATTATAAGCCATTTTCTACCTATTTCAAATGTAACAGCCATCTTTCCAGTGGCAGTACCTAAAAATTGCCACAGACTTTTGATTGCTTAGGTAAAAGTATCTGAGAATTACACAAGTTTCTAGACTACTTTCTTATCAGCAATATTATTACCTAAGATATAGGTGTGTTCTGCCTTGGTTTAAGATCAGAATTTCCACTTCACACAAACCCTAATAAAAGCATGAGGCTCGGGAAAGCATTCAGTAGCTTCGTGAATGAAGTCTCATAGGCAAGGCATTCTGAGAACTCTCTCCACAAGAACAAAGGCCATGAAATCACTGCTGCACACACAGCATCTGGTAAACAGGTTTCTCTGGCAATGGGATTACTACAATTATTCTATGCTGAGTACATAAAAAGGTATATAGATAATTGTAGATAATTAAATCTAGTAATAATATCATCCAGGTCCCCAAAAATTCATCTTGCACATCAAGGAAAAGGAGAAGATACAACTCTCTGTGAATTAAGCTCCACCTCTCTGTTTCAATAGCACATCTGCCCCACCTCTTCAAATCATCTCTTCCAAGCAAGCAAAGAAAGCTGCAGCAGGGCAAAAACCCCCAAGATCCAGCATCAAGAAGTGGTCGCTTTCTTATGTGCTGCTTCTACATGTTATGAAATGAAGAGTGCAACATCCTAAAGCCAGAGGAAGCTTGCTGAAGTCATCCCAAAGACCTGTCTGCATAACTACTCTTCAGCATTTAAAGTGGTAATTCTAAATACTAAGATTTGAACACAGAAATCCATTTTCCCAGTAAACAGCAAAATGGTTTACAACTTGACAAGGCATTCTTGGATAGATGGCAGACATTCCAATTAATAATGTATTCATTTTATTGCATTTTTAATTATGATTAGCTTATTCTTTATTGAGTTGAGGCCTTCAGCATTGAAAACATTGTTTGGTTTGAGTTTTTTGCTATTGTCACAGTACTAAGATTATTCATCCCCCTGACCACTTACGAGCTTTTCAGGTAATTTCTGATCAAACTGAATGCTGACACTAATTTTAGAATTAATATCCTTATCTACAAAACACTTCAAAAGGATTCCACTTAAAACCAAAACAAAACACTACCCAAAAAGCATGACATGTTTGGATGCATTCAAAAAGCATGCATGCATGCATATATATATATATATATATATATTAAAAAGTGAGGTAAACCATTCTGTTTTCTTTCAAAATATGTTGCAAATATTTTGTTTATCTTATGTCTCTTATGACTGTGGAAATTCTCCTCTTTCTACTTCACTGCCTAAAATCGTGAGTCATCTTTGAATTGGCATCTAAACAGGTAGTGGTATGATCTACAGCTTTTAATTTTTCCTGTACTCTTGAATAACTTAATATTAAAACAAACAAACTATTTGATGCTTAACTTCAAACACAACTTCCATCCTAAAGCATATGATGTAATCATAGTTGATCTAATTTTAAAACCAAACACTTGAGAAACATTAAAGTACCTATCATAGTGCTTCTCCTTCTAAATTTTGTAGCACAACTTATTTTACCTTGCAGGAAATTGAATATTTTTCTAGTCAGCTTTTAAGAGAAACCATAATTTGAATATTTTATGAAAAATGAAAGCTATTAGAAGTTTGTAACTAAAGAGTGATTTACAACTTCTCTCTGAAGAACACTTCCTTCAATGACTTTTGCAATTTCTGTAATTTTCTTGTGCAGAAATAAACAAAACAAAACAAAAAAGTCACACAGGTTTAACAAAAGACTGGTCAATAAAGCATGAAACCACAAACAACGAATAACTACATTCAGGAACAAGTATGAGCTTACGAAGAGCAGATAAAAATTCTGCATGTCAGTAGAAAAAAACAAGTTTCTTTAATAAAGATTTCAATTTGAAGTACTGATTCCAGCAGATTTGCTGACCTACTAGTCTTCTTTGATGCAAAAGGGCAGAAACTGGATTTCATATATGTAATCATGGATCTGGAATCAGAGCTCAAATAGATACTTAAACTGATTCTGCAGATTAAGTTGATTCAGACTCTGATTTTGGATGCTAAGTACTATTTTCTTTTTAAAAAAAAATTTAAAATTAAATTTTTGAATGTTCCCAAAACTGGTAATTCTAAATCAATCATTCTAGTTCAGTATTTTTTCCATAATCAAGTTAGAAAACAATTAACTGAACACTCAAAAGAAAAGGTTAAAGAGTCTAGGATTACCTTCAGTTGATTATTGAAAATATCAATTTCCTGAAGTTTAGATCTGGTTTCTTTTTCAACTTCATCTAGCTGGTCTCGAAGCTGTTGACGTGCTAGTTCCTTGGCTTCTAAGGCTCTTTTGATAGTGAGAAGAGAATCTCCTGTTTTTAAACATGTTGTCAAATAAATATTTTCTTACATGGAGAATTTTTTGTCATAGACAACAACATTTTTCAACATGCATCTTGCAACACACACAAAAAAAGTACAGAATACATTGCAAGGCAGCATCATGTCTTACACAAACTTAGACATGTACAAAAATATACTTACTGTGCAAACTGTTCTGTTGAACTTGCTTTAGCTGGTCATTAAGCAATTGCTTTTCTGGAATCAACCTTCCAAGCATCTGCTGAGATTCCTGAACAGAGGACAGCAAGGTGAAAGAAAACAAAAAACAGAGAAAAAGCTGAATGAAAGGTGACCATAGTCATAAGACTTCTTATTTTTGTGTCTTCTGAAATGAGTCTCCTTTTTCTCTCACGAAATTATGTATTATTGCTATTATCCAACCTCTATCTGTGTGGCACTACCACTCAGATACAGTTCTCTGCCAGTACAAAAAGTGAGCATATCAAATTTAAGCATCACTTGAGAATTGATTCTCATTTAATACATAACTTGGCCTGGAATTATTTGAAATTCAGTGCAAAAATACAAGGATAGATATCAGAAATGCTAAAACTAGCCCTTACTAACCATTTAATTGTCATTTTATTAAATTAACTTTGATCATGAATAGAAAGAAACTACTTAGTTTATTTAAAGAGCAGAAAATAAAGGCTTTCACTTTAAAAAAATATATTATGGTTGAAAGATACACAACACAATCTCTGTTAGATGAGAATACTTGAGTCTAGATCTCTTGACTTAGCATTCTTGAGAGAGGATTATGATCTCGCTCACTTTCAACACATGATGTAACAAATGACATGCTAATGTATTTCAGGAGACCCTGCAGATGAGAAACCCTTCCTTCAGTGGATTATAAAGATAAATAGGTATCATATACAATCCTAGCTCTTTCTGGAGGATGAAGTACTACTTCACACACCTTTCAGAAGCCTTGACCTCCAAGTTGCCAAAACATGTTACAGAAGCATGATGTGAAACAACTTATTCTATAAAAGCCACCTGAATAACATCCTGTTGTTCAAACTAAGCATTTATTTCTGCAGTCACCTTGAATTGCAGGCTTTTGAGGAATCAACCATCTGACAACTTCAGCTTGTCACGAAGAACAGAATCCCAAGAGTGTCACCTAAGTGCTTAACACCAGAGTGGGTCCCATGAAAAGTTTTTAGTTCTTGTTACAAGAACACAAAGTTGACCAACTGTACTGACACAAGTTCGTAGTTGTCCCGCTTTGTTCATGACAGTCTTTGATTGGGCCTCTGCTATGTACAGCATGATTATGCAATGATTGCAGACTACTGTAATCTCCTTATGTTCTAAGAAACATGCTTAGATAGCTCAGCACAGTCACGGACTTATAAATTCACAAAGGATCAAAATTAAGATAAAACTATACATTTGACTGTGAAGAGTTATGTGTCCCTCACTGTTCAGCTGCACTAACTATAGCATCAGCAGACCTTTTTCAGCCCTTCAAAGATATCATGAAGACTGGATACTCCTATTAGGAGCTGTAATTCCCTACCTAGAACCAAATGCGAAGCAGCAATACATAATGCAGCATTTTCCAAATCATCTGCCTGAGTAAGTGGGGTTGCCTCTTTCCCAGCAGTCACTATCACTGCGTTTCTTTAAACCACATGCCAAACACTGTCCTTTGTGTTCCACTTTCCCTTCCACCTCACACTCTCACCCAAATGCCTGCAAGTCCCATGCCATCGTTTGGGACGAAAAATTTAAGAAGTTTTATTAAATTAATATGGCACACAGGTATTGTGGAAATGAAGTTTCCAAGTAGTATAATCCAAGAAAGGTGGCACTAAATATACTGATGGATAAAACTCAAGATGAAAGAAAATCATTGTCAAGACACACGGATACCAAAATTGTGTTGTTCCAATTCAAGCACCATTTACACACGCCAAACCACAGAATGGATGTCAAAAATCAAACAGGGTTTACAGAAACATTACCATTTTTCCAGCACAACATAGGACAGTATTTCAGGGTGGAATGTAATCCTGACCTTAGTTGTTTATTTTTAAAGGCCAGAATACTTCTAAACTCCAGACTACTCAAACTGAATACACAGCAGAGTTTGGAGAGTATTTAAGAACAGAGAATGCCGAGGGATCATGAGGGTCAAGTTCTGTTTCCTGAAATCAGAGAGAACCATGTAATAAGCATCATACCAAGAGCAGCCACTACATGCTTCTCCACATCCTTTGGTTGTGCTGAAGAAACAGATGAAAGAAATCAATGGCATCACTAACAATCAAGTTTCACACAACAAGAAATTTCCCAGAATTGAATCACGTACCAAACAGCAATAAAGACAAACAAAGCACAAGACAGTTCCTGGCAATCTAATGAGGGAAAGTTCTCTTCTGATCCTATGCCCTGAGCAAGAGGGCATATGAGGAACTGAGATACCACATACTATCTTAAGTCTCTGTCACATACCCTGCTTTTAGTGTTTCAAAGGAAAGCCAAATTACTTGGGAGCCAAAGCGTTCAGCATGGAGACAAATAATACCTGCAGGTAACTAGCAGAAGCCCTGCAGACTGTACAGCCGTGTTTGAAACACATACAGCTGAAGTGTTTGGAAGGCAGGATCCTTCCGAACATCCCTGGAAATACTACTCTACCAGATGCCTCAGATTCATACAACCAGCACAAATTTTCATCACCCAGGATTAATTGTTAGACAATTTCTTCCACAACTTTAATCAAATTCCATCTTGAAACTAATTAATAGGTTGAAGAATAATTACTCCTTTGAATTAACTCATCTTTCCATAGCAAGTGTCACATTTATTACACTAAAATATTTCCAAGTGAAGATATATTATTCTACAAACATAACTGACAATATTGACTTTTTAATCTATTGGACTCCTTAGAGGATCAAAATCTCCTATCAAAAAAGTCATTAACTGCTTTAGTCTTTCTTCTGCAGATTAGGTAGTAAAATTTACAGGATAGTTGAGAAATTAATCTTTTTTTCAGGAAAAAGTTATCCACTTTTAGGTTCTCCCCAGATAAAATTTGTCCTTTTTTTTTTTAGTATGTAGTGACACTTCTTTCTGGGATCATGATTGTGATAAACCCCTCAAGCTACATGAAATGAAATATTAGTAGTTGAGATCGATCAGTTGAGATCAATAAGCTGAAAGAAGATAATACTACATACCACAGCTATTGCTGTCAACATAAAAAAAACCAACCTACCTTAAACCCCAATATCCAAAAAACTGCCAAGACAGACAAGCCTGATTTCCATTGCTCATTCAGTCTTTGTGAATGAAGCAATTTATGAAGTAAATAGCCATTAATGAAGCTGCTTAATACATACCAATTACAATGAGCAGAAATGGTTAAAAGTCACTACAAATATAGTAGTGATGCCTAAATGAGTAAAATACAGACAAGTGTGCAAAACTCATTGTACCTTTTTCATGCTTCAATAAAATTTCAGAGTGGTTGCAAAATGCAAGAGAGACCCCCACAAAAAACAGAGGCCCACTGAACAGGAGTTACCTATGCAAGTAGGATCTGAATGCCATTTGGTTTCTTGAAATAGCATTTATCAATGGCTATGTAGCTACAATGGCTATGTAGCTGCTTAGTTTCTTCTGAAGTACCATAGACCATTCCTATTGAAAGCTTTTGGTTAGAGGGAAATTCAGGTGGCTGTTGCTTTTACATAAAGATCTTCACATAAGATCAGAAGTTACTAACTTAGTTCAGGTAAATGAGGGCTTTTCCACACATTTTATCAAGCACAGTCAAGTTTTTGTCTCTGTGCCAGTACTGCCAACTGTAACTTCATTTCCTACACTTGATTCAATGCTGTCTGACTTAATTTTCAGTTGCAGATACAGGAGCATTTCATTAGAGAGAGAAGTGTGCTTTCAAGCCTGACAATGACAGTTGTTTATACCACAAGCATCCCTTAGTAGCATTTCTTATTTGCTATTGTTTGCATCAAGTGGACACAAACACTGTGCAAGAATGATCTCTGAATTATACTCTCTATAACAAGCTGCTGGCAAAAGAAAAATGTCTTGTGAAAGGTGTAGTGGTGTACACAAAACTTCAATAGAAAAGTAAGATGTTTTAAGGAAGAAAAAAAAAAAGAAAAACATACATAAAACGAAAAAAAATCTCAACTTTTAAGTTCTGGTTCTGTTGAGATGAATGTACTGTATTAATTATGCTTAGAAAGTTGAAATTGAACTATAGGATTAAGTTTTAAGACATGTTATGAGGACTTAGATGTAAAACTTAAGTGTGAGATTCTCTCTGAATGAGAAAGGCACTGAGAACCCCCATTACTCACTAAGAATTTCAAGCAATATAAAATATTAAAGAAGAGAAGAATCCCTAGATCAAATACAACTCACCTAGAAACCTCTACAATTTGCAAATAATATTCCTTCACTAAAAGCAGATATCTTCTCAATTCAATCTTTAATTTGACAGAGAATTTTAGATAGAGAAGTAGGGAAGACGAATACCAGAGTTAGACCAAGAAATAACTAACTGGTTTAAAAGGTAACTACAATTTTAAAAGTTTATTATTTTATAATTTTCAAAAAAGCATCAATAACAAGCACTTCACTGAAGCCAATTCTTTCAGCACACAAACAGCAATCACTGCCAACAAAAATACTGGTCATAAAATTTCATTCTCCTCACCCCCCAATCCCTTTAATATCTTCAGTCAGTTTATTTACAGCTGCCCACAGTAGGATTCCATGAGGATGAAGTGATAATCACAGACACACCACCTTCAAGTGTAGAAAATTCCTAGACATGTCTGAAGAACATTCATTTGTAAGAATGACAAATTACCCACAACAATTCCTTCTGTACAAAGAACAGCACATTGTATGTTGTGGCAAGTTTGCTTAGGATATTGATGCAGTTGAGGAGGTCAAAACACAAGGTTAGGAACAAAACTAGAGAACATTTTCTCACCTGTAGCTGCTGTTGCAAATGAGTGATTTCGGCAATTCTCAGTTCTCTAGATTTATTTGTACTTTCAATTTCTTGTCTTTGGGTAGACAGTCGACATCTGATATCCTGAAGCTTTCCTTCCAACTGATTTTTTTTATCATTCTTTAGGAAAAAAAGAAAAATATCTATCTTTTAACAAAAAAATTTTTTATGCAAGTCAGGATCTAAAAAGTACTTCTTTTATTTCCATATTTAAAAGTTTAAATTATAGAAGAGATCCCTTCCCACCCAAACCATTCTACGAGTCTATAAGAATAAGCACAGCCATATCACAGTCACTGCTGTGCTTGTGCATTTTATCTGCAACACGATCACTTACTAGAGCTTCTAGCTCAAATTCTAAGGTCTTTTTCTTTGCCTTCAGAACAACTATGTCCTCTTGTTCCTTGTTTCTTTGATTTAGTAGTTCTTGCCGACGATTACGCTCCCACTCAAGTTGTCGTTGCCTCTCAAGTTCCCGTTTTGCAGCCTATGGCATTAAAAAAATACGTAAATTTTAAAAAATGAAAGATGAGGAACTATTCTAATCACTGATATTCACATTCTAATGTGCAATTAAAACATTAATATAAACACACTAATCAACTGTGGACTACATATGTGCCTCTATCCAAGCATATGAATTGCTCATTTGAAAGCAGTGGTGAAATGGGGTTTCACTGTATAGCAGACAGGTGACTAAGCAGGGTAACACTCCTTTTCAATCACTTTCCCAAGATCAAATTTTCTGATTTAAAAGCTGTTTTATATTAAAACTTCAAGAACTCTCCAGGACAGCATCAGATCTTTTTCTGACCTCCAACATTAGACATTCTACAGCTTTGCAATGAATAAAATGCTGCTTTCCTGAATGCATCAGTACTGGGCAAAGTGAGAAAATACTAGCGTTACAGGTTAACCAGCTGTGCTGGTTTTGGCTGGGATACAGCTAATGTTCTTCCTAGTAGCTGGTATGGAAGCTATGGTTTGGACTTGTGTTGAAAGAGTATTGTATATAATACAGAGATGTTTTTGTTACTGCTGAGCAGGGCATAAACAGAGCCAAGGCCTCTGCTGCTCCTCACACCACCCCACCAGTGAGTAGGCTGGGGGTGCACAAGAAGTTCAGAGGGGACACAGCCGGGACAGCTGACCCCAATTGACCAGAGAGATGTTCCATACCACATGATGTCATGCTCAGCTTCTAAGGGGCTGGGGGAAGAGGAAGGATGGGGGTGGGTGGCAGTGTTTGGAGTGATGGCATTTGCCTTCCCAAGTCATCATTAGGCATGCTGGATCCCTGCTTTCCTGGGGATGGTTGAACACCTGCCTGCCCATGGGCAGTGGGGAACGAACTTCTTGTTTTGCTTTGCTTGTGCACAGCTTTTGCTTTCCCCATTAATCCGCCTGTATCTCAGCCCACGAGTTTTCTCACTTTCACTCTTCCAATTCTCTCCCCCATCCTGTCAGGGGGGAGTGAACAAGCAACAGTGTGGGGCTTGGCTGCTGGCTGGGGATAAACCACACCACCAGTATGTGTTTTCGTTAACAAATTAACTCATCACAGGAAAATCATGAATGACATCAATGCCGGTAAGTTTTTCTTTGTTCATTCAAGCATCTCTTTATATAAAAGAAAATGTAACAACAACAACAAGTCAGAGGTTAGGACACATTCTAGTTCTATGTGTCTCATCCATTCATTTCACATGAAAAATAGAGATAGCAAACTCTTTCCCTACTTTCAAAACTCCAGAAATTTAAGTTTATAATTTAAATGTTTGCTTACTAAAAATGACTGCAAAATAGTTAGTGTAAATATTACATTTTGTTCTAATCAAACACAGCTGCCAGTGACAAAACCACCTTCCTTTTATTCAGTTCGTTACCTCTCTTCTTTCTATTTCTTTCCTCCTTTCCTCTTCTCTCTGCCGTTCCAATTCCCGTTGTTTTTCCAACTGTTTCTCTAGCTCCAGCTGCCTTTTACGTTCTTGCTCCTGCCTCTCGCGTTCTTTCCTTTCCTGCTCTGCCCGCTCCAGCTGTGCCAGACGCTCTTGCTCTTTGCGTTGCTGTTCCAGGAGAGCCTGTCTCCGTTTTTCAAGTTCTAGATTGCCACGTTCAAAGTTCTCCCGTTTTTTATCTTCAAATGTAACTTTAATGTGTGGAAACAGAGGGCAAAGGAGAATTAAACTCTGCTACTGACTTAAAAAAACAGGACACACGTCCATATACACTGAATCAAAGTGAAACAACCTTCCAACAGTACTACAGGAAGATCTCAACTAGCTGAACAGGTAATTCTAGGTTCTATCATTAGCATTTGTACTCTAGATCCCCTTAAGCCTACATCCATAGGAAATCAAGGTGTGAATTTCATTTCCCATTCCTCAGGCTTCTTGGGTTTCTCCACAAAGCTCAAACAAGTGGGTATAATTTAGGCAAACCATTCACCAGCTAATCTTCATTGAGGACACAGGATCTGGAGTTCCTCTATACATTTGATAATAGCAGCAGTACAAGAACCAACACTTCAATTACCCCAAAGCAAAGAATTACTCCAAAGCAAAGAATTCAGCTGATATTATCAAAAAGCCATTATGCAAATAACCAGAATGTATTTAAACTTGATATTCTCATAAGACTACTCATTAGTCAGGAATATAAATGGTTTGCCTAAGTTCTTGAGAAGCTGAAGTCAGGAAGACTGGATTCCTGCATCCTCATCATCTAGGGTTCTATAAGAACGACCTCAGTTCCAACACAGGTTCCTTGACATTCTTCTGCACTATCAGGGACTGCCCACCACCTGTTCCACATTCCTAGGCTCCTCCTTCACCATTCTTCCAAGTTATTCTTTCCACTTCACCTTCTGTTTTTCTTCATACCCTAAATGTCCCATACCCCATATATTCTGTATTTCTCTCCTTAGAATGCCCAGCATGTACACTTTTGGCATGCAAGTCAAGAGGTAACACATATTTACTTCCAAGTGTTCATGCACTAATTATTTGACATACTGGCCCAACATCTGCTGATCCAGTTGAGTTTTTGTCTTTAAGTTTGCCTCTCTTTCCTACTACGAATCACAAAATTTCGTAAAACTTAAAAAAAAACCCACCACTTCGACCTCTGTCAAATTTATTTAAAATTAGCCACTGGGTTCAAAGACTATTAAGATACAGACTGACAAAAACAACCAAAAAACAAAGGGAAAAAGCCCAAACACCCAAACACATTTGTGTCAAGGAAGTCAGTGAAAAGGAATAGGTAAGAAGGGCAAAACATTTGCAAGTAGCACAGACATTAAGATACCATGTTCAAGGCTCAGAAAACACATCCTGATAAGAAGAAACACCAGGTTCTTAACAGCTGCCTAACAAGCCAGGATGGTTACTCTGCATTATCAAGGTAGCTACCAGAGATTACAAAACAAAGCATAGCCAAAGTATGAAAATAGAAGAGACCAACTTGCAGCAAAATGTGCAAGTAGCTACTAGCTTGTGTTACTGTGCTTAAGGGAAAGCTTCCAAAAGGTTATAAAAGCCAACAATAAAAAACAAAAACAAACAAACAAACAAAAAACCCAAAAAGTTTCAAGGGTCTCCAAAGAAGAAACAAACCAGAACAAAACCCAACACCCAGACAGATTTAGCAAAGCTAATAAAGAAGCAAGACAACATTCACTTCATCTTTACAATGAAAAATCTACACCTAAAATACAGTGAAAAGTTTATATACTCTTGTTTTTCTTTAACTGAAAAGAGAAATGGCTTGAAACCAAAAATAAAACAAGAAATTAAATGTAGTAGATTACCAAACCCAGACAATACTAATCTGTAGTTCAAATATAAAATTAATAATTAACCAGCTGTGCTGTGCAATCCATCCTTTGATCGACATCAATGTTGGAAGACCAGAAGTTGACAAGTTCAAAACCAGTCTTGAAGAAGATACAGTATAATGATCCTGAAAGCTGGAGACAAGTCAGCCTACTCCCGTACTGGACAAAGCAGAGCGTACAATAGATGCACAGTTAGTAAATGTGACTAAGCATGATACTACAGAAGAAACAATGCAGGAAAGAGCTGCCTCTCAAGTCTAGCAGACCCAATTGTATCAATAAGCAAACTGAAAAAGACAATCAGGTCAACTGAAGAACACTTGCATGATTTCAAAGTTTTAGTAAAGAAACTACGCCAAAGTTCTGACCGCCCTGACACGACAAATCGCATACCAAAATCCTCTGATTCCAGACACAGGACTCAGGCCCCAAAGAGAGAGTTGTATCTCACCTGTGACCAAACATTTAGCTGTGAAACCTCAGTGAGGTCTTCTTCAGCAGTCCTTCATCCTCCTACAGCCAGGAATTACCCAGCAGACTGCCAGCAGCAGTTAGTTGTGAAATACAAACCAAAGACAAGAGTTGTATCTGAATTGCTCCCCTGAACTAACTTGGTATGGAAAGAGACAGAAAGTCCTTGGGAACTAACAAACAGTTAAAAGATTACAAGTAAGGGCTAAAATAAATTACCAACTTTATAAATGACAGAAAGAGTCTCAGTAGGCACCTTCAAAGAGCTCTACTAGAAATTGTGCTGTTCAGTGTGCAACAATGACCTGGAAAAGATTGAAAAGTAACAAGACAGCTTCTGGAGATGATGTCACAGTCATGGTACTAATAAAAAACTGACTGTGAGGAGCTTAAGAAGAATCTCACAAAACTGTGATCTGGAAATGAAGAAGCAGAGGAAATTGAAATGTTAATGAATGCAGGGTAGCATACATGGGGAATAAAAAACCCCCACCCCTAAATAAATACATGAGCTCTAAAAGGACTAATAAATTTGTGGAAGGATGCCCAGTACCTGAAGGGGCCTACAGGAAAGCTGGGGAAGGACTGTCTCTAAGGGCATGGAGTGGCAGGACCAGGGGCAATAATTTTAAACTAGAAAAGCATTAGGTTTAGATTAGACATTAGGAAAAAATTCTTCACTATGAAGATGGTGAGGCACTGGAACAGGTTGCCCAGAAAGGTAGTGGAGGCCCCATTCCTGGAGGTGTTCAAGGTCAGGCTTAATGGGGCTCTGAGCAACCTGATCTAGTAAAGATGTCCCTGCTTACTGCAGGGGGGGTTGGACTAGGTGGCCTTTAAAGGTACCTTCCAACCTAACACAGTCTATGATTCTATGTTGGCATTATTGTGAAAAGTCTTCTAAAACATCAACTCAGATCTAAGCTAAGCTCTATGCAGTGTTAAAAATCAATTTTAAAAAATCCACAACTAAATTAGAATAAAATAGAAAAGCATTACTACAACATTGTATAAATCTGTCACATTGTCACATCTTCAACTGTGTGATGTTCATCTTAGAATAAAACAGAGTAAAAGTAAAGAAACTACAAAGAAGAGTGAGGGGATGATCAGAAGTTTCCTAACATTTAGCATCTATGAGGCTTTCTACCTTCTTCTTCCCCCTTTTCTTTCTTTTTTTTCTTTTTGATTTTCCTAAAAGAAGAGCTGCTAAAGCTTGTATAAAAAACAGAATGCAATGAAACAGGCCTCTGTATGTATACTGAGATCTTTTAAAGAGTATGTGTCAAACTACACTCCACTTAGGTCAGAAGATGGAGGTAGTAGAAAGTTTCACTGCAACGCGCTGCCTCTGTTGAGAGTGCCGAAGGTGCACAGCCTGAACGTTGTTTGTAACTCCACTGCCACTAACACAAAGGATCATGCAACAGTTAGAAATGAGTTGGACCAAGCAATGCCTTGGTTAAGCCTCTGACATGTCACAAACTGATCTGGAAAGAAAAGAGTTGTTCATATAACGTGATGGTAATACCTCTCTGATAACAGCAAACAACACATATCTGTATTTTGCTTGCTCACCTGGTAATTTCTTTTCCAGTTGCTGCTGATCTTCTTCTAATGCTGGTTCTTCTGGTAACCTTTGGTCTACAGATACTGAACTTACAGCCGATATGCCACTACCAGAGCGTACTCTTCTGTCAATAAAATGATAATTCCAAGTTGCTTAAAAGCACCCATGCCTGCCAAATTTATTTATGATTTAATGATGAAATAATAAATTTTAAATTATTGCAGTAGTGTAAATTTAATGATATTTGATGTTCTCTCAGTGTTGTCCAGATGATTTTATTCAGTAATTGTCATTAATGTAACAGTATCCTCCAGAGTCCCAACAGCACACACTGGTGACCTGAGAAACCTAGTTCAGCATTAGCATTGCACCATGCAACTTACAGATGTGTTCAAGCTTGCCCCCAAGACCTCTTACTTGTGACTGGTCTAAAGTTGGGGCAATGCCAACTTAAACCATAGCAAAAGTAGCAAAGACAGAGAAAGAGCTCACTACAGTTAAGCTAAAAACAAGACCCCACACAGAATAAACAAAAAACCTGTAATCTTCTTAAAGAACATGAAGTTATGATCATATGCAAACACTTCTTTCTACTGCTGTTACTGTCTTCCCACCCATTTCTCCACAAAAAAAGTAAGAGAAATAGAAGTGATGACTCACAGCTGCTATTCACAGCTACAACTGTATCAAAAGAGGTCTGAATTTGCTACAGCGTAAATTCATAGCATGTTTTGAATTCCACTACATCCCATTTGGTCTACAGAAGTATAAGTTTGAACTCAAACACTTTATACAGTCAGATTGAGTAAGTTTTGGAAGGTATGCTAGCATAAAACATTGATCAACACTGCATTCGTACAAGGAATTCTTGCTACTTCCAGCATCCAGTACTTGTAATAAAACCAAAAAGCTAGACAAGTATTTCCCAACAAGAAGACACCTTGTGCCATAGACACAGTGCAAAACAGAGAGGGGTCAGATTTCAACCTCTTGTTCTTTATGCTCAGAGAACAGCTATCCCAAAAGAAATAAAAATTTAAAAGCAAGATTCAAGAATTATAAGCAGTTACCTAAATGAAGGTGGAATATACTCTGGAGGCAGCACAGGTGGCAGCGGCTGACCAGACATAGCTACATCAATTAAGTGCATAGCCAGAATAAACTCTTCAGCTGTAAGTTTTCCATCTTGATCGATATCAGAAAGATTCCTTTTTAAAGGAAAGATACAAAGTAAGTAAATCCTGAAATATTAAAAAACACTGTTAAAAAGAATAGTTTTAATGTATTCTGTTCCAAATTAATTCAATTTTTCACACTACTTTGTTTCTTCAAAGCAAATAAAAAGCAAAACCCAAATGCTTCACTATTTCCCAACCTTCTCCTGTATGTCTACCTTGAAACTACCTTGTAGTCATGGCTTCTACTTCCCTTGCTCTTTGAGTGCTGCCTGTACCATGCCCTATAAGTAACGTTAATCAGTGGAGCTTTCTTGAACACCTTGTGAACATCCACTACACAGTACGTTTAGAGAAGTATCAGGTCAGATGTTTGGTAGATCTCTTTAGTTGGGTCTCCTTCCCTCCTATCTCACATTCCATTTGCATTAAGATCAAAGCCATTAACATTCTAGTCCTGACAAACAAGAACATTTTAGCATTATGCACATATTAAACATCACGGAGTGGCAACTCTGGATGGCCTGAAACCAGTGCTTCAAGAGATGTACAAAATGCTTTTACTCATATTAAAGTTGCATTAGACAAAATGTAACACCCTAAACATCAGCTTTGTTTCTCTAGTATGCTGTCCTTTATTCATGCAGGAAAATCTTCACATGATACTGTGAAAATTGAAGGTAAGCAACTGATAACATTCTTTTGATGTCTCACGGTACAGGACTTTGTTCATGGGATTTAGATTTGGAAGACAGTTACAGCCCCATTTGATCCATGCTTGTGTTCTGGAACATCTCAGCTGAAGCACAAGAACAAGCCAGTAGAATGAAAATCTAGCAGAGAAGGATATTCCAGATCAGCTATCCTAACAGTCCAGGTTACAGGAATACCAAAACAACTATGAGAGATTAGCTGACATCCCACACATCAGTACTTCACTTTGTGTGTCTATGAGTCAGTGAATCCACGCCCAATACAGACTGACATATCTTGCCCCAGAGAACAGCTACAGCAGTTCCACTGCCAGACAGTCAGGATCAAGAAAGGAAAAAGTACTTAGGCCAAAGAGAGCTGTAAAATCCATTCCTTATCTCAACAGAATTGGCAACAGAAAGCCTTATGATTGGAACTCCTGAGGTATGCTGCCGTCACCCTCCTGCCCACACAACCCACTTAAGTGCTGGCAACAAGCAGAGTATTTTTTGGCTAATCGTCTCCTGGATAAACTATTTTTTCCTCATAATAGCTTTGTTAGAAAACAGAGGAGAGAGTGCTTTTCAAGATCCAACAAAACCATCAGTGCTTAGCAAAGAAATCGAGTGCCACTGAACCACCATGTTAGAATGACAATACATCTGACATCCTCAAGCAGAAGTCAGATGGGTTAGTGAGTTGACAATGGTCTTCAAGCAGAGACTTATGAAGTATAGAAGCTAATTAAAAAGTAAGTTGTAGGGGACAACTGGAAGTTAAAAACACACAGAAGCAGTGGGAAAGCTGCTTGAAAAGTCACCAAAGATAACCAAATGTCAACAATAACCAAGTACTGCGAAAGTAATAAAGTAGAAACATTACACAGTCCATAGGAAAGCATGACCTTCCAAAGCATGAGGGAGGAGACAGTGGCAATATGAACACAATAAGCTTCAGCAAACAAGAAGTTGAAAGGGAAAAGAGAAGCCAAATAAATCTTTCTAAAATCCATTTTTTTTAAACATATGTAACCCCAGCCCCTTGGAAATAAGCCCTTAGAAATTCACATAGAAGACAGTGAGCCCAAAAAAAAGTGTGGTTTTGGGTTAAGCTTTGTTCTGTGCTACCTGTGGAAATGTTTACATTTTACTGGTGCTGTATCACTTATAGCTGGTGATGTGGAAGACACACGTCTATCTGCCTAAACCCTCCATAACTGAAACCCACTTGTAAACATCTATTTCCATAGCATAAAAAATGCTCTTTTTCACTTTCGTGAGGTAATATTAATATAAGCATAGATGTGCAGGTTCTACTCTATAAAGTTATACATTAAAAAGAGCAACATATAATGACTTAGAGGGAGACTGAAAAGGGAGGAAAAACCCCACAGTACAGAGGTTTAAATACAACTTCCAGTTTGGTAGAAATTGAGAGATTTATTTTTACCATATTGTAGCCAGCTGAGCCTGGGGTAAACTTGACTGCATAAGAATAGTTCTTGCTTGCGGACCTAACAAAGTGAAAAAAGGATTAACAAATAAGCAAGTGATTTTATTCCTTTTCTTGCACTACCAAGTAGCTACAGAACAACCAGAAGGCAAGAAAGGCAAAGAGATGCTCCCAGACCTAGTAAAACTAAGCCAGAGTACGAATCTATTTTCCTTCTGGAACTGGATAGATACCCTCATAGGTGGATGAGCTGAACACTGTAAATGGCTGCACAAGTTTTCACAAAATCCACTGTACCCTTCCCAAGAATCGTTTCCCAGTGCCAACCCACCTTGCAGAAAATAAAGAAGGTGGTAATATGATCCCAGCAACAACAAATATTTGCTCTTAAACAAGACTGTTAAGCAGCTGGGAGATTTGAACAGAAAAAAATGATGGTAACAGCAGAGAGAGATTGGAGTCTTTTACTATGTGAACAGCACTCTAAATGCTATTATAATTGGCCTTATATCATTCAAAAAAAGAAAACAAAAATTGCTTCAATACCTGTTAGGTGTCCACTCATTGTTTTATCATGGCTATTGAACAGCTGTCTGTACTTCAGCCTTGATGACTGAGGTACAGCCCACTCCGCCACAGGAGGCACACTAGAATTAAAAAAAGGAAAAAGATGGGGGAATATAATGTTAAATTTCATCACACAAAGTTAACAGGTACAACAGGATCAAGTGTTGCACAAGAGATTAAGTTTTTTGTCTGAAATGGTTTTTAGAAATATTCCCTTCTATTCCTGAAACCACAACAGCTTCTCGTTTGAAAACATTTATCAGAATTCAGTGTCTTTTTGGTACAGCTGAATGACAGGCCTAAAAGTTTTGCCTTTTTCTTTACTGACAGAGAATTAAGTAACCTAAACACTTTAAAGGTGCTAAATGTTTTTACCTAAACATAGAATAGGAAATGCCTTACCACAGTCAGCAAAAGTAATATCTCATTTTACCCTGTCTTTAACTAGTTGTCTTAGCCAAATAATTCATAAGTAGACTAAGGAAAACAAATGAAAACAGAAAAAAAAGTGTGAAAAAACTACACTCAAAAGCAATCAGAGTTTCCTGTAATCCAATTCAATTGACAAATACAATATTCACAGTTTTAATTCATCACATAATAGATTGAGTGCTGTTAGTTGTAGCTGTAATTTCCCATGCCTGAAGGGAAATTTCAGTCTTCATACTGAAAAACAATGAGCAGAATTCTTCTGTCTTTGGGCACATTCAAACTTTGCCCTTTCTTGGTAAGGTTAAAAAAAAAAAGGGCAGCCAGATTAAATAAACAGTATACCAAATTACAGTTTAAAAAAAAAACCCACAACAAACAAACAAAAAAAAAAACCAACCCCAAAAAAACCTGAACAACAAAATCCTTCTTCCCTGGTACACTGAGGAGGTGGCATGGTAAGATTTTGCCAAGGTTGAGCTGAGAAGGATTATATGAATATTCTACCAATTGACCTCATAGCCTATTCTCACATGACAAAACCCAAAACAACTAAAACCTCTATTTCTATTGCCAAACTATTGTGCTTTAATAATATTCTTTCATGGGAGCACAGCAAAAACAAGCTGCATCTTACATAATGAAAATAAGATTTGAAAATTTAAAATGAAAAAAAGAGAACACCCCCCAAAAACAGAAAAACAACTGAAAAAAGAAACAAAGGGAGAGGAAGAAAAAAAAGGCGGGGGGGGGGGGGGGGGGGGAGAGAAACAAAACCCACCCAATTTCAACTTTACATTTCCACATAATGGACTTAGCTCTTCTTCCTCCCTTTCCATAAACTCTGCAAATCAATTACCTTCTTATCTGTTGTCTCCACAATAGAACTGAGAGACCCACACCAGTTCATCCCTTGGCATTAGCAGCAGTTTGGAAGGAATACCTCTTTCAGCACTGGCAGTTATTGAAGTAACTGTGACTGAGCTCCAACCCCAGCCCCAAGCAGATTCAGAGAAGCATGCAATTTCACCTCAGAAAATAACTCGTGTCATCAGAGGTTCAGGCCTCTGTTGGCAATCAAAGTGACCAGCAAGGTTCAGATATAGTTAACCCCAAAATTATGACAGTCCTCTTATGGAATATCTAGAAGCCATTTCAGCTGAAGTTCCCTGAACTTCACTCAGTGTAAATGCCAGAAGTGTTACTATAAACAAAGCAGATGACTTCTTGTACCTCTGTATCAGAGCATCACTACTATGTTCCTAACAGTATTAGATTTCAGAGAGAGAAAGAGATTTTTAATCCTATTTGCCAATAATCACTGGTACCACATATCTAATACCGTGGTACAAGAAAAACCTGCAGAAGAAAAATTAAAAAGATATCATTTAATGATGTCCCAACCCATTTGCTTCTTGCAAAAATATCTGTAGTATGAACCTGTGGTAAAGTTTTGATTTATAGTAACTTTGTGAAATTACTATCTTACCTCCTCTAATGAAGTTTTATTTTGTTAAGATACATTTCTCCAGACCACAGTAAATTAGATTTTGCCTGACCATACATTTTCCTAGGCCTTGAAATAATCTAAGAGCCTTTCAGGTGACTCTTCATGCAAAATTTAAAGAATGTATAAGTTATGCGAAGTACATTTAAAGTATGAGAACTACTAAATATTTTGCTTTTAAAAATAATCCCAGAGTTGCTGGTTTTAAAGAACATTACTTTTTATGTTTTCTAAAAGGAAAACCTGTGCAGTATTACAGAGTGCAGATTATGTTTACAGCAGCAAATGCTTTTCTAAAAACTAAAGTTTTTAAGACTGCAAAAATGGCATTGACACATACTGGAACAGTTAATTATTATATTTCAGTGATACACTACTCATGGAGCATTCCTTGTAAAACCCTATGAAATCTTGAAGCAGTATCTCAGCAGGAATTGATCTCTGCAAGGAATTATTATTTCAGAAAACAACTTAGTGAAAGAGAATTAGCTTTTCTAACTCTGAGGAAGCAGACACACACCCACGCTCATTCCATGCCAGCTCACCTAGCCACATCAAATGACTGTGCCTTTTGCAGTTTTGCATTTAGCTGCGATCCTGGGCCAGATCTACTAAAGGAAGAACTCTTTGGCAATGTGGCTGTAAATAAGAGAATACACATGTTTATTAGTAGCAGCATTTTAAACTGTAGAATTTCAATGACATTCATTTAGTTCAGAACATCAAACACAAGCATTAAGGTTTTTAAGATGAGTTGACAGTGTCTAACAAAACAGGTGAAAACACACAGGTGCTTCTCTCACATCTTTTTACTTCTGCAGTTTTATGCCAACACTGTTGATACCAAACTGTTAGAAGTCATATGCATTCCAGTATTTTAAAGTAATCCAAACAAAGAGCAGCATTACAATAGTTATAAATTAGACAGGAGAGGGCTGTTTCTAGGCAACAGCTTATTGGCAAGCTAGATTTATCACACTGCTGTTATAACAGGGTTAATATCTTGCTCAAAATGACTGACTGTTACAGTATGGCATGTCCATGTTTCTTCTTTTAAATTTATACAAACTAAACGATTTGCTAACAATTACATTGGGCTAAACGGCCCTAACCCAAATTCATTCTTTAAAGTAAGTTATAATGACTAATTCCATTCCTACTGTTCTCTGGGTCCAAATAAAACGGCAAAATAAGTTTGTTAGTAGCAACAGAGTAAACAGAGTCTCAGTGTGTAGCATACCAGGATGAGCAAAAGCAGGCAGAGGCTGTATAACAGCAGGAGCTCCATTAGCCAGGGGAGGAACTGCTGCTGCAGGAACAGAAGATACTAATGGCGGAGACATTCCTACTACTGGAATAGATGCCATTGGCACTGGGGCAACAGTTGTAAGAGATGGCATGCTGGCAATGCCCCCAATACCTATGGGCAAGAAAAGGAGAAATTTTTTCGAATTTAGATACTCCTAATACAACACAACTGCAGCCTGTGACCCAGCAGCAAATGCAGAATTAAAGAGCAAGCTGAAATGGAAACTTCCACACACCCCTTGAAAGAACTCTTACACTCCACTGCACCATTAGCATGGCAGGGGAACATAAAACAATGCAGAGGGAACAACATACCACTTTAGAATGTATGCATATAAGATCAGACTGGAGACAACACTGGCCAAAAAGGTCTATTAGCATTTTGCTGAAGAAAAGAATTGTTTGCCTTCAACTAAATGAAGAGCAGCACTGTCAACTTCCAGTGAGTAATGAACCCAAAGCCCACATTTAGCCACAGCTGAAAAGAACAAGCTTCAGGATAACTGCTTGCAGCCTATTGTCAAGATGAAACAGTGCAAAGCTAATAGGGTAAAGCACAGTAATGAGGTATTTTAGGTGTAAGCACAGTTGCATGGATAACAGGGAGGTTAAGGAGTTCTGGTCATGCCAATGGGAAGAATGAGGCTGTGTGCAAACAGCTGAGATCAAGTTTACACTGAATGAGAATAAAGAAAAAGCACGGATTTTGCTGTTTTTCTTGGCAGTTTGACTTTATTATGCCTTTTCTCACTTAAATCGGTGTTTGTTCTGTTTGATTTCTCTGATTTCTTAAGTCAAAACCAAAACTGTTTGAGAAACTTGTGGAAGTGACAACTGATCATACAACAAAAGTTGCACATGCTTCATCAAATACACTATTCCCACTTAAGGACAGCAGTGATTCTCAGGCAGTGATCAACTTGAGTCACAGCAATGACTAAAACCAAAAGATAAAGAACCTCTCACTACAGAATATGTGTCAGACACAAGTGTGTCAGCTTAATTTCATTATATTCCTCTCACTATCTCATTTTCCCTACTCTTTTCCTCGAAATGACCATGACCTTGGCAGTACTAATCAGGAGAACAGAACGGAGCCAGCAGCTGTACTAGCTAATACAAGTGCAGGACTGCTCACAAAATAAAAGCAAAGGGGTGCATTACTGGCATGATTTGTAAAAAGTCAAGAAAAACATAGCTAATCTTGCCAAAGCTGGAGAGCCCTTAATGAAGATAAATAACAATAGTTTAAATAAAAACTCCAACACTTTCAAAGGCATTAACTACCTGATCTACCTTTTTTCCCCACAAGCACTTTTGTTTGTAACACATGGGGAGCAGTGTAAGATGTAAACTAAACAGGACCTCAGCTTATTCAGTATGGTTGGGTGCTGAAAGCTCATTTAGAATTTTTTTTTTTGGAGTATGTGTATACATATGGAAGCATTTGGTTTTGAGTCCACATACTTTCAGAAGTACTTTTTCCTAAAAGTTTCTGCAAAACCAAGAAATTCAATGTAGTTTGCTATAATACAAGCTAACAAGAAGGAAAATAAAATGCTTACCAAATCCCGGTGCATTAGGCAGAGCAATAGGTGGCTGCTTCATGACAGGAGGCAGTGCAGATGGGAGTTGATAACCTTGTAGCTTTAATTTGATAAGTTTCATAGCTATTGAGAACTCCAACTGATCCATCCTCCCATCATTGTTCATGTCAGCTAGAGCCCTACAAAATACATGAATTTCACAGTTAAATTCTTAAATCATGAACTTCAGGAACTGACCTAGAAGCATGCACACACATCCATGTGTATTCAAGACCAATTAATTTCCACTCAAAATAATTATGCCAGGCTAACAATGCCATGAAACAAGACACTGTTTAGACCAAAAGCATCTCAATTTCTTTCTTGGAGCAACTCATGTTTATAAAGTCGCTTTTCAATTCTTAGAGGAACTACAGTGAAGCATCTAGAGAAGAAGGATTAATGCAATTCTACAAAAGCTTTGCAAAAATCACACATACGAACCTATTGTACTACAAGCAGCACCACAGGGAATCAAATTACTTAGTCTGCAAATCTGTTGTTTAGCTACACTTAAAATGTTCTTTAAATCTGTGCACTTTACTAAACACACATCTGCAAGTATACAAATGTGTTTTCAGTTAAACACTAATACGTCAAGATAAAACACTGAGCCTAGACCTTGAATAAGCTTTCATGTAAAGCAGTCTGACTTAAACAGTTGTCTTTTTGTTTCTTCATTTGATGGTTAAGAAAACCATGCTCAGCAGGGAATGGGGTTGGGAGGTTGGTGGGGAGAGAAGAAGGAAGATGACTGTTAGTTCCTGCAATAGCAAACCAAAACCCAGAGTAAATGCATTATTAGTAACACAATCAGCTGGAAACTTAGGTTCAAACATTATGCTTATTCCTTTGCATTCATTTGAAGAGTTATGTACACATTTCTGTAGTGGAATAATATATATTAAGTTCATGTGTACATTTGCATGTCACAGACAGGAACATACGAAGGACTCGAGCAGTCAAGTTAAGCTAGACCTTTATTTCTGATCAAATCCTTGCCAAGGAAAGGTTTCAGGAAAGTATTGGAAAAGTTATCAAGTAAGTACTGCAGTAAACTGTCAGTTACTCATAATTGATACTTAAAACACATAGACAGCCAGGTGAATGCAGGGGCAAACCATTCACAAAATTAAAATCCTCTCATTCCACCCAAAAAAACCCCTAGGAAAACTCAACAAAGAGGCAGATCTCAGCAGGGGTTGTCACAGGTCAGCCATACATCTTAAATAGTTTCCCCGGGTTTAGAGCACCAGTGGCATTTCCCCAAAAATGTAAACACTCCAACCCTTCCAGTACTCAGAAGACAACATTTTCAGTGGTATAGTTGTCCTCTTCCACTAATTCTAATGCCGCGGGGGGGAGGAGAAAGTTCTACTGAAAATATAACAGCAGTATTTAAAGGAGAAAGTCTGGTGAGGAAACTGTAGACCGAGGCTTACAGTTAAGAAGAAAAGTACGCGTTACCACTCCCTGAAAAGTGTTGAATTATGACACATATTTCAATGAAGAACAAGGTTTGGCTGTGAGAACTTTTGAGCAGTTGTTTCCTGAAGCTTCATACCACAGGGAAGTTTAATTTACACATAAAATCCGCCATTCTTCAGTAACTTTGAGCCTTTCTCTAATCAATGAGTCTGTGGAAGCCTAAAGTTTGTCAAAACTGATTCTGGGTCCCGCAATCACATCAACATAACATGATTTGGATTAAAGTTCCGGCCATGTTTGCATCTCTCTGAAATTTTCTCTACATCAGAAATGTTCTTATCAATTTAAAATCCCTGTAAAAAGCTCAAGTTAAATTTAAAGGAATTCATAGTTTCACAATGAAAATTAAGAATATTGACTCTATTTTTCAAAAATAGCACGTAAGTATCCCGCAACATGACATAGAATTTTTGCTGCCCAAAATCATCACTTAAGCTTACAAAGAACAGTATTACTCAGTACATTTTCATTTTCTTCTTCATAGACCTTTTACAACCAAAACAGCTCATATAACATCCATTAGTCACCACCTACAAAGAGTGATGTTAGAGTTCTAAAAGTACCACTTAGGAGAAATCCATGCTGCAAGTATTACAAACCCAAAACATTCAAGAGACAAAAGGTATCTGGAGTATTAAAATGTCAGAAACTTAATGGATAAATGTATTTTCTGAGGTGCTCCCTTTTGTGGGTTTTGCACTAGAAAGTAAACCAACACACAGTGAATGAATACCAAGGGTAAGAAGGCCTCTTCAGAGAAGTACAGAGCGTGAAGAACAATGGAAACCAGAAGCAGGTAATCAGCTTAATTTAACCAATGCTTAGAAGCAGACACCACACCTTTTTGAATGTGACTAAAGAAAATTTAAAGATGGAATGTGTGTGGTTTTCAATGAAAGCTTAGTTCAGCGCTTGATTAGTCACTCTTCTGTCAGATGGCCAGTGGAAAGGGGCAGTGAGAACCAGGCTTATACAGCATGTGTGCATGAACAGAGCTAGATAACTTGATTTGGATAAACCTATTCTAGTAGATTTCTGACTCCAAGCAGTCAGGGGTCCTCCCAAAGCTGACTAGCTACTCAAAGTGCAGAAAAGTTGGTCAGCTTCATAGTGACCAGCTAGCACCAATAGCTCAAATAAACAGTCACAATGTTCCTTACACTTCTGCTTTTAAGCAAAGTAATTGCACCAGTTGGATTTAAAAGTCTTATTCATTCAACCTAAGTGGCTTCTACACCTGCAAAACCTTTGATTTACAAAATTTAACCCTTTCCATTACTAAAACACAGGCAAAGTACCTCAACCTGTCACCTGCATTGCCACGAAAATGCAGGAAGAGTAAATAACCACACTGTAGATGACCTTGATTCTCCAGACACTATTTACAGTGTGCTGCTAGAACACAGTAAGTCTTTGCATTGTCCAGTAATAAGAAACTTTTATGTGCACCAGTTTCATTGTTTTAAATGAACTCTTATTCACATAATTGTCAGTAGCTTTTAACATCTGACCTTCTGTTTGTCATTTACTCGGTGTCAATAGCTTTGTTATTTAAATTAAGAGCCCAAATTTCTGTGAGAAAAAATATGTACAGTCTGCAAAATTTAAACACATTTTACAGCATGCTAACAGGAATCACCTTTTGTCTGACAAAATTTCCATTTCTAATTACTGAACCTAGTAGTGTCATGCTGTTACAGTGCTACTTTTGAATAAAAATCAACTTAAATGCAGTGAGTGGCTGACAGTAAACACTACTTAATTTCACCATTCTGCTTCTAATTGAATTTGGAAGTATGTTGTGTCCTTAACTTTGTTTCATTTAAGGTCTGGCCGGAACCAGTGCAGAACATTAAATGAATTAAACACTAACCAAACATTTATCATATTTTATGGAACAGGGCTGTGCTTGTAACAGGGGTTTTCCAATAAGAATCGCTGCAGTGGGTTTCATCACTATGCTAGGTTTCAGGTGCTGACAAAATTCTTTCCCTACAGATCTTTTCCTCCTCCTTTCTCTCCTCTTTTCTGCAGAATACAAAAATAATCAAGTTGGTTTTGCATTTATGAGGTGCAGAAATGGAGCACATTCAGGTTCTTCCTGTCAAATACGTTTATGATTAGCCTACAAAGCACCTACCTCCATGAAAATAGCGCGGTGTTAAAACAAGGCAACCTCCTTGCAGTTCAGAAAAATCTGGAGTTATTTAGCTTTACATTCCTGTATTAGATTATACAATCCCATACTGCACTGTAAAACTCAGCCATAATGGGAGAAATCGGGTCTTTAGCATCAGCCGCTCAGTCGATGCACGTATGGTAAGAGTTACAACTCATAGAATTGCCACCCATAATCTTTCACTCCCACACTGGGATACAATCTTAATATTGTGAGGGAAGTGTATGTCTGAAATAGGTAAGGCAACCAATGGCTTTAGTCTGTCCTGAAAAAACAAGTAACTCTAAATGCATGAAAAACAGATGGCACTGATTATTTTAAGTTCTCATTTAATTCCAGGAAGGCAGGCTACACAGAAGATGCTTTTTGAGGCCATCATTTATGAGCGCTTTAGAAGAAAACCAGATTATTTTCTACTTAAAAACAGTTATCTTCTGAGTTGTTGCGGTCTCAATTCAAAGCCTACTTAGAGTCTTCCTAATAGATTACTAGCTTGGCAGATTCCAGACCTTGTGAAGGATAGAACAGTGAAGAAGTCATGACAGACCATAATAATTTCAACTAATTTGCTCCACTGAGGTTGCAAAGACCTCTTTTTTTCTTAAATTAATTATGAGCAGAAGGGACACAGGAATCACCAGTGCTAAAAACCCACAGAGCTACTACTATTAAGGAACGTGAGTTCTGAGGAAGCTTTGACTAACAGCAGAAATTAAAGTACACTATTTAGTCTCATCTTTGAAAACATTTACATCAACTGCAGTATATCCTCAAAGCAGCTCTTGAGATAGAAGATATTTAACTGGTATTTCAGCTAGCTAGCATTTCTTGAAGATGCAGCGAAAGTTCTTTTTCATGATAGAAAAATCGCAACTCAATTTTAATTAAAATTAAAATACAAGACAGTGAAAATCCTTACACAGCTCACTTACACAAAGAAAATGCTCTTGCTCATGAGATAACGTATTTGGGAACTCACAGAGGACTTGCTTTTGCTGCAGAGCGCTCTGAAAGCGGTATGGCCAATCACTCATTAGGCCGATCCCCCCTGCAGTTCCTTTCCCAGTTGTATTTTTCTATACAAGAACTTCCACAGCCAACAAAACAGACCAAACTTTACATTAGCATAAGCTTGTCTACATACAGCTGTAGGCAATCCTTTATGAAACAAACACTAGGCTCCTATCTTGCAGACAGATTAATATCATCAACTGTATTCCAAATAAGTAGACACGTAAGTAAGGACAAATAAGGCAAATAAGTAAGGACACTTCCAAACTAAAACATGCATGCACTTCCAAACTTTTAGGATCAGGAAATTAATTTGAAGTTTTACAAGTTGCTCTAACTCAGAATAACAACTTTCCTTCCTTAAAGCCTGTAGTACCTCATCTTCTCTCCCTCTAATAATCAAATGCTATCTAAGTAAAAGAAATCCATCAATTCAAGAAATAAGGAACACTGATAGAAAAGAAGTTTTATACAGCTCATCCCTCTCACAGAAATTCTGGGCTTACTAATCCAGAACCCTCTCCTCTATTTAAGTACTTATGGATCCAGAGATGCTAATAGAGATTCAGATATCAACATTAAAATGCTGCTATTAATCCAGAAAAAGAGCATAAAGCATCAAGATCTTAACCCTGGGAGCTAAGACAATGATTCACATTTTTCAATGCAGTCTTGAGCATATTGTGATGCAGGCTGCAAAGGACTTCTTGCCACTAAACAGTCTAAATTCTATTGTTTCTCTGAGACAGCAGTAATCTGTGGCAGGTTACAGGCAAACATTCACTGATAGATAAAACAGTTAAATCATTCCAGTTGTGAGAAGAGAAGGGGGTTCTTTCTTTTCTTTTTAAAGGGTCTTACTACTATTTTCCTACTTGGTTATTCTAATTCCAACTGGGAAGATATAAAAGTGATTTACATTTTTACTTACATATTTACTTGTCTTAATTCAGAGGTGATTGAAAAAAGACGAGAGACCGTACAAAAGGCTACATGATTTTTTATGATTTATAAAGGCAGCATGAATAATATTAGTTCACCTTTTTTTTTAAAAAATGTGCAAGGCCAGGTCTTGTCACCAAAGCAATTGGGTTTTTTGCAAGAAAATAATTCTTTCTCCTGTCAGAGAGAGATTCTGCGTTTAGAAGTCCTTACTACAACAGAAACTTTTTATAACTGCAATAAACTACTCTCTTTTAACAACACAGGAGCAGTTGCTGCTTTTTTTCCAACCTAGAATGAAAACCTGTATTATTTCACTCTGTCTAGCACCAAGAAAAAAAATCAGCAGGAATATAATTACTGCAAACTATGGAAAAAATCCATGCAATTTTGCATGTCTGTGTCTGGCAGAGTTATCTAATTTGGAATAGAAACAACTGCAATCTTGCACAAAGAAACTGGCAGATTGCAAAAATGTTTGTGATGTGTAACACACAGTGAGGGAGATTTTAATCTGTCTAAATTCACCAAAGATAGTAAAAATTTCAAGCTCCAACTACAATGCAAACAGTCTATGCCAGTCTATATAGCAAATTTTCCAAGTCTTGATCAGGCTCTCCCATTAGAAGATTTATAATACTAATTACTGTGCCTAGTGATTGTATTAGCACAGTTTTAATGAAGTTGAAAGCATTTAGTAATTTGAAACGAGGGTTGCAAATCACCAACTTCAAAAATGCCATTTGTAGAAGGACGGTAACATCCTATAACTCAACTGGTAATTTAAACTCCACTAAATCATAGTACAAAGCCTATTTGCCTTGTAGACTTTTGGAAAGCACACCGAACTAAATAGGTTATTTTAAATCCCAGAACGTGAAATATAGTAACTGTTGAAGTCTGTGCCACTAAATTTCACTGTGTGATGTAAGTGCAGTTCTCCCATCCCCTCCCGTATACTCACCATATCTGTGCTAACACTGGTTGAGGTAACCCAGATTGAAAAAAAAAGTTTCGAGCTTGATCACCTATAAAATACATAGGACATAATTTCAGAAAATGCTAAAAATACCTGTAAGAGGAAAGAGGAAATCATGAGTCAAAAATATTTGAAACAGAAGCAACAGTAAAACCATAAATACTTAATGCTATGCATACAGAACAGAATATGAGGGGGGTTTTGTCATCTTCAAACCTACTAGGTATTTCCTACAAACACATACTGTTTAAGTCTGCAACAGTCAGCACTATGTGAAGCCAACTGGGCATTAAACATCTAGAGCAATGGGAAACTCGTGGTTCACAGTCCCTAATCTGTGTTAATGGCTCTCTTTGCAGGAATCACATGCCTTGGGAGAACAAGAATTGGTTTTCTTCCAGAGAAAGTATGTATCAATATGAACTCTATCTTAGATTTTTTGGAAGTACAATGGCAGTCAGCTAGCACAAGCTAAATTAAGTGGTCTTTACCTCCCATGGGAACCTATAAAACCACCATTAAAGAAAGCAATGTTATATGTCAAAGTAATTTTCCAACTATCAATTAAAATCAAGGATAGCAAAACAATTATAAAAGCATTAAGCATTTTGAAATGCCGTGGTCTGCAAAGGAAACTTGTAAACAGACTGGAAGTAGCACTAAATATCAAAGGAGGTCAATAAACACAGTAGTACTTTGTACCATATCTGTCATGCAACAGGAGCTGAAGCAATCAAATTGTATATTTGGAGGCATGTACAGCTGTGATAAGACTCTAAGAATTCAATTCTGATTTCACACTCTGGAAATCCTCTTGATTGATCAGACAGCAAGAAAGGTAAAACACTTCTATACCTTTCCATTTCAACCGAGCATCAAAACCTAGATAGCACTAAAGAAAATGAAACGCAACAAAACAAACTAAGATAGATGTAGGCATCCTACTGCCTTTAAAACCAAAGCAAATCAGTGATGTTCAATGGAAATTTAGTAGGATCAGTGCAATTCCTTTACTTGCTGCTTTGCTACCCACAACTTAAATAAATTTTGCAATTTAGACAGTTCACTTTAAGAGGTCATCCACACTGATTTCACTAGTTTAAACAGTCAGTTTCTGAAACAGATTTCAGCTAAATTGATACATCCTTATTTAAACAGACTTCTTAATCTATTAGTATTCTAGGATGGTGGGTTGACCCCAGGCAGAATCTAAGCAGCTAGTCACTCTCTTCTTCCTCCCCCCCAGCAGGATGGGGAAGAGAATGCGGAGAGCAAAAGTGCGAAAACTGGTTGTTCAAAATATTTACAGCTTAGTAAGTGAAAGAGTAGGAAAAAAACCAAACAGGTGATGCAAAGGTAATTGCTCCCATCTCCCTCAAGCTCAGTCTCTGAGCAATGGCTGCCTTGGAAGACAACAGCCCCCTGTTGTTTTTGTTCAGCACAGTGGTATGGCATAACCTTTTAGTCAGTCTGGGTCAGCTTTCCCAGTTGTCCCCCCAACTTCTTGTGCCCAAGCCCAGCTTGCTCAGTGCGGGGAGTACAGAGTGAGAAATAGCAAAAGCCTTCAGACTTTGCACCACCGTTGGGCCATAATCAAAACACAGCACTACACAGGCTGCTAGAAAGAAACTTAACTCCATCTCAGTCTAGTGTTAATTCATGGGACACATTAAAAACACTGTAAATACTACTCAGCATCAGGGTGATTCCACATCCTGAACTTACAGCACCCAGCCTGGCTGAGGTCAAGAAGCACCAGGACAATGTGCTCAGTCACATGCTCTGACTTGGCTGGTCCTGTGTGGAGCCAGCAGTTGGATCTGATGGAGTTGGACTTATGGATCCCTTCCATCTCAGGATATTCTATGATTTTAACCGTAAAGTTTCCAAGTATCTGCTGGCTCTATGCATTAGAACTGCTTCATAGAGCCACGGTTATAAATAATTTTACTCTCACCTACAGATAAAAATCAAGTGGCATAAATCAGATATATACTTTATAAATCTGAGAACAGTATCAGAAAATATGGGCTTGATGTGGCAAGGTATATGAAAAATGGGATACAAAATGAGTAATATCAGTATAAATTTTTTCATTCTTATGCCCAAATGCCTCCTAGCCAACTCTGTACATACTTAGGCTCATTAATTAAGATTTAATTAAATTAGATTAGAAGTTAAAACTATTTCATTACCAGTGATAAATCCAGATGTTGGTTTCAGACTATGGAACTGCTGATCATGTTTAGCTCTCTCCTCCACAGTAATAGCCCAGATATCCAGGTTGCCTAGTTTGAAAGAAATGGAGAAATAAAATTAAGAAACATTATCTAAAAACTACACTACTTTTATTTCTGGGTGTAGCTATATCATATCACACTGCACCTCTGAAAACAACATAGACACAGAAGCTGTCCATTCCCATGAATTCTTTAACAGCCAGTTAGGACTTAAAAATTTAGCAGAACTAAATGTTACCAGTTTAAGATGTCTGCTGAGCACTGATTCACTTATCTGTCTTATACGAAAAATTTAAGTTAGAACCAGACTAGTCAAAGTTCAATCAAACTTTAAAATGAGCCATTAAAAGACATTAGCATACTAGAGGATATAATGCAGAAAGTTGGCAACACTGGGTATTTAGGGAGTCATTTGCCTCTCAGAGCAAATACAACAGAAATCGAAATTCTTCTAGCTGGAAAGGTACCTCAAATAACCAGTTTACTATGTGGGTTTGTGCTATTTTAAGATAAGAAGTCTCCTTTCTTGTCTAGGAAAAGTGTGATTCAACCAAAGAGTAAACATTCTTCATGAGCAACAACGAGGAGCACATCTTCCTGGGCTATTTTTCTGAGAATGAGAAATCTAAGTATGTGTAACACACCAGATTCTTCATACCACATTCATAAATTGGAGGTGGATATTTAGTTTACACTGAGTTTTACAACCCTTCTACAGTGCCCTGCTTTCTCAATGCTTCCTTTAGTTCTACCACCATTTTTTGCAGTCGTTCTTCTCCACTCTCTCATCTTGCAGGCACTTCACTTTCACCCTTCAGATTATTTGTACCCAGAGCAAACATACCTCCAACTTTTACTTGAGACCTGCAATGAACTCTCTAACACTGTGTTTTGGGTTTGTTTAAATTTCTAACCAGTAAAAATCACGATCTCAACATCTGTATAAGTACACCATGCTGGTGCAATCTTCCTGTAACTCCTACAGCATTGCAATGTAATGATATGAAGGGAACTCAGTTAATGGAATCACTGTGATACTGAACTAATATTAAAAGACAAAATGTAGACTTGCAGAAAAATAAAAAGGGAGATCTACCATTCATTCTGTCTCACCACTGAGTTCTCAGAGATTAAATTTCAGGTAATAAGATCCACAAATATTTACAGCAAGCATTTCAAATTGCTCACAGGCTGAGGCAGAATCAGACTCAGCAGTTATGAAGAACATGAGAATTTCCTGCCTCCTGATTTTTTTCTATTTCCAATCTACTTTCATGTGGCAAAATGTACTTTGGAGAGAAACGGAAATGGACAAGAGAAAGAAAAACATTCCTTTAAATGGTAGGTTTCATTCATGAAAGAAAAGCTACATTCTTGGTAAAAAATTATCATCTCAGTTTCACATAACCTATGTATTTCTAGACACAGACCGGTTAATAATATCTATTTTGAAGAAAGGGCATTTTAAAATTAGTCTGAAAATCCCAGAATTGTAGTGACTAAGCTCACAAAGGCAGTGTAAACAGATTTCATAGCTATGCTCCCTGTGGGGATGAAAGAGGACTCTTTGGGTACAAACATCTCAAGACACAATAGTTCACGTAAGCAATTCTATCTTCCATCTTCTCATGAACTCCAAACGGGAGGAAAGGAATGGTGTTTAAAACTTTATGACTAATAACACAGACTAGGCCAGATTAACATCTCTCTGCATTGGAAACATGACTACTCTAGCCTAAGATCTTATGGGTGGCTGTGGTAGCTTACATGAAGCGGGAGAGTTTCTTGAATATAATGTGGGAAGAAAAAAGCCAACAAACCAACATGAAATTTGCAATGATTCACCAGTTTGTACTCTCTCAATTTGAGGTATGCATGACTAGTAGCAAAAAGCACCCCAACACAAAATCAAAACCACACAACCCCCCCAAAAACCCACCAGCTCTTCCTATCCTTCCGCAAAGAAGGCAATAAAATGCAGAACTAAAAACTTTTATGGCTTGAGGTAACTAAAAATGTATTCTATTAATTATTTAAAAGAAAAAAGTTGATTTCTTCTCTGGAGTCCCATGATTGTCGATATTTACTCTTCCAGATGGGAGGTTTGGTTGAAATTGAAACAGTAGGTCTCCTTTGTGGGATACAAACATCAAAAGAGCCAATGTTAAACCAAGCAAGCCTAGTAGCCTCTTCAGTCAGAAAAGTATGAATGGCATCTCTGGCATCGCCTTGTTTCCATCTTTTGTTATCTGAGGAAACAATACTTATGGGAGGGCATGAAGCAGGATCTTACCCAACTACCCTGAGATCATTCATGGCTTCAGACCCTGGATGCCAATATAGAGGTTGTGGGGCTTTTCAATATATTTGGATACAAAGGAGGCCATCACCAAACCACAAAATTGACTCATAACCAAGCTATTCTTGAATGCAGCAGCAGGCCCTCTAACCACCTTTTCTTTTACATGGCTTAGCAATCACCTCATCTGCAAAAGTGAAGCAGTGGGCTCTCACGTATGAAACAGGCATTTTCTTCTCCTGGACACACTGACAGAAGGTCAAGCACACCACACTCTTCCAAACAATTATAAAAATCCTACTGTGCCTATTTTTTTTTTTTTTTTAAATTAGTCATCCTCAAAATGAACAGTGTTCTGGAATATCTGTGAGTCACCCCAATTTAACTATTGGGTGATGTACTCTTTCCATACCCATTTCCTAAGATGACGTGCAAGATTCTTTAAAAAGAAAGGAAATGAAACAAAAACATCATTATTGGTATTCCTAAGCAGAGGGATACCGGATATTGCAAATTTGGAGTGAAGGCTCTCCCAAGATGGAGACTGCATAATAATTCTCCTCTGCATCTCATTTGGTGAGTACAGATAACAGAAAACATTGCATTCTTGAAAGGATGACAAATTTCTTCATAAAAATTGGTATTTCCTTGACACCATTTGCTTCCTCTTAAAACAATCTTAAAAGACGTTTGCTCTCATTCTTCTAAGAGGAGGTCTGATGCTACATGGCAGACTTCATTCAAGTATGAATATCATAAACTTCCCTCACACCACATTAGAAATTAGAGATATTCCAGAAACTACATTAGCCACATGCTTATTTCAACTTCCTCTTTGTAAAGCAGTCGGATGAAGAAAATTGTTTGAGAAGAAATATCAAATTCTTTCCTTCCTAAAGCCATGTACTTGAGCTAACATAACAGCATCCTGAGCAACAGATGCAAGATCAAATGGTAATATACAACATTGAAACAAAAACAAAAAAAAAGCAAGCTGCTATCCATCTGTAATGCAATGAGAACTCTCTGAAGAAGGCAGAGGAGAATGCTTTGAAGACAAGATTTTCATTAAGAATGTATGTACATGTTTAAATATTGGTGCACGCAAACCACAGCCCTAACTCTAAACAAAAGGAAATACTTCAGTATGAACAAGAAGATTTCATTCACATTGTGACTTCTCTTAAGACTGTCAAAATCACAGTGAAACAAAGCAAATCACAACTTTTTACACAACCTGAAAGGTCATCATGAAACTGTCCAGTGAGTTTATCAAAATTTTTGGTAGCCAGTTTCACTCCCAAACTGAAAAAGTCTGGCACCAATTTAATTCGAAATTCTGGCAAGATTTAATTTGAAAGGGCTGGACTTGAAGATAGCTGAGGCAGTGAACGGCACCTTCCAATTATATATTTATTCTAGATACCACATGCAGAGATACACTTCTTCCATTGTGTGCCATGGACTTTTTCACACAGGCAGAGATTGCTTCCAATTGGCTTAACAAGAACCGGGTTTCTCTAACAACGTACTCTGAACACGCATGTTTCCTGAAGTCTCCCACTGAAACACTAACACTAGATCCACATTTAGTTCCTAGCTATATCCATCCAAACTCAAATACTAGACTTCCATGTATATTTATATACCTACACACACACTCTTCTTTTCTGTCTATCTGTATATTTATGTTATGTGTGACTATGGATAGACATACACACAAGAGTATCTGCATCTCCAGAGAATACAACATTTAAGCAGAACCAAACTAGTTATTGTCTCAGCACTGAAATTTATCTTTGAAATATTCCTTCAGGTCAGTTGCAAAACTGGGGTCAAAAAAAGTATTTCATGTGGATAGCAAAAAGTAACATCTCTATTGCACTACAAGGGTGCTTCCTGGATCTTTCAAAAAGACTAAAGTTCAAGATGCTATACCCCCTCCCTGTCATAAATGGAGAGCTAAAAAATGCAGCATCTTTGTTCTAATCTAAACATCAGTTATGGGACAATAAGGAAAAGAAATTTGAAATGATAGCGTTCAAAGGCATCTGTTGTACTTTTTAAGCAATGAAAAAATCCAAGAATCCTCAAAATAAGGGAGCATATCAACTTCTTAGCCACAACTAGTGCAGAACAAGGTTATGCCCTACTACCAGTGGCTGAGTGGCCTGAATCTGCCCTGCAGTTACAAACTGTATGACTGTAATGGATCAATGCACAAAAAAGGGAGATAGCACAGCTTTTCAGTTTGCCTCCTCTGAGATGTCACTGCAAAATTTCATGTGTGTTCTCTAATGAGTCTGCAAAACCAATCACAAATCAGATAAAATACCATCTTGGAAAGGTACACTTCCATGAACACTTCCAGAATATATTCAGAAATCAACACATCTATGCAGAGTTTTGGCATATAAAAATAGTTTAGAATACACTCTAAACAACTTACCCCCAAAAGGTGTTGGAAACTGAGCCATGGTTCTGTCACTTTTAGCTGTTTAATAGATACCTGAAAAAGAAAAAATCCCCAAAACAATCAAGAGATCATAAACAGAGTACCTTCCATCTTCAATATACTTTTTGTACCACCATAATTAATTAGTACAGCAAAAATAAAGGAAATTAAGTAGGATCATATAAAAACTACCCGAGAGAACCGTTACTTTCCGGAGAACTAAATGTCTTATTTTTTACACTACCCTATGCATCCCTAAGTGTGTTTTCACAGAAGCAAACAGCTACATTTCAGCTCTATTCCAAGAATGTCATAAAAAACAATCTTTCTTTGTAAATACTCAAAGAACAGGTAAGTCAGCCCCAACAGATAAGATCTCAGTGACACTGCTCAAGGCTGCTGTTAGACCTCTGCTCCTACTTCAGAGCAAAACTGGCTCTATTTCCAATTGCTGAAAATATACAGCACCGTCAAGTGATCTGGTTTTTATTCCTGACGGAAAAAAGAAATGAAACGCACTGTCTTGCTTAGAGTTCCTTTGTTTTAAACAAACTACATTAAAAAATGAAGCTAGATTTCAAGACTGTTTTACCCCTAAACTAGCCCAGAGATGTAATAAACTCATCCGAATGAACAAAGCGCTGAAGGTGACATCATAAGCAAAAAGACATTAGTTGGTGGGAGATACTCTTAACTGCTTGCTTTTCAAGTAAAGGCAATCTACACAGTCTAGAAATTTAATCTTTAAAGAAAAAAGGAAAACATTTTTCTTACTCCACACAAAGGCTGACATGAACTGCCTGAGCCAAGAGGACAATAGCTAGTAACAGAGCCACAAAACAATGAAAAAGCAGCCTCTTGTCCTACTAGATTCCACTCATGTTTTCCAGGCAACAGGAGAAAAGCAAAAGGAAACAGAGGCAGAAGGAGAACAATTTAGACTGCTTGAACAGCAGCAGAAATTTATCAATATCACTAAGAAAAGGCATTAACTTGCATCAACAATTTCCTTTTGTCTGAATTTCTCATTTGCTCCCCTCCCCATCCCCCTTTCACACTTCCCACATACTCTTCTGGCTTCCAACTTGGGAACCTACTATATATACACTTCACAGATGTCACTGCAGAAAAATCCACAGCACTTGTAAGCCAGTCTCCCCATCAGTTTAAATTTAAAGAACTATGAAAAAAATACTGATTCCCCCCTCCCCATAACCTGGCAGAGCAACCAAGCGTGGTGCATGACTCAGAAGCCTTCTTCAAAATGCCAGGTAACACAGCCAATACTAATTTCATGCACAGCAAGCATTATCTCAAAAGTTTTAAATCACATGCATACTGATGCAGTGTATTCAGTACTGCAGATGAAGTTTTTTTCTATCTTAGTAGTATGGCTCTTTCTAAAGCACTTAATCGTTAGATGATCAGCACGTGAATCTTTCCTTTTGTTTTCTTACTGTACTTTGTTGCAGGCAATACCTCTATTATGCTTCTGGTTTTTCAAACTGCAAGCAAACCTGGGCTGGGGGGATGTTCTCTGAACTTCCACACGTGTACTATTGAATCTTACAGCACAGGCAGTTTTTACACTGAAGTGTTAAAAAGATAAGAGGAGAGAGACCAGCAGAGCACAGATTCCCCTCCTACTTCAATTTCCCAAAGTATGCAGAAAGACAGGAAAAGCACTTGGGGCAGTAACTGAAGGACAAGAGACTTGAAAAAGAGAACTAGAGGGTGGGTTGAGAAGGGGTGGCGTGGCCGTGGCGTTTGTTTTGACGGGTTTTTGCATGCTAAGAAAACTTAGCCATTGTAAATACTGGGACAGAAGAGTTCATAAAAGGACTGAAAGTGTTTAGTCACTTAAGGGAATATTCCTCTACAGGTTACTATTACATCAGAGGAATTGGTAGTTTATTCCTCCTTTAACTTGAACATATCAGAAAGAGGTGAGGGAGTGGGAATTCTCAAGACCAGCCCTGTGCTGGATGCTCAAGAAGGCATAAAACCATCCTAAACAGCTTCTGGAGAGAAAGGGGGGGGAAAAAAAGGGGGCAGGGGGTAGCAGTAAGTAAATTAAAGAGTCATAGGAAATATGGAGGAAAGGAGCAGAAAGCCATGTTTAAACTTGAGTGAATGAAAACCAAAGTAAAATAGACTGCAGATATACCATAGGAAGCAAACAGAGCTGGAGAACCTGCCCTGTGAGTAAAGACTGAAGGAGTTAGGTCTCTTCTCCCTGGAGGACCTCAACACAATAGTCTAGTACTTAAAGGGCAGCTACAAAGACGACAGATGCCTTCTCTTCACAGGGAGCCCCATGAAGAAGATAAAGGGCCATGGATACAAGGTGCACCATGAGAGGTTTCTTCTCAGTATTAGGAAGAGGTTTTTTTACAGTGAGAACAATTAATCTCTGGCACACACCCCTCAAGGATGAGGTAAAGTCCCCATCAATGGAGGCTGTCAATATGTGGTTGGACAGGGTGCTAGATAATCTTATCTAGGCTTCCTCTCCCATGAAATGTTGGACCAGATGGTCTTTTGAGGTCCACTCTTACCCAGGCTGTTCTGTGATTCTATTCTTTTGGGTTGAAGATGTCTGGGTGAAGGCCCAGTGTTATTTAACCAAAAAGCATCTGGTATAGTCACCGCATTATAAATTTATCATATATTTTTAAAATATTGTAATGCAAATACAAACACTGACATTTCAATTTGTAACAATTTTGAAACAGCAGCAAGTTGTTCTAGACCTGCATTCCTTGTACCCTAATCTCTACCCCCTTAGCTCTTTTGCCTTTCTTCCCTCTCTGGACAGCCAGCTTCACCAATGAATGCATGGTAGACCCAAACAAAAATTACATAGTAACCAAATGATCATAAATCTGACAGAAAAACAGAATGGGTAAACTGAGCTCTGTGCCATTCCCTTCAGGAAAGCAGTCATTTCTAACTACTCCTATTAGTATTTGTAGGAATTTAGACCTCTCAGCAATTTTTTTGAACTCTAATGAACTCTAAGAAATTCGATTGACATTGACCTATGAGTTCAGAAATTATTCAAGCAGGAAGGAGAGACAATGAGAGGAACCACAACTGCACTGTCAGTCAATCATATGCACTGTTTCCTTCGAAAGGCGGCCCAAAACTCTTGCCATAAGCAAAATTATGCTAGTAATGAACTGTTAAATAACAGTCCATCAACAGCTTTATTCTCTGCAAGAATCAGAAGATGCAATGTATACTGCTTTTAGAACAAACAATAAAGAACACTGAGCCACTCACCTTTGCTTGTGCACAAAAGAAAGCTTAAGCCATCATTGCCTTGAGACTTAACAGGTCCAACATTAAACACTTCCTTCTAACATACATCACAATCAATACACAAGAGAGATATACATCTATCCACACACAATATAAACCACTAAACAGGATGGTCATTCACAAGATCTGTACTTCCCAACTCCAGCCAGAAAGGGCATAGGCACCAGCCTGCAAAGTCAGGGTGGTACCCACGTTAACCACACCACACGCCCTCTCTCCACAAAGGCCTGTGCAGCACCAGGCTGTGTTTGTGTTCTCAGGTCAGTGAAAGCAGCATAATGAACAAACGATGTTCCAGTAGATCAATAATTTGCAAATGCACACAGGACCCATTATACACATCTGCTCTCTGTAATTCCCTTCTCATGAGGATTATTACGCTATGTTGTTACCAGCAGGCAGAAAGGATCCTGGTTGTGAGCGCTGTTCCTGTTTCACTCAGTATCAACTGTGGTCAGGGGGTTTCCCTCTCTATCACCTGGGAGGTGAAAAGCCTACAAAGTCTGGGAGTGAACACTTCCAGCAAAGAAAGTGAGTGAGTCACATATGCATGAAAATGCCTTCCACTGTGTATCATATACAGACTTTAACAATGAGGCTCAAAATTTTATTATAGTTTCTATTTAAAGTTGTCTACATTCTTTTAAGAGCATGTCTACTCAGAAAGCTACAATAAAGCCATAAAAGGTATAAATTAAGAGCAATTTAGCTATTTCAGTGCCATGTGTCTTTATATGCACAAGTTCCACATTAAAAAAAAGTTATATTTTTGTTTTCCTTAAAATACAGCACAGCATTTCTATTCTTAAACAATCATTCACAAGATAATTTGGGCAGACAATTCAAGAATCAATTCCTGAGGCATCTTATCAGTCACCTTCCTCCTCCTACCAGGAAAAAAGAAACAAAACGGACCAGATAAACCCCTCCCCCCCATCCTTTTCAAGCATTCCAAGTTATGGCAAAATACCCCCAAGCAGGATGTCATGTGAGGGTATCACAGACTAACAGCAGGTTTTGTTGTTTTCCCCATGTTATATGGGAAAGTCGTTAGTATTAGATAAAAGGACTGTGACAGTTTCAGCGAAGCCTGGTGATTTTAGATGGATGTTGGAAAACAAAAAGAGTTTGAGACATTCATGCAAGTTTGATACTCACTCTTTGGAGATGAGATCATTAATACTGTTACCAGTTTTAGTGAAGCTTTTCAGAGTTTCTGCTCTTTACAGGAATGACTTCTAACTGTAAAAACACAAAATTTAACTTCCACTGTTTCTTCTATCTTTTGTCAGGCATCCAAAGGAGATTAACAAAGCTAGTCACCATTGCAAATGCTTTTCAACTCCTTTGGCGATGATCAAACTGCTGACAAGGTCACTTCTACAGTCACAGGATGTAGCTATCTTGTGCGATGAGGAAAAGATAACCTGTCCACAAAGGGAAATATAAAAACACTATAAACCCACAGAGCAGGCAGAAGATATAGTAGCAAGGTACTCATCCCTCTTCTCAACTCTAAGGATGGTTTGAAGAACATTCTTGGTCAAATCAGACCTATTCTGCTCAAAGTTCTCAGGGAAATTTAGCATCCAGAAAACAGACTTTTCTGGCCATCCAGATTATCAGCTGGCTTGCAGTTTGCCACAATGTGTCTTTCATTAAAACAGTACTGGGTTTCCCAGGCTATATTAACTCACACACTTCTGGATGAAGGTATTTATAATTTCTTTAAACAATATCTACATATGAATAATTAATAATTTAGCCTGAGCAAAATTCTCAGAACTTTTACTTAACAAACATAAAATATTATTTCTGCAGAGAGAATTCAGAGATTTAATTCCTTGAAAATTTAGTGTTTCTCTCCTAATACATGAGAAGCAATCAGGTTATTGGCACTGATATTGACCCTTCTAATGCAAATGAAAATGGCAATCCCCATACCGAAGCTGGGGAAGCTATGGCAGGAAAGCATTTTAATTCATGGTGGAAGTTCATCGTGTAAATTGGAACAGAAACCTAATTCAGTCTGATCATGAACCACCAGAACACATCTTGCTCACTGGCATTACAAGAAGCACAGAAACTACATTGTAAGTTCAGAGAGATAAACCAGAGATCTTCCAGCGTCATTATATTGTGCATCTTCATCCAGGTAAGAGCTGTTGCTCATGACTATGTATTACCACCAATACTCAAACAGCTCCCAGCACTACAGTTGAAACGTCTCCGGGTAGTACGGGCTGTATAACCAAAGCAAAACTCTTTCCCTTAAGGAGTTGCCACTTTAATCAAATGGAATTAACATCAGGAGGAAAGCAAGCAAAGGCTGCAGTGATAAGATCATTTTGTTGAATAGTCTAAGCCAGTACGTTTTGAATCCCTGTTTCTAATCTTGTACATACATAGGCTGGTTTTAATGTTGACAGCATTTCACCCAGTAATTCCAGTACTGAATGAACTGTTGACTTCGCTACAGTATCTTTTTTAAGAGATGATTTGCTTTCCTTTTAAAAGATTAACATCCACTGCATCGCTCAACTGTTTCTAAAACCCCTATTAAGAAATAAAATAAATATCTTGGTTTATTTTCACTTTAATATTTACTTAATTTAGAACCACCAGACCTTGCAAAGTATGAATTCTTCTAATTTTTACAACAAACTTTTAGGAGTTTCTCTGCACATGCAGCTTTGAATTTTTTTTTTTTAGTTGTCTTTATTTACAGAGGTATAGTAACAAGCTTTCTATTTTTTTGTTAGGTTTGGGTTTTTTTGTTAAAAGTAGGTGGCAAGTTCCGACTCCTCCCCCTTTAAAATATATTCTGTTATAGTAAAAATTTGAAACACAAGAATTACAGAGCTAGGAATACATGCCACACCTACAAGATAGCTTTAACAGTAGTCTGGCATTAACTTGAAGAATGATTCAGTATGGAAGACAAGGAAACACATGCTATCATTGCCAGATATCAAAGCACTGTGCGCTCTTAGACCCTCAAAGTCTATTTTGTTTTACAAACATGAACCTAAGCAGTGATCTCAACTGCCAGTAAGTTATGGTTTATAGTTATACTAAATGCTAATAGAATCAGATAAGGCAGATTGCAGAGCCAATCTACATTACATAAAATGAAGACAGTCAGGCTTTATTTCAGAACTGTTAATCTGGCTGTCTCCATGGCTGGGAGGTCACTAAGCAATGGCACTTACAAGATACACTCAGAACAAAAGAGAAAAGGGGTCAAAGCCTGGAGCACAGCCTTAGGCAAAAGAAAGCAAAGTCTGAGTGCTCTGTAATACCTAAATGCCAGTTTCATGTTATTCGTATATTGGTGTATTATTTTAAGAAGCTGACAGTCACCACACCTTCAACTTAGCCACTCACTTTTTAACTCTGGCTTTTCAGGAGCAGCAGCACTGTTTTGAAAGCCCAGGGCAGTGCTGGATCACTTATATTTCACTACACATTTTTTTCCCTTATCAGTTCTCTAATCTCTCCAGTCCAGGTAACAAGTAGCCTTGTTTCTTCCTTTACTGCCTCAGCAAGAAATAGCCCAACTACAGCATAATATTATACTTTTTTGTTAATTAATTCTTTCCTTATTCCTCCATCAACTATCACAGTATCACTGCTTCCACTCCCCCTGAGGCTACCTCCTGTAGTGTGGTGGACACTGCTGTATTACCTGCAAGTTAAGAAGGTCACGTACATATAGCAGAGGGTAGGTGGTGTATTTCCCCCCTCCTACAGATTCTCACTACATGACTCTACATGAGCTCTCCCATGCTTCACCATATTGGTCCAGCATTACTCCAGTGTTACTGCCTTCTCAATGCAAGGTTTTAATCTGTCATAGCTACATACCTCCACTGCAGCTAAAGCCACCCTAACCACAAGGATTCCTTTTTCACACCCTTGCATGAGCTCAGAAGTGAGAGGAAGGTGGAGATGGTAGATTTGTGAGCTGAGTTTTCAGTCACAGGATTGAAAAGCAAAGAAATTATGGACACAGTTTAGATCTGTTCTTCTCCTTTCCAAGTAAGCCAACACAACTGTCTCTAACATTACACCAATCAGATTCAAAGGACTCAGCCTAGCTTGATGTTCTTAGAGGAATGAGGACAGCCAAGGGAATAGGTCAGAGCCATCAAGTCTTTCTTGCACAGCAGTGGCAGTCTTCTACCCCATGACTTCATTATTTCTAGGCCTAACGTAATCCCACAGAGCTGTGCTCTGCACATCCCCATTCTTGTCTGAACTTGATAGCTGATCATTTGAAATGGGGACAATGAGAAAAGGAAAAGATAAAAAAACCCAGATGTTCTGAGCTCTTCACATTCTCCACCTCTGCCCCAAAGCTACAGTTACACTGGGGGAAGGGTAAGAAGGAAGCAAAAACCCAGAGCCAGGACAAGTGTAAGCTCAGAGAGCTCGGGATCTCTGTCCCCACTCCCTTTCTCCTCCTCCCAAGCAAAACTATAAGACAAAAATGTCTAGCAGGGTAGACATGGGATAAAGTTGGTGATGTAAGGCTTAGATGGCTCTGTTCTTTGAACTACTCCAATGTGGGTCAGTTTGTCCTCCACAAGCATTTCCTCTCCTGAACTCTCTGGAGAAAAAGGGGATCATCAGTTACATAAATGCAGCCGAATGGTAAAAGCAGTTTGCTATAGCAGATTTGCCAAGCAGATTTTCAAAACAGTGCTTTAATACGAGGAATTATTCAGTGTCTACCAAGCCTTATTAATTGTGTCAGATCACGTCACTATTGATTGAAGTAGCCATCATCTCCCATGCATGTGCCTTCTGCTCTCAATCTCCTCAAAGCTCTTTCTAACTCTTCTGCACGACATTAGAGTACTTTCAGATTCACAAACAGACATTTAGACAAGTATTCCTTCTGGTCACACTTAACCCTGCTGTTCTGACACAGGTTGATAGCAGTCATTCTCTGTGGCTTACTCCTCTATTTTTTTTCATATTGATTTCCTTGAGAATGTCAATTCAAGAACTTTGATCTCAGGGAGAACTCTCTGAAGGAGTCCTCGAACCTGCCCTGAACATGAGCAGCATCTCTAAGGGATCATTAACCTCCCTGTTTTTCACCAAAAGACCCCAAAGCAACAAAGGTGAATGGCAAGGACTCACTCACTGGTTTTGTCTTTAAAAAAGAAAAAAAAGTGAATCAGTGAATTGCCCAGGACCACCGAGCAGCATGGTGTGGGAAGTTTGTTCTTTTGTGCAAGAAAAAAATCCCAGGCATTAAAACAAATCCTGAAAATGAGGATGCTTTCATAACTTTTTTGGAAATTACAGTCTTCTGTCCCAAGAAGGGGTCACATAAACAAGTGTGTGTAAGAAAGGGCAAAACACTGCCTGGTAGTGAGCAGAAAATTTAAACAGCCCTGAGAGCACCAAGGTGAGAGGAGGGGGAGGAAGTGCTCCAGGCACCCCAGCAGGGCCCATAGGGAGACCACATTGAAACAGGTATTGTCCCCTGCAGCTCATGAAGGATCCCAGCCTAGAGCGGGTTTATCCTGAAGGACTGAACCCTGTGGAGAGGACCCACACCCTAGCAGGAAATAAAATCATACAGAGGAAGAAGCGTCAGAGAGGAGCTGCTATGGACTGACTACAGCCCCCATTTCCCAGCCCCCTGTGCTGCTTCGGGAGCTTCAGAGGTAGAAGAGTCAAGAATGAAGGAGTGAAGCTGAGCCCGGATTAAAGGAGGGGAAAAGGCATTTCAGTTTGTTTCTCGCCCTACAAACCTATTTTAACAGGTGATAACTTAATCTTCCCCAAGTTGAGTCTGTTCTGTCCATGACTGTAATTGTTATGAAATCTCTGTGTCTTTACCCCAACCTATGAGTTTTTTCACCCCATCCTCTCCCCTCATTGTGTTGAGGGGAGCAAGTAAGCAGCCAGGTGGGCATCTGGCAGCCAGCCAAGGCCAATCCATGACATCATACTAACATTTTGAAGAAACCAGTATTCCGACCCTTTCAGAAGTACCAGAGACTACACAGGAAGTGACACAGAATTAGAAAAAGCATTGAAGAGACAAAACTGTTCTGACTTAAGAAATTATTTTTATGTAATATAAATATCTATAAATAATGAAAGTATGCATGGACTGATTCATACAAAGATTACCAAATTTTGGCTTGTACTCATTTGGCAAACAAACTAGGGGCTTTAAAAGGACTCAGCCAAAGTTCTCTAAAAATGGTAACACAGTGAATAAACTACCAATGCTACATTTTAGTCAAGGAAATTGTGACAAATAATGTTTAAAAAGACACTAAATAAGAGGATACAGTCTCTTTTCCAGGACAAGTACTGTACCTGCTATAGTATATATTGTACAGGATACAATTAAATAATCCTCCTTGGTCTCTCTGAAACTGAAGATCACCTTTAAAGGTGATCTTTAAGGGCAGGCACCTTTAGCAGACTATTTAGAGACCTTTAGTAATAAAACTATACAAATAATAATTCTCAGGTGAATACAGGGAACATCCTTTAGTCTAAAGCAGCTGATCTATTGCAAGGAGTTAGTTACTGAAGCTTCATTTCTTTATGAAGCAGATTGTTTTCTCTAGTTAGAGACTTACTTGTTCTAAGATCCGGAATTCTTTCATAAGGAGTAGGATCATCTGTTCTCAGCTTTACAGAAAATTAAATACTTCTTTTAACACCAACCCAATTAAAGCAATGATATATATTTTGATAATGAAAAAGATACCTTTGGGAGAAAAAAACATTCCAAAGACCTACTTGATGTCACCTAAGCAGAGCAGTATACCATTTAACACAAATGTGCTTTCAGTAGACAATAAAAGGACAAAAGAGCACTTTAAATAGCAACTTTATTGGGAAGAAATGCAAATGTTGGATGAGCAGATACTGAAACTTCCTGTGCTATTTTTTCACAAAGTGATAAGGCTAGACCCTGGCACATTTATAAAATCAAAGTATTTCTTTACACTAGAAAGCTTGCTTATCAGACAACAGTATATGTGGAGGATAAAGGATTCTCCTACACTGTCAAGAACATAAGAGTTGCATAAAGCTTAAACAAGGAATTAAATATGTTAAAGCTCAGTAGCTAGTGGCAATGTCTGTGTGGTGGTTTGGCCCTGGCTAGAGGCCAAATGCCCACCAAGCTGCTTGCTCACTCCCCTTTTCAGCCGAAAAGGAGAGAAAATATATATTGAGAGGCTTAGGACCTAAGATAAGGAGAGAGGGATCACTCTCTAATTAGTGCAATGGGCAAAACAGACTCAACACAGAATAAAAGAAAGAAAAGTGATTTATTACTACTACAACTACACATGCAGTGACCCAGAGTCGAGAATGAGACGCAGCCAGGTCTTAAAGCACCTTCCCCCCACCCCTCCCCTTCTTAGCAGACTTAAACTTCATCACGATTTTACTCCCTTCTTTCCCCCATCGTAGCACAAGGAGGGGCAGGGAATGGGGAGTGGGGTTCCAGAGGTTCCTCACAAGCTGCTTTCCTCCCCAGATCTTAACACTTCTACTTCCCCCCCAACCCCTCGCCTCTTCACACACTTGACTTTAATCATAAATCCGCTCCCTTCATCCCCCCATCGCAGCACAGAGGGCAGGGAATGGGGAACGGGGGTTTTCAGTCTGTTCCGCCTGAGGTGCCTTCTGTCTCAGCTGGGGGGGACATTCCACACACCCCCCCTTCCCCTGCGGCACTGTGGGGTCCCACCCACGCGAGAGTCGTATCCACAAACTTCTGCAGTGTGAGTCCTCTCTATCGGGGAGTCATCCCTCACCACAGGCCTCTCAGCAGGACTCCCTTCCATGGGTGCTGACATGTGGGCCCAGACTGCCCCAGCCTGGTCCCCTGCAAAGTCACAAGTCCCCCGGCAAACCTGCTGAGGCGTGGATCAATCTCTTCACAGGCTGTAGATGTCTCTGCTCCCTGTCCTCATCCATGGGCTGCGAGGGGACACCCGCTCCACCATGGTCTTCACCATGAGCTGCAAGGGAATCTCTCTTTCCACATTCTTCCCCCTGCCTCTCCTTCGGGCGTCCACGCAGCTTGTTACATCTCCTCACTCCCCTCTCAGGTGGCAAAATGCGTCTGCCTGCAGTTTTTCTTCTCCTATATGTGATTCCCAGAGGTGCTGTGACCATCTCTGATTGGCTCGGCCCTGGTCAGCAGCAACTCTGGCCTTGAATTACTGGACTTTTACTGCCTGGGGCTTGCAGTGAGCTGTGGCTGCTGCTTGCAAAAAACCATCTTAGCAACACAGCTACACAAAACTGCAACAGTCTCCTACTTAAAATATGCTTAAGAACACACTGATGAACTGAAGTAAAGAGGGCTTACCTGCATAAGGCAGGGTATATCCCAAAGTAAGGTTTTTCTGCTTTCTTTTTCCATCAGGATATTGATTCCCCTCCAAAATGCCTAGAAGCAATTTTCACAAAGGCAAAACCATTTCAGGCGTGTCCACAAGGCTAAGCAACTGGTATGTGCAGTGGGATAAGGGAAAGAAAAATGTTCTGCAAGATGAAATGGTAAATGGTAGATACAAATATAAAAATTTTCAAGAGCGTGCTCCAACTTATAAATCCTATTTCTATATTAAACAGAATTATAAGTTGACCCCAAGTGCAGTTGAATGGCACAAACAATCATGCCAACAATTGTGTAAGGCCACATGACAAGTTTCATTTCCAGATGACAAGTGTACCTTCTGTCAGTTCCACATCAGTTCCCTGCATCTCAACAACAATCAAAAGAGTTTCAATCCTTGCTTGGGGCAAAAGATTCTTCAAATGTTATGATACAAGGGCAGGAATAACCCTGCTAAATATATTACCAATGATAATAACAAGTTCAGAGGCAGCAAAGAAGTAATAACAACAAATACCCAAGAAAGGAAGGTTTTCCATCTATTTCACTAGAGTTGAAATGCAACACTTCACATACAGCGAAGTTAAGGTTCTCCTCCCTATAAAAACAGATAGGTAGAAGCAAGACTTTATGGGAAGAATTGTTATGACTAAAGCTGAAATCTGACAAGTCAGATGTTGCAAACTCTATTCCACAGCAGCACTTCCTAACTGTTGAGCAGTTGAGGGAGCAACGGGATCGCTCAAACACTGTGTCACCAAGTTCCAGACTACAAATGCTGCATTTCTGCCAAGGGTTGGGAATTATTTCAAACCTATGCAAGAGAGAACCAGGACATGCTCACAAACCAACCAATTCCAAAAAAAAAAAAACAGATACAGAAAACATGATGTTTTTTTAAAAGACAGATATAACAAGCAATTAGAAAAAGAGGTGCTCATTTTCAGTATATAAATGTTTATAGCTGATAAGATGGCTTCTCTGAAGAATGCAGGTTACAGAGGGAGGGCACCATATGCACCGACACTTTTCATGCTTCATCTGGAAAGCAGGCTACTTTGCAAAGGTCCTTCTGTAAGTGACCAAAGAAGTCTTTATGGCTAATAATACTGAAGAGAGTAATTTCCCTGTACTGAAATGCTTAAGTACTCTTTCAAGGATAAAAATTCCTTTCCTTAAAGAGACTAAGAACATTAACGTTATTGTTAGTGCTAATGGTTTATTTACTGTAGGTCACAAATCTGCAGCACGGGGAGGTTTATTTACTGTAGCTTACAAATTTCTCCCCTGTGGGTACTTGGAAAGTCATCTGTTTTTCAGTACCTAGTAATCAGGAAAATTTGTTACAAGTCAGATTATGGTTGTGGGGCTGTCTTTGACTAGAAAAAAAAAATCAAATTGCAAAATTGTAACACAATGCCCTGATTTCCCAATACAATAGATCTAAAACATCTTTCAAGTTTGATTCAAGCAGAATGTGAAGACATCTATGAAAAAAGCCTACTCAACATCTCAAATACCCTCCCATTGGCAAGTTTTTAATATGCAAACTATTAATCAGTGCCAAACTACACACATAAGTACAGTTCTGCTGGCATGTAACAATATGTTCCTTATTCACTGAAGTTGTGCAGTGACAATGGGTTGATTACTATGAAAAGACACCCTGAACTCTGCATCCTCCAAAGACTTATTTCCTTAGCCTAGGCACAGTCAAGAAAAAAAGTGATGACACATTTATATGGGGAATAATAAAGAGGTCAGAGACAAGGGACAACAAAAAATTAAACAAGACAAGCCTGATAAAAGTTTAGGGAGGGCATGATACTACAATGGATTTCACAGTTCATCCACCTCATAGTTCAAACACAACTCATCCCATTCCTCCATCAAACTCCCAAAGCTCTTACAGCATTCATGTAAAACCTTACAAAGATTAAGCTTTCCAAGTTTCACATGTCTGAGAAGAGATCAAATATGCTCAGATGATGATGTTAACCCAACACCCAGTGATGACAAAGCGATGATCTGAAGACAGAACTTTGTTTTAGGATCTGACCTGCCTAGAAATTAGTATATTGCTTTTTTCAAGTAGTAAATAGGATTGTAAGACTCCTTTCTCATCCACTCTCGTAATACAAGCCCTGAACAACCTTCCTATAGGGCAGAGATTTTGAAGAAGTTAAAGGCTCCAGACATCTTGTTAGAGGCATGAACTTTAAATTCCTACAGAAGTAATTAGCACTACATCTCACTCAGATAGTTTTCTAGTATGTTTGTTGCCATGAGCTTACAGAAAGTTAGTGTCAGTCAAGACAAAGCCATAGTTCACAGAAAATCAGAGATGCCACCTCGAGTATCAATTTAAACAGTTACCAAGTGAAATCCTGGGACCAAGTCAAGAAATTTACATCTTCACTAAAATGAGAATTCTGTGCCTAAAAAAATCTAACTCAATAAAAAGAAGAAATAACCACATTAGAAAAGGAATCTGTAGTGTTTAAGTTACATCGTTACAAAGGCTGCCCACCTTCTCTACATTTTTAATCTTGCCATCAGCACATAAGAGAAATTAGAGCATACTATTTCCCATGCTTTGTTAACAATTACAGCTCAAGCTCCTGAAAAGCTGGTTAAACTTCTGTATCTTCAACATAATCTTCTCTCTTATGGTTTCAGGATTGATAGGATGAAAGACATACGCTAATAGCAAAACCAATATACTGATATCCCTCCCAAACCAGAAGAAAATGTCTAGTCCTTAAGCTTAACCTCAAGATAGCACCTTGCTTTCCATGCTGATTTCAAGTTCAGGATAAAGCTCAGAAAGATTCTGAAATAAACAGCTCACAAAATGTATGTGTACATACATGCAGTAAGATTGAGAACTGACTATGTATAACAGAAGGGATGTTACACTTAAGCTACCCTAGATATTTTAGTGAATTTAGTTCTCCTGATGCAAAGGTTATTTCTCACTTGCAGCAGTTTCAACCAGCCTTTCTCAACATTAAAGAAGTGAATTTCAGAAATTTTTGTAAGATATGATTTTGTAGTCTGGATGACAAGTTTTGATCTCGCCTTAAAATAGGGCTTTACATATAGGATTCTCATTTTTTCTAGCTCTTGAGGTGACTGTAATCTACTAATCTAATTTAACTAAATTGTTCTCATAAGTCACCCTATTTCCAGCCTGGAGAGCACAGTATCCATGGTAGGCCTATGTCATACCTAATTCAGTTATCACTTCTCACAAATTGAAAACAGCACCCTAATAAGATTTCTTATTAAAATAAAAGTTCCAAACATATTAAGTAAGTAACAATATTTCAAAATTCTCCACTTTTTGGCCAAACAGGCACATAGTATAACACAGCAATAAAATAATATTGCTGGGTACCAAAAGTTGCTTGGAGAAAGAACATCTCTTTACTGGAAAAACGGGGACTCACGTCACTTTGCTAACAAGATCGCATCTGTAGGTCATGAATCAGGTTTATGTGTATAAATATATATTTCTACATGGGGGAAAAATAGCAGACACTTGTAGTTTAAGATTATGGACAGCATTTTTTCCCATTACAAATACATCTATATATCTTCATGCAAAAATGATAGACATGAAAAGTTTTTATGATTTAGAGGACAGGAGGAATATAAGTTTGCAAAATTTATAGCTGACACTTGCAGTAGTGGAATCAAACTTGACTGCTAAAATGATTACAGTTCCCACTGATTCAAATTACTCCAGAAGCTACTGTAACTTTTAAGGTGCTTTCATTCTTGAATCAGGATCAGGATTATTTTATTTCTCAGTCTGGCTTGTTAAAAACAGGGGCAAGTTTACCTTGAAAATTGAGTCTTATGACTCAAGCAGAAGATAGCTCAAGGGCCATTTTCTGCAGCAGAGACATCATCAGAAGAAGCCTGGGGACAGCTGTGAAGGAAGCTTGAAAGAGCGGAGGCTAGTGTAATTGGCAGTACATTCAGCAGTAATTTTTCAGCTCACACTGGCTGGCTTCAATACAGCACAGCATACTCTAAGAGCTGGCAACTGACAAGATTTTAAAAATAAACTCTGGATTCTAAAAATACATTTCTGATTATTTACCTTCTGAGTTAAGACCTGAAAATTAAAGCTGGCATCATAATGAAGTATCCACTCCACCAATCATTACAGCTAATAAATTACCTTGTAAAACAGCAAGCAAGATTTTCTTGTGTGTAGGAGAAGCTAAAGATATTTTACATTAAAAACTAAGTTGTCAATATTTCAGCCATTAAAAAAACCCCATGTACTGAAGCACTTCCAGTCGAACCTTCATCAGACAAAAACTCAACAGTCCAGTTTTCAGCTCTCCTGAAATACACACATGGCACTTACTGGTGCTTGAAATGAAAGGTAAAAGATAAAATTAGCTTATTGGAAAGACACGTTGGCTACTTACCACGGCAAAGAATCTGAACTTCTGCCTCAAAATTACCTTGTCCCCCTTTGAGCAAAGAAAAAGGTAGTGATACTCAACCACCATTTGACATCAGAACAATGAATACATGTCTAATCTAGAACCAGTGGCGGCACTAATTATGCCAAGCATCATTTTCTGCTAGATATGTTTGGCTGCAGAGTTGTGAATGGTCATAACAGGTCCCATGAAGCAGTAAATTATAATAGATGTGGGACACAGCAAGAGTAAGCTTGTAATTTCCTGTGAAAATCTAGTGACAATAACTAATTTTCCTAAACATACAGTACTATATTCTATCACTTTTAAAGTTTCCAGAGCAGCACTAGCCTAAATCTCATAAGTAATATCAATTTTACATTCTCAAAAAAAATGAGCAATAAAGTATCCACAGCAGACAAAATAACATGACTATGCCTCAGTTCTCATCTGCTTCAATAATGTTTCTGAGCTTCAGAACACAAGTACTCAAAGTACTCCTTCAAATGCACAGCTGTTTTACTGTAACTTTTAAGCAGGAAATCCCAAATTACGCAAGAAAAAAATTCCAGTTAAAAAAAAAAAATCCAGTTCATTTGCTTAAAGGAGAAAAAGGCAGCAACAAATAATCTTCAATAAAGCGCCTTAGCAAGCATTGCCAAGAGATGCACTGACACTCTAGACTGAACAGGCCATTTACTCCATAGGTCTTGTCTTTTTCCTTTTCATTTTTAATTCTCCAACAAACAATGTTCATGACAACTTTTTTGAGCTACAGGAGTTCTACTATATGGCAGCAGTTCATGTTCTTACTTCTAGAGCTGCTAAAAAATAAACCCACCTCACTAATTATTTTGACTACCGGTTCTTAAATGTTAAATAAACAATGACAACAGAGAGAACAACACAAATGTCTTGGATATACATTTGTCCAAGGTTTATTTAATTACTGCTTGTACAGCTTAGAATTGAAATGTTTGAAGAGTGGCAAGAAAGTTAAAAAACAGCACCGCCAGTTCCATCAACATAGTAACCATGCTGGCTTTGGCAGGGATACAGTTAATTTTCATCATAGTAGCTAGCACGGGGCTGTATTTTGTGTGGGTGCTTGCAACAGCACAGATAACACAGGGATAATTCTGTTACTGCTGAGCAGGACTTACACAGAGCCAAGGCCTTTGCTGCTCCTCACAGCACCCCACAGCAAGTAGGCTGGGGGTGCACAGGGCCTAGAGAGGGAACACAGCCAGAATAACTGACTCCAACTGACCAAAGGGATGCTCTGTACTGTATGATGTCAGCAATAATACTAGGGGGAAGGTTGGCGGGGGGATGCCAGTGCTCAGGAACTGGCTGGGTGTTGGAGAGTTGGCGGTGAGCAATTGTTTTCATGTGTATCACATACCTTTCTTTGGTTTTATTTTTTTGTTATTTTCCTTTCCATTATATGTTTATTACTATATTTCAATTATTAAACTGTTCTTATCTCAGCCCTCAAATTTTCTCTTTTACCCTTCCAATTCTCTTCCTCCATCCCACTTGGAGGGCAGTGAGAGAGCAGCTGCGTGGTGCTCAGTCACCGGCTGGGGTTAAACCACAACACTAACAAAAGAGAAAGAATTTTCAATTAGGTCCAGCTGAAAAATCAGCATCTTCCAACCCTGCAATCATTACTTTAGCCTTTTGAAAAGTTCCTGTTTGTTTAACAGCCCAATATTGAAGTCTTAACAGAGGCCTCAAGAAAAGTGACTGCCAGCAGCCAATATACTGTCAAAGCATGCACTGTTAAAATCCTCAGAGAACTGAAGGTACCAAGCAGAAGAATCAAACTGAAACAGAGGCAAAGAATTGGGGTAACAGTGCAAACACTGAAGTCTAACATTAAACTGTAATACCTCAGGACAATGTGTACTACTTAGTTGTCCAGAAGCAGGAAGAAACCTACTGTCCAACAACAATGGAAGAGGGAGACAAACTTTCTTGAAACAGGGACTGGTATATCAGAGCTCAAGCTAGAAAAGACAGCTGGCAGCCAACATCAGGCTACACAAACACAGTAAGCTTTCTGTTGTACTTACCTGTTCCCTTAAAGGGAAGGCCATTCTCACAAAATTCTGAAGGGATACAAGATGAAGTGCATGAACCATCCTGACCATAGCCTATGTTTCAGGCCAAATTATTTATAGACAATAAAAAAAATTGTGTACAAAGACAAATCCTTAAGATTTGATCTTCTAGAGGGCTACATATGTCAATCTAACTGAACCCTGGAAAAGATTGTCTCTGTGACAGAGCAATTGGTCTGCTTTGGAAAACAGCTATTTCAGAGTATCAAGGACAGCTACATACCTCAGTCATTTGTGAATGAAGCCCTATGAGGAAAAACAAAACACCAGAACCCAACCCAAAAAGCTTGGGGGTAGAATCATAGTTGTTCTAAGTGGTATCTAACAGTTACAAGAGATCCAAGTGCTGCAGACCTGTAATAGAAACTCAGTTCAACCTCATTTTTTAAATGCTTATCTCTAGACTGGCATACCAGTTGAACTGATACACAAAGATGCAAGAAAATAAATGAGCCATAGCATTAAAATGCTACAGCCTGGCCAAAAATATGAGTAACCAGATACTCTGTGCCAGAGGTCACAGCATCCACCAACAGTCCTGCTCATGTGAGCCACTAAAAAACAGTAATAAAGAAGTCCTACAAAGAGGCACTAAGCCAGCATCACCCCAAGAGAGAAAGAACTTAACACATTTTTTTGGTTACCTTGCCAATAACCTCCACACTGTATCCAACCCACTAAACATTAAAATCTGGAAGAGATATAATGATTCTATAGCAACCAGCTGCTGAGATATTTTTCAAACAGAATGAACATACAACTGCCAAATACTTTCCCAACAAATTTAGCCTATTCCTAGTGGGAGGACAAAAGTATGTTCACTGTTGTGATTCAACACACAGTGCAAATCTGAGGTCATTGCAAAACTCGGGCAATTTCAAACAAGTCAGATAACCAGGTAAACAAAAAGGTACACAAATTGTAGGTATGCAACTTGGTATCACTCTGTAAGGACAGACATATCACTCAGAAGCCTCTCCTCTGGAGTAGCACTTTCGTCAGTCTTTTTTTCCACACTGGTTACTCCCATCACCCACAGACCAACTTTACCAATACGTCCATGTTCCCTGTAAAAGTCTATTATGTTTTAAATCTCCAGGAGATTCCAAACAGCAAGTCAGCTCCATAGTGGCAGCTGCACACATATGTAATTTAGATTCTGTAAGCTCTCAAAATAAAGCAGCAATTTGGTTGCCTCTGTGCTTAGATGTAACCGCTCCTGATCAAAGTCTCCTGATAAAAAGGTTCAACTTCCCTACTATGTGTCTACAAGAACATCAGTTAAAGCATTTTTCCTCAGCAAAATTAGAATCAGAGACCATAAGAATTCAAGAGCACTGTTTCCTTTTGCTCACATACAAGACAAAAGAAGACTCAAGGTAACCTGAAAAATAACTACGAAAAATCGAGCCTACCATTAAGTTTATATACATTGTACATATATACACGTGTATCCTCTGAAAACATACTTTATAAGGCCACAAAGCAAAAGAAAGATGGAAGCCATCTAATTAGGAAACCTCTGTTTCCTTGTATTACAATAAGGCTTTGTTTTTATTTAAATCTTTACAGAATGAAGTCTTTAATGAGAGACAAATCCAAGCTAATACGAGATGAAATTATTGGTAGGCTATACCCATCTAGCTTCATAGTTTAGTACAGGAACAACAACTGAATTCAACAGGCAGATGTTTAAAATACCTTATTTGAGACAGGCTCCCATTTTTCCTTTTTGGCTGATGTTGTTAACCTAGTGTTTTTCCATGTCTCTTCCCCAGCTGTCATCCTAAGTATCTAATTTACTCCAGAAAAGTATCTGAAGCCTGTCAGAAATCCAAGGACTTCCTCCTGTACATGGCCTGGTACACAACTAGTAACTGCTGCTGCCACCTTAAAAATGCTAACCAAAGCAAATAAAGTTTGGAATACTGGTATCCCTTTTCTTGCCCTTATATTTACTGTCTTTTTAAACCTCTCTAGTTACAAAGTACCTCAGGTGGACAGTAACAGCTTCTCTGGAGGTTTCAATTAACTTTTTTTTAATTTAAATTTATTTCTTTATTCCCTCCCTTTTTCCTTTTTCCTTTTTGAAGCTGGGAAAAGATAATAAAGCACAATAAACCATCATACAAAAGGAAATTAACTTTCAATATGCAGGCTGTCTAGGTTTTATTTCAGTGCACATGGTTCCACTGAGTCAGCATTTTTGATTCATAAGACTTGCAGGTTTTTGAAGGTTTGGTTTCTTTTAAATAAGGAGAACGTTGTTCTCACTGTTTTGAGCTTTCCAAGTAAAATGCCTAATTTTGATTTTGAAGATAACCATTTAAGAGATTCATCATGACTATTTTTCCTACATAAACTCAGGAAAGTCATTTTAATGTTTCCCTGCCGCAACTAACTTTTCCCTTGATTTTCCTAAAACTCTCAGAGTGATTCATTCAGGATTGGATCAAGGTAATCTAGGAAAAGCAGGAACTTTTTGCCATACCAAATTCCAGAAACTCTAGGAATTATTTACAACTCCAACAGGCAATCCTATTTTCCTTGGAGCTACAGTCTAATATTTTTCTGCTTGAAGCATATAGAGCAGGAATAAAATGGAAAATTATTTCTGAAGCTTCATGCAATTTCTGATGACGGAAGCTTTATCCTCTATCAAAATCACGAAAGGAAGAATCCTCACTCTCACTTTATACAAAAGTCCTTAAAACCCCATAAAAAAACCCAAACAAACAAAAATCCAACACACAATAAGCAGAAGGTTTATTATTCAGCTATCAATGGAACCTACCAAGTATCCAGAAACAACTACCAGCTGAAAAGACTACAGTCTTTCAGACTGCTGAAATTTCAGCTAACATGTAATCCCTGGAACACTTTCAAGTCCTGAAGCCAGCAACTAATAAGAGCCAAAAACGCCAAAAGGTCAAAGCTCCATTTCTCTTATCCCTGCCTTTGACCAAGAGAAAAAAAGAAAAACAATTCTACATATTCCCACTTTAGTCCTACAGTTCTCCTCCTTTCTCAGTAAGGACTCTGAAGCCTGGATCAAGACACAAGGAGCAGAGTGAAACTATCCCAGATCCTACTGGTTCGTCACCTGCCCATGAAACTTGGAATTCTAATACTGAAACCTCAAGTTTTCTGCTGTACTTTGACAAAGAAACAAGCAACAGTATAAACAAACAGTGGCGCCTAAATACTCAAGAGATATCACATCATATCAAATTTAGTCTTTGCTGTACAAAGACAGTATTCAAATTAAGTTGGACACCAGGATCAGATGATGTTCACATCAAAAGGCTTGCATTCAGCATTTTTGTTTGGTTTGTTCTTGTTTCTTTTAAAGAAAGGTTTCATTAATTATTTTCAAAGTTTTCTATTTTTTTCCCCACACCAGTAGCTCTAATGTGGGGTATTAAGATGAACTGATGCTAAGATGGCTAGTCTTACACACACACACTTAATACTGTGCTGCTTTTGTTAAATATTCTTTAATTTGTTTCTTATTCACATAACATATCAAATACTACCACCTGGTTCTGGACATTAGGCTTCCACTGCAAATTTAGCTTTTAAATTCCATTTAACTACCCATACAAATTCTATCACTAACTAGTCCAGAGTCTTCACCAGATCTGTCCATAACATCGCCTGAGAAGTCTTAGGTGAGTCATAGAACACACTGGGTAAACTCATACAGGTTGTTGGGTTTTTCAGATTTATTTAGAAAACAGCTTTATTCAGGGACAGTCCTGAGTTATTATGTAAATATGCATGGTGTTGTTTTTAAGATCTAAAATAATAGCAGATTAAACTCTTTGGTTTAAATTCACCCAACTAGCTGATATAAATGAGCTCTTTTTTGAAGACATACAATAGCATTTGTCAGCAGGGCAGAACTACATTAACCATTTAATTCAAACGGGTGCAACTTTTTCCCTCCACCCCCCAAAAAACCCCACAAAATAGAATTTATTTCCTTGCATCATCTACGGAGGGTGCAAATTTTAAGCAATCCTCTCTCAGATTTAGATGCCGAGTTTAAATAGTAGCACCAAATGTACATTTGTGACCCATTTAAGGGATCAATCCATTGATGCATCTGACATGCTAAAGTCAGCACTGCATCTGGAGTATAGCATATTTCTGTCTCACAAGAGCGGATTCCAGTTACTGTGCAGCGCTCTGTGACTTATAGTTCATCCATAACTTCTGATTGTGCAAAAAAGGATGACTGATTAATCAGAAAAGCAGGAAACTATTAAAGTGAAAGTGCTGCACAACTCCATTCAGATTATTCTGGCATGAACTGTGGCACTGAGGCATGGGTAACACCCTAAGCAATTTCCTATCAGCAAGCCTGGATCAGAGACCATAAAGGCATAATGGTGGGAGGAACCCACTATTAGAGTGGGAGGATCCAACTAGTTCAGTTCCACATTGACTACAAGATCTCTCCTTCAGAAGTCAGCATCAACCTCTTTGTACCACTAATGCCATCTGAAGGGCACTTGGCAAACAGGAACTTTCAACACCAAGGCAGACTTATTGATACCAAGGAAGCCACTGGCTCCCGACCACAGCCCATCAGAGCTTATGAGTAATGCCATCATCACATCCAGTCAAGTGCTATGCCACACAAAAACTGGAATGCCTTTGCCTTCTTTCTCTGCCCGTGTCATCGAGTTTGACAACATTTCCTCAAAGCAACACCGTTTTTCAGCAGACGCTATCGACAAGACAAACTTAATTCCTACCATATTTCTTCAAATTAGCATATTATGTTCAACAGTAGGTTGCTATTTGCTCTTTTATGAGCATATTGTATTGCCAACTATGGTTTTAAGTAGAGTAAGTACAGAACAGCAGAACATGCAGAAATTTCTAAGCTGGATAATGGATGTTTTCAAACTCTGCCATTAAACACCCACAAAATCAGTGCTGTCCAGTCATTTTAGTAAAAACGACCTTGTTATATGAAAACATATTTTAACACTTCTATGTTTTGAACTTTTCCTCTAAGTTTTACAAACTGGAATTAAAAAAGGGACAACTAGAAGGAATAGTTGGAAAAGAATGGGGGGGAAAATACCTACAGCAACTCAATTCCATTAATTCTTAAAGCCAAAATACCTACGGCAGGTTAATTTCACACTACTTTATGTTTTATCCTTCTTTTTGTTCTTTATAATGCTGTTTTTGCAATTTGAGCACACACTGCAGAACAGAGGTATTAAAATGGAATGTTTCTTTGTGAGAAAGTTTTAGAAATACTTCAGGTAGCTCTACAAACTATTTCCAGCAGTTTCCTTTACACAACCTTTCCTTGTTGAGACTGGCTTTTACAAATATAAACAGAATAAAGTCAACAAACATCACAATCCAAAGCTTAAGTGGGAAAGAACACCTGCCAGCCTTCAGATAATGCTGAAATATATAAGACCATTAAAGTGAAGAAATACAGATACAAGAGGAAAAACAGAGAAAAGGAACAGATAAGAAGAATGTTGACTGGTAAAAGCAAGGAGCTAGAAAAGGAAGCTCTGCAGTAGCCCAAGCAGTAGATGCACTGACGGACCAGATCCAAGAACTGCTATCTAAAAAAACCCCAATTACACTGGATGCCCATACAAAAACAACCAACCAGACAAAAGAAAAAAAAAAATCCCTGAATATCACTGGAGCCTGTCTGCCTGAGAAAAACATAGGAGCAAGTTTATCCACATAAACTCACACATGATTCAAAGGAAAAAGTGTCATTATTTTTGTGCAAGAAATTATTACACCATCCCCTTTGGTACACAATCAGATTACCAGCATTTTATTACAAAACAGAACTCTGAAGTTGTCAGCTTCAGTTCATGATTCTCTGTAAGAAAGAAAGAATCTCACTTCCCCAAAATACCCTGAAGATTTATGGAAGTTACTGGAACCTTATACTAGGTAATCGAGCTTCCATGTGAACCTCCTCACCACAAATAGAGGAATCCATACAGGATCTGTACATGACTGAAGGCCACATACCTTCAAGGAACTCTTCACCCATCATCCATATATCGCAACAGATTCTCTTCACTGCTGGCTTTGTATGAGGACAAGCATGTGTTCATACAGAACAGCTTGCAGGATGAGGGATTAACAACGTGAAGCTGATGTCTAAACATAGCATAATATAACTGGAACTAGGCAATTGAACAGATCTGCTCAGCCTATATCTTATTTCACTGCAAGACTGGCAGAAAAGATAACACCAAGTTTTGACCAGTTTTTGACCTATTAAAACACTTACTTTAAAGAAATGTTAAATATTGCACCTTTCACTTACAGTGCAGTCCACATTCTTGCATCTGTTAATTTGAAAATGTAATATAAAGCTAGAGTACATGAAAAATGTATTTTTACCTTTACTAATAAGAAGCTTTTTTTTTCCTTACAAAAAGGTGGTGACATCAAAACACAAAATTAGCTCTATCATATCTTCCAATTTTCACATCAGTGATACGGACACTTAATATACAAGCACTAAGTTTCGAAAATACAACCATAGGTATTAAAATGTAACATAATATGAAGACAGCCATCATTGATAAGCATCTGTGTGCTCCTGCATAAACTCACCTTGACCTTTGAAAGTTAAATAAGCAGTTGACTACACAGCTTCTTCAGCTAAACGAGCACTCAAGACTGTTCTGTATGGACAGAATTAGCTTCCTAGCACTCAACATTGGATTTGTCTTTTACAGTTCTACTGGTTAGAGGACTAACAAAAACTTAGTGTTTTCTTTGCAGGCTAAGCACTCTTTTAAAAAAATAGATATCTCTTTTCTGCTTCCCTGACTGGTGGTTGCTCTTTCTTAGATATACAACTCGATGTCATTTTAATATGTTTCTCATGTACTCACACTGAGAGACTTTAAAAGACTAACAGAAATTAATAAAAGTTCTTGTTTCTCCAAGGCAACTCTGACATAGATACCTTTGGATATTATCAGGCCCACAGAATCACAGAAGGAATACAGCATTTTAATTTGCCTATCTGTTATATTTATTGACAATAACATGGTGAAAAAGAAGTACTGATTGCTTAAAACAATTACTATCCCATTTAAGAGTTAGCATACTGTCTTTACCTCAAAATCTTAATACGATTCTACAGATGTCTCTGATTACAAAGCAAGGACAAAGCCAAGGACAGCTGCCTGCTGTTAAGCTGTGATGTGGTAGTCTTCAAACCCTAATAAACTTCTCAGTACAGAAACTCTGGCTGTCAGATTTGAGAAACTAGAAATCTGTGCTCTCCATTACTTGCCACTCAGTATCTCCAGTAAGTGCTCAAACATAAAACTTTAAAAACTGTTTATTTTAGTCCTTTAAGTATTAAAAATTCTGTTGAGGAAATCTGCGGGCAGTTAATACAATAAAGGTAATTTAGTTATTCCTAAACAGTCTGTTTGATAAAAATACTTACCAATCAAAACACCAAACACTCACAGAAATTGACTGTTTCTTTCTTCAAAAAGCGGGGGACCAGAACAAGATAAAAACTGCAGGACATTGGTAAAGCGAGACTACCTACCCGCAGCACCTGTGATTCTAGCTGCAAGTTTCTACTATGAACTACATATTCCATTAAAACCTTAACTTTCCATTACTTTATCCTCATTTGTAAAGCCTGGGAATTATTTTTTGAAAACACCTTTAGAAAGTATGGCTAAAAGATAAGTAGAGCAGCTAACTAGTCAACTGATCCAAAAATACTACTTTAACATTTTATCTGTGGCTTGAGCTAGAAATTTTCTAAATGCTGTAAATAAGTATTAATATATAGCTCATTCATTATTTTGTAGGTATATTGAATTGTTGTAAATATTAGTTTCCATTATGTATGAAAGTATAGAAAGCAATGTACTATAAAGGAGTTTCTTTCCGAGTCCTCTAGAGAAGTCCCAACTAGTTCAGCGGGCTCTCCAAGAAGTCTTTCAGAAACTGTAGATTTAGACCCAAGCGTTCTCTGTATTTTAGAAGTATATTAAAAACTACTATCTACAAATTGTGTGTTCACACAGAGCAAGTAAAACTGTGTCTTGAAATGATGCAGAGATGAACGACTGTCCAGTCATTTACAGTAGGTTAGTAATCCTCAATAGATATGGAGGTAAAGAATCCACATGGAAAGTAGGAGCTACCCATCAAAATAGAAAGGATAATCTAAACCCTTGTGGCAACGGGTCTTAAATGAAATTATTTTAATAGTGTTACAAAATCATGCTAATCTATAATATTAGTACTGGTATATTTAGCTGTAAACTAGCACATAGCATCAAGTCCATGATTTTTAAGGACTACCATCACACAAAAACTTCTCTCTTAGAAATCCATACTACTTAGACTTCAACTGTCAAATCTGTGGTCACCACAGACATCCTGTGGGCACACGCAACCACGAGACACAGAACAGGGGAAAGGAGATTGAAAACTATCGTGAAAGAGAAACATCCAGCAGAGATTTTCAGGCAATTAACCGTATGATTATTTCAAAACTCCAGACACACATTTGACACACACAATGCTTGTGAAAAGTTTACAGAGAAAAGGAAACACAACCACTGAAATGCCACTAGCACTAATCGATTTAATTACCTTAGAAACAACACATGAAATAGGAAAATTTAATATCCAACATATCTCAGATGAATATATTTCATAAGAGAAAACCAAACCAAGTATGTACTATGTCATTTCATTTTTCTCCATTTTGACCAATTGCAAGGAAGGGAATCTTGCAGAAAATTTATCTTTTGCATGACTAACACAAGAAAAAGAAGAAAATCAATAAACAACTTTCTGGGAAAGGCACTCCTCCCCACACAAAATTATTTAACATCCAGTCATTTTCTATTATGGCCAAGAAATTAATCCTCTGGCACTTTAAGTAGGGAGACAAATTCCAGTTTCAACTGTATAAAAGCATTTAAGATCAGTAATTAGAAACTAATCTCTCCTATACAAATAGTGCATGGCCTATCAAGGACTTGATCATCTCTACCCCTTGCACACACACAGAGCTATTGAGAGGTTTGTCCTAAAACAGATGGATTAACTAGATATTTACATGCACACTCCAAAACCATAAAACTTTTGTTTTATTAAGGATTGGAGATACAGTTATGAAAACTGCAATCAAAATATCAAGACAATCCTACAATAACAATGCCAACCAAAAATAATCCGTGGAACGCGTTATAATCTTTTTAAACTTAGAAAGTGTACTCTTAAAAAGAGGGTAACTACTTTTGCCACACATCACAGAAATTTTAGCACCTCACAATAAGGTTTTATGTGGACAAGTAATTTATCATCGGATCTCAGACTGGACCAAACATTTAATGGTCTACCACACCACCCAATTTCATGCTATGCAAGTAAAAACAAAACCAACTTACTCTGTAGGGGGCATTTCAAGTTCAGCAGCTGTATTAAATACAATAGCGATGAGCGTTCAAAGTTTCTAGCAGACAACAGGAGAAGCTGCAATCTTTGGTTTATTTTTATAGTAAAAAAACCCCAAAAATCTGGCCTCTTTGGTTCCATGCAGGTTAACTGCTGAGCAACCCCCACCTGAAATGTGTACTAGAAACAAATCTTTCTGCTAATATTCATTCTGCTTTATTACTAAAGACAGCATAAACAAATGTTCATAGTTGATAATTCTCCATCCTCTCCCCATTCCTCAAGCCACTGCTGACATTTTCCTTAACTATTCATTTTATTCTATGAATGGAACTGTTATATTCCTATTTTCCCTGATATTACTCTACCAAAAACTAAAGTTACAATCTATGATTACAGTACAAAGATAAACCAGAAAAGGCTATTTAACATCATCACTCAGAATTATTTAACTGCTATATTCACATTCTTTCCTGAATCCAAATCTCTCTTAATTGCATGATTAGAGGTATTAAGGAAAGTGCATGCAGACTTTCCACCAAACAGCTAACAGCAGTGAGAGACAGAACAGGCACTGCAGGTCACTAGCTTATTTTGAGATAGCAATTCTTATTTGGCTCAAGTAGTTATTCCTCTGAAAAAGGACAGAAAGGAAAATTCTCCAGAAAATACAGCTACTCTGAAAAGGATTTTATCTGGAACAAAAGGCAGTGGGATATTATTGAGGGAACACTAGAACTGAAAGAATTAAGTGTGAAGCAGCAAGCTCAAAGAGCAGTCCACTCAGCTCAAATGAAGTTTGAGCCTGATACACTGGAGAAACTGTTCAGAAACAGTTCATCTGTACGAAACATGACCCCTGTAAAGCTGCCAAAATCAGTGAGAGCATACAAGTGCTAATCACGCAAGCTAAAATGGCTCAAGCTGCTTTGACTTACATGCACGCCTGAACATAGATGGCTGCATATCCTAAATTACAAGTTGACAAAAAGAATGTAGCTGCTTTCTTTACCTGTACTTTTATATGCAATCAGTACACATCATCATCCACAAGTACATCCCCCACTCCTGTACTTGGAAATCTGAATACAGCTGACACACAAGACTCCTCCTTCCATACCCCACCCCCTCAAGCAGGGCTTTGGAGATGCAATGTGAGCATTTAAAAACAGAAAGAATTCAGTAATTGATTCACCAGTACGTTAAAAAGTATATACTACATAAGAACATCACCCGGTCATACTCATCTTAGGAGCTTACTGGTGACTACAACAAAAAGGCAAAAGAAGGAAAGGTTGTCTTGACACACTGTGAAGTAACACCACAGAGTCTAACAGTCTCTGGAGTCATCAGTACCTAAACACATAGTTTGGCTCTTTGAGACGCATTTGGAGATTGATTTCATATATATTTTGTAAAAATAACACCGCTATTACCTTAAATATATGTTTCCATACAACCTCTCAGTGAAAAGCATACCTTAGAGCTCAGGGGTGGGAAGACGTAGAGGAAAACTGTTTCTTGCTTTAATGAGTAAGACGCTATCACATCTGGAATGCTAGGTTTTTTTACTCAGAAGAATTATTTACTAAACAATACTCTCTTACTTTAATGATCCACATAAGTGTTTACCCCATCACGCCATCCACAGCCCACAGAAAGGTAGGGTTCACAGAAAATATTGTTTACTAAAAGCAAATCCCACATTTCTTTCAAAAAAAAAAAAAAAAGAAGAGCAGCAGCTGAATCGGAACAAAAGACGTCCACAGGAAATACTATCCACAAAGTTGTCCGCTAATCCGAAGCGACCAGAAACGAAGGGAGAAAAAAAACCCGACCGTGTACCGATTTCCTTTTCCTGACGCCCTGACAACATTCCCTCGTTCAATTGGTCGTGTGCCCTTTTCAAGCCGTAAGGGATGGCATTCCTCCTTCCCTTCGCACCGGGGCGGACTGTATGCGTCGGAGGGGCCGGGAGCAGCGAGGACGGAGGCAGCAGGGAATAATCGTTACTTAACGCGGTGAAGGGAAACCCGCTACCCGCAGCCGCGCAACCCACCCCTTGTATTCCACGTCCGAGAACCCCCGGAGGACACGGGTGGCCGGGTCACGGCTCCCTCCGGGAGCGATGGCTGTCTTGTGACGGCGAAAGCCGCGCTACCGCCGAGCCAGCGCACACCAACCGGGGCGCTCCCCCCGCCGCATCGCCCCGCTTCCCTCTACCCGCTAAAACCGCAGCTGCGAAAACGGCACCCGCGAAGCCCACCCCGGTGAGGTACCGACGCGAATTAAAAGAATAACAGTAAAAAAAAGGCCAGCCCGAGGCAGGCAAGCAGTGGCGCACAGCCCAGCGCTCGGCAGCCAGCGCCGGACCCGCACGGGGGGCGCATCCCGCGGCCGCCCACACAGGCGACGACCGCAGCACTGAGGGAGATGAGGAGCGGGGTGTGTGTCAGCCGGCCCGGGCACCGGGACACGCCCGGACCATGCGGAGGCGGGGGGCGGCAGAGGCAGCGCTGGGGCAGAGGCGCCGCTGCCCCCCCGCGGGTGCCCGCCGGGCGCCGTTGGCCTGGGGTGAACCGTCGCCCCTCCCTGCGAGGGTCCCCGTTCCCCACCCCCCAACCCCCTTTCCCGCCGCCTCCCGCCGCCGCTGGGCAATACCTCATATCTGCGCGGGCCGGGGGGCCCTACTCACACCCATGGCGACGGCGGGGGGGATGGAGGAGCCGGAGCGGCGTCCGCCACCGCCTCCGCCAGACGCACCATCCCCTCCCGCTGCCTCCTCAGCCACCGTCTGGCGAGCGGCGGGGGGAGGAGCCCGAGCCCTAGCTCGCGCTCGCCCTCACAGCCGCCGTACTGACGCTCGGCCGCGGGCTCCCTCCCGCCCCCCGCATGACGGGCAGGAGCGCGCTGCCAATCAGAGGCCAGGAGCGCCGCAGGGACCCGGCCTCCTCCGACCAATCAAGGCTCGGCCGGGCCCGCTCTCGCGCCAAGGGGGTCAGCGCGCAGGGAACAGAGCCGGGGGGAGGGGGCGGTCGGCCGGCCAGCGGAATGCGCCTGCGGGAGCGGGTGGCCCCTTTGCTTCACTTAAGGGCAATTTAAGCCTATGTGTCTTTGCCCCGTGTCTGAGCTGCCGGCCTCGCTCCCGAGAGGTCGCGCGGGGCAGCCGCCGGGCTTCACGCTCGGGACGCTGCAGTCGGGCGAGCGGCGCCGCGCAGCCTACTGGGCCGCGTAGTCCTCTCGCACCGCCAGGGGAGGGGACTACTCCCGCCTCCTCTCGTGTAGCGAGTGATAACCGCTCTGGCCAATCCTGTATCGATTTTCATGCCAAGCGGCCGCCGCCGTGGCCAATCACGAGCTCGTTCGGAGCCTCTCTGGGCGTCAGGCGGGGCCGGGAGCGGGGCGTGGTGTCCGCGCTTGCCGGAGGGCGCTGAGGTAGGAGCGCGGCGGAAGTACCGGGTTGTCATGGCAACCGCCGGTCGCGTGGGTGGTGGCGCTTCCTGGGGGCCGCCGCTGCATCGTCTCGGCTCCCCGGGGCTCCTCCTGCCGGGGGACCCGGAGCGAAGGAGACTGGGTGCCTTGGGCAGGCTTGGGGCCCCTCGGTTTGGCGCCGTCTCTGCGCAGGCTTTTATTTGGGCCCGGCCCTCGGCGGGCGCTGAGGGGCTGCTACGGCGCCGCGGGTGTCGCGGCAGGGGCGGGTGCTGGCGAGGCGCGGGTCTCCCCCCACGCCGAGCTGCTCTCCGGTGTGGTGAAGCACCGGGGTATTAGCAGTGGCTCGGCCGGTGGCACTAACGGAAGCGGGCGCAGGTTGGCAGCTGTCCCCAGGGAACTTGTGGGCGCGGGGGAAGCCGGGCGAATTGGCCCGGCATCGCCGAGCTCGGGGCTCCCTGCAGGCGGGGCCGGGCCGGGCCGGGCTCCGACTGCCGCACTGCTCCGCCTTTCTGAAAGGAGAGGCGCCTCAGGGCGGTCCCTTCAGCCTCGGGTGTCCCCTGAGGTGTTAGCGCTAGTTGCCACGAGCGATACAATGGCCGCACGGGCTGCTGCATCTGCTCCGTGCTTTTCTTCTTCTGTACCTTGGAAGAGACCTATTCTTTGATATTGCTTTTTTTCTCCCCAGAAGGCTTTTGTTGTTGAGCACAGCATACTCCAAACTGGGAGAGGAGACCGAAAACCCAAACTGGGTTTTGTTTTTTTTTTAAAGTGAAGTAAGTTTCCTTGTATTCCCGCTGCCTTTGTCTGAGCTAGTCAAATTGCCTATTTGGCAAACAACCCATCTACTGCCTTGTCTTTCAATCTGTTTTAAAACTTATGTATTGGGAAGACTTGTAGGCCCTGTGTTGCTTGCAAACAATTGCTATTCTGCTTATAATGTAACATAAAGCTCTGGTTAACTTGTTTACTCTACAGATACTGCATGTATTACAGTTTGGTTGCCATGTCTTTTTTTCAGATCACTATGAAGGTCCTTTACTGTCAGCAGAATTCACCTGGAGAGGAAGTTACGTTTGTCTTCCAGGAAAGAGTGAGTTCCAGTCATAATAGCACTATTAATCATCCAGTAGAAGCAGAGAATGTGACTGAATGCCACAAGGGAATTAAAACACATAACTTTTCTGTAGACTCAAAGAACTGTGTAATCCTTACACATACAGGCAGGTAAATGAAAGTAGGGGAGGTGTATTTTACCATTGTCATGCAACACTTGCCAAGACCAGTGCTAGATTTCTCTGTGCCATTTTGATGTCTATATTTAAAAAAACCCAAGTTTTGCAGGTGTAACAAATGAACCCTGACTTCATATGGATTTGTGTCTCCTGATTGGATTTTTTGGTCACTGAAAAAGCAGATATATAGCTTGAGAAATGTATTGTGTTTGGAGTGTTCCTACTGTTATTTTCTTGCCTCTTGTGAGTTCTTTGCCCCTAACGGGGGTTGAGATCACAGTGAAGCCTTTTTCTCAGAGGCACTGAAAAGTCTTCTTTATTTAGCTGTCTATTTCCCTACAACTTAAAGGAACAATAGGGAGACAACTATTTTCCTGTCAAATTTAGCTGAAACCATAGTGATAAAGTGTCTTTGTCGGTTTGATGTAAACATTAATTGGCTAAGCACGTACATGTAAGCGTGTGGCATAAGTCGATCGCAGGATGTCAATGGGGGTATATTGATGCAGCATTGGATGTCTGAAACATAGAAAAGCACTTAATGTGGTTTGGGGGTGAGGTGTGAACCTATGTTAAATATCTTACAGGTACAAAATAAATTACTGTAGTTACATGTACACCTGTACACCTGTGTGATACAGATATTTAAATATACCCATGGATGTTACCTATGTAATACATGTACCTAAATATCCCTATAAGCTATTCATCAAAATGAAAAAATATAGTACAAGTGAAAATCTTGCTTGAGCAGCTCCATAGCTCCGGTCATGAAGCATATCTAATGAACCGCCTGAAGGGAAGGATGCAATGACGTGGGTGATTCTGATACAACCAAGGTGCACATTAACAGAGCAGTCTTCGGTATACTTAAACTGATTGTGCAATTGTGCTTTGCTGAAAAGGTTTGCTCACCTTCCAGCGGCGCGTTCTTGTTCTCTTCCGTGTAATGGTTTATTAGTCATGCAGCGGTAAAATGAGATGGATCGGTTTCCTTACCCAGGTGGAAACTAGTAATTTGTTACAAGTTAGTTCACATCATTAGCTCTATGATTGCTGTCTAACACAACGAAGGGGATGGGAATATGTAGATGCTGGCAACAGGTGAGCCAAACTACTTTGGTAAGTTCTTAATAGGTAACTAAAGCAGATCTTGAAACGTCACTTCCTCTGCATAGACTTTGTCTGCCTACTTGCCTGTTTAAACCTCTTCAGACAGGAGCTGGTTCTGCAGGTGTCCATGTAATGACCAGCACTATGGAATCCTCATCTTTGGAAACAAATACTGAAAAAAGTGAGGAAAAGGAAAGCTATTTGGCTGAGGAGACTTTAATAGAATAGAAAGTGCATAACAAAAAGCTGGTGGCTTTCCATAGCAAACCTTCCTTAGTTGGTACTTGGCCAATTCCTAATAATGCCATGTTTAAATTACGAAGGCAGGAGCCAGTTAATAGCACAAACATTTCATCATCTCTTTTTGATGGGTTTTTCGATCGTTGTTTTGTTTGGGTGTTTTTTCCTAAACAGGAGGTGTGGAATTCATATAGTTCAACAGCTTACTGGCTTTTCTGTTTTGTGGAACAAAGAATGAGAACCCATTTTAGTTTGTTTGAGGAGCAGGAGGTCAGCCTGTCTGGCAAAATGCCTTGAGGTTTTAAAGGAACAGCATGTGTTTAACTCAACAGGGGTGAGAAAAAGTTCAGCTCAATATTCCTTGGACAGAGGTTACTGTTTCTGTTGCTAAGCTGAGGAGAAAACCAACAGCTGTTTAAAAAAAAAATCTTAAACACTTAAGAATGTATCTTAATTTCAGAAGTAGAAACAAAGCACTCTCAGGACTTTCTGGTGTTTCACTTCCAATTCCAACATGTATCTATGTTGCAGGCCACAATATAACATGGAAATACACGATTTTGCCTTCAGTACCTGGAGGCTAGCTCTTCAACAGCTGTGTGGATTTAGCAGTCCAGAACTCAACTAATTTAATAGCTTAAAGTAGAGATACTCAACTACTTAAAATAATTTCAGGTACCAATCCCAAAACCAAAGGTTGGAATAGTAAGGAACTGCTTCATTAGTAGAATGATTTTATATGTGAGGTAGCCGTCATACGTGGGACATAACACCAATTCTTATCAGTGCTGTTTCTTTGATATCAACTGGACTACTTGAATATTTACCTCAGTAAATTTGTCAGTGCAGTATGTCAGACAGTTCTGTCAAAATAATGTTATTTCTCCATCACTCTTGCAACTTAGTTTTAGTATTAAAGATCTGCTTCCTTCTATTTGTTAGACAGACCCATGATGATAATTACATACTAAAGTTGTTTCAGATAAGGGTGTGGTACTTAACTGGCAGGGGAAAAAAACCCCAAACAAATAATGAAATAAACCCAGCAAAAAACCCCAGACCAATAATGTCACTGTCTTTTGAGGTTTATTGTAGTGGTCAGTTTGTAATAGTAGTATATATGTAATCAAAATGGTGTTGTAAATCCACTGTGATATCAGTTCCCTTTTCATTGAAAAAAAAATGTCTTGCAACGTAAAACAAAGACCCTGGAAAAGTGCTTTCAGGAGCTTGAGAGGATCTTACTAGCATATTCATGTTGCATTGTATAATGTAACATCTGTAAATTTGTCCTAGGAAAACCTTCCTCCTACAAGAGACAATGATGTGAAAGTACAAGTTAGAGCCTGTGCGCTGAGCCGGATAGATACAGAGGTATTTGCTTATTTTTTTTTATAAAACCTAGAGGTGTTTACAGTTTCTGTTGAAGATGTAAGCCAGGGCCTTAGCTGGTAATTGGCACAGTTCCATTTATGCCATCTGAGGATATGGCTTTGTTGCTGAGAAAGACGGCATGGGATTGATGTGGTATTCTTGCATATCTCTTCAAATAAAAAAACACCTGTAATTTGATTCCTAATTTATGGGGAAAGATCAGTTGTCATTTGTGAGTTCTCATATAGTAAATCCCTTTTATCATCCTCTGCATACTGATTTTAAGTCATAGTTTGGCTTGCCTGTTAATAAGTCTTTTTATTTTTTTATAAGCTTCTAAATTTAAATACAGAAAATCAGTGCAAAAGTTTTAATAGTAAATAAAGGAGCCTGTGTATTTTTTTCCCTTCCAGATCACATTTTGATAAAGTCCCAACTTTCTTACTGTAAATATCAAACACTGTAAGATGATAATAAATATGCACACTTTGAGCTTTAGTTCCTGTAACCATTATTTTAATTTAGCTTTTGTCAGAAATAAAACTGGAGAAGGAGCTTCTACCTGTTGGCCGAGAAATTTCTGGAGTTGTATTGGAAGGTAAGTTAGTATAACTGTCTTTTGAGGGTATGGAGCAAGAATTAAGGGTCTGATAATGCAGAAATAGTACACACTGTCTGTACGATACACCTTTCTTAATGAGGCTTCCCCTAAGTCAGTAATGATACTGAAGTGAAAGTTCAAAAAAGAAATGAACTTTAACTCTGGCATATCTGTTCAGAGTTAAAAAGAACTCTTTTATCAGCAGCTCAGCAGCTTTCTAGATAAAATACACTACTACCTGCCTGTGCTAAAACAGTCTTTAATCGATTTATAAAAACCATTTGTTGGAATAGTGAAGACAAAATAGGATATAGGAATTTTGCCAGTGTTTCGCTGACATCCCTTTGATGTGCAGTTTAAAGCCTGGATCTTTCAAACACATATATGTGTGTGTGCTTGCACTGTTTGGGGATGGATGACAAAATTAAGTGAATTAAACATTAGGTTTTGATATGTGCATATATAATGGAATTATTTTTTTTATTATTAGCAGCATATATTTTTGGGTTTGTGAGCTAATGGTAAACAGTGTTTTCAAATGCATGTTTAATTTCAGCTATAAACATTTATCTTCATACCTTCTTTCCTCTTTTTCATGTATTCTGCCTGAGTTGGAAGAAAGGTGACCTTTTTTCAGCCAGATGATGAAGTGGTGGGTAAGTTAATGCTTGTTTACCTGATCAACTCACACAATTAGTAATCTTTTTCTAATGAACAGCTGAGGTTATAATCGTTGCTAGAGCTACAATTAGACATATTTTCAAAGATTCAACTACTGTCCCATGAATAAACTTGTATAAATGTGAATTCCAAAAGTGTTCTTACAAGGAAGTGTTTAAGAATGGCAGTTCAGGTCTCCAACCAATATTATCTGTCATCATCCTGCTGCATTCACCAACTCTAAGAATATACACATGGGTCCAGTTAGCCACGTGAAGTGAACACTCTAAAGGCAACCATCTGAATATATACACAATTAGTTGTATTTATAACACCATCTCGGTGTAGTTAATATGTGTCTTCGGGTGTTTGTGGATTATGCCATGCTTAGGCTTATATTTCCTGCCTTCTTTGGCATGAGATAAAAAATTTAGACTGCTAGCAAAGAAGCATACTGAAGACTGTTCAGTTTCTTCTACATCATGTCAGTTTTTGTTCCAGTAAAGAAATCAAGAGTTGCCAAAAGCAATACAGCTCAGGAGTTTTGCTAAATACAAGGCCACATTTAAAAAGAAACGCTGATTCAAGCTGCTCATTTTCCAGAATCTTCGTTTTTATTGCACATTGGAGTTCTTGAAAGTGGGCTTATTTTCCCGTGAGCTTAACCACAGGGACTCCATGCTTTATGATCCTGCTGTGACACTATTGTCAGAGAAACCCACCAGAAAGGCAAGTGGTAATCACTGTACTTTGCTATTTAAAACAGACATGCAGGTAAAAAATCACATAGAAAGTGTTGGGGCTTCTCTTTTCCTGGTAAAACTTTAGCTTAAATCTAATGGAATAAGATGTGTGATCGTTATTTATTCACCACATAAGCTGTAATGCTTACAGATAGGAAATAATATTCCATTTTATGGGGTACAGAAGTGACTTTGCTTTGTTTAATAAAGCAGAACAGCTATGGCTGGCGTTTTCTGGTCTTGCATGTGAATTAACTTCTAACTATGAATAGTGTCATTATGAACAGTATTGCTCATTTGGTTAAATAACTTACTGACATATGCTGCATCCATTGAATATTTTAAAATAGTATTTGTGTTTCAGTCACCTTCTGTTGTAGTTGAAGGAATACAGTTTCAGTAAGTGGTGGTGGAGGGAGAGGGGGGAAATAAACCTCTGATAATATGTCAGTGAAGCCGAGATGTCTAAGTGATGTTCTCAGTTGCCGTGGGAGGGTTGGGGTTTTTGGTGAATTAGGATTTCGTTCCATTCTTGTTCATTCAAATATAGAATAAGTAGTTTGAATCAGTTAAGCTACTTCAGAGACAATCTAACACTAAGGGAATGGAATATCTACTTGGGTCATGAAAGAAGCATGCTAATTTTGCCTAAGACTCCTGTTGTCTGTGGGTTTTGTTGTTGAATACTGAATGCTTGCAAATGCAGGTACAGAAAATCAGAATTACATGTATGGAAATAGGAAGATGGCTAAACCAGCATTAAGTATTTTTAGCCCTAAAAGAAAGAAAACCCATTTTAAATACCAAAATCTCAGTGTTCCCTTTCAAACAGCCATTCAACCTTATGCATCTGATAGAGAAGCTCTAACGACAAAAGATAGGAGTGAAATATTTCTATTCTGGTAAATCTTTCCTAACAAGCACACTTCCCAGTTACTATTGCTGTGAGTTTGTACATAAACAGCTCTATGATCCTTGGGGTCCCTTCCAACTCATACCATTCTATGATTCTGTGATATTCTTTCCTCTCTGCATGCTTTCTGGACAGAGATCATAATTATCTGAAACTGTCCCTAAACCCTGTGATACAGTTTTGATTATCCAAACAGAGTTAAAAGAAAATGAGCTATTGCCAAATGTTTTGGTTACTTGTGTGCTTAATAACATCAAACTGTCCCAAAATATAAAATTGTCATTAAAAACAGTTCTAGTTGAATTTTACAAGAAAGCCTGCCCTCCCCTTGAAGTGTATAGTCCCGGTAATACTCCTTGCTGAGTTTAACGATAATAATAGGGCGATATGGTCCTTACTTATGAGTCTATTCTTTTTCATGTAAGAAATTCACTGCATTCACTGGAAGTACTTGGGGTGTTAAATAATTCATAAAACCATACCAAGAATTGTTTCTTGCTTTAAAGAAGGATCAGGAAAACTTTCAGTCTTCCAGAGGAGATTTCTTTGTCATATAATGTATTCTCTTATACATAATCATAGAATCGGTTGTTTGAGATACATTCTTGACTTCCTGTCAAAGTTACGGTTGGTTTTACTTGTTGATCTTGGAATCTTTTAACACTCAATTCTGCCATATTCCTCCGTACAATAAGTGCAGGGAAAGAATATTTAGAGTTAAATTGTCCACAAATACTTGGAGACATGAACAAAATATAAATGTACCTGCTTAGATATACTGGTGATTAGCCAGTTTGCATGTCTGTTCTTCCATATGCTGTTACTGAGTACATAAATAAGCAATGCACGAAGGCCCTACACTATGTGGAGTATTTCTGACAAGTGAAAAATGTAATTTTATGCTCGTATCAAATCTTTGTTGTGTATAGCATACATAAAATAAAGGTATATACTTCATGTTCAAGCTTCTGTAAGCATTATGAGGTGTCCTAAGGGGCGAAGTTCTTTAAGATGCCGTATATCTTTCCCTTAGTATAAGGGTCATGTTTTTATGAATGGTTTTACAGACCCTGAAATCAATGTGAGCTGACAGAAATGTATAATGACTCCTTGGAGGCCGTCTTGAGTGTTAAGAGATAATGTGACTTGTTCCTGAACTTTTGCGTCTGTCAAGAAAACGAATGTCTTCATGTATTATTCATCCTGCGTTTAACATCTCGCTACAGAGAACGCAAGAATGCAAACTAGTTTAGGTGCCAAGGCTATTTTAGTTTACTATAAGGAAATTTTTCTTAACATCTGAAATAGAGTCTTCTATTAATCATCAGAATCTGAATGATATTTTGGGATAGAAGAGAGTTATCTTAGGGATGTTCTTTCATACATGCTTATATTGTGTATGCTAAGCTAAAAGATTAGATGATGACTAAAGTTATGAAAGTGAGACAGAATTGGTATGTTGTAATCAAGTGTGTTCTCTTCTGAGACTTTTGCCCTTCTTGCATTATTTCCTAATTGTGCAGTAGCTGCTGTGGATAGCTGCTTTTGATGTTTTATTATTATCCTGTAGTTAAACTCTTGAGACATCTGCAGAGGTACAGAAGCACTGTAGGGTAACCATTTTTTAAATGGGGATTGCGAAAGACTGCAAATAGCAGCAGATTTCCTGAGGATGTTAAGCTGAAGTTCTTGCTTTGGTCTGAATGGAGCATAAGGCTTGGATAGGAGAAGGAAGAAATGACTGTTTTACCGAGGATAGAGGGTACCTATGTTCAGAAGACTGATTGGGTGCCAGAACCAACTGTTGATGAATCTTTCCTTCTTTGTTAGGCACAGCCTGAAGTAGAAACAGGAGCACTCTCATCAGAGTGAGAGCAGTGTGAAAGGAGTTCGGCCATGACTGGACAAACATCAAGCTTGCCATGAGACAAGGCAGTCAATAGTGTCTCCATTCTTTTTCTCCCAAACCCCAGGTGCTGTTTGGAGCACCTTTGTAACAGTCTTGTGCACTGTGCCCATAGACACAACAGGCTGTTACCTCACCCAAATTTTCTTAACACATCAGAAACCTGAGAAGAGGACAACTGAACCACCAACCAAGTGGGACTAGCAATTTCACTAGGAGCTTTTTTTGGTTAAAATACATGCTTGTTTAAATTAAAGGTCTGTGTTCAATTTTGTTTTAGGAATTTTGCCCCTGGATTGTGAAGAGTCTGGTCTTTGTGAAGTTATTCTAGTTCATGAACATTGTTTGGGTATGTAGTTCATATAGTTTGCTAATATTTACATTTACTGTATCTTTGGACTTTTCTAATAGGGAGCTAATTAACTTGGACTTCTGGGCAAACTTGTTCTGTGCAGCAACATTCATTCTGCATACTCCACCTGTTCATAGAAGCTTTGAATACTACGTACTCTCGAGGGCTTTTTCTTTGCCCTTATCATTTAATGGGTTAATGTTTTGTGTTAACCACACAAGCTGACTTTTTCTTTTTTTCCCTTCTAACTTCCGTTTTTGTTACTTCGTTGTCTTGCTACTTTTTCCTTGCCTTAAATGAGAAGAAATCTGCTTTTTTCCTCACTTTGACTCAATCCAGGAATATCACTGGGATAAAATCAGCAGACTAGAAGCTGGAGAAAGGAATTCTCAGGCAATGAGGGTCAGAGTAAAGCTAGTATTGAAACTATCTTTTCAATTATTGTGAGTTTCTGGTTTCCCCTTTTTCGGCATAGAGATGTTTAATATGTAGAATACATGTGTGAATCTCTGTGCTTCTCCCGAAAGTTTCTGTTATTTTGAGCAAACTACTCTTTTACTCAGTGTAGTTTGTCTTATGTTTCTGTGACTACCCATTAATTCAGCCTGCATAATTATGAGGTGACACCTTTAAATTTGTTTATACCAAAACTGAATCCCTGCTTTGGTTGCATAAAATGTGGTAAAATATCCTCTCCGCGGCAGCGTTGTTTTGTTGGTTTTTTTACAGATATAAGAGGTAAATAAGTATTGTTTATGTTCACTTGTTTGAAGATGAAATCTTCCTGCCTAGCTGTGACAGTTTTTGCAAAATAAGTGATGGACTCATGGAGATGAAAAAATACGGTTTATTCTTTATAATGCTTAAAAAGTACAAATAAAGCAGAACGAAATGGAGAGGTCTGTGCTGGCTTATCACTATTTATGGTAACTATAGGCAGAGAATACTTCTGTCTTTGTATCGCCTTCAGTAGCTTACTGTGTGCTAAGTAGTATGAACTGCTGCACAAAGTGATGATGTTGGTGTGGTGATGGTCCCTAGAATATTTTGCCAGCAGACTGATAAACAGTACCAGGGTAATGCATTGCTTATGTTGGTTTATAGCTTCCCCCATTCAGGCTAAACTGCCAATTCTTACATTTAAAGGGACAGACCAAACTTTTCCATTCTTTTTCCTTTCTAGTATGCCTCAGGAGGAGTGTGCTTGCTTAGTTCATTTCTTTGCTATATTCTCAGCTGGGCTACAATGATTTTCTAGCTTAGTATCAAGGTCTCTGCTAACTCATGTAAATTGCTTACATTTAAAATGGTATTTAAACTTGTGATTTCTAGTTAACAGAGCACTTCATTAACATTACCTCCCCAGGCTTTTCAGTGTGTGCATAGAATGGGAAAACTCTTTAGCATCTTGTAGATAGAGACAGAAAACAGAAATGACAAATAATGTTATCTTGACCTTTCTCTCTCTTGGAATGTGTTATAACCTCCAGAAGCTGTTTATACAAATGGATTATAAAGTAGAAGATTCTAACCTGTAGAGAAAGATAATTAGGAGCTCATGAGTTGGATTTCCCATGATATGTTCTCTGTATTGGAATTGTCTTTGTGGAGAGGCCTTCTCAGATACTTTCTGTCAGGAGGTTATGGTAGGAACTGAGTCTCTCTTTTTCTTTTTTCCTGTTTAAATACTGTATTTGTATTTGGACTTGCTCACAAGAGTGCTGCAGAAGCAAACTTGATAATTCTTGGACAGTTGCCTTTTCCACTTTGACTCCATGTAGCTGACCTAACACTGCCATAAGCGACAGTGGAATATTGCCTTTATGAAACAGATCGTAATTATACGTTACCTGATTTGACTTGTACAACTTTTCTTTCATACTTTAGAAATTGGTGAAGTCTAATAACTAATTTTGAGTGAAATGTCAGGGACTTGCTGCTTTGTCCCCCATCTGCTTTGTTTGTTTGTTGTTTGTTTTTTCTTTCCCCCAAACTTAGTTCGTAAACCAGAAAAAGTTTGCTGGGTTGAAGCAGCCGGGACTGTTCGTGATGGTGTCCGTGCATACACAGCTTTGCACTACCTTTCCCAAGTCTCTCCTGGAAAAACTGTCCTTGTAATGGATGGAGCAAGTGTAGGTAACAACTGTGCAATAGTAACCATCACGGAACAGAAAGATCCCCTCTGCTGCAAATGTCTGTCTTAGCAGCAGAACAGTTGGATTCCTTACAACATACTAAACTTACCAAGCCTTGTATTATATGCCTGGCAGCACCCTTAACTTAATGGATTAATAGGAAAGGCCCTCACACCTAAGATTCTCAGCCAAGAATACAGTTCTTCACACGTTGTGTGGGTAGTGCAGGGAGGTAGTTCTGTTCTGCTGTTCCATGTTGACATGGTTTAACTCTAAGCCCTCAGGTGTAACTGCAGGAAAGTGCCTTAAGTTTTTTTTATTCCCTTCCCATCGCTGCTTTTCAACTCCTCTTAGATATAAATAATCTCATTTGCATTACTGCAATCTTTGCTGCTAATGAAGATGTGGAACTTGCCTTGGCCAAGATTCATTAACGTAAACACGGCTGGGTTTTTTGGTTTTGGTAGCACTTCTTCCTTCAACAACCAAGCAAGCCCAGAACTGCAAGTCACAGTTGCAGTTACAGTGCTCACGTTATGGAAAGTAGAATCTGAGCTGTTTTGTTGAAGAGAACTAGTTAGTTACCAAACATCAGTTCCAAGCTTCCCAGTCAATGAAAAGACTTCTTTGACCTTTTGAATAGAAACAGATCTGTGAAAATTCAAATTCTTGGTTTAGGTGTGTTTTATTGAGGGAGTAAATTAATTTCTGAATGCTCTTTGCAATATAATCTTTCAGAAATGGCATTGAAGTGATGCTGTAAATAAATTCACCTACCTTTTTTCTTTTTCAGCCATTCGGTACAATAGCTATTCAGTTAGCACAACACAGAGGAGCTAAAGTAATCTCTACTGCATACAGTCTTGAAGATAAGCAGTACCTGGAGAGGCTTAGACCTCCTGTGGGTAAGTTATATTCAGTGCTAATGTTTCTCTAAAGAATGTCTCAAAATATATTTTTTTTTCCTTTTAGTCTAGAGACCTGACTTCAGTAGCTGAAAACTGAAATGCAAGTTTATAAATAGTCTAATTAAAGAGTTTTAATAGTTGTTAGCCTGTACTCCATATGTATTTAATTTCTGGTTTATCTGTATTTAATGGCATTTTTGTTCTTTATTTAAATTGTAAGGTCTGTGTGTCAGTACTTTGTCTCACATGAGTGCTTGAGTGCTGATTTTGGCTTAACTACTCCAGAAGCCTTTTCATGTTGTAAAATCATTGTTTGTGAACAAGAAGGAAGCATTACTACATCACCAGTATCACTGTATGTAATCTAGGTACCTGAGCCAGAGTTCAGATGTAATCACATACTTGAGGTGCAGTATTCATCAGACTCAAATTACCGCTAATAGTATTTTATCAAGCTGTGCGGGCAGCTCAGTTTCAAGTACTGTCATAACTGTAGCTAGATGTTCAAAGGCTCTGTATTTTCCTGGTTTCTAAATGAGCTTTGCAATAGACATAATACTTACATTCATTGATGACTTTGTCCATTTCTTCCCTTTGATACTTAAGTTTTTGGTGGCATTTCCCTCAAAGTAACAGTGCTATTTGAACCGTGGGAATATACTCTGTGGAAGGTGCTAGCATCCTTCCTGATCAATTTTTTTTCTCATTTTGGTGATGCAGAGTGAAGGAAAGTAGAATGTTTCTTCATTCAGAAGTTTTAAAATAAAGGATGTCATTGCAAAGTCCAGCTTGATTGCAGTCTGTGAACTTAGCAAACAGTGAACAAAAGCTTAAAACTAGTGTCTGCTCTCTCCTCTTCAACATGCAAAGACTGCCACAGTATAATCACCAAGTTTATTTGTCAACATAGGATTTTTGTTGTCATTCAAAGAAGTTATTCATAAGAGTAGCCATGTCTCTTGTAAGAATGCCTTTTTGAGGAGAAAGCACTGTGTAGTCAGTTACCACGTTTACATATATTATAGTTGCATCAATCAAAATGTATATGGGTTAGTTGAGATTTGATTAAAAAGAAGAAGTTGAGGTTAACTGACCCTGACTGTGACTCCTTTCTCCTTTGTTGTTTTGCATAGTAATATTGCTAGCAATCCTGTCTTTCCAAATGGAGAATCAGAGTAGTTTTCAAACCTCCTGTCCTCTTGGTGACTGTCTAAACCCAGGCATTGCTGATGGGCAGGTGCACACAGTATTGTCCTTGTGTTCTCCCTGCTGGCTCAAGAATAGTAAGCTAGCAGAGGGCTGAAATAAGCCAGAGTGTTGCTCTTTAGACACAGAGAGAACAGAGTTCTTGTCACTTTCAATTCCCTTCTGGCTCCCGAGAACAGAACTGGCAGTGGGAGCACAGAGACAACACAGTGTGCATGTGCGTTCTGGGGCTGCACGTTCACACACATCTGCGGCGTTGGGGAGTGATTCACTTCCAGCCTACCAAGTGAGCATTTAGCTCTTCCAGTAGTGGCTTTGGAGTGCTGATAATGCAGCAGGAAGTGGAGTGCTGTGCAGAGGTCATTACACAACAGCAGGCAGAAAGACATTTTTGCTGCCTGACCTTAACAGCCTTCAACAGGGAATTGCAAAGTTTTGTGTTGGGAATGTAATCGTTTCTGTTAAGATCTGACAGACTTATTTCTCTAGGCTTTTTATATTACTTCTTCTTTTTTGCAGTGACACAAAAATAGCTATTTTTTCCTCTTACTTCAGAAGTCTCTTTTACTCTTTTTAGTAGGCATTGCAGCCATCAGAACATAAAGTATTTTTGTGAATGCTGTTGATTTGTAAAGGTTTGCTATGCCAGCCATTACAGAGTGAAAGAGTAAATGCAAAAGACCTAAAGCTTCATCTTGTAATATTTCTTTTTAACTTTATTAGCTCAGAAAGGACTTTGCAGTTCATTTTAGTATCATGGTTCTGACATTGGGTTGCTTGGCATATTTACCTTTTGCTGGAGTTTCTAAGTTATATTATAAAACAAATGCTCTAAGTAACCAAGCATAGCTAGCTAAGCATATCTGAGGTGGCTTCTAATGTCTGTGGGTGGGGGCTTTTTCAGTTTTGTCCTTGTTCAGGGTGGGTTTTTCTGTCTAGGTTTTAGCAAGCAGCTATCGGTTGTCAATGAGCAGCAGTTTGTGTTATCAGTGTTCAGCATAACTGGCCTCTTCATTAAATGGCTGAAATAGAAGGCTATTGCTTATATCGCTCGTGCATGTGCTGCTTTTACATCTGTAGGGGTGGAGCTTTGAAATGTTTGTGCAACAGAAACATTGGGCAAACATTCTAATTGCAACTTCAAATAGACACATAACCTAGATACAGCATTAAAAAGAGAAACAATTTGAGTATGAAAGCAAAAAGCCACTTCTTTTTTGTGTTAGGGAGTGGGGGGGTTTTATTATTTTATTTATAAATATGATTCCAGTGCCTGAAGTCGTAGTTCCTGTTAATGTTTAAGAATTCATATTTAGACCAGCAGAACAGGGTCTTTGCATTTCTTCAGTAACCTCTGGAGCAATCTAATAATGGTATGAAGGGGGGGATTATAACAAATTTTGAAATTTTAATGCCCATATTTCACCCTAGAGACAGAATATTACATAAAGAATGTGATGAATTTCTCTTAGAGAACAGAAGGAAAAAATAAAAATACACATATATATGTATTTCTTCTGTTGTCTAGGGTTCCCCCTTCTTTTTTTTTTTTTTTGTTTGCCTTGCTCTTTGTGGTTTTGCCTTTAAAAACCAATATTGAGCTTTCAGTGGATATGTTCCTCAGAAGAACTCAGTGATTTCATGGTTCTCTTGAGCATGTTCAGTAAACCAAGCAGCAAATCTTTTATGTGACAGTTCTTTAATTTTCTAGCTGAATTTACTCAGTGAGAGTAAACTCTGGTAGTAAGTAGTGGAAATACTGATATTTCTACTTCTCACTAACAGTGAAAGAAGAATGGAATTGATGCCTTTGTGCCAATCGGAATAATGTTACTTTAGAAGTTGTGCAAGTCAGAGAAGAAGAAAATGAACCAATTTACAAATGTTTTGTGAGAAATGTTGCATAAATGACAAAGGATTATAGAAAATTATATTATAATTTGGCACTCAGCCTTTTCCACGGTTGAAATTGTTACAGCATTTTGCTAGGAAGGAAATTGAGTGGGCTTTTGATGAGCACTGTTCAAGCTATTGTATAAGTAACAAAACTGTGGAAATTGTTGCTAAATAGAAATCAGAAAATAGTCAAGACATTCATTTGGATAGTTTGGCCTTGAGTCTATTGAATCAGAAATATTCTCAAGAAGTGAAACTATTTACAGAAACTTTATACCATGTCAAGTTGCCATGTTAAGAAAAAACTTCTATTGACTGAAGAAAGTAATAAGAAAAGGATATTGTGTGGTTCTATTTGCATACAGGGACTGTGACTGTCATTAGATTAATGTGACTTCTGTATTAAATTACAACCATGTGCATTCTCTTCAGCCAGATAATTTGACTTCAGTGAAAAAAATTAATCATTGACCTAAGAATTTGATGCGTGTTATGATTTGTTTGGAAGGGGAAAAAACCCAACCTAACACATTAATTGCATATTTGTTAATATTCTTAATGACCAGTTTCTTGCAATTTTTTTTCTCTCCTTCCTTCCCACCCCCTGTGATTAAATTCAAGAAGGCATACGGCAGCCTTTAGTAGGTAAGTACACGCTGCAGATTTGAGTTTAATCCCTTATGCTTTTGAAATGTGCCTCCAAATTTATTTGATGACATTTCAGTTACCATTTTGCTGACAAGTCTTTGGCCTGCTTAGTTTTGAAATGTTTGTTCTGCCTCATAATTGTGAAATGAAACTAAAAACTTGAGCTGCTACTTCTCTGTCCCAGTTATTCCTGATGCTGTGCTTTATCTTTGTAATCGTCTGTAAGTGTCCTCACAGACGAGAAGAGATGACGATTACTGGCTTTGGATTCAGAAGTATTTTGAGAGGAGATGTAAATACTTCCATCTAAATATTTATTTCATGACCTGTAAAGCCATTTAGAGGTTAATATATTACTTTCTGTATGATGTTTTTAATAAGTAATGATGCTACTAAGACTTCTTTTAAAGAGAAGATGGATATAATAAGATTAAAAGACTTGCTGGGATCATAAGAAAAGTCAAGTCAGTGCCTCATAAGTGACCTAATTTATTGTGTCTTTACATGTTTACTACTGACTCTCACTGGGAGACAGGACTCCATGCCAGAGAGAACAGGGTTTTATATCCCCCTCAGATGTGGAAGCAAGAAAAAAGGCCTCTGCAAGGGGCTGACAGGAAGTGTTGGGGTTCATGTAGAGTCAGGGAAGAAAGCTATGCTTGGGAAACTCTCCCAAAACATTACTGCTCAGGTTATTTCATAGATAATTTGAAAGTTGTGAGATGTGAAATAAGGTGCCTCCCTATCCTTTGGCTGCTCTTTTTTATGCTTCAGTAGTGTGGCTCATCACATCAGAACTTGCTATTTTTGAAGACGCTTTTGGAAATGAAGAAAAGCAAAGAATGAACTTTGAGAAGGATTTCTGCTTCTCACAGGAGCATTCTTTGCCCTTTTTGGCCTAATCAGACTCTTGAGTTTTACTTCTGTATTAAGTTAATGTGGATTTTTGGTGTTGATCTTACACTGTATTGGAAAATGGAAAAAAAAATTGGCTAGGGTTTTTTAATTTAGCTGCAAAATTGCTTGACTGGAGTCTTTGTTCTGCTCTGAACCTAAACTCTGCATCTTTACTGTAATTGACCAAATGTCCTGCTCTTTCTAGCTCGAGTGATAGATGTGTCCAATGGAAAGATAGATGTGGCAGAGAGTTGCTTGGAAGAAACCGGTGGCCTGGGAGTGGATATTGTTCTAGATGCTGGAGGTAACTGATGAAAATCCAGTCTTCAGAGCACCACTTGTGTTGGGGTTTTTTAATTATTTTCAAATAACGTGGGTGGAGGCTGCATCACCTCAAACAGTTACATTTAGTTGCTTGTTCCCACACATTTTTATGTATGTATCTTTACTCAACAAATCTCCTGAAGCAAGATCTCTGTAAGATCTCCTCATATCACCCTCTAGTGGAAGCTTCGAATACAGTTAAGCATCTGCTGTATTTGTCTGAAATTTTCCTACCTGAGGGCATAGGACTGTAAAGAATCCCAAGATACGTGGTTTTCAGTACAGGAAAAGATGGACATTGCAATCAGAACAGAATTTTCTTCTGAGCTCAAATGATTTCTTTATTTATCCCCACCCCCCAGTGAAATTATACAGTGCTGATGATGAATCCACTTCAAAATCACAGTTGCTGCCTCATAAGCATGATATCATTACCCTTCTTGGCATTGGGGGACACTGGATAACCACGGAAAAACATCTTCAGGTAAAGCTCCTGTGCCACTAAGTGTGTTTGTACTACAGGTATGTGTAGGGATGTGTCTGTGAGCTTGTGTCGTGGCTGAACGGTTCCCCACTGTTTGGTAACGTCAGTTGTCACTGAAAGAAAACCTTCACATCCAGAAAATGGGAAGCATGCAGCATCAATAATAAATGGGGGGCAAAAATAATAAATTTGGGACTGTCTTCTCTAAGAGGATAGTATGTTATGTGAATGGCTTGGCTATACTCACAAATTCTGAAGATCTGTTTTGTTGGGCTCAGGGTATTAAAATGTTTGACAAGACAAAAGTATCATTTAAAGCTGTAAATATTTCAAGTTTTGCTAAGTTTTAAGAATGGGCAGGGTGTGATATTTTTTGTTTGTTTTATTTTCTGTTGATGGTTAAAACCATCATTTAACCTTTATTTTTTAATAGGAAAATGTAACTTAATAACATTTTCTCTCCATTTTTCTTTAAGCTGGATCCTCCAGATAGCTATTCCTTGTTTCTTAAAGGAGCCACAGTCTCCTTTCTGAATGATGAGGTATGGAACTTGTCCAATATACAGCAAGGGAAGTATCTCTATATCCTTTTGGTGGTCTGTCTGAATACTGACTGCTAATACGAGCGGATGGAAATAGAACCAAAAAACCAACTGACAGAGTCTGCTCTGCTCAGTCATGTAACCACAGGCATAAGGGTCAGCACAGTTAAGCATGCAGCGTAATGAAAATACAAGCTCATGTTTTAAGCTCGTCCCCACATTCCTTGTAAATAAATGTCTTTACCTGCTCAGTTAAAAGCAGTGGTGAAATAGAAAACACACATTCTGGAGAAAAGGCAGCATTTTGGTTCAAGATTGAACCATGATTTGAGTCTCTAAGGTTTTATACTATGCATATGACACTTTGGAATTCTTTTTTATTTTTGGTAGCAGATCCATCATCTGTAAATCTTAAGGCAGTCAGTTTAACTACGAAAGCTAAAATACTTTGGCTTCATAACCTTTTCCTTACTTGCAACGTTATGTACATAAAATGTATTGATGTGGGTGTGGGAGGAGGAGGAGGAGGAATGCCTCCTTCATCCGCATTACCTATGTTTGGTCATAAGCAGCTGGTCTCTGGGCTCTCCTACTAGCGTGGCAGTTTTCAGTGGGTCATCTCAAGTAATGGAAGGTGTGCCTTCTTATGGCTTTAAGGACCCTCCCTGCTCTGCACTGCACTGCAGATTACAAGATCTGCTGAATCACTTTTGCGGTTTAGCAGAACAGCAGAGGCAGGTGAGGATTAAGTCATTCTATTTGTGAAAAAAACAACTGTGCTGCAAGGAAGCCCTCCCCTCCTCCACTAAACTGCAAAGGAGATTAGGCAAGGTCAGGCACGGCAAGGGCCTATTTATGGGATGCAGGTTATCGCGGATCGGTTTATAGTTCAGTATTCTTGTTGAATGCTTACTGAGTAGCTATCCACATATAAAAAGTAAGCTGACAAAACAGTAGGGTTTCTTCTGTTAGCTCCTGGGGTACCCTTAATAACAGCACATTTTATCGCAACAGGCTTTAAAAGTTGAAAGGAAAAAAACTTGCCATATGGGGGGGGTTTTTGTGTCTGTGTATCTCATGAAATTCTTGAGCATATGGGATTAATACCATCTGAAGAAAATGCAAGGGGATCGCTTTTTTAAATGGCTTAAGCTTCAAGTATTAACTGGGTTGCTCTTAAAATGAAGGAAGGACTGGTTATTTTTTGAGTTCCTTATAAAGACTAAATCCCCCCTTATCTGCTGCATTGTCACAATGTTAGTTGTTAACTCAGAGATCCCTTACGGATGTGCAGTGGTACACCAAGTACTTACAGACTTTGCTGCGTTCCCAACTTGATTTTGATTCTTTACCTAGGTATCTGTATGAGCAGTAGGGGTAGCTAACAGGTACCAAAGTCTGTCATCTTCATTCGGCGCCAAAAAAAGTGGAATTCCCATTCTGATTGACAGATGCAGCCCACACTAGTACAACATTCATCAATCTTAACCCTTTTGCTTTATTTTTCTGTATTTCACCACAGCATACTATTTTAGGAAAGGAGGCTTCTGAGCCATAACCAAGTGCGTAAATCTGAGCTAAGATTGGAATTAAGGTTCATTTCCATTTTGCCTTGATCCTGCTGGCTTTGTATCGATACAGGGCTCTTGCCAGCAAACACAGTGGTAAAAAGATTTGTCTGTATATATGTTGTTACCTTGACAGTCCTCTTAGATACCCATCCTAGAAGATATAATGGAGAAATTATCAAGCAGTGTTTTCAGGTGAGAGATGGGATTTTATTTTTGTTTTCCTTAGAAAACTCTTGCCAGCATTGCGCTGCATATTTACATTGGGATGCTCAGGAAAAGATGCCTTAGCATAGTTTATGTGGAGGGGCTTTACAGTCTATTTCTGTTTGTAGTACAGGAAAAGCACAAGCACAAGGAAACATGATAAACCCCAGGACTATGCTGCATGTCAAAAATTTAACAGTGGCAGCACATTCTTTCCTTAGTGGAGGAAGAGCTTATATCTGGCTGCTCAGCAGTGTGTCTGATTGAGAAATGATCTTGGCTGTAAAAGACATTAGGTCTGTCTGGTACTTCTCTGAGAAAACTGACAGCTTCATTAGATGTGAAGACTCCCATAATGAGGTGGGAATGGAAGATCCTTTCTTTTAATGCAGGATAACAGGATTGCTGTCCAGCAAAAGCCTCACAACCACCTTCCCTCTGCCCCATAAGAAGGGTATCTTTTAATTAACTTTTGTTTCCTGTTTGTCTTAGGGCTCTTCCTTCCTTCTGTGAACCCAAGAAAAGCTATAAAACTTTTGTTTAAGGAGTAAAGTTTATATAGTGAAAGTAAAGTCTCCAGCAGTAGTCCTGCAATATTTGTTGACCCCAGCATGCTGTCCAAACACTTCTGACATACCATTCTGTTTTAGACCTCAGCTGGATGAACCGATCCCATTGTATGAAGCCAAAGTTTCTATGGAAATGGTTCAGAAGAATCAAGCAAGAAAAAGACAAGTCATCCAGTTCTGATACACATTTTCCTGATTCCTAAGCCTGTGGAAGATAAAGAAACGTAATGTATTTGAAAAGTAAATGAGTGTACACTTCCAAATACTTCTGTAACTAGAATTGAAAGATCTTTTGTACCTCAGCACAAATGGTCTGTGAAACTTGTGTGACTTCAGGGGGGTTTTTTTGGGATCCGTTTGAGTAGAATGTTGCCATCAGCAACTTCTAAAGAGGCAGTCTTCACAAACAAATCTTGTCTGTCCTGCCCCAGTTACAAATGTCAGCAAGATCTACAGGCAAACTCAGTTGCTATTGGTTTTCAACGATAAGAAATTAAAGGGAGGGGCAAAAAAAAATCTAGTATTTTCTATTAGTGCTCCCTTCTGCAGCCGTTAACCTTTATAATTTACCTTTTGGTTTTGACTGCATTGAGATTGAGCACTCTCTGTGGTACACTTAAAGTCTTTAATCCATGTTTTAAATTGTTATTTAATTGAAAGGTAGGCAAACTCATCAGAATTGGCAAGGATGCTAGAGAGGAAGGATACAGTACTGACAGTAAGAGTTACCCCCACAGCCATTACTCTTCATTTTAGCCAGCCGGGCAGTACACCTAGTAAACCTAGAGTCCATAAGCTGATACGATCACGTCATTCAGATGTTTGAGGCACTTTATGTGTCTTGTTACTCTGAGGATATCTTTCTGGTAAGACCTCCCTATGGTGTGCACTTTCAGTTCCTCTCTTTTAACCGCAGTCCTATGCCTAGCACAGCTCAAATCTGTTTATCCAACATTCTTCACCACTGTGAACCATGTGCAAATTGGCAGTGGGGAAGGAACTGCTGGTTTTCTTTCTTCAAAGTTTGTGGCTTCCTACTTGCTCTTATTTGAGAGCAAAAGTATTCTGAGCAGCTGTGCTATTCCTTTCTGCTGTGTGGATGGCTCAAACCGTGGTCGCTAGCACTTTAAACCAGTCTCAGAAGCTGGAGCGTTTGGATGAAAATAGATTATCTAGAACCATGATTAATCTGTTTCTGTCATTGAGTGGATTTGTAGGTTCTTCATAAATGATGCAAGGGGCCCATATAAAAGCATGAGTCAGTCTTACTGCTATTGTGATGTAATGCAGCTTTGACAAGAAGTGATGCTTTTATGCACGTGTTCACATGTGTGTCGAAAGCATGCAGAACTTGTGTTCATTTGATATCTCTTCTGAAGCTTTGTACCCAACTGCTTATTTTTACCCAATGTTTTTATCTTAAGTGTTTGCAAAATAAAGTAGATCAGAGGAAATGAGGGGTTTTTTAAAAAAAAAAGCTTAATAAAATAGGAAAATACAATGCCAAGGCTGCAGAAGAAAGATTTTATAGTTTTGTTTTGATTTTACTCTTATCTTTTGTCAATAGCTATGTTGCCCCTACTTACCCATGTAAATGCCTTTTGAACCTGGGGTACAGTAGACTAAGGTTAGCTGGGGCTGAAGCGGGCTTAGCCTTTCAGTTGGATCAGGTTATGAAGCAAAAGTCTCTTTGTCCTTTAGGTGTTCAGCTGCCTAAGTGCCTACCTGCACTTAGCTGGCTGAGATGTCTCGCCATTTTCTAATGCTGAAGTTTAGGTAATGCCAGGCTTAGATTTGCACATGCTTGAACAAGGAAGTGCACGAGGTGCCTTGGGCAACCGCCTCCTCTTTTGCCCATCCTGACAAAGGAAAGTAGTTTGGAGCATGAGAGCTGGGCTCCCTGGGAGAGGAAAGGCTGCCAGGTGCTTGCCTGTTCCTGTGTGGCTGTGACAAAAAAGGTGCAGGTGTATCACTGCAAATGCTGCCCTGGTCTCCTATAGCGCTGTATAGGGTGAGCTGTGCCAGCTCTGGCTCTGGCACAGGTCATGTGGAGGCTGCCTCTGCTGTGGTGAGCTCAGCGTGGTGGCACGTGGGTGAGGCATGGATAGCTGTTTGTGTCTTCCAAATGCAGCCTGACTTCTGGATTGCTTTTATAACCCGTTGTTGGTTTACTTAATGGCCTTCAGAGCTATGTTTTGGAAAGGGCCATCTGTCTAGCAGGAGTAGAAAACTACTGTGGCGTTTCAGTTGGTGCGGGTGCCTTTCTGCAGCACAGGCTGGAGCAGCACAGGGCGGCCCTGAACCGTGCCTGGTGAGAAATCCAGGCTGGGTTCAGAAATCCATATACGGCTCTTTAGCAGCACCCCTTTTTCTGATTTCCTAGCCGAAGCGGGGTGGAGTGGTGACGGGGTAGCGGTCGCGGTGCCCAGGGTGGACGGGAGGTGTCTCGCCCGCACCCCGCGTCCCCGCCGGCCGCAGCTCGGAGCTCCTCCGCGCCCTCGGGCGGCCGGAAGAAATGGCGGCGGCCGCCGCGTTGCCTCAGCACCGCCCAGGGGCGGAGTTCGCCTCTTTCCGCGGGAAATTGGGACAGCGGCTCCCGCTCGGCCGCTGCCCGCCGCTCCGCTACGCGCCGCCCGGCCATGGCCGCCTCCGCCGTTCCCGGCTACTCGCCCGGCTTCAAGAAGCCGCCGGCCATGCTGCGGCTGAAGCGCAAACGGCTTCGGAGGAGCGAACTCCCTGCCGCCGCTGCCGCTCCCCCACCCTGCGGTGCAGCCCTGCGGGTCCCTTCCGCCCCCGTCCGCCGCAACCCCTTCTCCAGCCTGGACAACGCGCCGCGGGCGGCCAGCACCCCCCAGCCGCAGGAGCGGGACCGGCGGTGCCCGTCGGACGGGTCCCCCTCGGCAGCGCCCTTCTGGCAGGTAGGGCCGAGCCCCGGCCCCGCGGTGGTCGGGGCGGGGGGGAAGAGGCCGGGGGTGGGTGGTGGGGTGCGATTTCTCTCCCCGCTGGCGATGTAAGGCCGGAGAGGCGAGGGGAGAAACGGGCAGGGCTCCATGGGCGGGGAAGGGGCCTGCGGGCCGGCAGCCGCGGCGCTCAGCCGGGTGCGGTAGCGCCGGCCCGATCCCGCTCCCCCAGCCTGCGGCCTGCCCAGCTTTCTGCGCTTCGCTGCCGGCAGCGTGCGTGTGTGTGCTCGGTGGCACTCTTGGCACTGCACTGAACGGGACGGGGGCTCCTAGTTACCAGCCTGCTCTTATTTTGCGCTGCACCTCACGCTCTTTCCCTCTTCAGCTTTTAGAGCCGGTTTGTGAAGATAAGCCAGCCAGGAGAGCAGAGGCCTCTGAGAGAACCGATGTCCTGGCCCTAACCGAGGTACGGAACAGGCATACTGCTCCTGAAGTGTTTGTGGCTGTTCTCGGGTCATGCACAAAACAACCCCAAACAAACCCCAAAGCCGAAACTTCGTAGCTTAACACTTGATGGGCCATCTCTGTATAAAATGGTGTGCTAAAATGTCAGCATTCAAGAAAAAAGAAATCTTAAAATTGCCTCGAAGTTTACTGTTACTGACAGCCTTTTGAAGGCCTTCTGCCTGGCATCACTGCTGTGGTAGTGCTGGTTGACAGAGGTTGTTGTCGTCTTCCACTTTTATTCTCCTGTAATTCTCCTGGTCCTTGGTTTGTGTGTTGTTGAGATACAGATGTTCATCAAAGTGATGTATCTCCCACAGACTTTTATATAGCTACAGAAGGGGAACAGCAGCTTCACTAGGCTCACGGGAAAAAGAGAATACCTGAAAACCAGCCCTTGAAACAGAGTTTCAGGCAGATAACATCTAACATTATTGGTTCAGAAATTTAAGCTCAAACTAACTTAGCAGAATAGAAAAATGACTCCTGAAAGATAACAAACTGCCCTAGAGCTCCCCAGTGCATATCTTTGCATCCTGTAGGAAGCATCTGACAATACAGTCCCCAAAAAAGGATGAAATGAAATGGCATTTTGGTATGGAAATTACCATCTTTGTAAACTTCAGGCTGATTTTTTTTTTTTTAATCATTCATTATTTTTTACTAATTTATGGCTTTTGGAAAGACTCCTGTGAATGAAAACTCTCCTCTGCTTTTTTCTGAACAATACAATGCCATATTGCTGTCGGAATCTGTCACTGATTGAGATAGTCAGTTGAGTCCAGACTGTGACTTAGGTTAGCGTGGGAACAGGTGAACTGCTTGTAACTTGGCATCCACAAAACCTGTCTGCAAAAGCTTTGTTTTAAAGTATGTCTCTTAACTTTATGCAAGCATTTCCTTAGGCTCAGAACAAGCTAGGCACTTTTGCTGTTGCACTGAAGGTGACAAAGGCACAGAGGGCACGACAGGTTTAAATTGTCATTTTATAGGTTACTAAACTCAAGAGGTTCCATGTAACAGCCGTAATCCTGTCTTAGTGCAGTGTCAGACCTGCCTGCCAGGAAGGGTGTATTAAATCAACATGAGAGGAGATCTGACCATGCTAAAATATAAATAGGCTGCTACCATTTTTTTTTTCTTATTTTAATTTTCTGTGGGTTAACTGATGCTGTTTCTGTTTTGTAAGGACCTTCATTTACCTGTTGCTGTACCCGAAGTTCTCTCCTCACCAAGACATGAATTTCCTGCAGACTGGAGTCTTAAAACACGCCTTCTCTTTATGTCTTCCCAACCTTTTACCTGGGCAGAACACTTGAAAGCACAAGAGGAAGCTCAAGGATTTGCCCAGCATTGCAGAGCTACAGAAACAAACTTGCCACGGAGCATACAGGTAAAACTTCAGAGGGCAGCTCCAAGCTCCAGCTTTAGGAAGGAGAATGTACCTTTGCACCTTCCTTTAGATATCCTGGCAATGAAGGTTTCCTTGTGCCTTGGATTGATCTTACTTGCACTACGAATAAAGCTCATTTAGACAACTAATCGAATTCCATCCATGGCTCGTGCTCACAGCAGCAAACAGTGCAGAGTGAGGGGTGGTTTAATGTCAGCTGTGGAGCAGTTGCTGCCCATCTTTATTCAGTCTGGCCTAGTCCCAAGCCCAGGAAATTTTTTTTTTAGCATCTAGTGTATTATTTTTTAACCCAGCATTGTAGTGCTGCCTTAAGTCAAGTGTTACTGTCCTCACGAAACGCTCTTCGAAATCCAGGAACCACAGGTGTCCACAGAACTGCGCTGTGCCTTTCAGCAAAGCCTCGTTTACTGGCTTCACCCTTCCCTGCCCTGGCTGCAGCTGTTCCCTCGGATCGGAGCAGATAGAAGAATGGCTGGAGGGGCCACTCCTTGGGCACAGGATGAAGCCTTGCAGCAAGTGCTAATGAGCGACTGGTAAGTGGAACCAAACCACCCACGTGTTACAGTGGGGTTTGAATTCAGGCACAGGTTCTCTCAGTTTGTATGAAAAAAGCTTACTGATTTTTTTTATTTTTTTTTTTTTTCCCCAGCTGTAGAATGCCTGTTACTTCGAGGATCAGGCTAGGGAAATACATTACAGACTAAAGCACCCCCTTCCCTTCTTGTGCTAAATGTCCCTCTCCAATCCTAGTTACTGACTGGGGTGGAATTCTGTAAATCCTGTGAGCAAGTGTCCTTCACATAAACTCCACGTGGTAGAAAGCAGCTATGCTGGAAGGATGTAGCACTCGGAGCGGGCTGCGTTTCAGGGGGGTGCAGCTTCCCAGATGTGGGGCACGTCTGAAAATCCGACTGCGCGTTCATGGCGCTCTCAGACCTGTGCAGGGCGCGTGTCGGTCCCGCCCAGCTGAACCCAGTTTGACGTGTTAATGGCAGAGCTGACCAGTTACACAGTGCAAAGAGCTGGCTTCAGAGCTGTCGTATTGCCATTCGCAGGTCTGTCAGCTTCACTTCCCTGTACAACCTCCTCAGAGCCAAGCTGTGTCCCTACTTCTACGTGTGCACCTACCAGTTCACTGTCCTGTTCCGCGCGGCTGGTCTTGCCGGCAGTGACGTCATCACGGCTGTAGTTTCCCCCACAACAAGAGGGTTGAGGGAGGCCATGAGAAATGAAGGTAAGGTGAAACTGATCCAGCTGGGATCTGAGTAACAGATAAAGCGCACTAGCCACATTGCAAAACCATCCCATGCTTTCTGTCCCTCTCTGTTTAAGGCATAGAGTTTTCTTTACCTTTGGTAGAAGAAAGTAGAACCAGAAAACAGAAAAGCTCTGAAGTGGATTTGGAAACCGAAGGTGCTAACAGCCTTGAAGTGGGCAGCAGCGTGGAAAATGGCGAGTATGTTGTGTCTCCTACAGTGCTAGACTGCTGGGCCTACCGTTTGGAAACCCTTCGTAGGAAGTATTGTCCTCCTGACACCGATCCTGTGATTCCTAGGGAACCAGCTCCAAGTGATGATGATGATGAAAGTTTCTCCTGGCTTGAGGAGATGGGAGTCCAGGACAAGGTTAAAAAACCAGATGCTATTTCTATTAAACTGTATCCTTTCTCTGCATGGCAAGAGGTGTGATGCTGCTGCTCTTACCTTTCTGTAGTAGAGATTTTGCCAAAGCTTGTGAGAACCTACTTCCAAATACTATTTGTCGTATTGCTGTGCGTTAAGGGACTCTGTGTGTCTCTTAAAGAGTTACTTTATGGCAAGTACTTCTAGATGCTCCTCTTCTTGAAGGAAAGCCAGTTGTGAATTGTTGTTGTAGCCTCTGTAAAATCCATCTTGTAGGTCACAAAGTGAAGGTGTAACCTGACGTTCAGGTTCACTGAAAGGGGTCATTAGAATTATTTTCCTTTTTAAGAAAAGGATGTATGTTAATATAGGACCACATGTACACTTGCAAGTACCATGACATAGTAGGGACACAGCTGTAGACCAGGGCAGCTGCTGCTGGGAAGCCATAGGGGTTCCAGAGAGACAGATTGACTTAACTCCCTCTGGTGCCGTTTGCGCTGGGAGCACATGAGGAGCGCTGCCCCATGCAGCCTCCACTGGCTTTTGCCCAAGAGGAATCTGGTTCCAGCTTCCCAAGACTGCCCCACAGCAATGCACTGGAAGTGGGGACCACTGGGGAATGCGCTTCAAAAGCAGACTCCTCATCTGAACTCTAAATGCCTGATGTTTTTCTCTTTGGTTTGGAGCAAGGTTCCGAGTGAAACCAAGAGCTGTGATGGTTGTGGGTACATAGTAACCATGCCTTGCCGGCTGTAACACACTGGACTGGGAAAATGCTTGTCATTTCACAGCTTTAGTAAGGAAACCCAAAGTCAGGCTTAAGACACCGCTTAATATTTGAAGGACGAATCTGAAAGCTGGGTGGGTATTTTTGGTGTTTGTTCAAATGACCTGATTGGTCAGGGGTAGTTTCTCCTGGTGTTGCACTGCCAAAGGATTCTTCCTTCGGCGCCTGGTGGCTTTTCACCTCCTCCTGGTTTTCCTTTGACTCCAGTTAACGCAGTCATAAGGAGAAGCACGAGGTGCAGATGGATCACAAGCCCGAATCCCTTGCGCTGGTGAGAGGAACCAACACGTTCACCTTGCTGAACTTCTTGATCAACTGCAGGAGCCTGGTGGCCGTGGCGGGCCCGCAGGCCGGGCTCCCGCCCACGCTGTTGTCCCCTGTTGCTTTCCGAGGCGGAACGATGCAAACGCTCAAAGTGAGTAGCGCGCCCGTCTCTCTCCAAGAGGAAACCAGCGCTGCTTCTTCGCGCGGCGAATCAGACACTGACTTTGTCAGGTCTCCCTCAGGTAGAGCAGAGCAATTGCTGCTGCTGTAGCCTGACCGCAGTACAGAGAGCCTCCTTGAATCATCTCTATCCTCACAGATCCGTGCTGCTAAACTGAAATCCCAGTGCTCCCTGATAGGCAAGTTAGGCAGGCTTTCCAGACACTGAAACAATTCTTAAAAGATTCTTATGGGCTCCTACAGGGTCTCACACTGTCACAGCAGCTTGTAATGAGGGAGCCCCTGAGCCACAGCTCACCATGTTACTATAAGGAGGTGGTGGATAGTAAAGGATGCGCTGTTAGTAGATGCAGCGCTGCCTGCCCTCTTCCACCAGAGTCGTTCAGTACTGTTACTCAATTACCTGTCCTACTGCTGCGTAGTGTTTCCACACGTCACTGTGGGTATGTTTTAGTTGTTACAAGGACAGCCAAGCCACCATAATACGTATCCAACAGTGAGTCAATGATACCTAAAAGCATTCTGAGTTTTCAATAGGACTGTGGTGCTGCAGTTTTCAAGTAAATGAAAACCAGGGCTTGATGTGCTGTGTCCAGAACTAACCCTACGTGCTCTTGCCCTCAGGCTCGCAGTATCAGTGCCAAAGCCAGGGTCCACATGGCGTACAAGGACATATCCAGCTTGGAGATCGTAGGCCCCGTCATGCCGCACTCCCTGCACTCACTGACCGTGCTGCTCCAGGCGGCACAGAGGGGTGCGTTCTCTGCTGTGTTATATACGCACGAGCCAACTGCTGTGTTTAACGCTCACCTCGACGGTGCAAGCCCAGCCTTTAATGAGGTAAGGAAACACAGAGACGGTCTTTTCCTGTTAGGAATGGCATCTTTATTACAAACTATAGGACGCCCAGTGACACAAAACTCTCCCTCAGTCCATGGGTGTACACCCAATTACTTGTGACGGCCACCTGGCAGTCCTCGGGGCTTGTCCCTCCCCCAGAAGCAGGATAATCAGCACACTAGCTTTTCAGGGGTCAGGAATTCCCCCCAGATACGCAAACCAACATTAAAAGCGGGAGGTATTTCAACCAAACACCCTGTGTGATTCCTCTCTTCATGTGAATTTCCACAGGAACCCATAAGCAGAGACCTTGCTGCATGTGGGCTGCATCCTGAGGCTTTGCACCAGCTGAGGCAGCCTCCGACCTTGGGAAAATCTGCCCTCCGCTTTCTGGAAATGAAGGATTATGCTTATACCTGGAAGTCCTAGGCCTGCTGGTTCCAGCTAATGGGAAAGACTGCTTTCAGCTGTGTGGTTCCTGTGCTTCAGTTGGGTCCGTGTGGGCAGCACCGATGTGGTACAGGGAGGGAGACAGTCTAGTTGGACACCCGCAACACCAGCTATTGCACGTCACCTACCACAACGTGCGCTGCAGGATGGTTGAAGGAAAAGGCCTTGGCCCACCTCCTTTTGTACTTTATAAAGCCTTTTTAAATAAAAACTTCATAAAACACCATTACCTGTTTTATTGCTCTGAATTGCATCTGTATCCTTCATGGATGTGCAGATTCTGTTCTGAAGGGTGGCATTTCTGCTGCCGCTCTGTGCAGTAACCAGCCACCAGTGGGTGCGGGGGGGAGAGGGGAGACTTCTGAGCCCACTTGGAGCATCCTGCTGGGAACGTGACAGCTGCACCTCAGGATGTTGCACCTCTGGCTTAGAGGTGGCTCTGACCTCTGCACAGCCAAGTTCTGGCTGCAGTGGAATTGGATTCAAAGGCTCAGGTGCCTCAGAACCACCGGGCGCAGCTCTACTGTTAATGGAGGCGGGCAGAGGGCTAGATGTTTCAAAGGAACATAAACTGACCCTGAACGTGTGGGAGCCACCACTTTAAAGCGGAGAAGCCAGAGGCAGCAGAGTGCTGCTGCTGTCCTGCCCGTTAGCAGTGCTGGTCTGCTCCCAGGCCTAATGCAGCCCACCTTGCTTCAGGGAGTCAAAAGCTGCTCTTCTGGAGGCGCTTACCTCGCCTTTTACACAGCTACTGGGTCACTGGATTCCTGCAGCAGATCATCCGCGATCAGCAGAGGGGTATGTAAAGCACCGTCACGCTTGTGCACTCCAGATAGATTTCTAATTGAACTGTGCCTGGGCAATAAAGGGGTGCTCATGCCTCGTGGTCAGATACCCTCGGGCTCCTTACAGTGCCCTTCTGCTCACCAGAATCCATCTGGGATGCGAAACAAGTCATGTCAGACTGGAGCCAGGGCTTACTTGAGGAAACAACCTGTAAGCTTAGAATGGGGCACCCAAACAAGTCCCTGCAGCTGGGGGCACACTGAGCACTGCCTGTGCCCTCCCGTTACTTGGTATCACCACCCCCTGAGGTATCCTCACCACCAGTAGAGCAGGTTTTTAATTGAAGATAACTTACAGTGGAAGAATTCCTGTTTACAACTGCTCTGTTACAGTAACTGCCCTGACATGGTCAGCATGGCTGCACACTGAACAAGGCAACATCTAGAAAGCCTTGATAAAGGTCCCTTTCCCTCATGCTGGGAAGAAGGTGCTTAGGAATATTAAATGCTTAGAGGATGTCAAATGCTACATTTCTGGTGGACTTCAGGGTAGTACCAGATGTCTTTAACCTTCAGGCTTCTCCCTAACTCCTCTAGAAGCAATTTACTTAACTTGTCCCCTTCAGTGAAGCCCCAAGAGTGGAAAGCCAGAGCTAATGGCATCATGGGGAACACCAGAAAATGGCATTTCTGAAGCAGATGGTGCGTAATTCCCAGTCGCTTTTGGAGAGAGGAATGTGATGCCTTTTGCTCCAGCTTTGCCTCCATCAGTCAGTGCCTCTGCCACTGGGTGTTGGGAGTCTGCCAAAACTAACCCTTTGCCCAGCACTGTAGGTCATCAACAGTGGTTCTCAGTGACCACACTCTGGCACAGCTTCCCCTGCCATCACAGCGCACAGGGCCACCCTTCAGAAAGCCGTGCCTGACCTCAGAGCCCACAACTCCAGTCCTGAAACGGGCACCAAGTGCCTGGGCACATGTCCCAGGAACTCCAGGCCTGCTCATGGAGTGAGCAAATGGCAGCAGTGATTCTGTTGGTCCCTCTCTCTATGAGAAAGCCCTTTGAATCAAGCCAATCCCCCTTCTGGCACGTGAACCTGAGCCCGCCCCTGTCTAGGAAATAGAGGAATCACACCATTCCAAATTCCAGTTTGTATTTTCACATCTGGCAGGGGAGAGTGATGGAGACACCAGTGCCTGCTGACAGCTCGCGGGGACTGCCGGAAACACACATCGCCATTACGTTCTTGTAGTCTACAGTCCCCCACCGAACTCTGCCACGTGCTTGGTGCTGTTACCACGGCCATGGCTCCCCCTTGCAAACCACCTGTTGGTTTTACACCACAGCTTTGCCCGTGCTTCCAGCACGCACTCCAGCAGCTCATGGCTCAGGGAGTCAGCGCTGCTCCCCCGCCTCAAGGGTGCATCAGTAACTACCACCATCATTCCAGACACTTCTGGAGCGGTAAGATTGATTTATTTAACCTGTCCAAAGGGGTGAACTGTCATCACAACTATGATACTTTGGGGAGACAGACGGACCAGAGCAGTTGATAAAAGATTTCATCTAGTTTTTGCACTCTAAGAGGCAATGTTGAATTTTCCGAGGCAGGGGAAAACTTTCATACCTTCCCCCTCCTCCAGTCCCAACTATTTATAAAAAATCCAAATTAGAAGACGCCAAGAAATGGTTCTGGTGGAAGCTGGCTACAAGTTCTCAGGCATCTGTTTCAGAACGCTTCTCCCTGGCGTGGCGGTGAAGTCAGACGCAGTGTCAGCAGGGTCACTCCTTGGAAAATGTTTCTGCGGCAAAAGGAAATCCAGCAGCCAAGCAGCGCGCGTCGTCCATCAGCAGGAGTCACAGGCTACAGACAGCTAAAGCGCTGCGTAAATAACCAGGTTCCACGAGAGTGTTTCCTAGTTGTTCTTTTTAATGTATCACTACTTAACTATTCCTGCATGCAAAAGACACTCAAAACCAATTCAAATTTACAAATTTAACAGAAGCACGTCGCTGCGCTAGCTTTAGATTCATAAATCATTCTAAACAACAAGGAATGAAAGTAAAACAGAAACCTCAAAATCAAAAAGTGTCATAATTAGGGCATCACAGACCTTAATTGTTTTCTTTTTGTTTGTTTTTAGAACTCTTCCACAAGACCAAAGATTGAATCCATGTAGAGTAACACATCTTTTAAGGCATGAAGTCCAGAACTTGCTATAGCAGTTGTTTTTTTTTAAATGGAGTCTTCAATGGGACGGAATTAACCTGCTCCTTGCTGCTGAGAGAGAACGTGTCTTTACATCATATACATGGGGAATGCAGACCCAAAATAAAAAGAAAGAACAAGACAAGTACGAGGACTGTTTGTTCCCAGGCTTGACAGGGTACAGCTGCGAAACCAGTGCTTACATGGACACCACAGACCAAACAGAACGAACAACACCTCCGATGTTTCAGCTCCATCACACCAGACATTTGAACAGAAGTCCGGTTAGGAGCCGCTCCCGCATCCCGAGTTAAGTAAGTCACACACATCAACAGGCCAAACTTGGGCTAAGTACATCTCTCCATTGCTGCACCATCGCATTTACTTTTGGTTTTCAGACGCACCTTCTGGCTAGTTCGGTGGACGAGGCAGGAAGATCTTAAAATATTTACTCAGAGACTGAAGGCAAGAAGCCAAAGGGAGAAAAAAGTTTTTAATTAAAGATAAGTGTGTCCATATTAACCTCGGCAGTTCCAGAGCGCTTTGACAGACTAAGGAGGGGCTTTATTTCCGTTAAGTGCATGGCGGAGAACCAAACCCCATTTCTCTGCTGCACACAAGACATTGATCTGCGTCCGTTCAGGGCAGAGACAGACATCTTGCTCCGTAACAGCTGACGGAATACACACGAGTCGCCTTACTCTGTGGAACAAGAGGTACTAGTAATGATTCACCTCCATGTTCCCGCTCCCATCGCACGGGCCACTCCCGTTAGGCCTGAGCACAGGCTTACTGCATACAAACTGTCTTTTGTTCCTGTCCCAGACGAAGCTGCGGTCAGCAGATGAATAACAGAGAGCTGAAAAAGATATTTCCGAAATGAGCACCTCAGCTACTACTCTACTATCCAGAAATCCTGGCAACCTGCTCCTAACTCAGACAAACCTGGCTAGAGGAGTGCAGTGCCCTTTCCGAGTCAAAGGGCACACAGCTAAAGCACTAACACTACTAAAACAGACTGTAAAAGAACAAAACAAAACGCAAAACAAGGAAGGAAGGAAAAGCTGTCTACATCCTCTCCCTTGTCAAACTGCAGAACTCTGGACAGGGCTGTCTCCTTGGGGGCAGAGTTATGGAAAATTAAAGCCCCAGGAGTCTGTTTGGTAACGGTCCAAAGGAACCAAAACTGCCTGGAACCAACTCAGCAACTGTAACAGCTGCTGGTAATGTTTGTAAAGCCTATTTCTCCCACAAGCTGTTTTGGCATACGTTTTAATTACTGCTTACTGACCAGTGATTAAGATTATGAACTTGTGCTGCTTTATTGACCAAGTTGGGTACAACAATTTAAGCATCATTCTATCCCCTCCCTCCCCCCTGAATCCAGTTGTAGATCTGTTAAAGAGTTTAAAATTCACATTAACCACAAATTCATACAATCAACATCAGGCAGTGTGTTAATTTGTTTGGTATAGACACCTCCATTGTCTCCCTTCTTAGAACATGCAGGGAGAGTCACCTTGCCATTGCCAGTCTCGTCGGTTCCATTGCTGGACTCTCTGCCATCCCTCCGCAAGCAAGTCTCTTTGCCTAATCGCCTCTGTCCTAGCGTACGGGCTGTACGGCCAGTCGCAGGGTGCCATGTAGTTAAACCCCTAAAGGAAATTCAAAGAGAAGCGGCAGCGTGAACACCGTACAACAGGGCCGCCGCTGCGCGCTCTCTCGCAGGGGTGGCGGTACTGGCCCGCGACCTGTCCAGCGGTACGCGCCAGCCTCGGCTACGCTAAGGGAAAGCCCCAGCACCCTTCGCCGGCTGCGGGCAGAGGCGCGGGAGCGGCTCTCCCTAGACCAGGGAAAACTGCAGCGTAGTACAAAACGGTATGAAAGTGTTAACATTCCGGACTGAAGAGAAACTGCATGAGCTTTAAAACAAGGGTTTAGATTACTGATGCCTCCAGAGTCTGTCGTCTGATTTAGTCATTTAAGAAATAATTACATCACTAATGTAAACAATATAAACATACCAAAAACTAAGTATGATTTAAATACATTTGGATGGTACAAAAGAAAAACCTGAAGGTGTCTGTACAGTTCCTTTTTACAACGTGGGAATTGCCAATGTATTTACAACATGAACGGGCAAATACCATTTTTGTGCAGAGTAAAATTATCTGAAATAATGTCAATATAAAAAACAATATCTAGCGGTGTGAGGCACTCCTAAACATGGTGGTATTGACCATGCTTTCCTTTGGTACAAGTCCCATCGCTTGGAGAGCCGCAGTTGCTGCTGTGGCTTTAGCATGCTTCTTATTAAGGCTGGCAAAAGTAGGCCTATATTCGTTTCCATTGACTCTCACCTGGTGACGAAAGAGGGGGAGGAAAGAAAAGAAACTGTTAGCAAGAGCCTTGTCACCTCTGCTTCGCGGCAGCGCTCCCGAGCTCCTTTAAAGCGCTTTTTCTGTCAAATTCCTCTTTAGAGGTAGCCAAAAATCCATGGCTGGTCTGTAAGCACCATCGCTCCTAAAGAGCAAGTGCTACCACAAGGCATCGCGTGGAAAAGACAGCCCAGGTCTTGCTCGCTACCTTTACACCGGCAAGACGGACGCGACGCCACGCCTGGAAATTAAGCAGCAGGAATACGCCGCCGCATCGGTGGGTAATTTTACTGATCCATCTTTCCTGATGGATTTACAGGTTCATGCGCTGGAGACACGGGATCTGGCCTGTACAGAAACAGGACTTTGAAATTCTAGCACCAAGGCAGTGCTGACCAGTCCTCAGCTTTCCCCCTCCCCCGGAATATACTGATACATAAACACGAACTCCACTCACACCGTCTAACAGAGAAGCCAAGAGCGAACAAGGGAACTCAAACGCACCTTGAAAATGAAATGTTTGCGATGATCAGGCCCACTATCATCCACCAACACAAACTCTGGTGGTGACCATCTTCTTTTGTTGCAGATCTCCATCAACGCAGAAACCGGGTGTTTACCTTAAAGGCAAATGTTGCATTTCAAGGCTGCGATCAAAGCCATGGAGGTTTTAAAGGAGATTTTTAAATTGTTTTTCAGAGAGGAATCTCACCTGAAAGATCCTTCATCACAACATAATGTCCGGATCTCTTCTGTGCCTTCTCCCCCACAGCAACAAGCCCTAAACAAAACACAACAGAGCTGTGACTCCCCCCTGGTTGCTGTGCTCTCATCAGCAATGCAATGACACATAACAGTGGCAATGAAACCTGGAGACACCTCACAGCTGTGTTTTCAAGAAGTCTTTTGCACCTCCCTTTCATCCAGTGTTTTTCTTCCCTCCACACTACACACGACATTCTTCTCAACTGCTCCAGGAAGACTCTTAAGAAACCCAGCAGGAGAATGCTTTGAGGAGTCTCATGCAACCCAGGAAACCTTTTCCCTCCCACCCCCATGTTTCCCATGCTGCCTTTGGAGAAACACTGAGCATGAGAAACTTGAAAGCATTCTCTCAATCAGTATTTGTTTTGTGCAACCCAAAAGTTATCCCCTATCTTAACAGTTTGCCTCTAACACAGGAAGCACTTGAAGTATTTCCATTAAACAGTAAAAAAGTGTTCCTTTTATGAGACAAGTAACCCAATGGTGTCCTTATCACACATGCTCTCTTGAACAGTATTTGAGTATTTGTGTCATCACAAATACACATGCAAACTTGCAGCTCAATTCAATCACATCTGAACACAAAGAAGCAGAAAAGTGTGCAACTGGGCCCCAGAATCAGTAATGAAGAGCACAAGCTCCAATGGCAGCCACTGTGAAGCACAGGCACTGAACATTTCTCTATTCAAAGTCTTGTGAGAGGAAGAAATAAACTGTAACAACAATAAAAAAAACCAACCCCATCAAATGCCAGTAACCTTGCCATGCTTATGAAGTCACTGAGTTTCTTTCCATTCCTTTTGCCATTACCTTCAGTACAGGTCAACAAAATACCTGACTGGTGTTTCAGAACTCAGACTTCAAAGCCTTCAGTGTTACTTTCTTACCTCAATGTGTTTCTGTTCCTGGCTTTGGTGAATAAAGACAGGGAGATACTGCAATTGTTTCCAGTTTCTTCCTGTTCCTTCAGCTTTTTTGGGTTGGCAATTTGTTTTGGTTTGCTTTCAGGAAAATCCTTCCCTCCTTACCAGATTTCCATCCTAATACTCATGCAGCTCCTAAGCAGGGACTTTTCAAGTAGCACAAAACCCTCACAGAGAATGATCACTGAGATAAAGGGGTTTCTTCCCCTTAGAGAATTTTATATCCAAAATAACCAATGACTTCCACCAAAGCAAAAACGCACCCTCTGACATTCTCCATGTTGATACTGTGTCCCCCCTAACTCTAAGTCACTGACACCTGTCTACTACATCTTGTCCCTGGCAGCTCAAGATGTGTTTTCAAAAAAGCAGCAAGAGCCTCTAACAAGTTCTGCTGATGGACTAACTTCACTGACTACAAACCACCAATTTACAGGCTGACAGCACAGCTCAAGAAGGGTTTGGGTTCAGCACAGTCTGAGAGAGAGCTACAGGTATCACCCAGCATCTGGCAAAAACAGGGTCTAAGGCAAACAAAAGGCAGACAACCTTTTGGTTCGTAACTTAGGTGCAGCCTGATGAGTAACTCCTTAGCAAACTGCTTGTTCCTGCATCTAGAAATAGCATCTGGCGGGGTGGGGGGGATAAAAAAAATGGGTTAAAAACCCCACAAAACCAAACCAGGTTAGCTACTCCACAGGCTCCATTTAAAAAATTCTGACTTTTCCTTACACTTCTGCATAGAACTTCAAAAAACCGAACAGCTACTTTTTATACATTTAAGCATCAAAGAACACTAATGTTTGAAAAAGTTTTTTCAGCTGCTCGTCCTAAAGGTTACTCCCTGGTTAGTTCCTTCTGACTTGTGCAAATTGTCTCTTCATAGTACAAGTTGTCTCCCCGGATTAGAGACCTGGTTGGCTCAACATTAAACATTCTCCTTTATCAACACAAAACACCTTTAGATGTTTTTGTGGAAATTCTGAGATAAGACTGTGTAATAATAATACTACAGTATTTTTCAACTATGGAATTAAAGCAAAGCCCAGCCATTACTAAGGCTATTTTCAGATGATCCCATCACATGTCAGGAAGAAGCACCCTTGAACTCCGTCTAATGTTTTTAATTATTACTGAAGACGGAGCATTCTGAAGCAGAGAGGGCAAACTATCTGTTCCAGAATGCCCAGCGCAACGAGGACGTGATGCTGCCTCAGACCTTGATCCTTGAAACTCTTCATATTGAATTCCGGAGGCATTAAGGAAATTTCTATCAGAAACCACATGAGCACCCTGAGCAGAGCTAAGCCCTCCCTCCTCACCACAAGAATCCATCACCACGTTATGCGGCTGCTTAATAATACCGAAACTGACTCTCTTCAATTTCTGCCCTTGGACTGAGATAAATCAAGCTAAACTGAAAGGACTCTTAGTAACAGGGAGAGCTTCACAAGACAGCATCAACCAAGATCACAAAGTAACAGCAACCAAATACTTTGCAAAGATTCCAAGATTTTCTTGGCAATCATACTGTCACCAGGTGAGGTTTTTGTTTTGGGTTTTGGTTGGTTTTGTTTGTTTGTTTGAGGGGGGTGTTTAGTTTCTTTAAACAGGAAAGTTGCACAGAAAAAAAAACCAGCTGATAAGCAAGTTTGGTTGTTATTCGTGTAAAGTGAAGATGTCAGTAATACTGTTCTGTGCTTTGAGACTGTTGCACTTCTCTATTTATAAAGCCACACTATGCTGTTAGAAGTTATTCAGAATTTAGAAAGTAGTGGATATTTTTTGTAACATAGGCTTACTTTCTCATTTTCTGCATCTTTGCACGTAATATTTAACTGTTTACATTATATTTTCACTGGTAGATTGACCACATGAACTACCTCTTTATTAGGAACTAGCGATCTTGATACCTAAAGATCCCTCCAACAGCACCTCTACAAAGAACGTGCCCAACACTTGCATTTGTATGCTTGGCTGTCTTCTGAGCTCAATTATGAGCACTGACAAAAACTAACACAAGAACATAAATCATTTTGATACTTTCATATTAGATGTGATGTATTAAAGGTTCCTAGGGCTTCTAGTTTTAAAAAAGATTTAGGAGAACAACAGTAAGAATTTGCTTTCCTGCTGTCAATGTTTACTTGTGTATTTTGGCAACATGACAGAACAATTAATCTGAAATCTCAACTGCTGAAATTCTCCCTCTTGTATTTGAAATGGTTCAATACCTTGAACTTGCCTGGCTATTTCAGATGGAAAATTTTAATAAGCACTCATTCTGTAAACAGAACTCTTGCTCAATATGCTGATGAGATGGCCAATCATACAAACTAGGCTGCCTGTAAATAAAGGGACAGCTCTTTTGAACCAAACGCGACAAATGCAACAGTTCTCTGCCTGTGGCTGTGGACTATGTAACGCAGAGGAGCCTGCAGCAGGACCAAACTGGGAGATGGAGCAGCAGAGAGATCCGCCAGACAGAAAAGAAAGGCCTCTGATAGTCTAGTCTCATCAGGACTTCAGCTGAAAGGCAGCAGTAGCTCAGCTCTGTAGTTCTGACCTCTTTCTCCCCAGTTTAAAACAAATCAAACTAGAATAGCTCCAATCCTGCCCTGTTCCCACTCCAGTTACTTTCTCTAGAGCCACCACAACAGCTTCTCTGCAATTCCTTTCCCTATCCATGCCTCCTCCACACATCCAGCTGAAGCACATCCCTAACTTTTAGGAACCACCAAGAAGCACTTTTTAAACGGAAGGCAAAGGTCAGGGCATGTTAAAGAACATCTGGCACAGTTCAGAGATTCACAGACCCACAGATTTGCTGGCGTTGGAAGGGACCTCTGGGCATCATCTAAGTCGAACCCCCTGCTAGTGCAGGATTATGTATGTAGGCTTTGTCCTTTACCTCCAAACCAGACAGGAGAAGTTTACAGTGTCGTGTGACATTTAAGGAAGGGCTTACCTTTTCGATCTGTCTTAAAATCGACCATAATAGGCTCAACGCTGCCTTCTTTGTTTTTTCCAAGCCCTTCTCCTTCTCTCCAGCCCATTTTTCTCATCAGTTGTGCTCCCATTCCTCCAGTTACAGGGGCTGCTCTTAAGAACTGATCCTATCCAGAAAAAGAAAAGTAAAACAAGTCCTAAAGTTAGCACTGGGATTTCAAAATGTAAGAGGGAGCTTCCAAAAAAAAAAACCAAAACATTTCTAACAATTTTTCACAGACTCAATTAAACAAAAAAAACCACCTTAGCTATAAGTACATTTTGCATAAACCAGAATTCACACAGACACACGAGACACAAATCAGTATTTTCAAAAAAGGAACAACTTAAGAAAATTCTAATGCAATCCAAAAGTGGCAAGTGACCCATTTCAGACATATGTATTTAATAAAATGATAACCGTCCATTTTTAAACACGCTACTTTGGTTCCAATGCATCTCTTCTCATCTTGTGAAAGGAGGCAGTGTTAACTGTTTAACTGGCAACATGTGTGCCAAGTGTACCTAGTTGTTGAACAAAATACAAGCACATTTAGTAATGACATTCACATAGTGTTTAGGCGTATTTTAAATATTACCAAAAAAAAGTTTCCCCATTTTATTATACAGCAGTTGCACATTCAAGTTCTACTCTGAAAATCCACATGAAACATACAGGTTTTTTCTTTCTTTGCTTTTTTTTTTTTAAAGGCGCTTAGCCACACAGTTTAGCAGCAGTAGTCTTCACATTCTTTCAAATCATCATTAACATAATAGTTGTTAAATGGTGAAAGCTTATAAACAGAAATTTTAAAAATCTGTTTTGATGTAAAGAACTTTAAAAACTCCTTAAATGTTTACGTACCTAGGCCTCGATGGCCGCAGTGTTGTGAATAGTAGGGCTGGCATTGACCGTGGCAAGAAGGCAGCTACAAGGATTTGACCCTGAAACAAGTTTCCATATAGAGGGGTGAAAGTTCACAGGTTATTCTGTGAACTATCATCTCTCTTCTGCCCCCCCCCGCTGACCCAAGTAAGTAAGTCAATCATTTCCATCACAGCAAAAAATTGCTTGCCTTAAAATATACAAGTTTACACACTGGCACTGATAAGTCCATCAGTTATTTCGCACAGTAGGTTAGATGATACAATGCCTGGTATTTTTTGTGAAAATTTTACTCACTATCAAAGCAGATTAATAGAACTTTTTCTTTTTTTGTTGTTCTCCTTTGAGTCGTGCTTGCAAAAGTAAGCGTTTCCCAGATTTGGACAAAGGACTGACAGTCCTTGGTTTCGACTTGTATGTAAACAAAACCAGAAGTCTTACTTTTGCAGACTCTAAGGATAATATATTTTTAAGGGGATTTCAAATTAGCAACTGACACACACTCATGATGCACGTGTGTAATCCCCAGTATGGTGTTAAAAATTTAAAATAATAATAATAAAAAAATGTCTGAAGATTGTGGCAGGACTTCTCCAAGTATTTACCTATTAACAATAAAGACCTATCAATCATGCAACCGGATGCTGCATTTAGTAACAAAGTGGTCTGATGGAAGAGTAAAAGAGGCCAAGTGCACCTCTCCAGTTCACCTTTTTCTCTGACTGGTGCAGACCATGCAGTGCCTGTGCACAGAGACTATCAGCTTCTTCCATATGAACTGCCTCAATCTACACGCCTAGAACGACTTTTACTTACTTCCATTTTCATCCTCCCCTCTCTTTTCCAGGAACCTCTCATAAGAAAAGGGCAACCATGCCGAGAATGATACAAACCCCAGTCAATGTCACCCTGGGTTCCGATTCCTCTTTTGTACCTGCTTTGCAATGATAGAATTTTCAATGTAAACATCTGTTTCATTATCACCGGTGTGTATTCAGTTCACAAATCACAGAGCGCAATTTCTGCATGAGGTCATGTTAATGCTACGCAGCTTTCTCACCACACCTGTAACTGTACTAATTTGGGGGCTGGGAGTGGTGTAGGAAAGAGTCAGTATGCTGTTTGCAGTCAAAAATCAAAGCCCTGAGTTCCTATGGAGGAATTGCCAGAGCCTGAACCAGTTCCACATACTGGAAACAAAGGGAGGTCTGAATCCCACAGTTCAGTTTATTGAAAACCCCTAACCTGTGACATCAGAATCCTACCTGAGAACTTCAGTAGGAATTGTTTATAAACTATGCTGACTCTTAAACAGGTAACACAGAACCAAGACGACAAAGAATTAGAAATGGAAGTTTTGTTTCATTACAGAACAGCTGTACTTGTGTATCCCACTAAAAGGCCACAAGTCATGCTGGTACCAAAACAAAAGGAGTCAGAAGCAGCCCACTTCGATTCAGTTTATTGAAGAAGCAAAGAAGGCCTGCAGCAGGGGGAGAAGTTATTTCAGTTTTTGGTTTTTAAGGTTCAGTTTATTACTACAAAAAAACCCACCTCAAACATAAATCTGTACACCTATACAATATTATCTTTTTTTTCTTCCTGTAATTTAACAACAGCTTCACTCAGCCCATGACTTCATAAAGTATGGTAAAAACTAGTACTCTGTTTGCAATTATGTTTGAAAATGTAAAAACAGTAAAAACATTAACAAAAGCAGGGCAGGAAGATACACATTTCTTTTTGCTTTAAAAAATCCTAAGCAGCTGAGTGTCACAAAACTGTTTAGCTGCTGTGTACTACCTGGCCCATAAGGAGGAGATCGAACTGAAAAGCATGTAATGCAGTAACTCCTCAGGTCTCTAAGTATTTGGTTACTGTTCCTGGAATTAAGTAATTATTTAGAAAATAACTGTTCTCTTTCACTCAGTAACCTCAATTTGAGCAAGCCTGTGTGGAAATTTAATATTTTTTCTCATCATTTCATCTCTAAATTCAGGAATGGTGAGCCAAGTAAAACACACTTCCCTTCTGCCGGCAGATGGAGACAACCATTAAGCTGTGTTCTTGGGTCAGCACTGTTTCTTTAAAGAGAAGGCTACATAGTAACACTGGATCATTTAAAAGGATTTGGTGGGTTTTTACTAAGTTTTCATTTAACTATTCTTTTAAGGCTACATTATGGCCACAAATTTTTGTGTGTGTGTCACTGCCTGAATTAACATTTAAAGGCTTAAACAAGCCAACACACACCAAAACTTAAATCATACCTGAAAGATGATTTTACAGGGTTCTTTCTGAAACACACTACAAACTGGACAGTCACTGCTGTTTCTGGGGCAAGGACAGCATACAGCCTCAAGCTGAACACTTATAAAAGAGCACCTGCAACATCCAAAGTATCAATGCCATAATTGCTTGAGAGGTCATTAAACAGACCATCAGTTTTTGTTCTCTGAAAAGAAAATACCCATTCCTTCTCACAATACTGGCATGGCAGTAAAACATTAAGTTCTGTCAGAAGGAAGGTTTATTTCTTTTGAGCAGTAATTCGTTAAGCAAAAGACATTAAAGCCTTAAGTGCAGCAGGTGGGCCATTTGGGCTGCAGCACAATGGGCTGTCTTAGAGATGCTTTAAGACTTTCTCAGTCAAGTACCTCGACCAAGCAACTATTTTTGGCAAGACTTCTGTAAAGTAGCTGCATTTTGCATTAAATAACCAGCACTTTTAGCAGCAGCCACATTCCTTCCCCAAACAAGAGGAGGAATACTTTCCTGAAGAATGCCATCACACACCTTATGAAAGCCACACTCATGGTCAGCTTTGGGGTTTCACAGCTTTTCCATACCCTCAGCAGAAAGCAAGCTGAGGAGAGCTGGGAATAAACCAACATATTTTGAGGACTAAACAGGAAGCCAGTCCAATCTAACCAGCACAGCTGATTTGCCTTGCTTTTCCATTTCCAAGGAAAGCTCGCTGTGTCATACAAGGCAACAGGAATACGAGTAGTATTTTGCTAAGTGGCCTTCTGACAAGATCATCAGTCCTCCTGCAAGCGACAAGCACACAGCTTAGGTTTTACCTCCATCGCTGGCCTGAGTTTTAATCATCTGCTATGGCTGGGGAAGAATGGAAGGAAGATGCATTGTAACTGCGTGTACCACTTCAGCGCATCTGAACAAAGAGGGCCCTAAGCATTCCCTACCCCGCCTGTGTCAAACGCTGCAGAAACCTTGTTTCAGAGAGCGAGGTTAGGCTACGGAATTAAGCTGATAAATCCAAAAAGAAGTGGTGAGTCTGGGCAAGCCTGAGTAAGTAGACCTCAACAGAATTTACCAGGACATAAGGATTTAACCACTTCCTCTGATTTGACATTTATTCAGCAATATAGTGTACTTGTAAGGAAACGGGAACGAAACAAAACAAAGGCAACCTCCAGAACAAGTTATTTGTGAACTGATTACACCGATGATGATAAACTGAAACAGAAACCACTTTTCAAAAGAAAAATAAGATACGGTTCATAAATCGGTTTTAACAATACAGGAAACCTAACAACATATTATTCCTTTATGAATACTGCTCAGAACCCTACGTATGAACACCATGAATGAGCACATTACCTAGAAAAGTAAATCATACTTCTAATTTGTATGTCGACCAAGTATGCCACATTAAGCACTTCAGTAGCTAATGCCCTAAAAACTTTGTCATGAAACTGCAGGCCTGTTTTGGTTTGAGTACATATTACCTCTCCAGAGTCATTTTTAAAGTACAAAAAAAAGCTGAAATCCAAGAAATGCAAAGTGAAGACAGCGCTTATTGAACAAGTTCACCAAGTCCTTGATTTTTTTTCTCCCCTCCTGACACCACTCTCCTGGTTTTGGCACATCTAGCTAGCTTTGTGATTACATGTGTCAAGCGCAGTGCCTGTCCATGTTCCCATTCTTTGCCTGATGATACACAAACAGCCAGCTGACCTGGGCTCTGTGTCTGCTAAACAGTGCAGGTCCTCAAGTCCTCTTACAGCAACTGCTTATGGCAACTGCCAGAGCAAAACACCTTTAGTAAACATCATCTCCAGTCCGAAACATGCATTAATTTACACATAAAACATACCCCAAGAAACTCCACAGCCCTACTAGCAGATCAAAACCAGAAAAATTCTATGGCTTTTTTAATGATACAACGTATTTTCTTATGACAGAAGAAGAGAGTACAAGTCTGACTTCTCAGTGCTACATCGCACAATTAACAGGAACTAAATTACACAACTTCAAGTGCCTAAAAGTAAAATACAACTCATACTTTGCATTTCATGGTTGGCCTGCATTCATGTCACTGAGAAAGATAACATGCATTCAATAACCCATTATCCCTACTTCACTTTTTCCTGTGAAATCACTCTCTAGCCAAAGGATGTGACTCCACATTCTAAGTTCATCAAGCCTAAGTTTTGTGAAAGCTCTCACAAACCCCACCATTCCTAAAAAAAACCAAACAAGACAGGGCGAGTCTTGTGTAGCCCCTAGCACATTCTGCAGAGGGCACACGACTGTAACTACTTATCATCTTGTGAGTTTGATGGCGATGTGCGTGCAAATATGGAACCTGGAAAGAGCAAAAGAAGTCAAGCTGAGGAATGCCAGCACAGTAAAGAGGACTGTGTCCTCATCATCTTCATCCAACAACTCTTCAGGTTTCCAGTAGCAGCCTCCTTTCTGACAAATCACAAGATGCTTGCTAGGGAGGATGCCTACTACTGCAAACCACTATGTTTTTACAGCTATGGGAAAGACAAATGCTTCTCTTGGCTCACTTTTATTTCTAGACTCAACAAGATGTTCCAATACACTTCTGCTCCTCACAGCAGTCCTGTCCACAAGGGAGATCAGACTCTCCCTATAAAGCATTTTGTTGGCTTTTTTGTTTTGTTTCTTTAACACTGATCACAGACTGAAGTTAAAAGACCAAGGAAACGCACACTTGCCTTCTCCACCTCATTTCTGGTAGCGGACACTTCTGTTACTGCAAGGTACAGAAAAGCCCCCACAGAACCTCAAGGAATGAAAATGGGATGAGAAAAGGCTTGAGAAAGAGATGACCAGAGATGCTCCCATTCCAGTGCCCTGGGAACCCACTCAAGGTGCTGCGAGGCAGAAAGGGAGAACCCTCACAGGCTTGCTGATCTCTTTCACAAGCCTCGGGGTGGTACAGCTCTCTCCTTTTCTCACCAAGGCATCCATCCCTGCTGAGTGCTTTATTGCTCTGCCAGGGAAAACTATTGTAATCAAAGGAAACATTTTGTTACAATCTCAAAGGTTAATAATTGTTAAAGTAAGACTTTATCACATAAGCTCAGTATTAATACTGACAAAAGCTCAAAAGATTCCCATCCAGCAAGTAACCTGGATCTCTGTATCACTTGGCTATGTAAAGGGGAAAAACAAGTTAGTGAATCTCAGCAAAAATATTTCTATTTTTAGAACGTTATGATTCCAGACTTGGTGTTCAGTTTACACCAAGTTTTTTTGAAAAGTCTACCTAAGCCTCAAATCTAACCTACCAGTTTTGAGAGCTGTCCTGATGCTGTGTTCTGGAAGGATAAATAAGCAGATATAGCGTATACTCAACTATGTTATTTGCAAGACTGATGGCTGTAACTCATTACTCTTTTTGCCTGAAAGGTGGCATATTGCTTGAATTCCTCAGTTCTACTTCTTCAAAGAGAACCAGTTCAGCATTCATTTTCAAAGATGAAGCATGAATTGTAAAACTTATAAAATGTATGTATGTATGACGCACCGCACCCCAAAATAAGCCAGAATTATTCTGTAGCAAGAGGGAACTACTTTACTGTAGCATGATGTTATTAAACTTAACCCAACTGCAACTCCTGGTTTAATACTCCAAATTTTTGGGTCCTGGAAAACTGGTGACACAAATAGAGGCAAAGTAGAAATCGGATAGAACCAAGTCAAACAAAATGGCATTTTGGGACTTGGTTCACTGAATTTGAAGCCAAACCACCACTGACTTCAGTAACATCAGGATCAAACCTTGCCTGATCTGTCCCAATCCTGTAAAAGTAGTGATGGACCTACCACTGCAACCACATCATTATAACAAATGTCCTTTCAGCGAAAGGTAACAGCGTGTATGAACCATCTGACTCAAATACCAGACGCACACCTTATTGAAGTACTCTATGTCATGAGCAACACCTTAATGCACAACAGAATGGACACAGCAGCAAGTATCTAAATTGATCAGACAATGATTTAACTCAACTCAGTGTATGTGACACATGCATTACCATAGGTTCTTAAGGCACATTTTTTGCAATTTCCAATACTTCCACTGCTACTTAAAATGTGATAGTTAGAAAAGTATGTCTGCATAACTTCTACCTTTCTAATCCATGCTTGGGGACCACTGTTGGTCAGCTCATCTGAAGACAGTATTTGTGCTCCAGTACTTCCTGTGAACTGGCCAGGTATGGAGTTTGATTGAGCCCAGGCGTCAATCTACAAAATAAAATCAAATGTAAGATCAAAATGAAAACTTGCACATTTTCCCCCTTGCAATTGTCTGTTGCTTCTCAGTAATTTCCATAACAATTCCTCACTCATGCTTAGTGCTGTGCTCATTAACACCCATCCCTAAGCAGACTCTTCAAAAAACTGAGCCGCTCAGTTAACCCTAAAGCTCAAAGTCCAGCAACTTTAGGGTTCCTGGCTTGCTTATCCTCAAAATCAACATTATTAAACACAAAATAAATGGCAGAATTTTTAAACACCTGCCCATAAACCGGGCTTCTAAAACCCTACATTTAAATACCTAAGAAAAGTCAGCTGGTATGAAGGGTAAATATGTAAACTCATGAAAAGGCTGATGAAAGTTTGCAACATACCTGTTCCTGTGCACGATTTAGCATGCACATGGCCTCTAGATCAAACGTGTTTTCATTAAGCCTTTTCTGAGCCACTGCTCGATCGTTCATAGCTGTAGTTATGTCCACACCCTAGGGAAGAAAAAGATTATTTATAAAAATGTATCAAACCACAAAAATATCCACTTCATCTGGAAAAGCTGTTGTAGAGTAAATGCTACAAATACTACAGAGTTGTTTTACACATTTATTAGTTGGTTTGATATATAAATAGGCAACATGAAAAAACCCTGGGACTACTTACTAAGTATTTACAATAAGAGTTTTCCAAAACAAATATGAAATCTGAAGTATCACAGCCTGATAATTTAGTATCACCTGTATGTACAAAATATCAAAGGAATTATTTTCAAAGAACTATTATGGTCACAGTTCTGCTGTATAGTACTTAAATAGAGAAGCACATTACTGTTCAATGGAATCTGACTTGCCAACAGAATTAAATGTAATTTAGCCAAGAAACTTTAAAACAAACCAAAAAAACCCTTCATATAGAGCTGTCAACAGGAACACCTTACTATTGTCACAACAAAACTTCAAACTACACATATAAGAAAAATCACAGCAAGAATCAGATGTATTTTGTGAACTTGGCTTCTGTTTTTCAAATCTTATTCTTCAGCCTAAATAGACTTGCATAGAAGTAAAACCAGACTCAGAGGCAGCTCAAAATTGACTCTTTTGGATTATTTACAGTGGTGCTGAACTAAAATTAAATATAAAGAAAAAGACATTTGAAGCCATCTTGCACATACTTATTGGAATAATTTGGGCAAAAGTATGGAGCAAATGAAGATGCTCAATACAAAGCTCTACTCTGTGAATAGAGTATGGCTAGTATACAGCTCTTCTGTAAAATTACTTGTGCCTCGTTCTTCAGATGATGTACATTTTATGGATCATTCCATTTTGAAAGCAGAAAAAGAACAGTGCACCAAGACAAGCTGAATTTCTTAGGAGATAAGCACGTGAAGGAGACTGAAAGGGCTGGAACTCTTTGAAGCATAGAAGAAATCAAATAATCAAAACAGCAGGTGGCATATAGACAAAAACTAAATTGATATTTTTCTTGGATTTTTTTAATTTGTTACAAAAGGCTATCTTTTGCTAGTCACTATCTCCTAATCTTAGTCTCTCACACATTTTAACAGAATAAAGGGCCAGCAGAAGAAACAAACTAATTTAAAATTGACTCTGCTCAACAGAGAAATACAGCTAATCCACAGAATCCCTGTCACAGGAACCAGGTCAAGAATGCAGTAAAAACCAAAAAAACAGTTCGAAATAGACCCAAATGTCTACAATTGCACGAAGCAGAGTAATTCTTTCTGTGCTCTATTAAATCTTATTTTAAGATGGGTGATTTTTTTTTTCCCCCACCACTGTTTAGGACAACAAGTATTTCTTGTTGGGAAGATCACTGCTGAAACAGCTGGCACTGACCAAGACAGACTTAAAATGTCAGAGGTTCTATGTGTCTACGAAAGTGACTTCAGGGTTCCTTTATTGTCCCAGCTGACAAAGACATATCATAACCAAGGCACAAGAACTAGAATATTTTTTAACAATCACCTAACATGATAGTCACATTTGCAAAATAATGCCTGTTTCAAATACACAGTTTCTCGAGTTAGCAAGTTTCCCTTATATAGTTAAACTAATTCTTTAACGTTTTGTTTGTGAAACTGGTTCAGGAGATAAATAAAAGTTATTCTACTCACCAAAAGCTTCAATCCAGCAATACACATAGGCATGCAAGCAGTCCACTGAAACCACTTTGGGACCACTCACATACTTAAACATACATGTGTACTTTAGTGCTTTACCGGACTGGGGCCTATTAGTAGATACCCTGGTTAGTTAGAACTCCCATACACTTTCCCCACATGGTCAGTCACCATTTTGGAGACCATCATGGCTTTGTATTATGTCAAGACACTCCATGGCAGCTTTGGATCTTGAAAAAAAACAATCTCTGCTTGAAGTATGAAAAGTTGTTATTATTTAGTCAAGTACAACAGTTTCAAGTTCAGCATGCTATTTGCCGAAGAGTTCTGCCTTTCCAATCCTGACCTTCAGTGACATTTTCCCCACAGACACAGATCACAGGTATCAGAGCAGAGAGGAAGAGGCTGACAACAGAAAGCAGGCGGTTTTTTGCATACTCTGTAGCTCCACCAATAGCCCAAATGCATTTACTACACTTTTAAATCACAATGCCTTCTCTGCACGGAGAGTCACCTGTGTGTACTCCACACCTGAACTACAACTCTGTACTTTCACACTTTCAAATGCAGCTTCTCTCTCATAGGCTCCTCTAGCTCCTAGTGACACCTACCTAGCTTCTAGATACTTTCAAGATTGCTCAAGACTTCTTCCTCCCTCTCCTCCTACTACAAACAACTCTACTAACAGCATAATCTTATTGAAACAATTAACGATAGATTAGCAGGGCCATTTCAGATTGCTTATTCCCACAACTAGTTCTGTGACTTGAATAAAAACATAACAATAAAACCAATTACTTATTATCTTTAATGTCGATATAGACTTGCATCAGAATTGTCACAATCAGATTTCAAAATGAGCAACAACAAATGGAGGCAAATTTTATGTCAAACTTCCTGAGGACCCAGGTATGCTCCCCCACTACCCTACTTCAACAGCAAGGGAGCTCATCTGGCTTCTTTTGCTCTGAGGAAGCCATTTCATCCACGAAAAGTCCTCATAAGCATTTAAAAATTTAAGCAGGGAAGTACTCTGTGTTACCTTTCAGACTCCCTGGAGAAACATACAGGGATTCTCTTACTACAAGAGCATTCCTGTTTCAAATTTAAGGATTGCCAAACCTGAGGGGATGGTATGCTCCACTGTCAGCTAATGACCCTTGAAATCACCCTTAACACAAACCAAGTTAAGGTAAATGCAAATAAAAATATTTATTTACAAAATATAAAAACAGACAACATTGTTACAAGCATATATAAAGATACACATGACAGAAAGGAAATTTATGTTTAATGTATTTACTCCAATGTCAATTTTTAAGGCCTCTTCTACACAATCAATACACAAACCATCAGTGCTTTAGCTAACCCCATTTGTCAAAGACAAGCCCAGCGTCGCTGGCAACCTGGATGCAGACATTTACAGAGCTCTCCTGATCTATGAGCATACCATTAATTATTTGAAGGACAAGACTTCTTACCGCTGGGTAAAAACATGGCCAAATGTTAGCACACAATGTTTCTAATGCTCTGGACTTTTTACATATGCACCTGTAACTGAGAATGACATTCTGCACAAACATTTCAGAATGTTTGTCTTGTTAGTGGTTCATGACAAAGACCAAACAGCAGTTACCATCTGCATTGAGGGAACAACGAATTGGGTGCCTGACCATCAAACTCTGAGACATACCATGACAGTGTCACATGAGTCATAGTATATTCACTGTGCTTCTGGTGCTCTAAGACCCAGAAGATAAAGACCTTCTGCGCTTTGGGAGTGAACTGTACAACCTTAGAAAGTTCTTGAAAAACAAAACGTACCAAGTGGAAAGACTGTTTCATCAGAAATTGATACCAAGGCTTTTTGTTTATTTGCTTTGAAAGGCATGGGAACAAGTCTTCAGATGGAGTGAGGTTAACATCAACATGAAAACATTTACATCTGTCTTTAAATATTTATTTAATTACAAAAACCCCACAAAATATCCTTTTGAAGACATTTGAAGGGGAAAAACATTTGCCTTTTTTTAGCTTAATATACATACAATTAGATTTTCCCTTGGAAGGCCACATGGAAGACAACTACTTAAGAAAATGTGATTCTAAGCTAAAAAATTAGATACATCAGATGAAATGGTGGGTTTGAAAACTACTTTTAGGTCTATTTTTGATGGATTACATTTCAATGCAATGTTATTGCTCTGAGACTGATAAGATAATTTAAATTATTATTTGATTTAGAATTTATGGAAGTTTCAATTCAGGGTATTAACCTCTGCAGGAAACTCGACAAGACACTTGCTTTTCATCTTCAAGCAAAAGTTTACATTCTACTGAGACAAAAGCACACTGTATGGGCACAGGCTACTTTTATCATGGCCCACACAAGCATGGTGACCACATTTGAAGAGGGCTGCAGTTCTGATAATTAGCTTATTGAAGTGTTATAGATACTACCTATTTAAGCTTTTTTTTTTTTTTTTTTTCCACAGACTGCAGTTTGTTACCAGACTGAGCAGGTAACGGTTTTGGTTTTCTTATATGATATGCTTTCCTTCCCTTCCTTACCTCAATGGATGGTTTGGGGAAAACATCATCCTTGCTGTCTTCTTTGCCTTTTTCAACTGGAACCCATTCTCCATAGACACTATCTGCTTCTTTTTTCCTATGTTGAGACCCAGATGAAACAGGAAATTCCTTTGACAGGCTGACCTGATTTTTTGGTTGTGGTGGTGGTGCTGGTTTTATGCTGGGAGTCTTAAAAAAAATTAGAAAAAGTTAAAACTAGAAAAAACACACAATACTCACAACATGTCTTTGAGAAACAATATATTGCATGCATTTGGTTTTGTAGTTAGGAGGATGAGTGATGAAAACATTTCATCAAACAAAGGCATTCGTAACAAATCATTTTAGCATAATCCTAAACACACAGAGGTGAGCAAGAAACTGCTGTATAAAAGATGATAAAATGGCTAGAAGCTAAAAGTCACTTAGACCAGCTTCAGCAGCCAAAAATAAACAAAACCTCACTTTCACAATTAACAACCTTGCTTTCCCTCCACCCATCATAAAGCGAAACATCTTAATCTGACACACACGCATTTCATAATGGAAAGCTCCAAAATAAAAATCCTGGGCTGCAAAAACCATTGGCTGTGGTATCCATGTGATAAAAAGATCTACATTACTATATGTAAAGTCATTTTCACCATTTTGTTTTCTAGGTTTTGATTATGCTTTAAATAGCAGCATGAATCTCAAAAGTAAATTAAGTCTATGAGCTTGTTTTCCTTAGGAAATATTGATAATACATTACAATTCCAGAGAAAACTCTTGACAGGTTGTTCTTCTCAGAGGCAAAGAGAGCCTGGACAGCTCACAATATTGGGAAAACTACTCTCAAAGGAACATGGATAGGAATGGTAGTAAGACTGGAAACCAGAAAGACCACCACCATCCAAAAAAAAAAAACCTGAAGCTGTGGAGAAGAGGCAGAGGAGCCCATAACCACTGAGGAACATTCCTCTTTGGCACCTGCACAGAATCCCAAGCTCTCCTGAGTTTTGTTGCACCACTACATAACAGTGCAACATAAAGTATAAATCTATTACTACCTTATGGATATATGTATTAATGCTTATTTTGTGTATGCCACAAGCTACATGTATTGCTGCATAAAAATATAAATGCCATTTATATTTTCACTTGGCATATTAATACTTCTATAGCACTTCATACCCCGCAAAAACAGGGCAGGTTTTCATGGGCACAAAAACTCCACAAAAAAGCTTCTAGACCAATTCTAATTCATACTTCAGAGCACACGAATCCCAGGCACCCTTAAGGAAATGCTCCATCATTTTATTCCTTCCAACAAGCTCACACCTAGAAATTGTCAACACAAGTTCGGACAGAGCATTCCAGTCAGGAAAGGGTTTAATGGGACATTTAGACCCTTACAGCAACAGGAAGTATCAGTGATCCTCATTCTTAACACAGCATTTACTTTTCTTTTGGCTAACCCTAAAACTAACACAACTTTTTCCCCTTTAATGAACACTTTATGTGGACTGAAGAAGCAGGCATAAAACATTTAGAGTCTGAACAAAGCTTATGGCATCATCTTACTTAGAACACCTCAAAATGCTTTTAGAATTTTGCTGGGGGTTTTCTGATTGTCTTTTAAAGAAAAACAAGGCCATTCCTGAAGTACCACCCAATTCCAATGCTGCTCATACATCCATAATGATACTTTTGCAATAAAAGTGTGAAGTACAACCCATGTTCTTTATGTTCTTTAAGCTTTAGAAGCTGCAAAGACATTAAAGAAAAAACTTCAATCCAGTAATGGGAACTACAGTTTCACAAACTGCAGGTAAGTTTCTTATTGTAGAGCAAGAGTACATTTAACAACATCCTAGTGCAATTTCACCAAGATAATCAAACCCTGTTTAACCACAGTTTAAAATACTGAAAATTAAAGTAGTACTCACACTTAAATTGAAAAAAATAGGTTTAGGTTCACTGAGCTTAAAAGGATGATTATAGAAAGGACGCTCTTCCTCTTCTTCATCAGAAACATGAGGTTTGTTCACTATCACATCATCTGTGCTTTGAGCAATTTTTTTGCATTTCTAAAATGAAAACAACAAAAAAGGGACATGAGGGGTCTGAATAAACCTGTATTTTCAACCAAAACATTAACCAACCCATTAAAAAAAGCACATTTCTCTTTTCTAAAGCAAGTAGTATAATCTGAGAAAGTCTTTTAGCAACATCATCAATATATGTACTTTTGACATTTTACACACAGTATCAAAGACCTACCTAGACTTGCTAGGCCCTGATGGAGTGGGTAATTTCACAGATTTAAGATTTCAGCAGCATACTGTAAATTCTGGTACACAGAATGTGTGTCTAAGGCTGCAAAACCTTCCAGAGTAGGAACTCATTGGTTGTTTTGGCATTCCATTGTAATCTCATAGAAACTTCAGTGTAACTCACAATGCTACTACACAGGAAAACCTAAGAATTAAGAGTTAATAATTTCAAGTTCCACTGGCAGTGCAGGGACTTGTCAGACCCAATGGCTCCAGAAGATCCGATTACTTCTGAAATATTTTGATATTAGTCAGGTACAAGACATCCCTATTTTATATTCAACAGAAGCTGAATATAAAACATATTGGGGATACTGGATAGAAAGGAGAAGAGAACCTCCAGGAGGAAAAAACCCAACACAACACAATTTTATGATGAAAAATTCTTTACTGGTTATGATTATCTGTATTGACTGTTTACTGATAACTTCAAAATCTATTTGAGATTACAGTCTAGTATCATGCTTCTATTATGTACCCACTTATGAAAAGTATACTTAAAGACATTTGAGGACACGAAATAATACCAGCAGAGAGAAGCAACCATCTGATGTTATTCTAGTTCAAGTCCATACCATTGTAAGACACATCTGTTTGATGACCCAACTGTATGTAAGGAGCAGGCAGACAGCTCCATCATTAAAAATGAAGTCACATTGATGGCACTGTTCTCATCAGTCCTGATCAGAAAAGATTCCTGTATTCTCCTGGGCTAAGGCACCTCCAAACAATGTCTAAAGCACATTATTTAGGCAATAGGAAGAGCCTGCACTACTTGGAAAGCTTACATATTATCTATAGCTACTACCTGTCTGCCAACTAATGGAAGTTTGTCTAGTTTGCAGGTGACACTACAGAGAGAAGCCGCCAAACAGGCTCTGGAAGGGTTCTCCACTTGGGCACACTACTGTATGACAAGGGGCTGGACCATTTCTGTGGCCAATTCCAATTCAAGAGAACAGAAACATCGTCCAACAGATTCCCACAGTTGGCAAGCACAAGGAAGGGGCAGGTTTTATGCTTCCAGATTAGCACTAGCTACACTGGGTCTCGGTCAGGTTACATGAAGAACCCCTTAAGATGTCTGCACAATCCCAGCTTTTTTACTAACACGTACTTCTGCTTCCACTAGCCCACACACAAATAAGAAAATACTTTTCAGTAATTTGACATTGCTTAATTTCACGTTATTTCAATAAATAGATATTTCAGAACTGTCCCACTGATAATGCAATTAAACAAACCCCAAACAAACGAAAAACACCACACCACTGTTTTTTGGTTCCCCCCCCATTCTATTTTCTCTAATTTCTGGGTTAGATAAAAAAAAGGGGAGGGAAACTGGCAAATTGAACAAGGTGACATTATTACAGTAAAGGACAAGTAGCTTTTTTTCCCCCAACAAACAACACACCTGCAGACTAGAACTGCAACAATAATTCTCTAAAAATATCTTCAACTGCATGTTAAAATATATAGAACTATGTGAAGTGAGCACTAGATTTTTAACCCAAAGGTAAGATAAACACAGTGAAGCTCACCAACAAAAGCAAAAACATCACTAACACCACCAAAAACTAGAAGCAAAAGCTTTGGTTAATATGAACAGGACTGCAAGGAAAACTACCAATTTCTGTAAATTAGAACAGAATCCAAACAAAAAAGCAAAATAATTGGATTTCATGGAGGAATTTAAAAACCTGTTCTGATAACCTGAAAAAAATATTTATAGAAAGTAAGGGCTCAAACCACAAGTCAGCTTACATGCAAACCAAGCACAAAGAATAGAATGACAGCTTGCCTAGAAGTCACAAATAAACCAGCTAGCTTATTTTAGGGTTTGATGCTGTTGTTCTCACTTACCTCAGTGAGCTCCTTGAGCGTATCTCTTGATGACTTCTGACTGGCTTTGTCATCTTTCTTCTGTGACAACAAAGGCATCAGGCTCGGTGGTAAGGGAACACCAGACTTCGCACACATGGCGGCTGCATTAGCTTTGGCTATTTCAAGTAGCTGAGCCTTGTCTGAATGTTGGTGGGGTTTTTTTAAGGAAAAGTATTATTTTGACAGATTGTTATAATAAAAAAAACCAACCCAACAACAACAAAACCACAAACATTTCGGTCAGACTAAACAGAGAGAAAACACAGTATTTTACCCTCACTGTGCATTTTTCTATTCTGTGAAGTAATTAAAAGTGTACTTGGTCGCCCCACAAACAACTTCTTGTTTGTTGTCTACCCAGCAACCAAGTGAAATTTTAAATCTGACACGAAGCACAGGAGTCCAAACTACAACACTCAAAATCCTCCAAATCCCAGAAGTTCTGATGCCTATTGCTTCACCGATTCGTTCTAGTTTTGGAAATATTGGGTTGTTTCTACACAGCATACATTCCAAACTCTACTCCCTAGCTTCCTGAGGAAGTCCCCTAAGTTCCCCAGTATGTAGCCTGGGGAACCAATCAGCAGAAAATACAAGCACCCAGTACAATGTGCACTTGTGTAAAATACAGTAACATGCAAAACTTAATGCAATAGCATTTCACTTTATTAAGGAAAAAAGCACATATGGCCTTATCACCAAAATAGAGAATGAAAACAACGTACATCTTATTTGACCTGCTAGCTTGCACATAAATTAACTACCACTACCTCTGCAGCTGTACAGCTTTACAAAGTCCTGAAAGGGCAGCATACCATTACTTGTTAAGCACTAAAAGTATATACATCCATGCTTGCTGCATAATCAAAGCATGAAGGCAGATTCAAAGATGCTCATTAATTCTCAGGTTCTGTACAAAAATACTTCTCTGGTAGAGGGGCTTCCATGGTAACTTTAGGAGATGAGACTAAAAGGTTCAGAATGCGAGGTCCACAAAAGGAGGCTTCCTCACACACTGTACAAGAGTCCATCTCTCAAAACTAAGAAGTGCTTTCCCCTTACATAACTTACTACCAAAACGAAACTATAAGGCCTCTTTCCCTCCAGTCACTGAGAAAAGATGCAGTTCATTAGGAATTTGGAATTTTTATTTTCCAATCACCTGAGTTTGGGAATATTTTCAGCAATCTTTTCTATCATTCTATCAAACAAGTCTCCCTTCCCATTAAGTTCTGACCAAGGTAAAGAGGCAAGACAGTAATAGAGACAGATAAAAAAGCATTACAGTTGAAAACAGAGCTCAGAACTCTCCAACTAGCACATGCTTTCCAATGTTTTTTCATGCCTACTTTGTTCCCAAAAGAACTAGAAAATTCCAAGTTTCCTATAGAGAAACTTCTTGGCCTTTACTAACCATTGCAATGAAGAACGTTCCTCAAGACTACAACACACTACCTTTGCATAGAAGCTCTAGAACCAAGACATAACCTGCTCTAAATATATTCATCCCAGTGGTAAGCACTGACTCAGCTCCAACATAAAAGCTCCCACTGGAAGTCACTGCCTAAAAGTAATGCACAACACTTCCAAGAAATTCCTGATGACCACCACACAGGTATCTGAAAGTAAGACTACATAAATGAACACACTATCACCCAACCATGGAACTACTGAAAAGGAAATTATGACTTACCCAAGTCTGTAAGACGTTTAGGTGACCTGCTTGAAAATCTTTCTGATGACCTTGACCTACGACGATCAGGCGATCTGCTGTATCTTCTTCTCCCTGAAGATCTTGATCGCCGTAGTCGAATTGGTGACCTACTAGCGCTCCGTCTTCTTCCTCTTGACCTTGATCGCCTTTGACGAAGAGGTGTTCGACTCCTGCTTCGTAACCTGAGTGATATTCTACGATCCCTTGAATCTGATCTTCTTCTTCTTCTGTCAGTAGACCTTGATCTATTTCTCTGAGATCTCTTACGCCTGTCTCTAGATAAAGAACGTCGCCTTCTTGATGCTGACCTTGACCTACTCCTCCTTCTGTGCCTTGAACGTGACAACGAGCTAGATCGAGAGCGACGATTAGATTTTGATCTTGATGCTCTTCTTCGTGTTACTGATCTGGAGCGATTCCGTCTAGAGCGAGATTCTGTATCATATCTCTGGGTTCTGTGCTGAGAAGACCTGGAGCGTCTGCTCCTAGACCTCCGTGAAGAGTCTTTGTCTGCTGCTTTTTCGACAGATTTGGATCGACTCCTTTGGCGAGCAGCGGACCTGGAGCGTCTACGTCTAGACCTCCGTGAAGATTCTTTGTCTGCTGTTTTTTCAACAGATGTGGATTGACTCCTTTGGCGAGCAGTGGACCTGGAACGTCTACGTCTAGACCTCCGTGAAGATTCTTTGTCTGCTGATTTTTCAACTGACGTGGATCTACTCTTCTGGCGAGCAGCAGACCTGGAGCGTCTACGCCTAGATCTCCGTGAAGACTCTTTGTCTGTTGTTTTTTCAACAGATGTGGATCGACTCTTTTGGCAAGGAGATTTTGAGTGTCTGCTTACAGATCTTTGTGAAGACTCTTTGTCAGATACTTTATCAACAGATTTGGATCTAGATTTTTCACGTTCAGAAGACTCAGAACGCCTACTTTCAGGCATAAAGGAGGAGTCCTGTTCCTCCAACCTCTCATGAGACATAGAATCTTGTTTATCTTCATCTGCCAAAGAGGGCTCCGCATCCTCACCCTCTTCACCAGTCGTAGACCTTGACTCACCCTCATCTGACGATGTGGAGTCTCTTTGTTCAGCTGTCAAGGAGGGCTCCACATCATCTGCTTCTTCACCAATGGTAGACCTTGATTCACGCCCATCAGGGGACGTGGAACGTCTGTGTTCAGTTGTCAAAGAGGGCTCTGCATCGTCACCCTCTTCACCAGTCGTAGACCTTGACTCACCCTCATCTGATGACGTGGAATCTCTTTGTTCAGCTGTCAAGGACGGTTCCATATCCTCCACATCCTCACCAGTGGTAGACCTTGACTCATGATCATCTGAGGATGTGGAGTGCCTACGTTCAGCTGGCAAGGAGAGCTCAGGGTCCTCCGCCTCTTCACCCATGGTTGACCTTGACTCGCGTCCATCAGGAGACACAGAGCGTCTATGTTCAGCTGTCAAAGAAGCTTCCAAATCCTCTACTTCTTCCCCAGCTGTAGACCTTGACTCATGGTCATCAGAGGATGTGGAATGTCTACGTTCTGCTGTCAAAGAGGGCTCAACATCTTCCATATCTTCACCAGCAGTAGACCTTGACTCATGCTCATCAGAGGATATGGAGTCTCTTCGTTCAGCTGTCAAGGAGGGTTCTGCATCCTCTACCTCTTCCCCAGTGGTAGACCTTGACTCATGCTCATCAGAAGACACGGAGCTCCTACGTTCCGTTGTCAAAGGCTGTTCCAGATACTCTCCTTCTTCAATGCTAGATCTTGACTCATGCTCATCAGGGGATACGGAACGCCTATGTTCAGATGTCAAAGAGGGCTCCAGATCATCCATTTCTTCATCTATGGTAGATTTCTGGTCATGGCCCTCAGGGGACACAGATTGTCTATGTTCAGATGTCAAAGACGACTCCAGACCCTCTTCATCCATGGGAGATCTTGGCTCAGGACCTTCCTGATACGAGGATGTGGAATGTCTACGTTCGGATATCAAAGAGGGCTCTAGATCCCCCATTTCTTCACCAGGGCCAGATTTCACACTGTAGCCATCAGGAGACATGGAGTACCCACTTTCACGGATTAAAGAAGGCATTGCATCATCCATTTTTTCAACAGGGACGGATTTCAAGTCACTGTCATCAGGGGACATGGAGGCTCTATCATTTAGTATCAAGGGTTCGAGACCGTCTGCTTTTACAACAGTGGGGAATCTCAACTCCTGGCCATCAGGTGACACTGCACAATCATTTTCAGCTGCTGGAGAAAGCTCCTGAACATCTGCTTTTTGAAGAGAGGTGAATCTAACCTCCTGGCTCTCAAAAGACAAAAGATGGTAATTTTTAGATGTCAAAGAAGAATCCATATCCTCTGTTCTCTCAGTATGAGTCAATCTTGATTCATACTCTTCAGGGGACAAAGCATGTTCATTTTCAGATGTCAGAGAAGGCTCCTTAGCCCCTACTTTTTCAGCAGGACTAGACTGCAGCTCCTGACCTTCAGGGGACATGGTACATTCACCTTCAGACAAAGACAACTCCTGCACCTCTGATTTTTCAACAACAGTAGAACGCAATTCCTGGCTATCAGTAGACATAGAACTTTCACTTTCAGATGTTTCAGAAGGTTCCTCCGTTTCTTCTTTTTCAACAGGACTGGATCTCAAATCATGGCCTTCAGGGGATACATCATACTCATTTTCAGACAACAAAGAGCGCTCTTGCACCACTGTTTTTTCAGTAAGAACAGAAAGCAACTCCTGTCCCTCAGGGCATGCAGCATATTGCCTGTCTGATATTAGCGAAGGCTTCTGCATCAGTGTTTCTTCAGCAAGCCTTTGGCCTTCAGGAAAGATGGTACAATCACTGTCATGTATCACAGAAGGCTCCTGCACCTCTTCTTCAGCAGGGGTGGTTGTCACCTCCTGGCCCTCAGGAGATACAGCATATTCATTTTCAGATGGCAGAGAATACTGCTGTACCTCTGTTTGTTCAGCAAGGGAAGATGGCAATTCATGATGTTCAGAAGACACAGCATATTCGTTGTCAGGCACTACCGAAGCCTCCTGCATCTCCACCTTTTCAGGAGAACTAGATCTCAACTCCTGGCCCTCCCAAGATACAGCATATTCATTTTCAGACATCAGAGCAGGCTCTAGCACTTCTATCCTTTCAACAGAAGGCGACTGCAACGCCTGGTTTTCAATGGACACTGAACATCTTTCTTTAGACATCTGATAAAGTACCCGCATCTCTGTTTTTTCAGCAGGGGTCGATGTCAACTCTGGACCATCAAGCCCTATCGTGTATTCATTTTCAGATACTTGAGAAGGCTCCTCTACCTCAACTTTTTCAAAAGAGGTGGGTGTTAACTCATGACCATCAGAGGAAACAGAGTATCTGCTTTCCAGTATCTGAGTATCTCCACTTTCCAGGATCTCTGGGATAGGTCTCAATTCATGACTGTCAGGCAACAGGAGAAGACCACTTTCAGATGTCAGAGAAGTCACTGGGGCCTGCAGCTTTTCAGTAGGTGTGCTTACTGACTCACAAACTTCAGCAGACTTGGAGAATCCACTTCCCAGCGGGAGAAGAGGCTTCTGTATTTCTCTGTTTTCAACTGCAGTGGATGTCAATTCATAGCCTCCAGGGAAGACAGAACACCTAATTTCAGATGCCAGCGACAGTTTTGCTTTATGGCCATCATGGCACACAGGAATTCCACTTTTAGACATCAGTGAAGACCCTATACTCTCAATTTTTCCATCAGGCAGGTATCCTGATTCATGCATTTCAGAAGATTGAGAGCAGTCAATTTCAAGTACATGGGAAAGTGTTGGACCATCTAAAACTTTGTCAACAGATGATATGGACTCATGAACTTCAGATGACTTGCAGCTTTGTCCTACAGTCATCCGTACAGCTTCATGCATTTTTTCAAAAGATGATGCTGAATGTAGGTGATCCAAGTTCTCAACAGGACCACACTCAGATGTCAGGGAAACATCTGGAACCTTCACTTTTTCAACAGGTAAGTATTTTTGTTCATTTCCAGTAGGTGACGTGAAGGACCCACCTTCAGACATCAATGGAAGATCCTCTCTTTGCATGGCAAAGCTGGATCCCGATTCATGTCCATTAGGAGACTTGAAGCACTCACTGTCAGACGGCAGAGAAGGCTCCAGCATCTGGCTCCTTTCGACAGGCAAGGAGGCTGACTCACAGACATCAGGGAATGCAGAGTGCGTAACTTCAGGTGCTAAAAAAGATTTCTGAGCTTCTACTGTTTCAAAAGATAGTAACGTTGACTCAGGGCTATCCGCCAACTTGGAAGACTCACTTTCAGGTATTTGCAACTTCTTAAGCTCTGTTTTTTCAACAGTGCCATGTCTCAAATCAGAACCAGACAAGTCAGGAAGAACACCTTCAGGTATCAGAGAAGGCCCCTGAATCTCTGCTCTTCCAGAAGACAAGGAGATTGTCTTGTAATCATCAGTAGAGCATCCACTTTCAAGTGTCAGAAGAGGCTCAGGACCCTCTACTTCTTTGAAAGAGGTAGATCTTGACTCATCTTCATTGGATGCAGAGAGCTGAAACTCTGTTACTGAAGAATTTTCTGCATCTCTCCTTTTTTCTACAGATGAGGATCTTGACCTGGGTGTGGAACATGTCAGCTCCGGTAGTGATGACGACTCCAGAGACACGGTTTTCTCAGCTGATCCATTTTCAGATGACATGCAAAGCTCTGGAACCTGTGTTTTTTCTGCAGGGATGGATCTTAATTCCTGGTCATCTGGGGTTTTGGAGCTGTCAAATTCAGACACAGAAGGCCGCTGACCTGCTGTTTCTTCAACAGATGAGGGGCTTTTCTCAAGACCATCAAAAGTTTTGGAAAATTCACTTTCAGATGCTGGTGGCAGCTCTGGGCCATTTACTCCTTCAAGAGACAAAGCTACTGATGTGGGACCATTAGAGGATGTCAAAGAGCTGCCTTCATTTGCATAAGGTGGTTCTGGAACATCTACTTTTTCAAGACATTTGGTTGACTCCTGAAGTTCAGAAGACTCCACATGCTTGCTACTGCATTTTGCTGAAGGCAACTTACTCTCTCTTTTTTCCACAGATTTGGACCTTGACTTAACACTATCAGAGGACTTGGAACGTTTCCGTTTGGATTTTTTTGAAGATTCCTTGCGCTTTTTTTCAACAGACCTGGATCTAGACTTGTAGCGTTCAGAAGATTTTGAGCGCCGACGCTTAGATTTTCGTGAGGACTCCTTCTTTTTTTCCACTGATTTGGATCTAGATTTGTAACGGTCAGAGGACTTCGAGCGCTGGCGTTTAGACTTCCGTGATGATTGCTTTCGATCTCTTTTTTCTACTGATCTGGATCTAGACTTGTAACGGTCAGAGGACTTTGAGCGCTGACGTTTAGACCTTCGCAGAGATGCCTTCCGACCTCTCTTCTCAACAGATCTTGACCTAGATTTTGAGCGATCAGAGGAACCAGACCCTCTATTTCTGAACCTCCATGAGTATTCTTTGCCTCCTCTTTTTTCTGAAGACCTGGATCTAGATTTAGAATGGTCAGAAGACCTGGAACGTCTGCGGCAGGATCTCCGGGAGGACAACCTGCTCCCCCTCTTTTCTGCTGACCGTGATTTAGATCTGTATCGGTCAGATGACCTGGAACGTCGGCGTCCAGATCTTCGGGAGGACAGTCGTTTTTCTGGTGACCTGGACTTAGACCTGTAGTGGTCAGATGACCTGGAACGTCGGCGTCCAGATCTTCTGGAGGACAGTCGCTTTTCTGGTGACCTGGATTTAGACCTGTAGCGGTCAGAAGACCTGGAACGTCGGCGTCCAGATCTTCTGGAGGACAGTCGCTTTTCTGGTGACCTGGACTTAGACCTGTAGCGGTCAGAAGACCTAGAGTGTCGGCGTCCAGACCTTCTGGAGGACAGTCGCTTTTCTGGTGACCTGGATTTAGACCTGTAGTGATCAGAAGACCTGGAACGTCTACGTCTGGACCTTCGGGAAGACAGTCGCTTTTCTGGTGACCTGGATTTTGACCTATAGTGGTCAGAAGACCTGGAACGTCTACGTCTGGACCTCCCAGAGGACAATCTGCTCCCTCTCTTTTCTGCAGATCTGGATTTAGACCTGTAATGATCAGATGACCTGGAACGCCTGCGTCTGGACCTCCGGGAAGACACTCTCCTCTCTCTCTTCTCCACAGATCGGGATCTAGATTTGGAATGCTTTTTTCTGGAATCTGAATAGTTTCTGCTCCTAGAACGTGCTCTTTTAGAGGTCAAGCGCCTGGAAGCAGAACGTGACCGTGATTTTTTCTTCCGCTTCCTAGACCTGGACTGAGACTTGGAGCGACTCCTTTTTTGTTTCTTGGCATCATGTTTTTTATCACTGCTTCTGTGGCTAGTTTTTTCAGTAACTTTCTCAAGTCTCATCAGAGTTTCCCTCATTCGCGCTGCCACATCAGGTTGCACATCAGATGTTTCTGAATCTCTTTTCTCCGACTCCTGTTCTGGAGTTGCTTCTTTGACAGCCTCAGCCTGTGGAATGATTTCTGACTGGCTTGCCTCTGCCACAAGTGCTGGAACCACTTCTGTATCAGTTTCAGGTACTGGAGCTGCTTCCAAATCTTTTGTCTCTGCCTCCAAGCCCACAGCTGCTCCTGCATCTTTCAGTTCTACAACAGTCTCAGGAAGAGGAGCTGTTTCCATATCTTTTGTTACTGCCTCATGAGATGGAGATGCTTCCAGCTGGTTTGTGTCTCTGATTATTTCAGATTCAAAAGTCCCTGATGCATCTTTTTCATCCGCTGCATGTGAAACAATAGAAACTGTTTCTGTTATTGAAGGCTCAGATGCTAGAGATTGCTCTGCATCTTTCTTCTCAACCAGTATCTCACATTCCTGAGCTTGACCTGGAACTCTCACATCCTCCGTTTGTTGAACCTGCACCCCTTCTGCATATTGTACTCCCCCCACTTCATGTTCCAGTGTTGTTTCCAGATCTTTCATATCCCCTGGTTTTGCTTCAGAAGATTTAATTTCAGCAGCGCTCAAGACTTCCGGAGCCTGTTCTGAACTCTTCCATTCTGCAGCAGGTTTTGCTTCTAGAGCTGCTTGAAGATGTTCTCGCTTTTCAGTGTGCATAGGTTCTGAAATAGCTTCTGAAGCCCCCTCCAAAACACTCATTGCCTCCACAGTTCCAGTCTTTTGTGAAGTTTCCAAACCTTGGATATCCATGTGTACTTCAGGCTCCTTGACTGTTTCAGAACCTTTCACCTCTACTGTTGCAGACTCATTCATACTTTCAAACAACCTCCCTTCTCCAGCTTCTGATGTTGGCTCCAAATATTTTGCTTCCATTGCCTTCTCAGTTTCTTCTTCCAAACCTTTTAAGTTGGTATCCAAGGGCTCAATTTTTTTTGTGCTTGTCTTCCTTGTTGCAATTATATATTCTACAGTAGGTCCCTGAGTTCTCACATCTGTTCCTCTCAAGTTTCTCATTTCTGTCACTTCTGATGCCATAGTTTTTTCTTCCACTCCAGGCAAAGACTCTATTACTGATTCTGAATGACCTACTGTTTGTTCCAGAACAGATTGTGAACCTGTTTCTGCAGTTTGGACTGTCACTGTTTGCCCAGGTTCTAGTATTGCTTCTTTGCTCCTTGCCTTTGCTTTGCTTGGATCTTCTGGAGAAACTTCAGAATGTCTCATTTCTCTAACCACCTCAGATGACAATGTCCTTCCCAAGCCTTGCATTAGTGGCCCTGTTTCAGATGCAGCCATTTCCAAATCTTTTACCTCTGCAACTGCCCCAACTTCTGACAAGCTGACTGAACCTTTGACTTCTACAGTGGCAGAACTGGTAGCTAGTTCAGAATCCTTTATCTCCCTTACCACCTCAGTTTGTGAGGTTCTTGTATGCACTATGGCTGGAGACAGCAAAATGCTGGAACTCATTGTTTTGCTCGCACCAAGAGGTTCTGCAACCATTCCTGGGTGTTTTGGTTCTTTCTCTGCTGTGGTTTTCAAATGTGTCATTCCCGCTAACGCCCCAGAGTCTCTAACTGGTTCCATGCTTACATATGCAACCAGAGATTCAGAAGTCCTTTCTGACTTCTCTTCTGAAAGGGTTCCAGGCTGCAGGACTGATTCCAAAGCTTGTATCTTTGTCATACCTTCTACTTGCAGGTGTGATGAAGCTGTCTTCATCTCTATTCTGGCTCTGTCAATGTCTGCTTCCGAAACCTTCCTTTCCGACTCTGCTACAGGTCCTCTGGTTGTTTCCAATCTTGTCACCGGTGTCACAGATGTGACTTTCATAGCTAGGAGACCAGTATCTGAGCTTGCTCCTACTCCTGCCATACAGCCTAGATTTATTTCTGAACTTTTTGACACAGCTGTTGAATCTACTGTTGCTGCTACACCTCTGGCTACAGTCCCACAATGCATAGCTCCTTCTGAAGCTTTCAAACCTCTCACATTTGATTCACTCCCATATCTTGATTCTGGTTGTCTCAGAAATGAACTACCTCCTGCATCTTTTGCCTCTGTTACAGGCTTGAGGGTAGACTCTGAAATTTTTGAAGCATTAGTATTTTCCAATTGCAGAATGGCTTGACTTGTTTCTCGACCTCTTACCCCTGTTAGTGCTGCAACTTCCACAGCTGTTTGTGGACTTGTAAAACTCTCCGGCATTGGGATTCCCAGAGTTGTTTGGGGAACAAAAGTTTGCGCAACTGTGACAGGTTCTAAAGTTGCTCTTAAACCTTTTGCCTCTGCAACCACATTCATACCTGTCAGTTCTGCTGGAAGCGCAGGTTTCTGGGTTCTATCAACACTTCTTACTTCTGCCAAGACTTTAGGTTGCAGGAACCCTCCTGGTACATTCAGCAATGTTGCAGGAACAGTGGTACCTTCAACACCTTTGACTACTTGAACTTGTGGGCATTCTTGAGCTGCTCCAATGTCTTTTGCTACAACTCCCACAGGCTCCATGACTGCTTCCAAAGTTTTGGGCTTTACAGCAATTGGCTGCAGAGCTTCCTGCAAAGCTTTCACATTTTCCACATGCACAGAGCTTCTCGCTGGTTCAAGATCCTTCACTTTTGTAACAGCTCCTGGTTCCAGAGGTGTTTTGGCACTTATTTCCACCTGGGTCACAGCAGCTGCTGCAGAAATTTTAAAAGGGTATTGCAAAGACACACCTGCTTTCAAGACACTTGAACCATCTGTGGCGCTGCACTGCATCACTCTCAAATTATCAGATACAAGTGAGGGCTTCAGGGCTGGCTCCAAAGTTCTGCTCACAGCTCCTAATTCCAAAGATGTTTCCACATTTTTCACATTTGCCATATGCAGAGATTTTTCAGTCGCTTCTGGAATTTTCACTTCTTCCCTGGCGACAGACACATGAGCAACCTTCACAGTATTCAGATCTGCCTGATTTGCAGATTTAGGAGTTGTCATCACATCGCTTGCTAAAGACACAGAGTCTGAAGTTGCTTCTAACTCTTTTGCTCCCCACTGTGCCACAGATTGCAGAGATGCTTCTGAGTATTTCAACACCTCCGTGGTCTGAGACTCAAGAGCCGTATCAAAAGCTTTTAGTTCTCCGATGCCTTTAGATTCCAGAGTAACTTCTGGATCTTTTAGTGCCTGTATTACTTCTGAAGCTAGAGCTGCTGCTGAATCTTGCTGAATTTCAGATTTATTGGCAATTCCAGATGGGATGCTAGACAAAGAGTTATTTCCAGTATCAACAAGAACACTCTTTTCACTTGCATGAATAGCTATAGGATAAATATTTTCATGAGACTGTTTAATTTGTTCTTCTCTAGTGCAAATTTGAGTTATACTAGCATTTTCTTGAATATCTGATTGGCTGCCTTCTAAACTAAATGGAGGATTTGTTACACACAAAGTGCCCTTCTCACTTTCAAGATTTTCCATAGGTTGAGGAGCATGAGTTCTTGAATGAGAAACAAGTCCTAAAGCTTGTATATCAAGGGCCTCACTTGCTTTTGAGCACAGTTCTTCTGGCTGCACGTGGACAGCCAGATTTGCATCTCCAAATCCTCCATGCTGTACACTCAATATGGAGCTTGATTTCTCTGGCAACAATTGAGAAGCAGGCTGCAAGTCTGCATGCTCTCCATGACGTGCACTCAGCTTTGACTCCTTTGGTTGTTTTTTATGCTTTTTCTCTTTCTTCCTTTTCTTCTTCTTTTTCTTCTTCTTCTTGCTTTTGTGTTTCTTGTTCTTCTTTGATTTTTTCCTAGGAATTTCATCTTCACCAGTAGAGCTTCTTTTTGTAGACTGAGTACTATGTTTCGCTGTACTTTTGTCTACATCTAGAAAAAAGGATATTTTCCTTGTAAACGTTATTACAACTACATTTTAAGCATTCTTTTAGACTAGTGACCAAGTACATGGGTAGAGGTACAAAACACATAAACTTGAAATCCATGCCTTCTTCACTACACTACCATACACAAAACAGTACATGCTACCTTTTCAGCCCTCTTGCTCTTCCTCTCAGGACACACTTTATGCAAAAATAACAAATTTTTCTCTCAAGAAGTTAACCAAATCCTCTTGGTCAGCAACATGGTACCAGTAGGAACATGACCCTTTCCTCCAAGTAGCTGGGTATACCTAATACCTATAATCAACTGGGCAGTGCTTTCTTCCAAGAGGCTAGAGACATGCTTTTAAAGTACACCAAGCTGCATATGAAGTCAAAGAAGTCATCCGATTTTTTTCAGGCAAGTTATCTAAGTGGTAGTATGCTTATTGTATAAAAGGTGACCAGCCCGTTACCCCCTACTGTTTTAATTTGAGAGGGTGCCAAAAATTACTAGTGTTCGAAATTATCTAAGCATACTTACTGATTAAACTCCTCACTGACTAAACTCTTCAAACAAATTTAGAGAAACAGCATCTACCTTCCCCAATTCCAAACAACCTTTAAGACACCACAGACAACCAGCTGCTCAGACTGGACTGCAGCTACCACAAGCAGCTGCAAACACCTAATAGAGAGAGTAATAAATTCAGGTGACTGCAGGGACAGACAATCCCTGAGCAGGAAAAAAAAAAATTAGGATTACTGAGGTTTCTATAATTTTCTTTCAATTCTGTACCTCATTTCCCTCTGAATTTAACCCATGTTAGGTTTGCACCCTTCTTTGGATCTAGTGCCACGTTTTCCTGATAAAGGGACTTCTATTAAAGGCAAGCTGTTACAACCTCCTTTACAGATCAGCTATATATTCAAATCTACTTGCATATTATCTTCAATGAGTATATATCCAGTAGTTGGACTCAATGATCTGTATGGGTCCCTTCCATGATTATACATATATATGGGCCAGTGAGGCAATATAGATTGTCCAATTATAATCTTGCTGTGATTACAAAGCATGCTCTTTCAAGTAAACAATGTAAAATAATTCAAAAACTGCAATGCTATTAAAATGAACGTAACATTCCAAAAACAAGTCCCTTGCGTAGTTTTAAGCACATAAATTGTTACAGAATAAACAGCTTCACAAAAAATAGCGTTTCCACCAACACTGAACGCAATGGAAGAAAACAATGAAGCAGGGTCAGTTGACCTTTCCTACACAGCATTTTCAGATAATCTGCTGTCCAACAGCAACGTGAACAGATATGAACAGTGGCAACATTTACCATAGGTTAAGGTTATTAACTTCTAGGTTAATAGGTCTAATTTATTACCACGTTAACACACCTCACTCGTCCACAAAGAACACGATAAAAAGAAATAAAATAAGCCAGCTTAAAGTGCTGACTGTACATCTTAAGTGAAAGTCAACTGAAAATGCTCAAGTTAAACAAGCCACTGTGTATAAAAGGAAGAAAATGCAATTCCAAAACCCTGCAAATGGAATCTCTGAATTAAACAGTTTCTCACGTTGTCTCTTAAAAAAAAAAAATTAAAAATCCCTCTGGAACTATACTTACCAAGCACACAGCAGTCACCTATGTTTCAACTCCAAAAGATTAGACATTCATTAATTAGAGCTTTCATCTCACTAACTGTATGTACTGGCTCAGAAATTTTGCATAAAAGGCTAGTCCCATGAGAAGGGATACTCATATGCAACTGATTTACTGAAGTTACGAGATTGCTACATAAAAATGTCTTAACCTTTGGAAGATTGCAATCTATCTACATTTTAAAGATAAGTACATTATTAATTTTAAAACAACAGAGCATCTTATCCAGACAGAATACTTAATCATACAGTTCTGAATACTAATAAATTATTTTTAGAAATAATTTTGCAAACCAATCCCAAAGAGCACAATAAACAATGCTCCTATCTATTAGTACCTGCTTTGTAGGTAAGAACTGCTCACTGAGACCCTAAAGTAGATGTATACAAAATAAAGCACAATTATAGAGAGATATCAGCTATACATTTGATCATTATTGCAATGGAGAGAAAAGAAAAATACTTTTTTCACAGGCTAAGGAATGCTTTAATTTAAAAATTGAAGCCGGTTATTAGATATGTACTTCTCTATCTATGGTTGCAAATCACAGTAGACAAAAAAATACTTAAACATTACAACAAAAATAAAACTTGTCAGATGAAGCTCAGGAGCAGTACTAAAATGTACTTGTTCATCTCTAAAACTGATTCAGTTTTAAGCATCACGACAACCTTCTTAAACAAGAACATATTTGCCAAATGTGTTTTCATTTACCTGATTTGCACTGCAGCTCTGTATCAAGGGCTCCAGAGAGCACTTCCTCTATTTTCTGCACTATCTGATCATTCTGACGACTCCCAGCACCAGCAACAGTGTCATCTGAAGGGTTGGCTTGCTCAGCTGGGATTGTGTCACCATTGGGCTGGCCTTCTACCTTTCCACTAACCAAAAAAAATACCAACATAATACAAGTAATTTTGAGCCTTTTTTGTCGTGGGTTTTTTTTTTCCATTCACAAGCATTTATTAGGTTTAACCCTTCGAAACAGTATTTCAGCCTCCTGAAGAAGCCACACTTCGAGCGAAAAATCTGCCTTTTGATTAATGCTTACTGATCCACAGCAGAACACGCTGCGACAACCAAGTATCAGGCACCACGGATCAAGACGCGTTCTCAAATGCACCGAAGTTCCCGTGCTTTAGGTACGGACTTGCACGGGCTGCCCTCACAAGCACCCACATCTCGCCCCGCTCCGGCAGACGCTGCTTCCTTTGCCAGACAAAGCCGAAAAAAACTCGGCGAGCTTACGCGCGGTAAAGCCCGCAACACAAGTCGCACAGGCGCTCGCCCCTTCCCCTTCTGCCCCGACGCGAGAAACCAACAAGGAAAAACCGGGAGTTAAAACCAGTTGCGCGTTCGCCAGGAGGCAACGCGCGCGTCCTCCTGCCCCTCCCCCCCATCGCCTTCCCCCCTCCCCCCTTCACCCCCACCCCGCCCCGCCGTGCTTTCGCGGGCCCCCGCGCCCCGCCATGTTGACGCCGAAACGACCCGCAAGAACCTTAAGGCCCCGGCCCGGCCCCCCCCGGCCCGAAGCAGGGCCTCCGCACTTCCCCCTTCCCCCCCCCCCAGCGCTCCCTTCCTTCTCCCCGCGCACTAGGCCCCGGCGCCAGCGCGGTTGCGTCGCCTCCCCCGCCGCCCCGGGCAGGCTCGTTACCCATTGTGGTGCTGCTGCTGCTCTTCCTGGATCTCCCGCATTTTGCTAACCACAAAGGACCGAAAGATCTCCTCGATATTCGTCGCCATGACAGCCGGGCCGCAGCGGCCCACACCCCCGCTCCCCCCGCGGCGCTCCGCTTTCCTTCCTGCCGAGACGCGAGGCCTCCGATATCCCACAATGCACCTCCGCAATCAGAGGCCGAGGGCCCTTGCTGACGTCCTCGATATATGCCCTCCCGTGATTGGCTGCCCTCTAGCAGATGACGTATGGGAAGGGCGGGGGGAAAAGAAGAGAGCCCAGGCCTCCGGACGGCCGCTCTAGCGCGGAGCAAAAGCCATAGAGCACCAGCTCCGTGTGCCTTCCGGTGGGGGGGAGGGAAGTCTGGTGTCTCCGAGAAGTCCGCCGCTCCCCGTCCCCCCTCAGGAGCGCGCCGCCATGTTGTTGCACTTACCCCCACCTCCCCTGCCCTTCCCCCCTTCCTCGGCAGCGCGCCCGCTAACAGACAACCGCGGGCCTCTCGGCGGCACACCCCCCCCCCCCCTCGTCCTCCCACCCTCGGCTCCCCCCCGCGGGAAGCAAAGCCCCGGCGGGCCGCCCTGCCCCCCCCCCCTTGCCCCCTCCCGCCGATGGAACCGTTATCTGCCGTTCTGACCCACGCCGACGCCCCCACCCCCGTTCTCGTCCCCTCTCGCGCCCCGTACACCGTAAAGCTACGCCTGAGCCCGCGGAAGATCGGGGTGGGGAGAAAAAGAAGGGGGAATCAGCGGAGGGCACCGCGGTGGCGGGTCACCGCCGGTCCCTGCGGCCCTGTCTCGGTTCGTGGTCCCCCGCACCCCCCATACGCACACCCGCCCCCCACTTCTCCCCCCCTCCCTGCTTCCCCCACCGCGATCTCGGCCGTCTCCGGCGGCCACGGGGGCCCCAGAACCGTCCGGGCCTCCGTGGAGAAGCCCGGCGGCCGGCACTCACCTCGCCGAAGGCCGGAGCGGCGGCGGCGGCGGCGGGGCCATGGTGGGCTGAAGCGTGCTGCTGTGCGTGCCGGCGGGCTCGGGGCCGGTGGGGGTGGGTGGGAGCGATGCCATTGGTCTCCATGGAGCGGGGCCAAGCCCCGCGCCTCCTCCGCCGCCCCGTGTGCCGAACACGGACAGCGCCTAGCAGGGGGGCCCGCCCGCACACGAGTGCTGCATCACAGGGCCCGGCGCTGCGCTGCCCTCACTTACCGAGCGGTTCCATGCGAAAGGCGCCCTCCCCCTCCGCCGTGAGAGCAGGCAGCCCGGCTGTGACACGCACATGTGCTCCGGGGGCTGTCTGCGGGGCCAGGCGGCGCGGGCGGGCACCCCGGAGGTGGGAGAAAAATTAAAGGAACAAAGAAACGACAAAGAAAACGCCAACGCCGCCGCGGAGAAAGAAATTACACCGGAGGGAGAGCCGGCCCCGGCCTCAGCCCACCTGCAAAGCCCCGTCTTTTGCGAGGCGTGTTGCTTAGAGGCAGCAAAATCAGTGTATCCCGAGTACGGGTACCCTTGGGGGTCTCCCCTTCATGCCTTCCCAAAACGATTCTCAGGTGTACATGCGTTTAAAAATACGGCCTTGTCGCCCTCGGTCCTGTAAAACAAAGTAATCCTAGGCTTCTCACATAACATGTCTTCTGGTGGTGTGAAATAGTAACTAAGAGGTAGTTGACCTGAAAGAAATTCAAAATACCTTAAAACCTACGTGTAACCATTCAATTGCTGGGGGGGTTGGAGGTGTCTATTTGCAACATCGGGTTCAGCATGGTTCAACAGTCACTTTCAAGACCCTTTAAAAGTAGTGTTGTTCTTTCCTGTGTATTGCTGGGAGGTGGTCTGCCTTCATATTAACTTTGGAAAAGAACAGATTTGATAACTGGATCGATTTGCTTACTTTCATGCCACAGTTCATTTATTACATTTAAAATATAAAGCGGTTAAACTTAAGAGGCCCTTTTACAAATAACCTGTACCTTTCGTGCCATTGCCGACATCGATAGATCTTACCGATAGCACACAGTAGCTAATATCTGGTATGCAATGAGCTAAAGCATCAAAATGTTTCACTTGAACAATTTCAGATTTTTAGATTCCCCCCTCCCCAGTGCAAATGGCCTTTGTCCAGGCGAGAAATGCTTTTACCCAGAAACAAGTAGCAATATTCTATGTAGAATATCATGACCCTACTAAGGTTGCTAGTAGAGGCCTTCCCTTAACAACAGACCCGTGACTCTTACATTTACGTTGTAACTTACAGTTACGGTGTAACTTCTATTTTAAAAAAACCCAACCAACCAAACGACAGCTGTATCCAAGAGAGCAGCAGGTTTGAGTGGCCTAAGTCAGCCTGACTTAGGGGCTTCAGACAGAAAAGCTGTTTCCGGCAGGGATCACACCTCTGATGCTGGCCAAAGGGCACACGCTCCACAGACCAGCCCACCCTTGGGGAAAAGCACCCTTTTCGACTGCAGTTAATTCATTTAAAGTAGCTTAACTACACTGATGTCCCAACCAGCATAGGCCTCCATCTATACAAGGAAAGCCATGAAGAAAGCTTAAAAAAAATAAAAAAAAGCCAGGGAAGCGTTTTAGCGTCTGCTGCATATTTCACTCTGGTTGCCTAAAAATTAACAGAGGCAAAATAATAACTACAAAAATCCCTACTCACAGCAATGTGGATCCACAGTCCCACAGGAATAGAACTGTTCCTGCTCTCCCTTCCCATCTCTGTTTGCTGTAAAAACATGCAGGCCTGTAGTTAAATACCTTCATTCAGTTAGGTGCTAGGAAGTTCTCAGATTAATGAAATGTTTTACTTTACTCTTGTCAAGCCCAGTGACTGTTGCTGATATATTTAGTGTTCAATTTGGGACTTCCCCAGTAGCAGCCCTGCCACAATGGTCACTACTACTTAGCACATTTATTCATGTGACTGTTCCCTTTTCAAACAAGAGGCAAAGGTGTACCTAAATACACAAGCAGTATTTACTAAACCTGTATTTCATGAGCTAATTTACAAAAAACAGCAAGGTTTCCACATTATAGTTCTGGGGAAAGGGAAGAAGCAAAGGTATGGATGAAATCTGGTTTCACTAACAGCATTGTTGCACAACTGTTAACGCTAAATCAGACTAATTGTTGCCCAATACTCTTCCATTTCATGAAGTAGAAAGTTCAGCATGGTACAAACTAAGGAGTTGCTGCTACCCAGAACTTAGACATACATAGGTGCCTCATCCCTGAGAGAACATAGAAACAAAATCAATCTTTGCAGTCTTGTCCAGCCAGCTTGATAAGCCATCACCTTTACCCTCTTGGAGTGATACTCCCTAAATAGAGCAAAACCAATCGATTACATATAGGCAGGGTTTGTCCAGCCGGTTCTAGCACCTGTTTGGCTCGGCACGGCCCGCAGACAGCAGCCGCCCCAGGTAGAAAATATTCATACGTACAAAACCCAATCAATGGGACGGTCTCTAAGCTGAAACATCGATTACCCTTCCTTCCCGCCCGCCCGTCCGCCCCGGCGCTTCCCGGCTCCCGCCCCCGGGCCGCCATGTCGCGGTGCCCCCTGGGTACTGTAGTTTTCGGCGGCCGACGGAGGATGTTTTCCCGTCCCTTAAAATCCCCCTGAAGGAAAGTAAGTTTTTCTTTCGCTCCAGAGAACGGCACGGTCTGCGGGCCGCTGCCTCCCGGTGTGGCTGCCCGTAGCCGTCTTCCCCCGGTCGAGCTATTCGGCAGCGGCGCGGGAAGGACGAGGCTGCAGTGGCGGCGGCGGCGGAGGGGCCATGTGCTGCCCGCTCGGTAAAATGGCGGGGCGGCCCGCCACGGCCCGGCGCCCTGCTTTCATTGTGGCCCTGGCTGCAACCAGGCTGCCCGCAGAGAGTAGGTCTTGCCTGAGGGTCCGGGCGGCTTTGGTTTAACCGAAGACCTGCTCTGCCCCGCACCCCTGGCCGTGAAGGGGCGTGTGGCGATTTGGCTGCTAACGGCGTGTTCATTTATATATTTATTTTAGCTGCCTGTGCCCTGCTCAGAATTACTTCGGGGGGGCGGCTCGGTGTGTTGCGTTTTTAAGCGTACTGCATGTTGAAGTGTATTTAAAAGGCACGTGGCTTTTATTTCTACGGCGGTTTTTTGGGTTTTGGTTTTTTTTTTTTCTTCTTCCCCAGCTCTGTTTGGCTTTGAAAAAGTGGTGAAATATTTGCTTTAAAGTAAATATTAAACTTAAACTTCTCTTGTTTTGGACTTTGACTTACTTTGATTCTTTTCCTGCTGTTTGCAAAGTTGGGGGCTTAACGATATTTGGCCCTCAGTTTTCAGGTTGTGTTCTTTTCTAGATTTTTTTTATCCAGTGGCTACTCGAAATTAATGAGCAGAGTTAACACTTACTTCGCTATGTTGTGTGTATAACTGAAATAGTAACAAAAAGGGCGTTTCTCCCGCCTTGTTTACTGAGAGTCTCACCTCGTAGCTTCTGCTGAGGCTTTGACGGTGAAAGACAGAGTCCTTCCAGCTTCCCACATAGAGTTTGACGGGTCAAAATTTAGTACTTTGGAGAGGGTGATAAAACTTTTAAGACTCGTTTATTTTTAGTATTGAAACTTGCGGTAACATTTTGCCTAGGAAACGCGCGGTCCAGCCGTTTAGAGGATCCTGCCAGCAGCAAGATGCCTGCCTGCCTTACAGATTCTCAGACGGGGCCATAAAAGACATATGTTGTATTCTCAGCCTTTGATTCAGGCCTTTAGTGTGAATCTCTGGTTTCTTCAGGGGTAAAACATAGATAATATGGCTTTTCTTGTTTGTTTGTGTGTTTGTTTTATAAAGCTGTCTGATACACCACGCTGTATGGCCAGGTGAAAGCAGGAATCGGGTTCAAATAAAAGCAGGAGCAAAAGAAGCCTATTAAACTCAAAGCTATAACTTAAAACCATAGCTGCCATCTGATTCCAGAGGCCTCGAAGTTCCTTAAGCAAGTCTTTGTGGTACTGAAAGCGGAGGAAATTCTCTGAGGCTGTGCTGTTTTCCTTCAGGATGAGCCTAATGCCAGCCTGCCCTGGCCCAAACCTACAGTTCCATCATCTTATTTTGGGTGTTTTGCTAGTTTAGGTGTCACAGCTGTTTGTTTCTGTGCTTTGCATTGCACTGGCAGAGCTGCCTGCGCAATTGGTACAGTGAATTCCCTCACAGAACTCATGCATATAGGAGAAAAAAAAAAAACAAAACGATTTGGAGAGACATGGGTCTCTTCCCCTCTCCAGCCTCTGACTCGCCCTGTGACCATAAACAGGCTGGGGCAAGAGGTGGGAACAAGCAGTTGGATGAGAAGGTGAATTGTGAAGCAGCACTTGCTGCCAATTGCATTGTGGTCTCTCAGTCAGCCAAGATAATCTGAGGGTGCAGTGCTGCAGCAAAACCCAAGTTCTTTTAACCCTCTCTGGCTGCCGCCTTATGCTGCTTTCTTTGTACTGTCTGTGGTGATCAGCCACTTTGTTTAGCTCCCTAAACTGGCAGAAAAGTATTTTCTTTATATGTGTCTATATATGTATTTACTGCATTGGGTACTGCTGTAGTGTTAGTTTTCCAGCATTATTGGCTGCCTGATCCAAGTGACTGCACAGCTTTGGCACACAGGGATGGGACAGAGAAGGAGAGGCTGGAGGTGGAGAAGTTGGTGGGACCAATGGGGAGCAGCACCAGGAAAGGGCAGTGCAAGCCAGTTGTGAAACACCAGTCGGTGAACCTTCAGCGTGTGCGTTTCAGCTTCCACTTGGTCTCCGAGCTTGAATGTCATCCAGCTGTTGGCAGAAGTTCACTGAGAAGGCCAGCTCAGAGCTCACCTCGTGCATACTGAGATCTATGTGTTCTCATAACGTGAAGCAGCCTCTTAAGAAATGACTGGAGCATTAGTTCAGACAGCAGAGGAGCAGGGTTCAGCCTGAGGGGACTTGGGACCACACAATCTGGCAGCTGGCGAGTCCAGAAGCCAAGTAAAGGATGGCAAACTCTGGGTGGGGAGTATGGCAGCAGCCTACCTGTTGAAACTGTGAGGAAGAATTCCCAGGTTTTGGCTGCTTCTCCAAGCAGTTCTTTAAGTATTTTATCCCGTTATGAAATGGTCTATGAAAAACCCACCAAACTAAACACCAACACATAAATGGTCCTGACTGCCAGCGTTGAAACTAATACTAAACTTGGTGGGGAGGGAGCTGGATTGCACAGGCTTCCTCATTTTGTGTTCTTCTAGTGTCCCATGAGTCTTCATTTATTTTCCTTCTCCAGCCTAGCTTCAAGAGGAAGAATAAACCTTCTCTTTTAGTCCAAAGCCAAGTGAGAACAGCTCTCCAGGGATTGGGAGGTATGGGTTTGAACCTTCTCAGTGATGCTGGGCTTGGGTTCTTAGTATTTGGGGTAGGTGCTGTCACTGCTGGGCCATTTTATAGCCTTAGCTCTAGGAAAGATAGTAGGAATTAAGATGCTCTGGGCAAGGAACATACCTTTTTTTATAAAGAAGGTTGAATGCCTCCTTCAGGTTTCCTTCATCCCAGTGTTGGGAGGCTAAGGTATTTCTATTGCAGCTTTTAAATAGGCTGCAGCTAAGGTTACGTGTGACGTGTGCAGTGAGAGATTCTGCTGCCTGAAAGCAGGTCTTGCCCATGAGTTCTTCTGCTCAGCTCCACCCTCAAGCTCAGGGTTTTTTGAAACTAAAAGACACTGAAAAGTGTATTTTTTAACTCCTTTGTTTTGTGGCACTCTCTCCACACAGGTTTTCAAGATTTGGTGTTATTTGGATCACCAAAGCACTCGAACCAGGTCTGTCAATTGAGGAGCACAAAGAAACCCAACAGCATTGGAGCTTGACTTAAATAAATAAATAAAGAAGCCAGTGTCTGAAGCAAGAGTTGCCACCAGTCATGCCCTTTACTGTTTGTGCTATGGTGTACAGACCTTACTTTAATTTCACCTTTCTACTGCCTTACTTAGGGGTGAGGTAATAAGGCAGTGGCTTATTACAAGACTCCACCTAATTGAGATAAGATATTTGGGTAACTTGCACCACACACTGAGGATATTAAACTGAAACTGGAGGAAGAAATTGCTTAGGACTTTTCATTTTCTTACACAGTTATCTTCATAAATACAACTGAAGAGCTCAGCTTACCCACCAAATCTATTCATGGGATCAGTTGAAGGAGGAGTTGGGGTCTCCTGTCCTTTCCCTGTTATTAGGGAAGGGGCAGCACCTCAGTAATCTCATCTCATTTCTACCTGTATTTGAAATCTAGTCATGCCTTGTGGAGGAGTCAGGATGGAGAAAGTGATTTGACACTGTTGGTTTTGCCTTCCTCACCTTGTTTTCTTTGCTCCATAGGCCCTGACCTACTGGAAGAGTTGCCCAACTTCTTGGTGAGCCCTGCCTTTTCTGGAGGATAAAGCTGTCTAGACTGATGCTCGTCCCTGCTGACTTACCGCTGGGAACCTCAGGGATAGGCTCTGGAAATCGACTTGTCTTCACTCTATCCTCATATCCTCTCCTCTTGGATACATGGAATGATTAGCTTCTTTCTGCTTTCCTGTTCTTATTTCCTTTACGGATCCTTGCTTGAAATGCCTCCTGTCTCTATTTTAAAACATCTTTTAAACAAACATATCTTCCTTCTTTACAATAGCAGACAACTGTTGCTTAAGGTAACTATGTATAGTGTTTTTGGGGCAGTTTGGACTTTAATTATTTTACATCTTGCGTCCAAAAAAAAACCTGAGTGTGTGATAATCCTTGCAGAAGAAATACCCTCCTCGTGAATGGCTTTTGGCCTTTTGACAACAAATTTGTGACTTCTGGTTTACTGACACAATAAAAATAAATGTCACCTCTTGGAATTTTCATTTTCAATGGGAGATATTGCCCAGCAGCAGAGGGCCCACACGCCATCTTTTTATGTCAGTGTGAAAAAGAATGGCTGCACCTGCTAGATTTGAGCCTCCTAAGATGGCATTGCCACCAGAAGTTACTCTGAAAACACTTTTTCCCCTGTTACTTTTTGGGAAAAAAGGAAGTGATAGTTGGACTGAGTTGCCAGAAGGGTGAATTACTTCAGCTGGCAACAGTGTCCCTGGACCTTCCAGCTTGTGCTACTGTTTTCAAGTGGTAGGCTTAATGGAGCATGGATGTGCATTGTACACCTTGTTCTATGCGTGGCCTCATTTTTACGCCTAACAAGAATGCGTAGCCTCATCTTTAGATGAAAAGAGAATGTTTACAATCTGATCAGTAAACAGTTTTTAACTGCAAAAAATTACCTGGGATGGAATAGAATTTATTTTGCATCTTTAGAAACAGCAGGATCGGCCTCTGCTCTGCAGAGTTTTTGCTCCTCACTGCTAGAACATGTGTACGCAAGTTTCTGTCCCCGCTTCCCAGCTGGAAGGGCTGAGCTTTCCAGTTCATTGGCTAGCTGCACAGTGTAATCAGTGGGGCGGTGATACTGGGACAGGGGTGCTACATTTTAACTGCAGGCTGCTTCTCTCCGCTCTCTTTGTGCCTCTGAACTCAAAGTGCTACTTGCCTCAGAGGGAGCCCGTAGGATAGAGTAAGTATGTTCTCTGTTTGGGTTTGGGTCCCTGGGTGCAGTTCTGAGGTGCGTGTCCGAAAGCTCTGTAATGTGCCTAGTTCAACTTGGTCTTGATAAAATTCACCTTAAAAATATTACTTATCAACCACTGTCCGTGCACAGCACTGGAAACGTGCTTGCTTGGTTTTATTTTAGTGTAGGTGATAGCTGCCTGCTGCTTGATAAATGTTTGTTCTTTTCCATTGCATTCTTTTGTCCTAGGTAACCCCCTTTAACTCATACCTTCCTTGTAGGCAGCCCTTCTTTTTTTTTGTTGTTTTCCTTGAATATAAAAGAGGTTCAGCGTAACTTGACATCCCAAATATGAATCCGTAACTGATAAGTTTTGCCCCAGTGTGAGTTTTTGTGGCACTGGTATTGGGTTTTGTGGGTTTTTTTTAGTAATCCTGCAGATCTGTAATTTAAACATCTCTGCAACTTTGCAGAGTTTACTTTGTCAAACACTGGCGACTTCACTGGTGCAACCTATTGGTCTCCCCCTCCACCTAAAACTACAATTAAATTTTAACTTTAGTTTGTCTAGTTCACCGTGAACATCTCAGTGTTAATTTATTTGTATTTTATCCTTATATTCATGTTTGGTTTATCTTTATCCTGACTTTATTTTGTCTAAAAATATAACTCTGAAGAAACTATTCATCTGTTAATGGATTAAAATACATTAGCAAATAGCATAAGAATACCTTCTAGACCACGCACGAGCTCTTACTCTCTAAAGTTTATTACAGAGGACTTGGATTGAAAAAATCCAAGGCTCACTGTACGCATTGCATAGTGCTCTCAGAGCAGAAACTGTTTCCTGCATAGTCCAGGTTCTTGGGAAGGACAAGTTTCTCCAGGGTCAGAGCTTTTGGAGCAGCTTTATTCAAGTCAGGCTGTAGCAGCTGACATAGGGGTGAGGCACATGCTCCTACCTTATCAATTGGCTGAAAATCTGCTTTCTGTCGTGGTTTTGCTTTTCCCTTAGAAATCTGAGGGGGTTTTTCTTAAGATGTGCTTTGTGCTATTTGTCTTCTCTTGTCCTCCTGCAAAGGAGAGGACCTTTCTGACTTTTCACTGCACTTGGAAGTGGAGCCTTCACCTGTGTGCTATTTAAGTGGCACCTTGTTTTGGGCTTTTTCCTCTGGGCTTGCCTTGGGAGGCACCGTACACATTGGCAAGCACGGGTCAATGACCTGAGTGACCAAGGGTTGAGTGTGACGTGTGCCGGGATTACAGCAGGGAGGCTGGTTGTTCCTTTTGACTAAAACTCTTGTCTGGGCTGCATTCTTCCCCGCAGCGTGTGGGAGGTAGTTGATATAGTGGAGGGACGCATTAGGCCTCTTCACTGGCTGTGCAAAGCCATTTAAATAAATCGTACTGTTCTCCACATGAAATTCTTTCTGTTTATTCTCATTACTTAAAATGCTTTAAGCCAAGCTTTATAGGTTTGGATCATTATTTTGCAGTATGATAGAAAGCTTTTAGGTTATTTTCTGCAGGTAGTGTGCTTGGGCTGAGGACCAATTGCCAATTTGTAGCTGCTCACTTTCTGCTTCACTGAGTAGCTTCTTCAGGGGCCATTTGACTTCTGAGAGTGCAATGGCATCATTTGTGTATCTAATTTATATATAGTTGGATTAATGTGACTCTAACAGGTTGTTTTTTGAATAGCCTAGGAGGGTAACCTTTGCTTTTCAAGGAACCCCAAATGAAGACATACATATTTATTTTCTAAATTATGTCCTTACTTCATTTCTTTAATTACTGTTTTCCAGATTCCAGTGGTGGGGTTTTCCAGTGTAGGCAGTTTTTTTCTATTCCCTTGCTAGTTGTGTGGTATTATTGTTGGGATAGCAATTCTGAGGTGATGTACATCAGTAAATATGTAGAGAACACACACAGAAGTAAACATGTCTTAAAAAGCAAAGACTAACTCAAAAGCTGCTCAAGGAAAAAAGTAATATTGACATAAATCCAATATGAGCAAGTTACTTGTGTACACACATGCTGAAGGACGTAGGGAGGGTGAAACAGAGAGGTTGCTTCATTTTTGTTACCATTTTGTCTCCAAACTGCTGAAAAGGTTTTGGATGCTTTATAATGAAATCGCAGCCTTTGCTCATACACCTACTCTGTGCAGGCCAAGAGAGTCTGCATGTGTTTTTCTAAAACTCAGCAGAATGAGAGGAGTGGATGTTCCACAGTGCTTTCTCAGAGCGAGTTCCTTTATTTATGACACCTGGTCTTCCCTTCCCGCCCTCATGGTTGTTCTCTCCTAAGGAAAGCCAGAGCTTAAAGCTGATTTCCTTGTCCCATTGCTCTCAGCCTGCTCTTTTCCTGCAATACTTCGAGCTCTTTCAGCTATTACCTCTAAAACATTATTAGTGGTCCCATTCAGCTCCCTTTACAGTGTAATACTGTGCTTGTATAATTAGTTCATCAGAAGGGATTTGCCCTTTGCAGGCTTGGGTTCTTCAGGAATTTCTATAGGTTACAAATCACAGCCTGGTCACCATACAGGGTTTTCCTGTATCACAGGCGTCTGTATAGCTTGGAGCAGTTGCCAGTCTGACTGAAGGAAAACCAGGATGGACTGCCCTGTGGGTTAATTCTGCATTCTGTAGCGGTTCAGTCTTCAACATTAAGTTCATATCACATCTGATTAAGTCAGTTACCTATTTTCACATAGATCTGTCTTTTCTTTTTTTAAACAACAAAACCCTTATAGAAATCCCATTGCCCAAAATGAAGTGACACCATTCACCTCCGTTAGGAGTTGTGTTACATCCAGCACTAAACCTGCGGCCTGTGAGGCTCTTGCTTTCCTAACCTCACGTGCTTAATTCTGACTGTTTTGCTTGTGTTCTGGTCTTACACAGGCTGATGGCCGACCGAGTGCTTGTGATTGGCAGCGGAGGGAGAGAGCATGCGCTGGCCTGGAAGCTGGCCCAGTCCCCACGTGTAAAACAAGTGTTTGTTGCTCCAGGAAATGCAGGAACAGCTGACAATGGAAAAATTTCAAATTCAGGTAAAGAGAAAAAAAAATACCTTTTTTAAATTTGGTAAGTTGTTCCATTCATGGATCTATTAACATGAAAGGGTGGTGGTCCTTGTTGTCATTGTTGTTTTTTTTTTTGTTGGTGGTGGCATTATTATTACTATTTTCCAAGGTTCCAGATCTGAGAGTGTGAAATGGCTGGTAGCAGTTAGGAAATAAAAACATCTGAGCAAAAACCTTGTGCAACTGCCACTCATTTTACATGATCTCAGTAGCAATAGGTAGTTCTTTGGGTTTGGGGTTGGAGGACGCATCCAAAACTCCATCTGTCGTTCCTCTGGGAATACTGCTTGGGATAGCTGCAGTGGTTGAGGTCTCCCAGCAGCCTGGCAGGGAAGGGGTGATGGTTTCTCATGGTACGCACTGCAGTTCAGCAACTGGTAGCTAAAAAGTGCCAAATTAGTAAATTCAATACTATATTCTCAGAAGTGCATTGAAGCCCCTACAACCTTTGATGAGAATACTTTCTCATCTGAAATGTTCAACCATATGAAAAAATTAATTCCTTTGTCTTCGTGGCCTTAAAAAGTTAAGGTTGTTTCCAGATGTTTCTCTCTTCACACTGACTGCTTAACATGTTAAGCTCTGACCAGCTGTAACTGAAACTATTCATAGCTACAAGTTTTGAGAGATCAAGCTTAAGGTATTTCAGATTGAGCATCCCAAATTACATGCTGCATTAAAAAAAAATACTGGTCTAAGGAGCTTGCCTGGAGGCATGCAGTGAATCAGTGCAAAGCCAGGGGTAATTGCTCAGAGTCCTTTCTCACGTCCTTTATATAACAGATCCCGAATTAGGTACAGCCAACTTAAGTTTCCACTTTGAAACATGTGACAACATATGGAATTAAAGTTAACTTAGTATGTATGCAAGCATGAATTATATACATCAATTTCCTGTGTTCATGTTTGCATGTTAGTAAAATCTTTCTCTGTTACCATCTCACTTGGAAACTTGAGTCTTGTCAGATTCTTGTACAGCTGGTAATTATCATACTTAATTCCATTGGAATGCTTAATTAGAGGCTGTTTAAATTACTTTGTCCTTAATTTCTTTGACTGGTTGCAGTATTGTTAGTAGGTTTTTATTCTATTTGGTCTCTCAGGAGAGAGCCCAAGGAAGAGCTTGACAGGAAAGTCACGTGTTTCCTTCCATCCCAGAAAGACAAACAAAAATCTTTATCCTTGTGCTGAGTGGAGTCGCTGCCAGTCTGTATGGCCTACAGAATGTTAATTTCAGTATTTTTCTCACAAGTGGTGTCTTTTAAAAACTGCTGCACTTTTCTCTCACCTTGTTATTCCATTAAAAGCACTGCACCCTCAGCAGTGGGAAGTATTTGTGCGTGTACCTGATCATGCTTGAGCCAGGTCTGTGAAATCCACCATGCATACTAAAATCTTTTTCTCTAGACCATGGACTCCTGTGTACTTAGGGAGAGAAATCCTCTGCCAGCATGGAGGTGGGAACAATCTAGAATTTGTGAAGAATTTGGCTTCTTTGGTTCTTAAGGAACCAATTTGTCTTATCTGCTCGGGCATTTTAGTCCTACCTCTGGGATCTAGATTTTAACTCAGGGGAGAAAATAGAAAACAGCTGCCCGGAAGCATATCAGCCATGTTACCTTGTGTGAGCCTGGGCAACAGTATCTGTGAAATCGCTACCCTTGTTCCTGGTTGTTTTGGTATAGTCAAGATTTGGCTCTGAAAGTTCATCCTCCCTTCACAGTTCATGAGATTGCCTTTAACCAGCATTGCAACTCTGGTTCTCAGATGATTTCTGAAACATTATAAAGTTGAGCTTAAAATTGAAAATAATGAATCCATCAAACCTTACATGTAGCTAAGTCAAACAAGTTTTCATGGTTAATTTGATTCAGTAATTTTTTGTGACAGTAAAGACAGATTTAGGTTGAGTGGTTAAATAAAGTTTTGTATTAAATTTATATTTAATTAACAGAGCAGTTTTGGTGCCAGAAGGTTACAGAATGGCTTGCTGAATCCAGAGGTAGAAATATGTTTGCAGACTTTAGCATCTTGACACATCCATCACATTTTAGCTCTGTGTAACACATACTCTTAACTTCAAGCTCTAGCTTTGAAAAACGTGGTCCAAAGTTCCCCTAAATGGTTTGAAAGGAATGTTTAGCTGTCTTTTTGAGAAATGGAATGCCACTACAAAACTGTCTCCTTTTAGTCTACATCCTGAAATGAAGTTTGGGGGGCAAAATTAAAATTACATATTGACAATGGGATTTATTCCTTTCTGTTTGTTACTAGGACATTTCCATGTGATGTAAATGTTGTGCTGTATACACTGTTCGTATCAGTAGTAGATCAGGCCTGTGGCAAGATAATTTGGGATTAAAAGAGCGGTCATTTTACAGGCTCTTTCCTTTCCCTGCTCCCCTTCACATGGATTAATCTCACAGTGAACAGGAATCATCCTTCTTCAGTGGCCCACCAGAGCTCCCACTCTCTTTAGTTGGGATCTGCTGTTCTCCAGCTACTTTCACAACAGCCCCATGGGGCTGAAAGGCAATATTGACCTTTATGTTAATCAGTACTTTAAAGCCAAGTCTGTTAATGCTTTTGGTTTTGCTCTCTTGTGAGCCAGAAGTCAGTTGGCAGAAATGGCACACCAAAGGCAAAGGCCTTTGCTGCCTCTGACGTACAAATGTTGGTGGAACAAAGTCATTGAAATGTTACATAAGTATAGAGGAGATCATTTTTATTAGTGTTCAGTCAGGGTTTTTTTCCCACCAGTCCACGCAAATAGGACAAATCTATAACCAAAACCTAGGTTTCAGGTAGTTCCTTTTATGCCATCTCTTGGGCAGAAATGGCCACTTCTCTTGGGGAAGCAGGTGGTTTATTCATAAAGGATATCAGGAGCACAGGGGGCACTGAAAAAAGTCATGTCTGCGTGTCCAGCAGAAGCTGCTGTATCCCCTTCTCATCACTTCCACAGAAACTAGCTGGAGGAGACCATCAGCTCCTGGTGTGCTCTACTTTACGGTCCATAACAGGAGATCGCAGATAAAACTTGAAGTAGTCTGGCTGCAGGGAAGGTCTGTGCTGGGCTGTACCCTGCTCCTTTTGCCCACTTCATGCCCTGATGTGTCAGTCTCCTCCCCTCAGGGACAGCCAATCCACACCAGGTCACGTTCACCACTTTTTTTGGCTCTCTCTGGGTTCATGTTCCTGCCCGCTGTAGACCTTGATTTTATTTATTCATGATAAAAGCAGTGGAATTGCATTGCCTTTGCGTAAATTTGGTATCATGAGACTCGGTATGACTGTCTTTCGCGCAAGCTTTTTCTTTTGTTTGCACGGTTTTTGACATGCCAAGTATCGTCATATTAAATGTTTGTTTATGGAAAGATTACTAGTCCTAAAACCCTAAGACCAGATATCCTTATCCATAATTACAGCACCTTGTCGGAGAAGGCAGCAGGCCTGCCAGCAGCCTGACTCTCCTCACAGAAGACATAGGCCCTGACAATATACAGGGGTATAACCGAAAGGTTGGTGGTTACCCCTGTCTTCAAGGCTGCTGTGCTTTGAGAATGTGATTACCAAAAACCTCTCAGCATGAGTAACTTTCATGTCTCATGGGAACTCGAGGATATTGTCAGGGCCTATGTCTTCTGGCTTCTGAGAGTCAGGCTGCTGGCAGGCCTGCTGCCTTCCCCAACAGCACCTGCCCTAATTAGGTGGAGGCTAATATAATCAAAATGTTCGGATTCTCATAGAATCAAATCATAGAATGATCTGGGTTGGAAGGGACCCCAAGGATCACAGAGTTCCAACCCCCCTGCCACAGGCAGGGCCGCCAACCTCCAGGCCTGGATCTACACAAGGTAGCCCAGGGCCCCATCCAACCTGGCCTTTCATTGATGTCACAGTTTAGTGTGGCAATTTTTAGCTGGCACTACAGGAAAAGAAAAGGTAGAAAATAGTTGCAGTCCCACCACCAGCCACTTACTCCTACCCCTACAGCATGCTGGCATGAACCTGTGTAAACCCTCATGGTGACCCTACTCAGGGGGGATGCTTTCTGGCTGGAAAAAAATGTTATTTTATTTCTTTGCTTGTGTGATGCTTCTTGTGCAGGCAAACAGGATGTCCCTAGAGATGAGAACAGTTTATTGTGTGACAGTGTAGGGAAACACAAAGTGTTTTTCCTCACCTTCAAGAGCAAGGTGCGTTGACACTGCATGTCAAACTACAGCTTTTGCTTGCGCGAGGGGGGAAGAGGGGGTTGGTGGCATATTTTGGTCCAAGCCCCATGTGTAAGTCTGTACATTAGTGCATGTCTCGCTCTTCCAGTTTCACGCCAACCTGCCTGCCACTCAAGAATGCGAGACTGGTGAAAGTGCCTCTTCAGCATTATGTGATAAATAAGTGCTGCACAGCAGTTAATGAATGCAATCTTACCGCCCTTTTGTCTCTCCCACAGCTGTTTCAGTCAGCAGTCATGCTGCACTTGCCCAGTTCTGCAGAGAGGAGGAGATCAGGCTGGTTGTGGTTGGTCCAGAGGTTCCTCTTGCTGCTGGTAAGCAAAAGCAAGCTAAAAAATCACAGCCTTCATGAGTTAGGAAGCAAAGTATATTTTAGTCCCCGTCTTCTATGTGCCACTCAACAGTCTCAGTATCTGAGTGTCTTCAGTAGGAATTGAAACAGATCCTCCATGGGGTTAAGCTGTAATGAAAACTAGTTTCTGTGTGAGAAATATCATAGTTAACATATTGGTTTCTTTGTAAGTGCTTAGGATTACTAAAAGAGGTATCAAACTGTTTCCATTTGACTAGAGTTTTAATTTTCCTAGGGAGTTTTCATTTTTTGAAATAATACTAGGTTGGGACTTGGTTAAAAAAACCCAACAAACTTTTCTAAACATGTTGATACTTTTTCTGGTTTAACTTTTTACATGCGCAACAATTGTCTTCTTCACAGAAGACCAATGTCGACTTTCTACCTAAAAGCTGTGATAAAACAAGGGGGAATTGTCATCTCTTATCAAATGCAGCAGATCTGTGTAGCCCCAGATAGTGCAGGGTTACCTGTTCCTGAATAGAGTGAAAAATGCTTCTAAGGCCCTTGTGGTAAGATTGGCACTGGATAGATAAATATGGCTTGTCCTTCCTGACATACCTGTTCCAACAAATCAGTGCATGTGTAGACTTGGACTACATGACTCCTATAAATCACCTGGTGATTTATTAAGTTGGTTGTATTTTATATTTTTTTGTGTTGCCATTTTTAGGAATTGTTGATGACTTGACAGCAGCTGGAGTGAGGTGTTTTGGTCCAACAGCAGCAGCAGCACAGCTGGAATCCAGTAAGAGCTTTACTAAAGCCTTTTTGGATCGTCATGAGATCCCAACTGCAAGATGGAAATCTTTTACTGATCCTAAAGCAGCATGCAGCTTTATTAACAGGTAAAATTCTTGTCATTCTAGAAATATTTTTATTTTTAACAGCAATGTACAGTGTGCTAGGTATTCTAAACAAAGTAAGATGGTTACTAATGTATCAGTACTTTTGGCTTTCATAGAACATCCGTAAAGATTTTAAAGCATAATCTTACATTACACTATCACACTGCAGTAAGTGTGATAATTAAATGGTTCTTATTTACTGCTCTTAAATGACATTCAGCATTCGGTTTACAGGAGAATATAAGCCAGGTTTTTGTATTTTTCACATTGCCTACTGTGGAAACCCAGCTTGCAGTCTGATATTCATATGTTCTGCCTTCCTTTTCTCCACAAATCTAAGTTCTGCTTTGGAGATGTACTCAGCAAATGATGATCTACTCATTAGAACACAAGCCAGGTGACCCAAAAAATGATACAACAGTAAATTATTAAAAGGAAAGCGACCTTTCCAAACAGTAATGAAATTCAGTGGTGGGGAAAGAACAGGAAGCAGAAATCCTTCACAGGCATAGCAGAACAAGAGAAGCCTGTTTTTTATTTGTGTGTTATTCAGTAAAGTAAACGGTAGCTATGAAAACTGCAAAGTATTTTGATCTTTCAACCCTTGAAATGTTCAAAATGCCTACAAAATATATCTGCAATTCAAAGGGTTTACCATTGAATCTCTCTTATCTGCCTTTGAAGTGCAAACTTCCCTGCTTTGGTGGTAAAAGCTAGCGGCCTGGCAGCTGGCAAAGGAGTAATTGTGGCTTCAAACAAGGAAGAAGCCTGCAAAGCTGTTACTGAAATCATGCAGGTGAGTAGAAATGTCATGCACTAACTGGAGGAGTTCTCACACAAAATAAGTTAACTGTCTCAGACTCTCAAAGATATTCTTTAGGTAATAAGGAATTTGGCTAAAAGACATCAAATCTTCTACCCATTCCTGGGACAGCTATGAAACTGTCATATTTATGGGTTGAGGCAGGGTGCTCACATGATTCCTGTAGGCTAAACTAAAATCATTCCTAATGAAAATCCACACTTAGTTTCATATGTTTGACATTGCTGCAGTCAAACAGGTACTACAGTGCTGTGATATTAACACTGTGATTGAGCTGGGTCTTGACAAGCAACATCAGGTTTAGGACTCCATTCACACAGCACTTAAATGTGTAGCAAAATTCTAGTGAAATTACTTCAACTTAAGTATATATTTGGGTAGGATATTTAGAAAATGTGTTGGGACCATCAAAAGCTGAAGAGAAGGAAAATGCAGCAATGTCATTTGAGCAGTTTGGAACATAGAGCTGGAAAGCAAGATACATACAGGTTAGGTCCTCAGCTGGTGTCATGCTGATTTGTAGGAGACATTGTCTGACAAGCCTGTATTTCAAGAGTCAGAATGTAGGGTTTACACTCATATTTTGTGAGGTCTGTATGTGTGTGTGTGGTTATTGGGCAAATACACATCTGAACACGTGGCCCAGTGTATTGAACAAAAAAAAAAAATGTTACAGAGTCTTAGAAACCCACAAAATTTGTTTGTCATTGGGGGTTAGTGGTTCTTCATTGCCTAAATATGCAGTCAGTGTTCAAACATTGCATTATAATATGAAAATATTGTCCCTTTCCAAGGTATTCTGTAGAATTGCACTTTCTTATAAAATAAAAGTTCAGATTATAGACTTAACAGTCATTGCTGTTACTCTCAGCATCTCGGGGTCAAACTTCAGAAGGTAGAATCACTCAGTAAGTCACAAATATCATCTGCAATTTAAAAATACTTAAGCATAAAATCTACATTTATTTAAGAATGAACAGGAAAGAAGAGCAAAGATTTTACCATTGCTGACATACCCAGGATGGAGAATGAATTAATCATCTTAAAACCATTCTGTACTATTTTTTGCTGTTTTAACAATACTTTTTCTTGTTGCATTTTGAATATTTTAAAGTAACTGAAACACAACTTAAGAGATTTTGGTTTTACTGTAGGATAAGACTTTTGGCACAGCTGGGGAAACTGTTGTTGTTGAAGAACTTCTCGAAGGAGAAGAAGTTTCTGTAAGTGTGCATCTCACTCTAACACTTTGATTACACCTGGTCTAAACTATTTAGGAAATACTATATAAGTACCTGCAGCAGGGATGTGTAAGATTTTATTACTTAAATTAGAAATAGGTATCTATTTATAAGTAAAACTGTATTAATTAAAGACAGACGCATTAAGCATCAAACTTCCTGCAGTGTTAAAATAATTCAGATTAAATAAAAATACCTCAAACGGCAATCAGCTGTTGCTGCATGGGAAAAAAAGTCATACCTTAAAAATTTTGAGTGTCACTGAGCACGCAGTTCTGTGTTTATGACTTCTGTGACAGCAAGGACAGCATGAGGTGTCCCTTCCCTTCCTTATTGCTACTTCTGCACTCCTGGTTGCCGTTGATTTGTTTATACTAGCTGTTATATACCTGTTATATACCTGATTGTGAAGCTGCAACCTAAAGACCTTTTTTCAAAGAAATCAGTGCCACTGCCTTGCATGTTTTCTGTGCTCTGGTTTAGAACCCAGTGCCACCTGAGTCAGGACAAGTATCGGGATGGTGGAGTGCAGAGCAAGGAGTGGTTGGGAGTAAGGGAGGATGGAGACTGACTTTAATCATCTTTGTCGATGAAGGGAGGACATTGAACTGCATCATGAGGGAGCAGTAAGCTCCTTTGGAGCAAGGGAACAATCAGCTCAAGACAGGCATGGGCAGGATCCTCTTTAACCAGGTTCATTGCCAGAGAGATTGCAGTGTGGAAGCTCAGCCAGTGATGAAGGATCTGGAACTGAAAGCTGGTGAATGATTTGACAGTGTTGATTTACTCTGCAGATGTAGAGAGAACACTTCCTTCATTTTAACCTGATTCAGCTCCTTTGATTAAAAAAGATGATGTGATTTAATTAGCAGAGTGTGAAGGAGAAAAGGAGAATTACAGCCTAGGTTTTGAGGTGGCAGGGCAACTCGACACTTGCATCACACGCGGTAGAACAGCCAAGTAGCAGCTCAAGTTCCCGAGTCTTGGAGCTGGAATTGTCTTGTGCTGGATGTTGTGAACATCCATGTCGGAGGTGGTGGTATTTATAAAGTAAGCAATCAACTCCAGCTCTTGGCAATCTTTGCAGAGTCTGGTTTCCTGCCCAATATGAAGAAATTAGATGGGCAGATATTGGTCATCCTTGTTCTTTCCTGCTTGGCTTGACCCTATTAGGACTTAAGGGGTTATCCAGATCTTCATTAATGTAATGCTCTTCGTTAGTCCTTAGAATACTGTTAGACTTACTGCAGTATAACACAGTAATAGAAACACGAGTCAAAAGCTTGTTTTCTGTGATGTCTGACAACAATGAAGAAGAAAACCTGCTTGTCAGAACAATTCACTTTCTGTAGTTTTTAATATATTAATATTTTGGCATTTTGGAGGTTTGTCAGGGAGTTCTTGCTGGTTTTTTAATTAGCATTATGAAATGTTTTTATGAGTACTGCTAGCAATAGTCCAGACTGTGAATATCATCGTCCAGTTACAGAAGATGCCAGCAGGTTTGTTATTGTGAAGATATTAAGGGTAAAAGCTACATAAGTCATTTATAAATAATTGAAAAATAAGTAGTTTTATCAAGAAGGAAAAGGAAATCTTGAAAGGAATGTAATGCCTTCCTTCCGGGGCAGTGGAGAGGAAGGGGGAGGGAAGAAGTAGCTTCCATTGTGGAGTATGTAAAAAAAATTTCATTAACCTTTTCAGTATGTCTTTTCAGTGCAATTACTGATGTTGTACTGAAAAAAATGGTTTTTGTATGTTATATCAAAGTTCATTTTGTAGGATGGTCTTATAAACTGAGGCACTGCTTCCTGGGGGCAAAAGGCAATGTTTAGAATTACGTGGTTTGTCTTTTCAGGGAGACAAAATTTGTACTCTTAAATATCTGTGTGCAACACTGAAAAACAAATATATTTGCACTTTTTGGTGCTTTAATTTTAATCATACACTAGAAATTTTAATTATTCTCCTTGTTTTCTAGTGCTTATGTTTCACTGATGGCATCACAATTGCTCCCATGCCTCCAGCCCAGGACCACAAGCGATTAATGGATGGAGATGAAGGCCCTAACACTGGAGGGATGGGAGCTTATTCCCCAGCACCTCAGGTAAAAATGCATTGACAAGGAGATGTTTCACTAAAGCTCTATTACAGCTCTACTAGTGGAAGCATGTGTGAATTTTTAGTTCTACCATGGTGAACAGGAGACTGAAGGAAGTGGGCTCTTGTAGATGGAGAGTTGCCTAAAGCAGACAGAGTCAAGTGAAGCCCACAGCTTTGTTTCTCTAAAGAGCATATTTCTACTTTTAATTATAAAGGTGGAAATGTTTTATTTATGCAACCTTGTATTTTGATTTGGTTTTTAAGTGTCATGAAACACTGATTATTGGAATTAAGTGCTTGAAACCATGTTTTTATCTTGTGCCAGACTAAGCTAATGATGATCTCGGTTCACTTGCTGTACCTCAGGGTAGTTTGGTTTCTGTTTGGCAAGGAGCTAGTTGCAAGAGGACTTCCTTTGCTTTCTATTCACCTGTGTCATGGCCAGAGGTTTTTTTTCCTCCTTAACTTAAAAAAAAAAAAAGGGGGGGTTTTGTTTGTATAAAAAGCTATTAATCTTGTTTATTGAATAAGATTTGATCTTATCACAACAGTTTCCAACTGTGGTGTGTCTTTTGGAGGCTGCATGCCTGAGCAAACAGTTTGTTCCAGTGAAGCCAGGGGCATTGCTTGCACATGCAGATCTAGCCATGGAAAAGTGGCTGAAGAAATGCAGACAGCTGCTTTAATGCAGTGACATGTTGTCTGAGGAGAGAGGCAAAAACTCTAGCTCCCTGTTGTATGAAACGTTTTGGAGGGTGAAAGAGACCACCCAGGTGTTCTGCTTGGCTCTGAAAATCGCTAGCAGCCACCACAGCAGGAAAAATTGCACGCTCCCTGCTTTACAAACGCTGTTTTCCAATCCTGTTTTATTAGATTTCTAAAGATTTACTGCAGAAAATAAGAGATACTGTTCTTCAGAAAACTGTCGATGGCATGAGGAAAGAAGGTGTCCCCTATTTTGGTATGTATAGAAGTTCAGGGGGGCAGGGGTTAAGCGTAAGAAAATGATGGGGTTGTTTTTTAGTTTTTCCTCTTTATAGGCCTGACTCGTGCTTTTAAGTTAAGGAAGGTAACTTTGATTTATCTGGAAACTGGTCTTGGTAGCCATGGCTTGATTTAGAGTCCATTGAAACCAATGGATATCGTTTCACTGACAGTAGATAATCGTCAGGTAGGGAAGATCAGAGAGGACATTTGAAAATGAGATGCAGAATTGTAACCTCGGCTATTTCTGCCTTGCTGGGGGGGTGGACTTGGTGATATCTGGAGTCCCTTCTGACCCCTACAGTTCTGTAGTTCTGTGAGTCTGTGAATTGTGTCCTCGGCTGTTTCTGCCTGATGTATTTTAGTGTTGCTAAGTGTTAACATCCTACCTTTAAATTAGCATGGGTGGCATCCTTGCTAACACTATTGTTGAACAGATATAAAACAAACCATCTATGCAGCTGCTTAGATAGCTTTTTTCTATATTTTTTTATTCCAGGTGTGCTTTATGCTGGCTTAATGCTTACAAAAGACGGACCTAAAGTTCTAGAGTTTAACTGCAGATTTGGTGACCCAGAATGTCAGGTGAGTTATTTCGTAGGTAGATAGGAAATGCCATTATGGGAGGAGAAACTCTATTATCATCTACCATTATTCTTAACTAACTTTTGGATGAATAATTAGCTAATTGCACTGAGATTTCAAACACTCGGATTTGTTTATTCAAGACAGAACATCTGTTATGAAACTCTTCCATTCCAGAGAAGATTTTGGCAGGTTGTACTCAAATATGGGCTTTGCAAGGTTAAGCTTGGGTGACACTCAGCACTTTTCGTATCTTTTCTGGAATGGGATTGGATTTTTTTTTTTTTTACTTTATTGAAGCAATGAACACTTCTTTTTTCCACTCCCTGTTGACAAGTGGAACAAAACCATTTCCATTCTTCAGAACAAATGGGGTTCTTTGGCCTTGACCTTTTCCCCTCCATATGTAGCAGTCCTTTTATCCATAGAAATTATCTTCAAGGAAGAGTGGTTTTTAGAAGTACGTAGATTGTCCACATTGTCTATGCATGTGTGAAAGTACAGTATATGAGCACACATATTTAATGCTGCTTTACAGTTGCATTAGTATTTTTAAAACCTCAGTGAAGAACATGTAACAATGTGCATTGCTTTGTTTCATTTGCTGACCTTTGTTTTTGTAGGTAATTCTTCCGCTGTTGAAGAGTGATTTGTATGACGTTATGCAAGCGGTTATCGAGAAAAAGTTATCTAGTTCCATGCCAGTTTGGCTTGAAGACAGCGCGGCTGTGACAGTGGTCATGGCTAGCGAAGGGTATCCAGGAACATACCCCAAGGGTTTGGAAATAACAGGTAAATGCAGCGGGAGAAACCGCAGAAGTCTGGCTCCTGACAAACAAAGGTGAATCAGTGTAACTCAGATTCACAGAAGCTTTAGATCCTGTGGTTATGGGTCAGCAAGAGGTGACTGAATTTTCACCAGCCAAAGTTTATTGGTAATGCCACTTTAGCATTTTTAAGCCTCCACACTATATTGTTAAGTTCTGTAGCATTTCTTTATTATATGTCTTAGAGTTAAGTAGTTCTGGTGCTTATCGCTGATTCTTACATGTTGTTGATGCTGATAGGTTTTGTGGTCTCTGTGTCAGAGAAGTATGAGATCCAGCTTGCATTAAATCTCTCCTCAAAATGTAGTTTATACAAATTTATTCATATTTCTCAGCATGATCACAATGAATAAGACTCTAGACACAGTCAATAAGTGCTGAATATGTATTCATGTGTAACTGAATAGAGAATATTCTAATTGACTGATTCTTCTGCATTTATTTCATTGAACTACACAGGACTTTCTAAGGCCAAGCAGCTGGGGCTGGAGGTGTTCCACGCAGGCACGGCCCTAAAGGATGGCAAAGTGGTGACTAGCGGTGGAAGAGTCCTTACAGTAACTGCCATTAAAGAGGATCTGATGACAGCACTGCAAGAAGCCAACAAGGGAATAGCAGCCATACACTTCAAGGGTGCCATTTATAGAAAGGACATTGGTTATCGGGCTATAGCTTTCCTGAGAAAATCCAGGTAGATATCTGATATACTTGAAGGTAATTGGTGTAAAAGGGACTTAAAGGCATTGCTAGTTTACATTCGTAAACTCATCTTGATATTATGCATAACTAACTCTCAACAAGGTTTAACTAGGTTCTGTGTGAGCAATGTGGGCAAGACCAGCCAGGGAAGGAACAGGCTTTTTGGTGTCTCTCTCATCCGTGTTCTTACTCTTCCAAGTCTGAGTTTAACTACAGTGACCAGCACACAGTAACTTGTGGTGGTGTTGTCTTTCTTAGGTCTGTTTTAGGGAAGGTGACCTCCTGGTTCTTAGGCTCTAAACTCTATCTCTTTCTCTAGATTTCTGTTGTCTGTACGTCTGGTATTAATACCACTAAATCTATGGATGAACAGAGTTTGAGCTATTTTATTGGTTCGTTTTAGAGTCTTCAGAAATGGTTAAAAATGGTTTTGAAACACTTGCCTCGTTGGGATATGCATTCTAATGGAATAGCTGGCTAACAACACGGGTAGAATTTCTCTCTCTTTTTTGTTATTACTCGTTTTACTTTCACAGCGTGTGGTTTAACAATATAAAATGGTGTGGGTGCAGGGGCTTCTTAAAGCAGCGTGTCCTACTGTCTCTCTAATGTTACTGAGAGCTTCTTGCAGGTTTATACACTCCCTTTTACCTCATATAAACCATATCTGCCTACCTAGTCTCCAGTTAGCTCAAAACATAACCTTTGATAATAGGTTATTTTGTCATCTATGAAACGTATTAGCAAGAGTTTCACTTTTGCCAAGAGTGTATTCCAGTTAGTATACTGTAAAATTATGATCAATAAACTTACTGAATGAACAAGGGTGTTCGTACCTAGTCTTCTTTCTCTCAACTACCATGCTGCTTCTGAGAAATTTACCTGAAAACGTGCAATTGGTATTTGTGTTGCACTAGGAAAAAGGCTGAGTCATTGTGTGAGGCAAAAAGAAGGTGTTTAGTGAACAGTTCTCTTAATTCATGGGCCACAGCCAGCAAGTTTCTTTCCTGGAGTGCCTGGGAGGATCCCTAACTCGTGAAGTAGACTCCTGGGAACTGTATACAATCAGTGCCTGTTTCACTGTCCTTGATTCTGCACCAACTTTTGCTCAGACATCCTAAAATCATAAGAATGGACAGCCAAGCACGCTCCACTTTGTGTTGCACGCAGTTAAGGAAGGGTGCTGGTTGGCTCAGTAAAGTTGGGGATGCACCACCTCTTGGTGTCTTGGCAGGACTAAGTCCTGTGCCTTTCACTTTGCAAAAATATCCAGAATAGCTCTTCAATACAAAATATTTTAGAACAATGCTCTCCCTTAAAGGGAGTCAAAGTAGATACCCTGCTTTTTAAAAATAGGGTGAAAATATGTTGACTATTCAACAAGTTCAGACTGCAAGGGCCTGACTGGTCTCACATTGTTGCAGGCTAGCATTTCCTTGATTTACTCACAGGCTGAACAGCTGCTGCTTATCATTATTCTCCTCTCACCAAGAATGCAGATACCTCTCTGTTTTCCTAGTACCACAGCTCTTTGGCCAGTTGTTTTGTTGTACATGCCCTGGTTAATCGATGGTGCCTTTCACCCATAGAATTTAAACTTAATACTGAATCCCATCACTCAGAGAGCTAAAATAGGTATGAACCTGAAACAGAGATGCACTGGGTAGCCTGGTTCATGCTGAACTGACCGTGTAGAAATAATAATTACTTAACCAGAGTGAGATATGTTTGGTACAATGAGTAATTAAAAGTCACTAAACTCACTATCTCCCAAATGAAAAGGTGGCTATGTAACTGTGTTATGATAATGTCTCCAGTGAGTCGTATGGACAGACAGTTTACATACACCAGTTTACAGTAAGGGTATTTTCTGTATGGTATGGCTGTATATAAGGGGAAAACCTGGAGCTTAGGGACATTTCTTTCTAGATGGCTAAAATGGACCTTAGGAACTTAGTTCTTTTAAAATAAATGTTAAAATGCACACTGTAATAGAAAGTTCATGTCAGTAAAAAAGAAGTGTGGTTGGTTTTGTAGCGGCATCGTTCCAGGTGATAAGGAGAGGCAACCCGTAAGCTACAATGGTGAAGTTCTCAGGGAATCACAGGTAGCTATTGGTTTATATGGTGCTTCTGTTTTGAAAAGCTAACTTAAGCTTGATCCTTGAGCAAGGTGCTGAGGTGGTCTGGTTTAGCAGTGCAATTTTGTGTAAGTTCCGTTTTGGGCATAGGAGCTATACTCACTATCCAGACTGGGCATTCAAACCTTGAGAAGTCAGATCCATTATTCCACTTATTTCACCTTGTTGTTGGATTTTCTTTTTTGGTTGGTTTTTATCTTTGTATTTAGCTGGATAGTGTAAGCTGCTCCAATGCTGTCTTCAGGATACCTAGATCTATTTGAATACTGCTTGTGGCAAACTCTTTCTGGTGCAAGTCCAGGAAGTTTTGTTTCTTTGGTGTCATGCTCCCTATCTTCAGGTGTATGTATGCAGTCAGGTTCCAAACAGCAGAAGGATTAACTGATCCTGCCTCAAGTGAATACTGCAATACTTGGAAATCATATAAGCAGTTAATGTACGAGCAGGGAAAATAATTGAACTTGACAGCAGAATAGGATTCTGAATGGTTGGTTAATCCTCTTAGTGATGTAAAGAAGTAAAAAAGATACTTAAGTGTACGTTTGTGCAGTTAGTAATCAATTGCCATAACATTTATTAACAATCTTTCAGAGGCCTGACTTACAAGAACAGCGGGGTAGACATTGCAGCAGGGAATACGCTGGTTCAGAAAATCAAACCCCTAGCTGCAGCCACATCAAGGTCAGGTAAGGCTTGTACCTTCTGTGCCTGTTCCTGTCAGCTCGTGGCAATGAGGCTTATCATTTGATCTTGATACAAAAGCTCCTATTTCTGTGTCCTGGGTGTTTCTAGATGACACAAGAAATAGCTGCGCTAAACAAATGCTTGTGATTTCTAAAAAAAACCAAACATGCTTTGTAAAATTTACAGATTTTCTTCTCAAAATGACTCTAAACTGCCTCTCCTGACTGGTGTGTGTGTGTGTGTTAAGGATGCTACAGAATACAGATCAGCACTAAAAGGTTAATTGCAAGCAAAAATCCTACAATTTAGTGCATTTTGATTACATGGATTATTATTTCTTGCACAGGGAACTATACGGTTTTTTTGTAGGTAAATGTTTGGAAAGGTGTGGAAGAAGTAGAATTCCTCATGGATACTACCTGTTACTTGAGATAGATATGGGAGACGTCTTTTTCTTGGTTAAAATAGAATCAATTCATCCTGCTTTTTGTTGTCATCTTGGGCACATTGTGCTCTTGCAGATCCTTGTAATTTGTTTGATAGATTTAAAATATCAGCTGTGTGTATAATAACCCTTTAACCTCAAATCAACGGAGAACCTTCAGAAGACATCAGATGTACACAGAGAGAAAGCTATTTATAGGGACACACACACACACGCAAAGTGCAGCTAGTCACTTTGTAGCATTCACTGTGTTTTCTGCTCAGATTTGTTTCACCAATTTTAGCTTTAAGGTTACTGTACTTACCTACCATAACCAGCCTTGGGAACAAGGAGTCTGAATGTACTCAAAGTGGCAGTACTAACAGAGGGATAAGGAATTCCGGTTGGAAGATGCCTAGTTACCGTGCCTTTTCCAGGAAAGCAGTGGGCTTCAGTCAATCTGTTACCACAATTGCTCTTCTGTTTTTCAGGAAAATGCCACATGCAAAGGGGGAAATATAACCGTCATGGTAGTTACTGAGCATTTAATCACAGACTTTTTGAGTTTTAGCCTTAGATAATAACAAAGCAATAAGATAAAGCAAACTTACGAGGATTAGGAGTTTCCGTGCCTCTGAGGAGAGGCTCTAAATGTCAGGTAAAAGTTTCCTGGTGACAAAGCAAAGTCCTGTAAGCAGATACCAGAGAGAATTTTTGTGGGAGATCCCAAAGAAACCCAGGAATGTAAAAATTTACTGGTTTTTTCATGTTCTCTGGCTGGCAGGCTGCAGCGCGGAACTTGGAGGCTTTGCTGGCCTCTTTGATTTGAAAGCAGCTGGTTACAAAGACCCTATCTTGGTATCTGGAACTGATGGTGTTGGCACAAAACTCAAGGTAATGTGAAAATCCATGTCAAGGAAAGAAAATAGCACAGAAGGGAAAATGCTTAATCACCTCATTAATGTTTTAACAGAAAACTTAAGTTGTCTTTTAAAAATAGGTCTTTGCATTTCCGAAATCAGAATGAAAACCAAAGTCACCCTCCTTCAGACAAAAAAAGGGAAAGATCTGTTTGGCTATTTATGTGCCAGAAGCTATACTTGAAACGGTGCTGAAAATAACTTCATTTTAATATTAAGTAGATAATCAAGGCCTGCAGCTCATTAAGGTGGAATCTCCACCCTCAAAAAATTACTCATGGGGAAAAGCATCTAATGATACAGTTGCTATTGCGTTTGCGCAAGCTGCGATGAAACCCTTTCCAGTTTAGCCTCCTTCCCTGAAATGCCTTTTGGACAACTAAGAAAGTAACAAGTCTTAAAATAAAATGTTAGGAGAGGTTCACAGAGGTGGTAACAACTGAAGCCCCTCCTCAAAAAGCACCTAGAGGAGTGGCGTGAGTTCGATCTCGATTGCCTTCCATTGTGGACTCTCCAGCTTGTGTTCCAGCTTCTCAGAGCTGACCAAGGGTTTCTCTCACTGTGTTTTGCAGATTGCACAAGTGTGTAAGCGACACGACACCATCGGTCAGGACCTGGTTGCCATGTGTGTCAATGACATCTTGGCTCAAGGAGCAGAGCCCCTCTTCTTCCTTGACTATTTTGCCTGTGGCAAGCTCGATGTTGAAGTGGCTGAGGGCGTCATTGCAGGAATAGCCGAAGCTTGCAAAAAGGCAGGATGTGCTCTTCTGGGTATGAACAATCTTCTTTGAAGGATATGAAAAAGAATCTTAGGCCATCTCTTTATAATTGGTTTTAATGTGTTTGTTTTCCTACTCTATTGGAGGCTCTTAGAGGAGTGAAAAAACCCCCAAGGTCTTTGCTTTCAGAGAGAGCTGGAGGAGATGGTGCTCTGAGAGTGCTGCCATTAGTACAGATTTCCTTATCCATATCTTCTAACAGCTGCCTAGAAAACTAACAATACATGTCTGTTAATTCCTTGTGTTTTCCAAGTACATTTTAAAACGTGCCACATAGTTTTGTTTATTTTTATCCTTTACCCTAAAGGAAATCCTTGACTTTTCCTCTAGAAACAAGATTAATACATGGTATTGTGCTTGCGCCCATCCCTGTGTCCATACCTATTAATTATCTTGCAACCTCCTGGCTGATCTTAACTGAATTTGCCAGGAAAGAGAGAGATCTCACAGTCATCACCTTCCCACAAGCTTCATAAAACTATAGAGCCAGAGAACGTGCTTATCAGTGCCACAAAAGCTTCAGCTGCAGCTCACTACTTAAGACCCAGAAGTTAACCACAAGACAGAAACATAAAAGAAACCAGGTTTCATTAGTTAGAAAGCTGACAGCAAATTTACTTGTCTACTGAAGACTTGTTGAAGATTAATTTCACCAAGATCAGCATATTCTAAGACGTTAAGAGTCAAATTTAAACCCCTTTCAGCCGTATAATACAAGTACATAATACATTTTACTAACAAATTATGGTTACTCTGGTATGCAGTAATCTAGTTTTCCATTAAAATAACACACTATTTCACTTCTTCGATCTTAAAAAAAATTGTAAAAATACAGCTTTAAAGCTGTTCAACTCAACAAAAATATTTCTAGACCAGTGAAAAATGCATTCTTTTGTGTAAGTCTTTAGTTTAGGAAAGGAGTGAACCCAGGATGTTCAGATTTCTCACAGAGGGCTTTTTTTTCCTTCTGAGGGTTTTGGGTTGGTTTTTTTTTTTAATAAAAACACACATAGTGAATTACCATGATTTTTTAAGAGACCCTTAATTCAAGACTAAAAATGACAGTTCATGTGTCTTACTTTAGGTAGCACTTTATAGCTGGTAATACTGTAGCTCTTCCCTTTTTCTCCAATCCTTTAAAAAAGTGAGCAACCAAAGTCTTTTCGAAGCGGGAGTCACGTTGAGGCAGTTTACAAGCTTTGAACAAGAGGTTTATTTATGTCCTGGTGTATTTTTTTCTGTGTGGCCTGTTAGTCAGCTTTATGTTTGTCTTCAGGTGTTCTCTCAGTTTATCAAATATAATCAAGCCGTTCATACTTGAGCGTAAGTACGTGTTAGGTGAACTCTCGCTATGAAATTGCTTACAGCAATGTCAAGATTTTCTTTCCAGTTGGAAGACTTTAAAACTCCAAAGGGCTTTGGATGTTGTAAATGAATTACCAGAGAATAATTTCTCAGAGCTGTAAATGGGTTAGTAAATATCTTTTTTATCATCATATAAAAATACATCCGAACTTGTAAAATGAAACAATAGCGATTTCTTCCCCAAATTTATGGCATTCTCAGGAAAGAAGGGGCAGAGGTGATGCAGTAGCTCTGAACCTGAGAAGCAAATGCTTTTCTGTAGCCTGGATCATCAAAATAAATTTCAGTTTGGGCTCCAGCTCTAGGCATTCATTTTGCTGTGCATTATCACAGCCTGTATATCCGCCTTTGCATAGTGTCATCTCATAGAGGCCTCGTTTGAAGCATGTTCCTAAATCCCTACCTTGCATTTGTGCAAGAGCTGAATATTCAGCCCAACCTCCTTAAGCTCATCGCACCACTTGATTGTGAGGACTGAAGGGCTTTTATCTACATGCTCTTTTTGGCACAAATATTATTCAGTGCAGATTTAAACTAATGTATCTAAGCCAAGGAACTTTGATTATAGCAATGTAATGTAGGAACCTGGCAAAGCTTCCCGGAAGTCTGGTATTGAGCAGTGTTAAGCACCGAGCTCAAGAGCAGCTTCCACCATCACTCAGATAAATTTGGAGTCCCTCAGGGACACTTGCTGGAAATAGAAGAATTTTGTATTGAATGAAACCTGGCGAGTGCAAAAGAAACCCAAGACTGTACTGGGCAGAAGTCAAAATAGAACCATAGAGTCACAGAACGGTTTGGGTGGGAAGGCCAAAGACCAAAGCCCATCTGGTTCCACCCCCCTGCCATGGGCAGGGACACCCTCACTAGGCCAGGTTGCCCAAAGCCCCATCCAACCTGGCCTTGAACACTGCCAGGGAGGGGGCAGCCACAGCTTCTCTGGGAAGCCTGTTGCCAGCACCTCACCGCCCTCACAGGGAAGAATTTTTCCTGATAGTTAATATATAAGATGATAGCCTAGATAACAGTTCATCTGCACAGATGGGTAGGAAAGGCCCCTTTTTTGGAGGTGTTCTCCCAGAACAGAGTCTGTAAATTTGAGATATTCAGAGTTGGCCTAATAATGATGGCCAGGTTGTGGGCAGGAGTGGCAGATAACATAGCACTACATACAAAATATGAAGGCAATAGACTAGTAGCTATGTCCTTTCTTTGATGTCCTTGGATTAATTCCTTGTAGCTCTTCTATCTTGTAGATTTTTCATCAAGAATATGAAACTTGGCAAAAAATTGGAAACACAACACACTAAATACATGCTTTGGTTTAAAAATGTGAACGCACAGCAGTGAGATGCTGGTTGTCAGAGTGAGGGAGGAAGTGTTCCTTCCCTTCTTTTTATTGCTTGTTCAGTTGAACGGCCTGTGATAAACATGGTTTAAATTCTTTTCCATGTTTGTATAGCTAATTGAAAAGCCAACTCTGGCTGTGTTAGTGTAAAACTTTGGAAAAAATTGCATGCCTACTGGTCCCAGTTGTTTTCCAACATCCCTCTTTCTCTTTTTTCCCCCTGTTCCCACAGGAGGAGAAACTGCTGAAATGCCAGGCATGTATCCACCTGGAGAGTATGACCTGGCTGGCTTTGCTGCGGGTGCAGTGGAGCGAGGGCAGATGCTGCCCCAGCTGGAGAGGATTGCTGAGGGAGATGTGGTTATTGGAGTAGCTTCTTCTGGAGTTCACAGCAATGGGTACAGCCTTGTGAGGAAGATTGTGGAAAAGTCATCGTTCGATTTCTCCTCTCCTGTGGGCGCCTCCGGTGACCAGACATTAGGTACTGTCTGTAACGCGGCTTCTTGCGTTGTAACTTGAACTGCTCAACAGGCAAACGCCACACAGCTGTTTTGTCTGTGCCTTTGCTTTTGCAACTAAGGCACTAAAAAAAGTATCCCACTCTCAAACATGTTCTTGTTTGCTTTTTCCCCCCTCTGACTCACATATACATGAAAGAAATGAAGGGAGAGGGGTAAGTAACTAATTGTATGCTACAAAGGGTAGAACATCGTGCTTTTCTTTGTAGGACAGTGCTGATTAGTATCCAGCAAATTAGTATTTCCCCAGTTTTGTATCATTGCTTAGCCTTTCCTTCTGTGCAGTGACTGGTGTCCTTCCATTTTCTCATCTCCAGGAGATCTCTTGTTAACCCCGACTAAGATCTACAGTAAGACTCTGTTGCCCGTCCTGCGCTCAGGCCATGTAAAAGCCTATGCCCACATCACGGGAGGGGGCTTGCTGGAAAACATCCCCAGAGTCCTCCCAGAGTCCTTCGGTGTCGTTTTAGGTGAGATTAAAAGAAAAGCTACAGAAGGAGCTGCATGTAAATGTGGACTGGGGGAAGCTGTGTGCGGGGGTCCGTGTCAGCTGACTTGCGCTGTAAGAGCTAGGCTTGCCTGCCTAGAAATAAGTTCACCTTTTTCTTCATTGTCATTGAATTTCTCCTTGTGCCTGAAACACAGCCAGACAAAACACTTTGTAGGCTTAAGATTGCTGCACGTGACGTTCATTTCCCCTTGAGGGTGTTTTGGATTGGATTTTTAGGAAAGTCTATCCGTACTTGCAAAAATAAAACAAGTTTAAAAGCAACCCCAAAGTGAGCTGCCACCGTTTGCAATAGCCCACAAAATGACTGCTCATTCAATGACACTCACAAAGTCTCTTCATTAGCAGTCAGATATGGTTACTAGCTCAAGCACGTCTCATCCTATTTGACATTTCGCCCTCGCCACGGTCCCGTCGGGTGTGCTGGAGGTGGCGTTTCACTAACGGAGAGCGCGTACTGTGGAAAGGCAAACGGCTTGCCAGAGGTTAAGCAGCGTTCACTGGGTTGCAGAAGAAAATAAGGGAACTAATCCTGAGTTTTGCACTCCAGAACTGCAAGCAAATAATTCTTCCACGTGTCAAAACAGTGGTCCACAGTGGACACTATTTATATATAAATGGGGTTAATCCCCTTTGAAATATAACACAGCAGGATAGAAACCTGATGCCTTCAGAGTTCTGTTACCTTCCTTGTCTCATGCTGCTGTAAATTCATCCTTGCCTTGTTGGCACTGGGGGCAGCGTGAGATTTTTGTGACAGTTTTTGAGCCTGTTGTTCTAGGACTAGTTCTAGTTTCTCTAGAAGTAGAATTGTCACCTCCAAGAAGAGGTTTATCCAAAGGCTGCCTCTGAACCTGCTTTGACTTACTGATTAATGGATGGCAGTGGAGCAATATGGTGGATTTCCTCTCAGAGTGACACTTTGTTCTAATCCCAAGCTTTGCTCAGTAAGGAAGGAAAAAACATCCTGTTTCTATGCATGGAAGCTGATTTCACTCAAGCTAATGCTGCTGTGGGACTTTGTCTGCGCTTTCCATCCAGATGTTGCCTCTTAATGCTCTTAATAATCTTAGCATTTGTCCACTGGTAGTGATTTCCACTCTTCATTTGTATCTTCAATTCCCTTCAGATGCTCTTACCTGGAAGATTCCGGAAATCTTTTGCTGGCTCCATAAAGAAGGGAACCTCTCTGAGGAGGAATTGACTCGGACATTTAATTGTGGGATCGGTGCTGTCTTGGTAGTCCAGAAGGAGCTGGCTCAGCAGGTCCTGAAGGACATACAGGGACACGAGGCGGCCTGGCTGATCGGGAAAGTTGTCTCCTTACAAAAAGGTTATTACATTTTTGTTTCACCTTAAAAAAAAAATAAGTATTGCAGCTCTAAATTCCTTAGCTGGTGAGTCTCCATGGAGTTAGCTGAAAGTCTCTTAACTTGCACCTCCATGGCTGTTTTGCACAAGGTATTAAAAGGAGAGTCCTTGCGACTTCAGCCTTAGCTCATAGCACATGTGCTCAGCAATGTCAGATGTCACCCAAACTACAAATAAATAATGAGAAGTAAAGCAGTGCCACTAACCTCTTTTCATGTGTACTTTTCTCCTCTCTCTGTTTCTCCCTTTATTTACGTGGTGGTGGTCTTGTTTGTTTCTTGTGTGTGTTCAGGCTCTGACCGTGTTAAAGTCCATAATATGCTTCGAGCCTTGCAAGCAAACAGGTCGCTGTCTGTGCGCAGCCATATCCAGGGCAAAATCCAGACAGGCAAAGTGAAGGTCGCCGTCCTTATCTCCGGAACAGGTGAGAGTTTACATTCTTCACTGCTGTGTAAAACAGACTATTGAAAAAGGAACTTCAGCTCAGAATCAGGATCTCGTGAAGTCAGTCCCTGCAGTTCTCCATGGAAGCCCTGACAAGCTTCTAATGGGCTTTCGGTAACAGGCCGAACAGACTTTGTCCTTGGATGAATTTCAGTCAGAGGCAGAATGGCCTTTAGCCTCTGCTGCAGCCTGTGTTCATTTTACCTGCAAATGTCTGCACGTCTCCAGGGTGAAGCAACCCCTGCATGGCACTACGGGGACAGCGGCGTTATTTCACAACTAGATCAGGATTTCTTCTTGCCATACAGGCCTCTCCCAGGGTTTCTGCTGTTCTCGCTTTCTAAGAAGTAGACCATCATTCCAATTCCAGAAATCACAGCTGACAGATTTAATTGCTAGGAAAAGCCCTGTAGCCTCCAGCTGTTGAATTCTGTTCCCAGTAAAAATCAATAAAAAGAGGATTGCGGTTGACGTTGGTGTTTTTCAGATCAGGTCTCTCCCATCTTGCTGCTTATTTAAAACCTCTCCTAGCTCTTAACTATGTTTATTCTCTGGGCGTGACTTGACACTCATTAATGGTTTTCTCACTCACAGGCACAAACCTGGAAGCCCTCATAAACAGCACGAAGAAGCCCACCAGCTTCGCACAAATAGTTCTTGTTGTTTCTAACAAAGCTGGCGTGGAGGGCTTAAGGAAAGCGGAAAGAGCCGGTATTCCCACTCGGGTAGGTGGTTCTCATCTCTTAAAATCAGCAGTGGTTAACTTTGTGCTTTCCTCCAGAAAGAGAGGCTGGGACAGGGAGCCTTTAGCTTTTGTTTTTCAGTCTGTTGTGAACTTTTTTCCCTCGGGCAAACTACTTCACACAGGAAGCAAAATACTTCCTTTTCTCCTTCTCAGAGATGTTGCTTAGCAATCCTGATGGTTTGGGGAACAGTCATTGTATTAAACCAGTGCAAAACTTTTACACTTGGAACCTTGCCATTTAACCACAGTGCACTAGAACTAAAGAAACAAGCTGGTTTATCTGAATTTGATTTTAAAATTAAGTGCTAAACAGACGCAGCAGTAGTTCATCTGAATGAAACAGAGGGGTCAGACTCAGTGGGACCATCCACCGGTGATGGTCTTAGTGGTTATGATGGAGAATGAGTGGTGAAAGGTGCTCCACTGAGGAGCAGCACGCACTTTTGCCAGTCATTACCAGGTAGCTCATAGCAGAGGTCAGCCCTGCGCTGGGCTGGGCTCTGTTTCTAGTGCCCTTGGCCACCTTTTCAGCTAGCCGGTTCTGGATTTGCAAAACTGCTTTGGGATACTGAAATGTGCCACCATGGTAAATCTGGTACATTTAAAAGGCTGGGGATGTTTTAAGCAAGGTAGCGCTGCTGCCTTCTTTCAGTTAGGGGATGTATCCTGGATGGAAAATGCTTACCTCCGTTGTATTGACCTCTTGCGGTGGGGCTGCTCTATCAGCTTGTGGTTAGCCTTGTGGTTAGGTTTTGCCATATCATTTTTGGCAAGGCTTAAAACTGTCAGAAGCCTTAAACTGTGTGAAATCATTCCGAGACTTTAGGTTATCTTAACGACCTACATCTGTAGGCGTGTCCAGATTGTGTCCAACTTCTGGGACCTACAGCTGCGTGCCTAATCCAGTAAAGCCCTCATCTATTCTGCTGGTGTGCTCTGTGTGAACAGGAGTAAGACTGCCTGCTTGCCTGTTAGCCCCATGCCTTTATGAACCGCTCTTCTTGCTCCGGATGTGCTCCCAACTCAAGCCACACACAGGAGATTTACTCAGGTTTTGTTTAATACCTGAGGGTACCATCTCACTGTGCTCTCGAGGCGTTTGGATTACATTACCAGCACATTCCTAATTCTTTGTCCTTTGGGTTGCTGCAGGTTATCGACCATAAATCGTATGAAAGCCGCACTGAATTTGACAGCGCAGTTGACAAAGTCCTTGAAGAATTCTCAGTCGAACTGATCTGCCTGGCTGGATTTATGCGAATACTGTCAGGTCCTTTTGTCAAAAAATGGGAAGGTGAGCACTGCGTAGCACTGGATGCTCTTTTCAAAAAATTAATTGTCCAGCTTGTCCTCAGGAAACATGGGGGGAAATATGGAACAGGGACCATATTAATTCTGGGTTTGCTGAAAACGTGACTCTCCGTCTCTTGTAAGGAAAAGGATGGGAGAAAGAAAAGCGGCGTTTCTCCCCTTCCTGCTCTCATTCCCACAGAGGTTTGAGGAAGCCAAGGGCAAGTGAGGCAATGGAAACTTTTGGCCTCCACAAACATGAGGTGCAGGGCAAATTGTTGCCTAAGCAGTAGGTGTTGGCTCGGGGAGATGTGAGCATCCAGCTGCTGAGAATTCCTTCCCCAACAGATGAGCTGCTTTGGCTGCCTGTAAAACTGGGCAGCAACATGCAGTTCCTGTTAACAATACCCAGCAATCCCAGGAGCTGCCTGAATCCAAGGAAGAGCAGGTTTCACAGGCACATTCAGCTCTGGATTGTCCAAAGAGTTTACATTGTCTCTAGTCTGGTCATCTTTCACAGTTTTTCTGGCTCTTTGTTAGAAGCTGGTAACACCTCTGCCTGTTTCAGTGGCTGCCCTCCCTCCTCCCTGCTCTTGCATTCCTTTTCTTATCTCTCTGGTTCTTTCAGGGAGTCCTGACTCAGATGGGTGCAGCTGCTTTTCTCACTGTTTGCTCTGCTTTGGGTTTGGTCATGGTTACTTAAACTAGGTCTCACTCATACCAGTTACAGACTGGTCAGCCTATACATTGCAGACTGGTCAGCCTATACATTGCAGCTCTCCCAGCAGCCTGTGGTGTTCACCTGGTGACTTTGGTGTTACCCGGGTGTGTATGTGGTGCAGACATTTAGCACCTGAACCCCTTTTCAAACCTCTTCAAAATCGGTGGAGCAAAACAGGCATTCCTAGGAGGCAGTTTGTTTTATGCTAAAGGTGTCAGCTAAAGTCAGTCAGATGTACTGGTTTTGTTTCTCCCCATTCCTTACCGAGTCCAGAAGATGAAGATGTAACTGTCTGTGCTGTAGACAGGTGTGGTTAGGAACTCCTCACTACAAGAGATGTGCTTTGAGTATCTGCATAGAGGATGGAAAAGAGCTTTCTGTAGTGCAAACAAGGGCTGAGTTTAATTCCCTGATGTAGGGACAGAGCACTTCAGGCACTGACGGTCCACCCCACGCAGCACAGGATTTGCCTTACGTGTATGACTAGCCTGAGGGGAAAAGACTTTCTTCACTTCAGGGTGATTAACTCATTTCTTAAAAAGTCCAGCACTGAATCAAGCTTGAAAACAGATACCAACATGAGCTCTGACCAAAAGTATGCTTCAGTTAGGTCTTGAATGTGAGCTCAACCATTAATTTCAGCTCAGGGATCTGTGCCAGCTGTTCAGAACCTGCTGTAAAACTCTGACCTGGCTGTGCCTGGGCACTGACTACCCTGAATTATCCCTGAGTAATCAATTCTTCTTGCTGCTCTCTTAAAAGCTGCTATTTTTCCTTTTTCTTACAGTCACAAGGTCACAGAGTGTCAAGTTGGTTGTGAAACTCTTTCATGCTTAATGGCCCCAAAGTGTTGATTTTCAATGTTAACATAAAGGGCAAATTAAAAAACTGAACCAAAAGCAAACCCAGCAGCCAGAACCCCATGTTGCTTCGGAGCCGTTTCCGGCACTACTGTAAGGAGACACTGGGGAAGCTCAGGCAGAAGTGCTGAGTGTTGTTTTCAGCTTGCTGCCCCCAGCACTTTTTTGCTCAAGCAGCTGACAGGGAGGTGTTGGTGCTTAAAAAGGGGGTTTTCTGCATCAGAACACACAGCTGGGGTGTTACCGAGGAGCATTTGATACATTTGCCTCTTTAACCTGCACAGCTCAAGGTATCTGCGTGAGTTATTGCCATGAGGTTTCCTATCGTGCTGCCAGGAACGGCCTTCACGTCAGGTTGCGCAATGCCAAGCCCCTGTTTCCATCTCCTGCTGCCTTCCCCAGGCTGTGTCAGCTCAGTCTGGCTGCTTGGCATTTAGGTGGTGGTCAGTGAATCCTGATGACATACAGGCTTCCTAAAGTGGAGGCGGGCAGAGACGGCGTGGGCGTAGCGTGCTGCGGTATAAATAGTACTGGTGGCCACTTCTAGGGGGGCTTAATCCTGTAAGGGTTGGTACTGAATCTAAGAGAAGACCTGGGGCTATCAAGCACCTTTTGACCTCACTCTGGTCCAGAATGGGCAGGAGGAGGTGTCACCGATTTATTAGGGAGTAGATGGGGAAACCTGCCAGAAGACAGGCTGTTTTCTCATGGTTTAACCATCGTGTTGTGCAGTGGTGAGGCCCTGAGGTCGCAGGCAGCCGCTCTGCGTTGCTTTACAGCGATGCAGGGACTCGTGCATATGCTGCAGCCGAAGGGAAACAGAAGGCACAGGCTTCCCGGGGTTATGACCATGGTGGCACCTGGCTGAGCATTAGAGGTCGCGTTAGCAATCTCAGGATCCCCCAGCCAACTTTCCGCATGGAAAGTGGTAGTGGTAGACAGGTGCTGCTGGGAAGGGCAGAGAGGAGGACTCCTGTGTAAGCAGCTGTTCTCTTCTATTAAGCCAAAACAGGTGGGGAGGAAAACTCCAGGCTAAAGAAATTTTGCCGTGTCATGGGGAAGGGGGTTGGGGGTGTCTGTTATGTCATTTGAAACTGCACCAAGTTTCTTCCAGGTGCTGAGTCTGTGAGGAAGAGGATTGTGCTTGGAGTCAAAGAGGAGAAGGACAAGATGTTGAAGGAAAGGACAGCCACGTCAAAAAATTAATCGTTATTAGTGATTGGAGAAAGATACCGTAGCCATGCAATTAACTGTAACTTAAATAGCAAGACATTCTGAAATGCTTTGGGCTGGTTACCCCGAAAAACAAGCATATGCACAAGTCCTGAAAACTCTTTTAAAATGTGTTGTGTTCCTCTGTTGACTGTGGTACTTTGAACGCTCTGGTAAGGCTGAAGGCTAAAAACCAATGACTTTGCTTGTGTTTTTCCAGGAAAAATACTGAACATCCACCCATCTCTACTGCCTTCTTTTAAGGGAGCAAATGCCCACAAATTGGTGTTAGAAGCTGGAGTCCGAGTCACAGGCTGCACTGTACACTTCGTAGCCGTGAGTACTTCCTTCTCCCTCCCTGCCTTTACCTCCAGCATTCATTAGTCTGAAGGCTTCCACCTTGGAGCGCCCTTACACCATTACATTTGCTTACCTTTTCCCCTTTGTCTGTTCACCACCCTGCTAGGCAATATAGTGCTTTAGTTTGCTGTGCCTGGAGAAGGATCTGGAAATAAATAGTCTCTACAGGAATTTAAGCATTACCTAAGTTAACTCCTTCCCTAAGCATCCCCCTGATGCCTTCCTCCAGTTGGAGCGGGGGTATAAGTGCACAGGTGGCCTTGGCTAACCCAAAAGCTTTTATTACTACAGGGCACTAACTTTGTAGATGTCATCAAACAACCTTCCTTATTTGTTGCTTTCAAGAAAAAAAAGCAACTCTGGGAACAGCATAAGATTTGTTAAGAAGTGATAATCCAACGTCTGCAGGAAGGGAGGAGGAACTTGGCAGTTTCTCTAAGTCAGAAAATAAGAAAACAAAAGCCAGACATCTCTCAACTTGGAGGCCGCATGTTTCTGTCAGCTACGGGGCACTTTGTCCTCTTGTTCAGTTCTCGGTCTGCCCTCCTCAACTGCATTCTTCAGATTATCCTCCTTTTTGCCTCTCCTCCTGCAATCTGTTCTCATGGGTTTTGCCTTCTCTCGGGGAAAAAAGAGACAGCAACTGTTTTTTTTCCAGAGAGAAGGAAAAATTGCATTCCTTTCTCCATGAGATGACTGAGGGTTTCTTCTCCGTGTGGCAACATGGGGAGAAACACCAACTAGTCAGCAGGGATCTTCCTCATTACCATGCAAAAGAAAGGTCTGCTGTGTCCTCTAGTGCTGCTCTGTGCCAGGGCTTGGCTAATTCACCCCTCTGAGTTGAAATGTCAACATCTCGTCCAATTTAGCCCGCCGCGTCCCCAGTTAACACGGCTTTTGTTGTTCCCTCTAGCGGAAACGCTGCTCACTGGTGCTCTGCCCATCTTCTCTTTCTTTGAACCCTGCACTTGTGTTTGTTAGGCCCAGCACGAGCACCAGCATCTCTCCTGCATCCCTCACATTAGCCCCAAATTCATGTTTCCTGCAATAACGTAGTGATGAGCAGATCCCTGAGGCAGCTGGATGATGTTCATTGTCATAGAGCTGAGCCCTCCCCCTCCTGCCCCCCTCCTCTTTCAGCTATACAGATTTTCTGGCTATTGCTTTTACAGGAGGAGGTTGATGCTGGAGCAATCATTTTCCAAGAGGCAGTTCCAGTTAAGATTGGTGACACGGTGGAGACCCTGTCCGAAAGGGTGAAGGAGGCGGAGCACCGAGCCTTCCCAGCTGCCCTGCAGCTTGTCGCCAGCGGGGCCGTACAGGTGGGGGAAGCCGGCAAGATCTACTGGAAGTAGGAGCAGCGCGTCCCGGAGCACCCGCCAGTGGGACAGCCAGGGGCCTCACGTGATCAGGACAGAGGCCACAGCCTAGTAAGGCACAGCGCTATATTCTCCTCACAAAGTGCTTTCAACACAGCGCTTACCGTGTCACGTTCTCGCTCAGATGGTTACAGACTGAAAGTAAAATCCAGAACAAGCCACAGATGGGACTGGTAAGGCAGGGGGCTGTTCTCAGCGGTGTCAGCAACGGCTCCATCACAAGCTTCCTAATTATAATCACTTCCTTGGCCGGCACTTTGGTTCTCAAACACTTTCCAAACAAAGAAAACCCCGTTCGCTTGGTTACAGACAGATTGGAGCATCTCTGAGATCAACTTTGGAACGTCAGTGCCTTACTCTCTAACAGACCATACGGGCTCTAACAGGAGATTCTTCTGTTATGTGCTGCAATGTGTTTGTGAGGAAAAGGAATGGAACTGGTACAATGGAAGAGATGAATAAAGGCAAATGACATTACTCAGAAAAATCTCTAGCCAAACCAAGAAAAACCAGCCTCCCGAACCACTAACTATTCCTGCAGGCAATGAATGGATTTTTTCCCCCTCATACTTTCTGTTGTAACATTGGAAGATCTTGTCCGGCCCAGATTCTAGGCATAACCCGTAATTTCAAACACTGCACCTGCCGTCAGGCAGCTGATAAACAGAATTCAGTGTCTGCTGACATTTGCCTTTGAGCATCCCCGCGTCAATCTGCCTGTGAGTTCCCTCAGAGGTTTGCTCAGAGGCTGAGGAGTTGGGGTTGGAGATTTCTTTTGAACGTGCAGAAAGGGAGCGAGGACTAGATGAAAAAACGTGTTCTTGGCTTGTGAGATGCTCTTCATAAACGCTGCTGAAGTTAAGCCCCTTTGTGCTTGGGACAGTAGTGTCACCTGAACTAATACTGATGGAAAACCCAGGAAATGTTTATCTGTCTGAAAAACATAAGGTTCCTTACACAGCTCAACGCTTGTGAAAAAACAACTGCCGTTCTTGTAATGTTTTAATACACTGTGAAAACATTTTGATAGATTTACTAATTGATATTCCCCCCTACAAGCCAGAGGCACCCGACCAAATCCTTGATGTATGTTTTAGAGGTCCCTTTTAATGTAGAGAAAGCTGATGTGCATTCTGTGCACTGATGTCCTTACGGTACTTCTGTGTTGGAGTCATCTCAATTTGGGTTTGAAATAAAGTTTAGTAGTTAAATATCAGAATCGTTCCTTGAAATTCCTTTCCCAGAGGTATAAGCTGGAGGAGGAGTTTGTGAAACAGACTCTAACTTTGTCTGCAGCACAGCAGCTCTGTGTGAGGTTACAGACATGTGCAGTCCCACATGAGTTAGTAAGGACTGGCGGAGTGTGGTGACTGTAACTGTTTCACCAGCCAGATGGTCCGTGATGAAGAAACTCGCTGACAAAACATTCCTGCCATCATTTGTCACCGAGGAGAGAGCTGATGCAAAGGCAGAGGAAAATGACATGGAATTTCATTTGCTTGTACAGGGCCAAGAATAAAAGCTAAGTCTTTAGCCCGGCATTTTTCCTTGCAAACCTGCCCTCCCACGGCAGGGCCTCCCCCGCAGGGAAGCTGCCTGCTGAGGCTTGAAATGCAGCCTGCCTCCGCCAGAATGTAAAGGATGGGGGGAGCTGCCGGCTCTGGCAGCGCCTCAGCCTGCGCGAGCCCAGCGCCTGCGCCAGGACACAGCAAACCTCTTACCAGGCAGAAGAACTTGTACTAAAATTAACTCACACATTAGACTAAGTAAGATTCCGAGGGGTGAAATCACTCCCTGTACAATCAGTAAATACAACATTGGCCATAAAAGCAGTTTGAGCCCTGCCAGGAAGGCCAACAGCGTAAGACCTGGGCACTCCAAATCCAATACCCCATTCTGTGACAGACAGCTTGAGCCAGACTCGGGTAACTTGCCATCTAAGACTGATGACAAACAGGCATTAAGCACCTAGCTCTAGTTCTATAAATGCATGAAAAGAAACTGCACTGAGACCCAAACCTTAGACCACTGGGTGTCAATTGCTGCTCTGCAAAAAGAAGAGAGAGATTATCATGGAACCACAGAATGCTTTCGGTTGGAAGGGACCTCAAAGATCATCTAGTTCCAGTCCCCTGCCATAGGCAGGGACATACTCCCTACACCAGGTTGCCCAAAGCCCCATCCAGCCTGGCCTTAAACACTGCCAGGGAGGGGGCAGCCACAGCTTCTCTGGGCAGCCTGTGCCAGGGCCTCACCACCTTCATAGTAAAGAATTTCTTCCTAACATCTGATCTAAACCTACCCTCTGCCAGCTTCAAACCACTGTCCTATCACTACACTCCCTGGTGAACAGTCCCTCTCCTACTTTGCTGTAGGACCCCTCTAAGTATTGGTACGCTGCAAATAGGTCTCCCTGGAGCCTTCTCTTCTCCAGGCTGAACAAGCCCAACTCTCTCAGCCTGACTTCACAGGAGAGGTGCTCCAGCCCTCTGATCATCTTCATGGCCTCCTCTGGACTCACTCCAACAGCTCTACATCTTTTCTGTGCTGGGGACCCCAGAGCTGGACACAGCACTCCAGGTGGGGTCTCACGAGAGCAGAGGGGCAGAATCACCTACCTCGACCTGCTGGCCACACTGTTCTTGATGCAGCCCAGGACACAGTTGGCCTTCCAACACACACTGCTGTCTCATGTTGAGTTTGCCATCGATCAGCACCCCAAGTCCTTCTCCTCAGGGCTGCTCTCAATCCATTCACAGCCCAGCCTGTAGTTGTGCTTGGGATTGAGCCAACCCACGTGCAGGACCTTGCACTTGGCCTTGATAGCAGTCGCTGCACCCAGCCTCAGAGGGGTGCCAGGAACACAGCTAGAGTTGTTCGATGCCATGGCGATGGCCTGCAGACGGCCGGAGCACAGTAACTGGCACCCTATTCTCTTTCACCTTTTATTTAAGTTGGGAACACTCAGCCAGGGGTGCCATGCAATTCAAGTAATACACAACATAAAGTTGCTACACAGTTGCAACAGACCCAAAAGCAAACTAATCAATGTGTTTAATCACAAAAATTACCTGTGTGCACCAAACCTTTCTTCACCTCTGTACAGTTCCTCCTACCTCTCCCAGGTCATGGAAAATACACGTTCCTTGCTGCAGTCACTGGACTGCAACAGTCAAACAGGGATTTCTGTACAGAAATGGCAGAGCTTGCAGGAGGGAACTGAAGTCTTCTCTCCCCTCCAACTACTGAAAGCACCACTAGCTACCCAGTAAAAAAAAAAAGGGGGGGGGTGGAAATGTAGGCTTTTTAACCAGAGCCAACTCATGCTCTCTGAGCAGCCTGATACAGCCAAGAGCGAGATGCACCATCACACTACCAAAACAGGAGCAGGGTTTTTTTCTACTGCATCCAATGGCTGTTAGCGATCCCTCCCCTGAAAAATTCAGCTCTGGCTACTTCTTTTCTAGCTTGTTCATGTACCTTCTTAGCTGGCTTTCTTCCTCTGATTTGTTACTTGCATTCAAGTTGTTCTGGCAGATGTAAAAGAAGCCTCTGCAGAAAAAAGGCTTTATTTAACAGCAGCCACTCTCTGGACCAAGCCAAGCCATCAAGTCCACAAAGAAAACAGGTTTTCCTGCTACTGCAGGTTAAGCTGAGGATGTTATGTTCTGTTGCTTTCGAGGATGAAGGAAGAAAAACACCTGCACCTGATGTTTCCAGTCCCTGTAATCCAATTTTCATCTTCTCATGATCCAAATGTCTGAGTATGAAACTCTGGGAATGCCCCATTCAAGGAACAGGGGAAAGTGCCTTAGATGTATGTTCCCTATGCACTTTAACATCATGCTGACAAATAATCTGTGAAGGTGAGTGTGGTCTGTTCTGCTTGCTGAGGGTTCCCTGCCTTTCTGGCCTTTTGATCACCTTCTGTTGGCAGGTCTCTAGACTCTGGCTCCCAGTTCAGTGCACATATCTATATGCCCTCCCCTTCCTCTGGACACCCTGGGGTGCTCCCACAGTGGTGGGGTTTACAAGGACAAGGTCCTTCTATGTCCCACAGAACTATGCATCATGGAATCACAGGATCTTGGGGGTTGGAAGGGACCTCAAAAGATCATGTAGTCCAAACCCCCCCGCCACAGCATTCATCTCTAATGCTTGTTCACGCCCAAATCCATACCATGCCAGCCTGGGCCTCACTTCTGACCTGCCCAGTCATGCCTGGCTTTTTCCATCCAACAGGAGCTGCTGACCCTCTTGCAGCAGCATGGGTCCTGTTTGCAGTCACTCCATGAAGCTCCTGGTGCTCTGCAGTGTGATGCAGCCAACAAAACCTGATCTCTCAGAATTATTCACTTTCCTCTGAAGCAGTCGACCATTCTTAGAGTTTAACCCCCCCTTTGATTTGTAACACAGGACTTCCTTTACCAATGAAAGAACACCAGAGGGATTTAAAAGCTGAAATCATAGCTTGGCTTCCACTGCCGCTTTTGCAGGAGGAGTGTAACCAAAGCTGCAAGCTCAGGGAGACGGATCACAGTCAGAGTGGAACCCCGTGACACTGATAGGCCTGCAGCCAAGAAGCACAGGGAGGGCAGGGGGAGGCAGGAAAGACGAGCAGAGAGCAAGCTGCTCGCAAGCCTGGCTACACCACATAGTTTCCTTGAGGCTCCAGAGCCAGGGGAGAGGGCGTGCACACCTCCTCTTGAAGACAGAGATTTTGGCTCTCTTGTTTCCAGTAGGCTTTCCCATCGGCTCCTAACTGCACAGCTCCACTGGCCACCAGCTGCAGGGCGATGGGAAAAGCCCGGCACTCGGCTTCTTTAACCCGCTCAGACAGCGTCTCCTCCGTGTCATCTGCCTTCACAGACACCAGCTCCTGGTGGATCACCGCCTTCGGACTCGATTCCTCCTAAAATGGGGATATCAGCAGTCTCTCAGAAGCAGCTGGTTAACTGTGTCAGGAAGGTTATGGACAATGCAGGGGGCGCAGAGAGAGTCTTGTGAGAGACCTCTGGGAGCACATCTGTAGTGTGCAGGAGGCTGGCAGTACCTCTGGAGAGGCTTATGGCCATTAGGGGTAACTACATTACAAAAGGGGGCACAGTGGCGAGGGACACAGGGGCAGGAGATTCAGAGGGCAGTTTGCTGAGGGTAGGAGACACTGAGGAAAAAAACACATGAAAGCAGAAGACAGGACCACAAGAAACCACAAATGCAATGTAACCCCCACGTTTCCCTGTAGTTACCAATAACAACCCCAAGATTTCCAGGCATTCCTGGTACCTCTTCCTGTTTCTGCCTTTCAGAAAGGAAAGACAAAAGCAAATTCCTTTCCAGAGCATACTTGCTGTTAGTCAAGAGAACACCTACCAGGACAAAATGCACGGTGCAGCCTGTGACTTTGAATCCACTTTGCAGGGCTTGCTCATGGGCATTTCCATCCTTGATTTGTGGGAAAAGCGATGGGGAAGTATTCAGAATTTTCCCTGGGCATCAGTGTGAGAGGAGAAGAAAAGAAAAAAAAAATCAGTTTGAACTGAGTTTCCTTTAAAAATAAAAGCGAGATACGATCATCGGTTCAAAAGAACAGCACTGAGCACCACCCAGGAGCTTAAATGGCCTCAGCTCCAGTCAGAATGTCACATACTCAAATCCAGGTTAAAAAGCAAAGCATGAACATGGTGCTATGTTCTCTAAGGAAATGCAAGGAAGTGCTGCTCTGATCTGAGGAAATACTGCTCTTCCAGGGACACAGGTGACGGTGAAAGTTACAGCTTTGGCCGTAGCTGGGCAAGGGTATTTTAGTTGAGGCCAAAGACCACATCTGCTTTCGTGTCTGTGGATGGACAGATGGAGTCCTAAGTCTCTCCACTTCCAGGTGACAAGCCCTCATGCTGCAGATGGGGGGCCTGGAAGGGGACTCCACACTGCAGCCTGATGCAGAGCCACTGCACAGAGGGAAGTCATTTTCACAGGAACCATCATTCCCTGCTCCCTAAGTCCGTAATTCTAGGGAGAACAAGCATCTGCAGTTTAATTTCTCTTTTACAGTTACAATTTCCTACCTTTCCATTTTCTGAGAAAAGGACTGGACAAAATCCTCATAAACCCTGAAAGGCAGATGAGTTCAACAGCGAATTCTTCGAGAACCCGGTCAATCGTGCTGTCAAACTCAGAGCGGCTCCCGTATAACTTATGGTCAATCACCTAAAACAGGGAAACAGATCAAAAGCCCTATCAGGGAAACAGCTTCTGTGTGAACGAGAGCAGCTGCCTGAGCAAGAAAGAGGAAGGAAAATGGATTCATTCCAGGAGATGTGAGGCTTTTAAAGCTACAAATGTGTATGTTATTCAGGATATTTGTGATACAAACACCCCTGGGAACACCCCAATCACTTGCTCTGTAACACTAGCTGTTTCACACAGGATTCCTTCTAGGAGGAGTAGAAAATCTGCACAAATTGAAGCCAGGTGTGAAAAGGGAATGTGGTGTATGGGGAAACATGGGGGTGTGTATCAGAAGATACTGACCTCTTGCTCCAGAATGTCTAGCCAAAGGCTGAAGTAAAACCAGTAATGACTCACCAACAATGTCACCACCAGTTAGCCTAGAGTTGCTTACTGAAAATCATGCAGAGAACAAACTGGCCAGACATTCTGTGTAAGGGGAGAGAGGGAGAGTCAAGTCTTGTTCTATTTCTACTCCATCTCTCAGCTCCAGCTCCCAAGTAAGTGTTGGTTCCTGACTCTGGGCATGAAGACAATCAAATAAGGGGCTAACAAAGCTGTCATGCTCTTGCTGATGAAAATGGGAATTAACTTTGACACAACCATTTTCCCAGAAAAAATGGTTTATATGTTTTATAGTGCCAGAAAAATGTAGCATGAATCCAGCTCAGCTGTTGAGGAAGCTTGCTGAAACCTTTTTTGAATGCACAGAGACCCTCTAACAATACTTATTCCCATCTGTGTGCAGCTATACAAGTATCACACCTGCTCAAAATCACTAAATCTTGGAAGGAAGAGGTGGGCTGCATCTGAAATTCCAAGTTATTGAATGTTTTCAGAAGGCACATTCTATACTTTGACAAATATGTGACATGATGTTACTCCCTTTCTGTATTTTTCTGTTGTTCTAGGAAAAGGGCCAATGAAAGAGTCTGTAACACAGTGCTACTCTACTGACCACAGGCAGGAGAAGAGGCTTGGTATGGTGCCACAGCACATCATGAGACAAAGAGCTTTCTAGGAAAGGATGAGCCAAGGAGACAACATGCTTAGGTTAGTGCTGGAGCACATCCAAAGAAGAGCAATGAAGCTGGTAAAGGGTCTAGAGCACAAGCCTTATGAGGGGGAACTGGGGTTGTTCAGCCTGGAGAAAAGGAGGCTGAAGGGAGACCATACGGCTCTCTACAACTACCTGAGAGGAGGCTGTAGTCAAGTGGGTGTTGGTCTCTTCTCCCAAGTAACTAGTGACAGGACAAGAGGAAACGGCCTCGAGTGCCAGGGGAGGTTTAGGTTGGGTATTAGGAAAAATATCTTCACCAAAAGGGTTACCAAGCATTGGAACTGTCTGCCCAGGGATGTGGTTGAGTGACCACCACTGGAGGTATTTGAAAGACATCTAGAAGTGGTGCTTAGGGACATGGTGGTGATATCCCTGGAGATATTCAAGGTCAGGCTTGATGGGGCTCTGAGCAACCTGATTTAGTAAAGATGTCCCTGCTTACTGCAGAGGCATTGGACTAGGTGGCCTTTAAAGGTCCCTTCCAACCTAACACATTCGGTGATTTAGCAGTGAACTTGGCAGAGTTAGGTTTACAGGTGGACTCAATGATTTTAAGGGTTTTTTTCAACCTACATGATTCTGTGTCTTTTGCAGAGCCTGAGGTCTTATCTCAGTTAAAGCTTGAAGCTGCACGGGCTACAGTCTCAGACTCAAACCATCAAAGCACTAGCAATTTCACATCCCTTCCTAACTCTGGCCTGTAGCACTCCCTGAAGAGATGGGGAAGACACAACAGCCTCCAGTGAGCGCTGCCCATACAGCTTCCAGCTCTGCCTCTACTGATAACTTTGCCAGCTTTGTGCTACTCCCCTTATCCACAGAAGAGTTTTACAGAGCAGTGAAAGGTGGCTGCTCACAGCACGTTCCCTGCACACCTACAGACTCAGTGGCTGAGAACTGGTGATAAAAAGGAAAGGAAATGGGTGTCTTTACCCTGGTGGGAATTCCAGCCCGGGCTGCATTTCGGAGTTCTTCCACACCAGACTTGTTGGAGATGACAAGGACAACTCGAGCACAACTGCCTGGCTCTTTTGCATAACTGATGAGTGCAGCAAGGTTTGTGCCTTGAACAAAGAGAGAGCAAATGTTCATGAAACAGCTGAGCACCTACAGCACCCAGAACTGGCTCTCAGTCCTGCTCATCTAACAAAATACTTGTTGTTGACAACTGCACAAATAGGACTAATGAATCTGCACTAACACAGCTCATTTGTTGAGCAGGACAACACACCTTCTCAACTTCCAGTCAGAATGCAACTGTGGTTTCAGAAGGCTCCATAGACTCCACTAAGAAAAGGCAAGGTGGATGCACTTGTATGAACTCAGCCTCTCCTTTGTCAGGACATTTCTCTGCGTGGTGACAAATGAAAGCTCACCTGTTCCAGAGATGAGAACAGCCACTTTAACTTTGTTCCTTCTGGGCTGGTGTTGACTCTCAACAACAGCGTCACTCAGCAGATGCTGGGGGCTGCTCAGCTGCAGAGCTTCAAGAAGATTCTCAACTTTGATGTCAGAACCTCCTCCAAATATGTGACAAAAAATGTTAAAAATAAAGTATCTTAGATTTTACTTTGTATATACTTTGTATAGTTTACTTATCCTAAGTTTCAGTTAAGTGAAAAAACCTATCAGCAATTAACTTATGCTAGCACTGACTGAAGTACAAACCACACATTGCTTGAACAAACCAACTCATGCTACTTGTGCTACCAACTCATTACTTTTGTGTTACTCACTTGTAGAATTGGCTCCAAAAGCCTAGGTATGGCATAGCCTTTTCAAGGATTAACCCCATCTCTTACACCTGTCTTCCTCCTTCTCTCATGTTGCAAAATTAAAGGTGATGTCGACATAGCTGAGGTTGCCTTTTGGCTGCCCAAACTGCTCCCCAAGCTGTGTGGCATCCAAAGGGATTTTGGCCCATGCCTTGCTGTATGTCAAGCAATGGGCCTATCAGAATGAACACATCACACATGTCTGTACACAGCTGTGGCCTATCCTCAGTCTTTACACAGGATCCATGTGACTTGGGAAGGGGTTGGAAAGGACGTGGCTTGAGTATCACAACTGGGTTAAAATTCAGTCAACTAAATAATGGTTGAGTCATTGCAGAGGTCATCAGAGGGATTTATTTGGGTCTCAAGCAAGTACCTAGGTAAGACACTATTCAAGCACTGTCACTCTGAAAACTTCTCACTGCATTTAGTAATGAGATCTAGATGTGAAAGTCTCAAGTAGCCTCCAACCTACTGAAATGACATAAAAAATATGAAAAGATGTGAACCACACAAACTTTGCAGTAGGGAGTCTCCTCAGTGCTTACAGAACTGATGATACCTCCCAAGAGATGCTCAGCGCTCTGCAGAATCCCACTCTAAAACAATTTACCCTGTACCAACTTAGAAATGATATAGTGCATCCTAAAGTGGAAAGCCCTCTGAAGTGAGACAGATGAGTCTGTTACAATGATGAATCAAGCCATAACCTCTTTCATTTCTGTCAGTGTCTTCATTTCCCATTAGGGCAGACACCCGCTAACCTGTGTGACAAGGGGCCACAACCTTCCCAATCAGCCAAGCTTCCTCATGTTTCTGTATGTCCTTGAGAACATGCTGAGCCAGCTCCTTCTGCACAAGCAAGACTGCACCAATCCCACAATTAAACGTCTGAGCCATCTCCTCCTCAGAGAGGTTTCCCTCTTTGTAAAGCCAGCAAAAGATTTCTGGAATCTTCCAGCTGAGCGCATCTGAAAAGGATTTAAATTTGTATATTGTCAGCACCAATGTCTGGTCCCCACCTCTTACTGCATACAATGACAGGGGTGTATTACAAGACCTGTAGAGACTAATTCTTGCTATTTTAAGAATACTGTCCAAGGAAGACACTGACCCACCTCCCACTCAAGTTTATAGGCGCTGCTCGGCTAGAAGTTTCTAGTCATCATCTGTGCAAGGCAAGTCCTCTTTAGCCTTTCTAATGGGAACATACAGGAAATGATGGCAAATTAAAATGTATTTATCTCTCATCAGCCAGAAGAATGAAGACGCAGATGACTTGCATCTCTTCCATAAGAGATAAAGGAGATGTGGGACAAATCATCCTCTGGGTTTTTCTGGACTACTGAAGCAGATCCTGGTTTCCTGCTTCAAAGAATCAATTATTAGTATAAGAGTGTTTACTTAGGTGTGTTTATGGGCAGGCAGGAACAGGGCTGAGCAGCCTACACTGAGATAGGAAGCATGGGTGGGCTTTCAGAGTGACCCTACTCACACAGGCATGGCTTTAGGCTGTCTCTGGAAGGCTTGATGGTGCAGACCTGCCATCTCAACTTCACTTTAGAAAACTAGCAATGCCTCGGGCTTGTTATCTTGTCTGTGGTTCCAGGCACTGGCAGGAAAGCTGGGCATCATATTAGTAAGCTGGGGTTCTTTCTTTCCTTTCTAATTTTGTTCTAGAGAAATACAGACATAAAGGCACCTTCCTTCCCCCATCCCCATCCCCACAATATTTTTGGACTCACATGGTTTTCTTTAATATTTTGAACTTATAAAGATTTTGCCCAATTTTGGCTTACATACTAATTTATTATGAGGAAGCTACCACTTACCATAAAATGATAATTTTCTAAAGCATGTGTGTGTAAACATACTGTGGAGCAAACAATGTGAATTAGTTCTCTCAACAAGCCTCACTATTTGGTCAAAATGTTTAAGTGTGGAGAGCTGTCTAGCAGAACACACCATCTTCTCAAATCCCTTTTCTCCTAGGTATGAGCTGCCTTCAAATTCTCCTTAAATTTCCCTCTCCAGTGAGATGCTCCCTTGAAATAGGAATGGTTTTGCTAGGCTCTTTGGAAACTCATTGACTTCAGCTCATAACTGAAGCTGAAAAGTCAAGTCCACGCTCTATACGGATTTTGTCAAACAGAAACAGCTACCTTTGGTATTTACCTAGGACAGCACTGACAGGTTCTGGCAGGATTCTGGAGATGCCTTCCAGCAACCCCTCCTCAGCAATGAAGGCACACGCCTTCACGTGGCCCGAGCGAAGGACAGGCAGCAAAGATGGACTGTACATTTTTGCTGGGGTCAGCAATATATCTCCTGCAAACAAAAGTGTCAATACAATCAATTTGTTTAAAAGGTCATTAGGTGTTCAGTGGGAATGCTCCTCTGAACAGGTGTGCTCCTGCTCTTTGAGGCAGACAACCTTGGGAAGTAGCAAGAAGTGCTGTCCCACTCTTCCAAACTGTGGACGCAGCTCCCAGAGACTGGGTAACCCTGAGCCATCCTGAAGTGAACAGCCCTTGGCAGCCTCTAGTTATGAAAATGCCTGAATGCAATTCATATGCAACTTTGAGGAGAAAGATACTGTACCTAGAGTCTTGTCACCACAACTGCCAGGTGCTGGTGAGGAGTAGTGTAAGGAGGACATTAAGAGAATCTTCTTTATGATGCTAAAGCCACGGCCATGAATCCCAGAAGAAGCCAGTCCAATCAGCACATCCTCCTCATCAGCTCTCTGCAGCCCCAGAAGCATCTGCCCTCGCTCTGCTGCACCAACCACAAAGCCAGCCAGGTCATACACGCCTGAAGAATAGGTGCCAGTCAGCTCAGCCACCTCCCTGCCTAATTGGGGAGACAAAGCAGTCAGTGCTCTTTGCAAACCCTTTTGTATTGTTAACATGAAATCTACAGTGTCTCCTAACATAAGCAACATACCCAGGATAGCTGCAGCGACATGAAGCCTAAGCAGCATCCAGATACATTTTAAAAATCCTTCTTACCTCAAGACTTCAACAAAACAAAGTCCAATGAAGTTAATGAAAGAATAATTCTTCTTTTCCCTGTTTCATGCTACTTATCTGGCACCTCCCCACTATGACTGAATACCAGAGAGGGAATGAAAACATACTAACACTTCAAGAATGTGAAGCATCCAGTTTTGCTCTCCTTTGTACAAGGATAAATAAGCAAGAATCAGGATCCAAATGCATGAATAGTAAAAATCACCCCTCTGTGCTGACCCATTTTAGAGATAAGGAAGAGCTTAAGCCCAAATGATTGACTCTCTTATTTTATCCACCAACAACTGTTCTAATACCACATACGACCTCTGCCTGCAAAGTTTATTTCACTAGTAATTGTTTCAACACCAGAACCTTCAAATCTCAAAGAAAGGTTCATACCCAAGAAAGCACACCCTGCATTTCTGCAAGCTTCAGCTATTCCTTCTTTGATGGTTTCAGTCACTTCAACATCAAGTTTGCCACAGGCAAAATAATTGAGGAAGAAGAGGGGCTCTGCGCCTTGAGCCAGAATGGCATTGACACACATGGCAACCAGGTCCTGACCGATGGTGTCGTGTCTCTTACACACTTGTGCAATCTGCAAAACATGGTGGGAACCACCAGGGGTGACAAAGCATGTGCAAAACTCAGATATTAATCAGTCAAATAAACAGAAATATACTACTCCCTGAACAAAATCACAATAGAGCATGCACACAGAAGGTAACCTGGTACATCATCTAGTTTAAATCAAGAGAAGCCAGCTTTTTTTCTTGCAGAGAAAAGAACAGTCTGTTTTGCTTCCTGAAACGTGAATTCCAATTCCAGATCCAGCTCCCCTGAAATTGTCGTTTTCAGCTGCTTGTTTGCTTGCTTGCTGGAATATGATGTCAAATCCAGAACAAGAGGTCTCTAAAAGCAATTACAAATTCTGAGGGTAATCAGCCTACAGAACATCCCAGCAGATTATAAAAATAAGATCGGGTTGTTCAAACATCACTGTGTGTTCTGCTTGAGTTTTGCCAACTAATTTCACTTGGCTACGCAGCAAAACTGAAAGAATTTAGTAAGCAGTTTTTCCTTCTTCTCCAAGTCCATAGGGAATGAGATACTTCACGTCCTACCTCCTCAAGGAGTCTTTTAATCTAAGCTATATCATGTTATGGACAACAATGTGGGCCATGTCTATAGGTTCTCCTGAAAGACAGGTCTTTCACAAAGCAATAGTATTTCCCTCAGGAAGGCTGCTATTTGGTTTTAAAAAATTATGAAGGTGTTTGCATCCTACAAATAAAGAAACCTGCTTCAGACATCATAGTTCCTACAAAGTGCCAACATTTACACTGCTTTATTAAAACCAGAGGTTTCTACGCTGTCAGGGGTACACAAGAGAGGTTCTGCTTGTGCCAACTGCTGCTGCAGACGCACAGCACCAGCTCACACACTGCAACTGACCTGTCAACTGCCACTTCAGGGTGTGAAACAGGACAAAGATTGCATATGTGTGGACACATTTTCAAGGCAACTACCTTCTGCTGACACAGCTCAATCAGCGCAGTTACACCAGCACAGAAAAGCTCAGGACAGAAAGATGAGCAAGGGGAAAAAGTCACATAAATACTATCACTGGCTTCAAAATGGTAACAGACCAGCACCTCAACAAAGCCTGAGTTTGGATTACTAACCTGATTTCTCTCTTTCACTGGCTGGTGGATTTAGAAGAGCTATGGAAACCATGATCCCATGTCCTTGTTGCATTATAACATCTCCCTCCCGCTGATCGAACAACAACTCGCATCGGCATCGGCCAACTTTTTTTTGGCTGAGGAAGAGTCTTGGGAACAGTGTGTGTAAACACAGTTGGGAACGTCTCTCTGCCAGGCAGTTGGAACTGAGACTCACAAGAGCCAGCACTACTTGCTTTCTCATGCTCAGGGGTGTCCAGGGATGTAATTGTGAGCTCTCTAGTGTTGTTGGTGGACAAGTGTGGTCTGTTTAGATAGGGACCCTTTCAGGTGAGGATCACCAGTTTATTGGTCCTGAGTGGAGCCAGGAGTTGGACTCTACGATTTTTATGGGTCCTTTCCAGCTCAGGATATTCTGTGATTCTACGACTGCAAAAGACCTTCTGCATTATTGTGTTCAGTTTCCTGCAACAGCAGGAAGCCACAGCATATCATCCCATTACTAAAGCTATAAACACCACCTTGAAACAAGTGAAGTTGCTGTGCTTGGTCAGTGAAAGACAGCTTCAGACCTCCACTCCTCTGAAGGCTGAAAGCCGCCTTCTGATTCAGCATATAAATATATTCCTGGCTTAACTTATCCTTAGTGTTCCTGTGTATCTAGCATTCTTTATCTACTTGCTTCTCTTCCTCTTGAATGTTTATCTCCTCTATCATTCTTTTCCCCAGTGCCCTAACAGCAGCAACCATGCTGCCTCTCTGCATACAGTTTCTTAAGCTAAATCTGAGTTATTTCAGCGCTTCACTGGATCAACTCCTCTCAGAGCTGATGTTTCTCAAAGCCACCGGATCCTCTATTTTATAGTAGAGATTCTGGTTCTTCGTTCCTCAAGTGCCCAGCTAGATGTTTGTGGGGTTTTTTGTTATCATTGCATCACAAAACATACAGAAGTTCCACATTCTCAGTGACACATGCACTGCTTCAGCTCAAAAGATCATCTACAATGTTCAAATGACCACTGCAGTGGCCTTGAGATGTATATATAATGCTCAGAAGGGTGCAGATGGTGCAGTTGGCTGTGGCACTTAAAACAGTCCTGAGAGAAACCATAAGCTTTGTTACATTCAAGTTGCAAGTTACCTGCAGTTTAGGTCCAAGGCCTTTGGTTTGAGATACCAAGATGGGATCATCATACCCAGATGCTTTCAAGTCAAAGAAACCAGCAAAGCCTCCTACTTCTGAATGACTGCCTGCCAAGTACAAACATGTTCAGAAACATTTTTAAGGGAAAAGAAAAAAGTCCCAAAATGCTCATCAAGGCAAATTATGGTTTCTTGGAGAAGACAGCACTGTGTTCACTTGCAGAAATATGCACAACTTTAAGAAGCATGAACATCCAAGTCACGTATATCATGGTGTTGTAAATAGCTTTTTGTTATTCTGTACTGGTGACCTATGGATTGCATACAGCAAAGATTAAACATTTTACCCAACTGAACAGCTCACCTCTTTTTCTTTATGCAGTTACGTTTTTCTGAGGGGAAAAAAATCAACATGAAATTCTCCTCAGTAGATCACTGCTAAGAGTAAAGAACATAGTCTGAAGAGCAAATAGTAAGTGATCGTTAGCCACTAACAAGGGATTAGCCACACCCTAGTAACTGTTTGGATGTAGTACTCTTATATACAGGATCACTTCTGTCCAGTGACATCAAAATCATTCACTAATCCAGGGGTTACTCTGTTCACTAGATTAACCTTGAAAAGGTGCAATCAACCCTATGTTAAACCAACTATTTTTAATTAAGCAAAAGAGGACTGATGAGAAAGAAATGAGGACTGACTTTGTGGTGACCTCTGTCCAGTCTCTCAAGCTCAATTTCAATGCCAAAAATGCATTTATCACCTCATGTGGAAAGAAAAGTTCTGTTACATACAATATGCTGAGGAAATAGAAAGCTAGTTCCCAATCTTACCTGATCTGGTACCACTTACAATTGATGTTTCAGGCTGGTGAAATAAAACATCACCGGTTACAGCTTCCACATGTCTTTCTTTGTATATCAGACCCCTGTGAAGAGTAAGGACATGCTAGCCACAGTAGCAAGGTCTTTTTGCATAGAGCATCACTCATCACACAAATGGTAACAACAGATATAAAACTAGCATCTATTTCTGCTAGTGCCTTTGCTTACATACAGAGAATGTCTGAGAAGCCGTATACCCCGATGGCCAATGTCCTTCCTGTAAGTGGCACCCTTGAAATGTATGGCTGCTACACCCCTGTTGACTTCTCCCAGTGCTTTCATCAGGTCCTCCTTAACAGCAGTAATGGAGAGGACTCTGCCACCACTCGTCACCACTCTGCCATCCTTCAGCGTTGTGCCAGCATGGAACACCTCCAGCCCTAACTCTTTGGCTTGCAGCAGCCCTACAAAAGCAAAAGGGACTCTCTGAGTATTTTAAATCACAGACTATGTTGGAAAAGCAAGTCCTTTCTTCAGATAAGACGGAACAACAATAGAGCTCCCCACCTTACCATCCTTCCAAGAAACAGTGCTTCCAGTGAAGGGTGCCCCACTCCACTGGCTCTACGACTCCCTTCCGAGACATCCAGTAAGGGCACAGATCTCACAGGGACAGAAATAAGGGATCTGGGAGCCACAAAAGGACCTAGAACTAGCCTGTGTCAGGGCAAAACTGAGCTGAATAATTTAAATGTGAGTAATTTGTGCAGGGCTTTCCTGTATGAAACCACAATCCAGAGCAGTTTACTGCTTGGATTCTCTCCTCTCCCTGATATTAAACCATTAATGTTAACAGTATCTCAGCACTCCCTTTGCTGTTCTGCTGTGTGCCTGCTCCACACAATTCCCTACCATACCACACTTGTAATCAGTCCCCTACAAACACTTGTAGGTGGCTGTGCAGTATCTAAAACAAATTACATATTGTTTTTATTTTAATTTGTTTCTGTGTATTTTCTTTCCTGTTAGAGGAAAGCAAAATTGCTCCAGGGTTATTTAGAGATTCATATCTTGAGGAGAAGATAAGGAAAGAGGAGGAACTGCTGCCATCACTTGGGAAAAGCAAAACAAAACAGAGTTTTCCCCTTGCTGTCAGCTGAACAGATTTTAAAAACAAGCAAAAAGGACCTTTATACTTGTGGAGAGAACATCAACACAGCACTGCCCTGACAAGGTCAAAGCTGAGCCCCAGCTCGCTTTACTGTGGTGGAAACCTAACCCCTTCTCATCATGTTTTAGCAAATACCCTCTAAGAGAATATTTATTAATGCCATTAAAATGTGGCAGTCAATGTGAAAAATAGGAGAACAAAATAAGAAACCACTCACAACTCCAGGGGTTGGAGTGTAATGATAAAAGAATTAATTCAATTTAATTGTTTTGACTGTCTTTTTTTTGTGATTAAGCAGCAGAGTGATCATATAACCTCATTCTTAAAGGTATGAATTCCAGCTTGAAAAAAATTATGTTCCTGAGTCTGACTAATAAAAGGCAGCCCATTAGCAGAGGGATTCATTCAGATACATGGGTTGGATTTTTACAGCTACAGAAATGAAGAGTTTCCCAGAATATCACTGACAAAGCAAAGTAAATACAGTGAGTGAACTGGAAAAGGAGGGCGGGCAAGGAGAACATGACAGCAGAAATCTTGACAAGGAAAAAAAAACTATAAGATGACCTCATTCCTGAGTGTCATAGGGTAACTGGAGTTCTGACAAAAATAAGGTGTCCTTGAAATAAGATCAGTTGTCTGGGCTGCTTTACACAAGGCATAGTGTTGGACTGGCAAAGCAGTAGCTGAGGGGGGAAGGAAATAGTTCTGCAACAGTTCCTTCTGATTGTAAACATTTTTTAAAAAAATAATATTAAGCCACAAGAATTTTAACACAGGAAGTATTAATCTAAAGCCTACATATGCCAAATGTCCCCCAAAACTTTTAAGCCCTATGGAGAAGAGGTCCTTAGTAGTATTATACAGTAATGTATAATGTGGCTGTCTGGGAAGGAAGGAACCAAGCTGATGGTAGGTATGACCTGCTCCTATTTTTAAGGCTACAGGTCCTCAAGTCTCACCCTCATACTTCCAGTACAGTCTGTGAAATGACTCCACATGGACGCACCAGAGTTATTGCAGGAGGACCTAATGCCCCATCACCTTCTTATCTCAGCATCCAGCTGCAACAGAGCTCTATGGAATGATGCACTTTTAATCATGTAGCCCCTGTGCTACTTGGACAAGCATGCACTCCCAGTAAATGATCTCACTGAACAACTTTCCTTTCCAGAAGGACAAGGAGTGACAGATGAAGGCAGATTCTGATCAGCATGAGGGACAGGATGGAGGAAAGCAGTACAGCCCTCTGGGAGAAGAGGTAAATGCAAGCTTACTCAAGTACTAGGCTAAAGTAAAGAGTAGACAACCTACTGAAGTTACCTGTTACCTCCAGGCCCTTGTCATAGTCTCCTGGGTAACCCGGACTTGCCATGACCACACACACAGCTGTAGTATTTTCTGACCAGGCTGGCATGAAGCTGCAGAGTTTGCCATCAATTATTGCTTGAATCACTTCATAAAAATCATTTTTAAGCAGTGGCAGAATTACCTGCAGGAAAATTATGTAGTGATAGAAGTTAATTTTTATTTTGCTGGCTTGTTGAAATTCAACTTAGGGAAAATTCAATTAACAGAGTAAAATCTGTACCTGCCAAATGAAAAAGACTGCATTTCCCTATACCAGGAGATTTGGAAACCATAGGGGAGCATAAATTTGCTGCATCTCTTTGTAACAGGCAGAAATTTACAATATGAGATGTGAGGTTATCTGGAAGGAACGTGAATGTAGGCCCCTTGCAGTCTGCTTCTATCCAGAAAAATAACATTGGAGCAACAGCTTGTAAGGTACTGGAAATATGTCTTAACAATTGCCAACAGAACCGTCTCCCCCCTCATTTTTCCTCCCACCTAACCAAACCTCATTACATCACCACCACCACCACCACCACCACCACCACCACCGGCTCAGGTTTCCAGGAACCTAATGACTATTCAAGGAGCCACCCAAAAGATATCAGGAGAAACATCAGGAGCCATTCACACATCAGGCCACTATCAGGAGAAACATCAGGAGCCATTCGCACATCCGGAGAGCATTCCACTATCGGGAGACACATCAGGCAGGAGAGCATTAGCCATTCACACACACATGGACATTCCGTCATCCACCCTGAAGCCCACAAGCTAGGGGGAAGCTTCTGGGGGAGCAAAGGATGACTACAAAAAGAGGGCATTCGGCCACGGAAAAAGAGCAAGCAACTTGAGGCGAACAAGCAATATGAGGGAAGGGAAGCAACGGAGAACGGACACATCAAGGGACAAAGGAAGAAACGCTCTCCCCTCCCATCGGACCCGGAGACATTGAAGGGTACTCTGCCATCGGACGGAACGCCGCAGCCTCGTGGTGGTAGATGTATCCCCCCACCCCCTTTTCCTCTTTCCAGTCTCCATTTCGAGTCCTAATTCTGTTCTCTGAGAATTGAACTGAGAACTGATCACGATAAAACACCCAACAATTGGACGTCACTCAGGGGTTAAGCCCAGCCGCCCCCAGCCACCCAGAGCGATCTGAGGTTCGGTTGGAACGCAAGGGGGTTTAACCTCTGCCAAACTAAGTCTTGCCTAGGTTGTGGATCGTGACACAGCTCTTTAACTTTGTTTTTTTAAGCCAACAATTCACAGAAGCTGCCTAGCTAAAATTTTAAGTTGCCTCATATTTTTCTCCTTCAGATCCTCACGTTCAGGGGAAGGAAGACACAAATCTAAATATAACCTGCACGTTTCCCCAAAGGTAACAGTCAGGGGTAAAACACTGAAGCAATGAAGTTTCCAGTATGTTTCGCTCACCTGGCACTGAGGGTCACCAAACTGACACTTAAAGTTTAAAATTTTCACACCATCTTTGGTAAGCATTAAACCTGTTTGCAGCACACCTGAAGAGAAAGAAGACACAGCCAAGCAAATGAATTTAAACATTTATTTTTCAAGGACTCCCTTAAGCACAACTCAGTACCCTGGAATGGGGAAAGCAGTGCTGCAAATCATAAGGAACTAGAAGCAAGGACTCTGCAAGCACTTGTACCCAAGTCATAGTAATTCCACAATAAGCAACAAAGTGGCAAGCAGCAACCTGAGGAACACTGCATCGCTCTTTACGAGGAATACAAGGGAAAGCAACCTCTTTACATCACAAAGTTGAGTTCTACCTTCTGCTATAGCTTTTGAAATGCAGGTGTTGAGAGATTAGAAAGAACTGACGGGAAAAAAAACAGTTCCCATAAACCCCCATTCATTACCCAGTCCTTGAAGTTTTTTTACCATTAAGTGCCCTATTGCTATGCATAAATATACATATATAACTCTGCATTTCAGGCAAAACACCAGACCAAAATTCAATACTGCTACTGCCAAACAAAACTAAACAAGAACTTATTGAAATTGGTATTGGGTAGTTTCTGCTGCAACGCACGTATACACACACGGTGATGCAAAGCAGGCCTTGCACTGCATCATCAGAAAAACAATCCCCAAAGCAGGCCTTGCACCAGAAAAACAAACCCCAGAGAACAACAAGTTTTAAACTTTAGACCCCACAAAGCATCAGGTCCTCCAGCATCATCATGACAATGCACCACACCTGCTACATTCTTAGTGTGGCTTTGGGCATTGTAAAAGTTACCAAAGAGCAGGGAAAGCATGGCAGGCTGGAACCCAGCTCTTCACATGCATGTGGTCTCGGCAGTCTTCAGCACCGAAAGCAGCCACTGGTGTTAGGTGACAGCTGTGAGCATCACTGTTCTTCTTCAAATCAGCCTTAAGTCAAAGATCTCAAGAAAACTTACACTGCTGTATACAGGAGTGACCAGTACAACAACTTAGGCAAGTATCATACCCTAAACTACTCAGGGTCTGGTTGCAACTGTTAAAAATATTTGGCTGCATATGTTAAAAATATTCTGGTTGCAACTCAGAAAAATATTTAATAAAAATACAGTATGTTTTATGGAGAAAAGACAGAAGTTCTTCTCTCCAAAGGATAAGCTATAAACCAAACCAGTGAGGCTTAATACTGCGTGAAAAATTAACTACCTTAAAAAAACAAACACCCAATTATTATTTGGAATTCAAAAGCAACCCTTAACAATAAAACTATTCTTGATGTGACTTTAGTTTTGAGTTGAACACTTACCTACATATGCTGCTCCTTCTTGTCTCATACTGTCAACAACGTGTTGAAGGATAGCATCATTGATTTTCTCTAGAAGAACTTCTGGAACCTGATGATCAACATCAAACTGACTGAGACAGTGAGGACATTCACTGGACTAGCTCATAGGACCTGGAAGGTCTGGTATGTAAATGCCTTGGCTATGTTTTCTGCTCTCCCACCCCCCACAAGCATGCTCCTTTCATTGGGGTGTCTGAAGGACAGATACACCCATCCACTGTCTCCCAAGCTTTTTTGTTTGGTTCTTCCTTTAGGCAGCCAGTTTTAAGGAGGTCTGAGACACTGGCAGCCTGGGCTGTACACAGTAACATTGCTTCTGTACTTAGAGAAAAACACACTAATAATACACTACAGCGTATTTAGAACAATGCAGTCAGCTTTAAGAATTAACAAGAAGAAACCCAAGATTATGCTCAAGACAAAGACTCCAGGCATGTGGGGAATTTTGCCATGACATTTCAAGTGATGCTAATTGGATCAGAGAAACACTAAGCTTAGGAATAACAGAAAAGGTAGAAGAGAGACCATTTCTCAGAATACTGGCTCATTAAATCCTAAAGAATGAGAATTAAAATTTGAGCCCTGTACTGCACTTACACAAGCAAAGCATCAGTCAATTCAAGAAGAAATCTGGCCCATGTGATAGAAACAAGATTGGGTCCTAATGGGGATATATTAACCACAGCCTTATTGCAGTCTGAGAAGGAAGGATGCTATACCTGAGGAACTGGGCAATAGGCTCCCATCCCTCCAGTATTTGGACCTTGGTCGCCATCCAACAATCGTTTGTGGGCCTGGGCTGGGGGCATTGAGGCAACAGTGACACCATCCGTGAAGCACAGGCACTGTTAGGAGACACAGAACACACAGACAGTCACAGTGTCCTGTCCCAAAGGAAGCTAACACTGCTGGTCACTGGCTGAGGCTCAGTTCTGCCAGGAAAATTTAGAAATCAAGGACAGAAAGCACTAGGATCCACTTATTCTGCTGTAAGTGCACGGACCTGAAGGATTCATTGAGCTTTCTTCCTCATTTTTAAATAATCAGGAGAAATGGTGGCCCTCAGAACAATTCCTTTCTGATGAATTACATCTTGACCTATGAGTTGCATGGACATATGCTTACCTTGAGGCATGCAAATAGTCTTCATTCACCTGACAGACTTGCTCCTATGTTTCAAGTCGAATGTGTGTGTATTTGCAGATCAGGGGCCTGAGTGGGTGTGAGGCATTCTCAGTGCAGAACAAACCTTGCACAAAACCCTCATTTTTAGTTTTCATGTGGCATACAACACACATCCTTAAGTTTTGTCTTGCCACTGAGTAGTAATCCAGGGTAAGGAAAGTGCTAAAACAGGCACTAAATAGTAGCACAAAATTATGGATGCTAGTAACAAGAATTGCCAAGAGAAAGTCCATACAAACATGTTTTGGGTGACTTTAGGACCATCCAATTCTTCAGATTGTATATTTACTCATGTAAGTGCAATTCAAACAGCAACACACACCCTACTTGAAACAATAAACTTGTGTGCTTATGCACAGAGCATAGCAATTATACCAAAGAATAATGGCACACAACCACACCATTGATCACATACAGAAAGTTCTTCCCCTTGAAGAAGTTCTTCAATAACAACCATCTCTCCAAACATTCTGTCCTGTACAAAAAAAAAAGTAATAAAAAATTCCTCCAGTTAGCAAACATGACATCTACAAGCTAAATCATCTCTTTACTTTCTTTTAACAGTACAAAACAATGTGCATGAAAAGTACAGGCTTGCTCAAATTCTGGTACGTTGAACAAAACTGACAGACTCTCACTTGGAGATAAGGAAGAGACATTGAAATGCATCTTATCAGACCTCAGGAGCCAACGAGACATTAAAAACTTGGAGGGACAGGGCAGCAGGATTCAGTCCTGCAATGGGAGTTCAGCCACAAACTCTACCAAGCCCTGCCCAGCATCTGAGGCAAGCATGAGGAATTTGAGACTGGTGCCCAGAGAAATTCCTTAGTCAAATGGACAACTTCCTCCCAAAAATACTTGCTTCCTGTGGCTGAAATTACAACCTCACAGGCTACAAACATGAAGGAACTGGATTCCCAGTGATTAATTAAAGATTTATCCACCTGCATAACCTCTTGGACAGCTCTGCAGGCTTCCTCTTTGCTGGCTGCAATGGTCACTTCTTTTCTAGCAGCGGGGCCCCTTGCTCGTACCACTCGTGCAGGAAAGTCTGTGCTTTAAATGAAAGTGAAAGTGAGATTCAGGTATCCCTACTGCATCCAGTGAAACCAGCATTTTTAAGACAAGTGCCTCCCATATTCTTCCTCTTTTCCTGAATGGTTGAAGAATATCCTTGGACAAGTCACTGATCTCTAACACCTCACAGTTTCTTCCTCTTTTCCCTCAGTTGGGTTACTATTTTGTTCCTGTCGTAGGTTTGGCAAGATGAACTCATTGATGCTTTGTAACACCAGGTTACAGCACATAACCCTATATACCACTACAGAAGTTCTCTTTAGGTAAGGTGAAGGCTGAATTAGGTCTTGCACATAAAGGGTATGTTAGAACTAGTGTATTAACACTGTAACCCCAGAATTGCTCCAAAGTACAAAACACCACAACATTAACATATTTTAACTACACTTCAATCCATTCACCTCTGGCTTGTGGATAGTCACATAAAATGTCCCTTTTGACAAGCTGATTCTACACACTAGTAACCTGTTTCCTGAAACAACATTTTGTTCCTCCTTTCCACATTACAAGTTATAGTAGGATACATCTCAGCCCTAGATTTACACAAGCAGCCAAAGCAGGCTCACACAAAGCTCCCTTTCTCCACATCTCAGTGGGCTGACCTGAGTCTTACGTGTACTTACAGACATACAAATTGTTGGCTTGTTTCTCTATGTAGCTGTAATACAGACTAAACACTGTTACAGAACAAAGTCAGTGAAAAGGTTGCTTTTATTTTAAAAAAAAAAAAGAAGTTAAAAGTTCCACTAAATTGTACCACATGTAGCACAGGGCAGCAAAAACATGAAGCCCATGAAACCGCCACAGACCAGTGCAGCTGAACACAGCAGCTGCTGTGAGGCTGGACCGAAATAGCCACAGTGGTGAGTTACTCTCCCAAAGGAGCCCCAGTGACTGCAGAGGCATTACTGCTCAAGGCAACTGCAGAAATGTGCAGGTACAGCTCCCTCCCCATGTAAAAGAGATGCTGAAGAACTAAGAGTATCCTCCTGAAGTTAGGAGTATTTGACCAGTCCCTCCCATACCACTTCACAGACAGTATTTTGCTGGTATCTGTCTGTGTAGAAATTACTCTTATAGAAAGTTTTATTGAAATATTTTTCTCTGCTGCTTTTTTCTTTTTAACTTTTAAATGGCTAACTAACATCCTGAAGAAGCTGATCAAGGGGAAGAGCTGTGATCTGTGAGCAGAAAAGTCAACCTATTTAAATTCCCTGCACCTTGATCATTTGTCTCTAATTACAAAACTAATTCATTCAGTAGCTACTTGAGAAAAACAGTTGAAAATTTACCTAGTTCTAGGTAACTGTCATGTGTGAAGGCCAAATGCACTGATAACTTGACAGAGGAGTTTCCTGTATCACTGTACCTGATAATAAACCTACAAGCTTCCTGGGGATTGGTGAAGGCTTTCCACCTGGCTGTTGGGATGCCATGTCGATCCAGGAAGGCTTTGGCAAAACTGGTGTTGGATGCCAGCTGGGCTGCTTTTGCAGATGGTCCAAAACACCTAACTCCTGCTGCTCTCAAGTCATCAATGATCCCTTTTTATCAAAAATAGCAAAAGAACCAGGTCATCTCTTTGGAAACACTGAGTCATTTTGACAAAAGGAAAAACACATCACCATTCCAATTCCTAACATTCTGTGATTCCAGCAGTCTGTTAACACTTTTCCCTGTCTCAAACAGCTAGGTCATCCTTAAAATAAGGTTCTGCATATCCAATGACCTATTCACTATTTAAGACAGGGACATCTTACTGTACCACAATACAGCAAATGCACGTGATGGCCTGGGCACTGTTGCATACAGCAACAGCGTTAGGACTACTGCAAGAAAATTGTTTGTATAAAGCAAAGCAGAAGACACCAGAGTACCTGTAACCATTGTTGATGCTGCATGATTTCTCCTGCTGATTTTTAGCATGCACAAAGCAGCATGTAACTGTGAAGCCAAATGTTTATTTACAAGATAATTAAAGAGCAAAAAAAATTGTATTAAGTCAGTGTGTCCTAAGATCTGAAAGAGGTAATTTCGAAGCACAATTCAAGGTGCTGATTTTTACTGTCAAATTAATTTATTCCAGCCTTACCAGCTGCCAAAAGAGCTTCTTGTCCAACTAACACGAGTCCAATGTTATGATCTTTGCAGAACTGGGTAACAATAGTGTGATTGCTCACTAATACAGCTGAAAGGAAAGGGGAAATATAATTAAGCCACTGTAGTAAGGCGTGAACAAGAGATGGGAGACAAGAATGTTGTTGTTCTATCTCCCTAGGAAGCATGATTAAAAAAAATGAAACAGCCCATGCAGGGCAAAGCAAAACAAGCAATATAATAATGAGTCCAGAACAAACAGCGATCATTTCCCATTTGCACTACTGTTACTACACATCTGCCAACTTATGAAATGATTACAGATAGCAAACAAAATACAAGATAAACTTTCAAAAGCTGCTTATCATTAGAGAATAAAACATTTTTCAAATAAAACTGTAAGTTCATAAGGAAACTAATTTTCAACTTCTGAGCAAAGCTCTACTCAATGCCAATGCACAATGTAGCTAAATATAGCTGAGCAGCAGAGAAGTTTCTAACCAGAAGTTAATAAATTTGAGCCCTTTATTCCTCTGTTCAGTTTCACTGAAATTGATCAGTAAAGCCACAGGTAACAGGAGGAGGAAAGAGATGAGGTGTCTCATATAAGCCTCACTATCTTAAAAGGCTAGGCTAAAAATAGATGTAGTATGATATTTTATTAGGCATTTCTAAAATTCAGAAACAAAACATACAGGGAAAAAAAAAGCCTATGTCTGTGGTACCAATAGAAGAAAAGAATGATTGTTATCTCCTACCAGCTCAGTACAAATGTGGTCAGTTTTGTTTCAGTTCTGACAGCAGTATTACTGATTCCTTGGCACAACAATGTATTTTTTTACCTGAATTTGAAATTTTTCCATTGTCAGCTGTTCCTGCGTTTCCTGGAGCAACAAACACTTGTTTTACATGTGGGGACTGGGCCAGCTTCCAGGCCAGCGCATGCTCTCTCCCTCCGCTGCCAATCACAAGCACTCGGTCGGCCATCAGCCTGTGCAAACCCAGAATCATAACACACAGTACTGCTGTCTCTCCATTTCACAAGCCCACATAAAGAAAAGCAAAGATACACAAATCACAACCCTCTCTTATAACTGGTGAGTAATATCAATCCCGTTGGTATTAGGAAAGTACTGTAAGGCATCCAAACAAAGGGACTGTGCTGCAGTGTCAACGGATGGAAGCATCATTCACACTTCAGGTTTAAATAGTGACAAGGATGAAATCACTGAGAATTTTTTTTAACTTGTTTCAGCATAGATTTCCTCTCTTAAGTATCCAGGCTGAAATGATCTTGTCACGACCAGATCTCATTAACACACAGGACAGGACAGGAGAGGAAATTTCATACAAATGTTCTAGGTAACTTACACAGAAAATATATTTCAAATTGAACATTGTGGTCAGTCTAGGAACATCTATGATTGCAAACATCCTCTGTAATAAATGGCAAGACAGTTTTCAGAACAGATATTATACTTGGGCAACTGCTAAGAGGGCAGCTTCAGCAGAACAGCATGTGCAATAAAAGAACAACCGTTAACTTCACTAGCACGCTGACATTTAAACCAGTTCCTCAATAATATGTCTAGGCAAATTAGTTTTGATTTATTTCATAAATATTATCATGCTCAATGTAGGTCACATCTGCAAACTTAATTTTTCCTTCTGTGCTGAATGTGGACAAATGTCAGAAAGAAAATACACCCCAGAACATGACCTTTAGGGAAGATGCTAATGGCATAAACCAGTCCTTACCCAGGAGCTAGATAATAAATTAAGGACACCATAAAACACCAGCTTTGCAAGCAACATGTCAGCATTCTTTTTTAAAAAAATAAAAATAAATAACCATTGGTTTGAGTTCACTACATAGCTTCCAAAGGAAAACAAAAGCAATGCTGAGTATAGTATTTCAGCAAAGATGTTCATAGAACTGTGATAAATCAATAATCATGTTTTGAGTTCCAGAGACAGTACTGAGGTGTCTTAACGTAATACCAATAAAATGAAATTTAACTATATATATTTTCATGATTATTAAATTGTCCAAGTACAACGTAAGCACTTCCAGTAGCCCGTCCCTGGGGATCACAGACTCTTGTGGATTATCTAAGAGACTAATTTTAAGTTTTAGAAGTAACACTGTAGGCATACAGAGCATATGCTCTATTACTCACCAGACTGATTTTCTTGCAAGAAACTTCTCTAAGTCTTTATACTCTGCAACTATCCAGTATGTCAGACTCTGTCTTCCCTTTTGTCACTGCTTGACCAGTAATTCTGAAGTCACTGGAAAGTTGCTGTGAACTTCAAAGTAAAGGGTTATAACCAGTCTGTCGCTAACAAAGATACCAACACACCCTCTGCAAAGCTCCATTAGGCACTATGGTCCATCTATTACTAATACAAAGAAAAGTGTTTCTAAAGGCAAAATTATTTTCCCCTTAAATATAATTTCACAATTCACTGAAGTTTTCTAAGGCAGAATAAACGAAAAGTTCCTGACTGGGAAGACAGTGAATCCAAGCAGTACCTTCTACCCTGTGGGAAAAGATGCACATTTCCACTCCACATCATAGTGAGGACACCAAAGACATTTTTTTTGCAAAACAATTCAAAAGTGTGCTGGAAAAAAAGCAAGCTGGTAAGGCAGTTGGTCCTAGAGGAAAGACTGTAGAGAGGGGTGACTTCTCTTACCTTGTCAGATCCTATGGTTTGTCCACACAAAAGGCTGAGGAGCCCTTCAGCCAGATTCAAGTTCTTCGTTCAGCTCCTGCTTCAGATCCAATTATATTTTATCTCTTAAAGCCAGGGATGAGGGTGAGAGGGTGAAAGAAGCAGCCAGATTTGTATGCTGCCCTGTCCTCTTTTATCCTCCTCTCTGACAGGAGGATCCCCAGCAGGATCCCCTTAATGTTGCCCGCCCTTCAAGGGAGAGGTCCTCACAGACTTCAGCAGCATAGACCATCCTCTTCTCTTTTAATTCTTCCTCAGCTAACAAAAAAACAACTCCTCCCCATTGAGCAGTCCCACATTAATAGTATTCAACCCTAGGAAATAATTAAAAAAAAGAAGCTAGAACGTGGTATCAAAAAGCTGGGATAATTTCTCTGTTCCCACGTTAAGAGCAGTTTTATACCCTCTAACAAGCAAAGTACCTCAAAGACAACCTGTAAAAATAAAACACAGCTTTCATGGTCTACAGCTAAACAGGAACACTGCTGTTAAAACCTGCATGCATAATTCCCTATACTTTGCAATGGCACATATCCTTAGATGTATATATAAAGGTTATTTTAATATCTAGCACACACTTGAATTGTGCCCGACTTGATGACTGCCCGTTTTACCTTTTGAAGAAATTTTGAAGAATTTTGAAGAAATGGCAGAGATACAATGTTTAGAGTAAGTGTTTTCTCATTCTCCACTGGTTCCTGCACCATCCTCTTCAACAGAAGAATTTTTAAAGGAAATCTGCAAAGTTCATTTAAAACTTCTATGGAATTAACGACGTGTGAACTGTTGGACAGATGCTGCACTTGAACCTCCCAGTTTAAGCACACGCCTGCTACAGTAGCCTTAAGCATCACTTATTCTCTGTAGACTCCCTGGCTTAGATGCACAAACTCGAGGTTCTACTTGGTTTCAGGAGCTGTAAAAGGAAGAAGGTTAATCTACACGGTTGTTGCTTCCTTTCATATGTCAGTGCTCCCATTTCACTGGCTGGATATGCAGTGTGCTCAACCACCCCTCGCCAAGGGCCATTAACAGACAAGAGGGGGTTTGCTTGCTTGCTTTCTAGTAAGATGCTGGTGTTTGGGGAGGAAACGAACTGGTATTTGTCTTCCACCTGATGGGCCTTTAGTTGGTGCATCTAGGTCCCTTTTTCCAAGCTGAGGGTGGGAACTCTTGGTTTGGGGGTCCTTAAGCTCTAGTTTCCATTCCTTCCCCAGCACCGAGGCTGTAAGGAAAGGAAAGCCCAGCAGGGATTACGTGCCCTGCAGCAACGCAGCGGCAGCCGGAGGCTCCGTGTCCCCGCTCTCTGAGGGAGCGCAGCAAACGCCCCGCAGGCCTGGCACGGCGGCTCAGAGGCACTCGCAGCACTCCGAGAACTGCGTTACGGGCGCTGTGAAAGACCAAGCCTCTGCCAGGGCCAGCACCGCAGGGAAAGCCGCTTCACAAGCCCGTGAAGAGACAAAAAGTACTGCTAAGGTGGAATTCACCCTGGAGAACGGAGGCTAAAACCACGATTCAGATCTGCAAGTGTGCACATGGTAAAAGGCCTAACGAGAGCCGAGCCCCCCACAGAGCTCTCCCGGCGGCTGCCGCGGCGCCTCATCGGCCGCAACGCCGCCTGGCTCCTTCCCGCTCCACACTGCGCCTGCGCCGGCCGGCTCGCCACAGCCACAGCCGCAGCCGCAGGCGCGCTGACAACGCGCCTCTCCCGGCCCGCGCAGCCCGCCTACGCGCCGCCTAGTCACGTGCCCCCGCGCCGGCGGCTGCCGTCACGGGAGGGGCGGTAGCGCGCGCCGGCAGCGGGCCGCGGGCGCCCCCCGCTGGTTCGGAGCGCGGCGCGGCAGGGCCGGCCGGCCCGCCCGCCCACACAGGCGCCCCCTCTGGAGCGCCCTTCCGGCTGTTAGGAGACGTCCTTGAGCGAAGGGTAAAAGCAACCGCCCTTCTTCTTCCTCCTCCTCCTTCACCACTGCCTCATCCTCCTCATCCTCCTCCATTGCCAGCACTTGCCGCGCCCCCTGGGGCGGGCGGCGGCGGGGAGCAGGTGAGGCGGGGGGCTCTGGGTGAAAGAGTGCGTGCTGCGCGGCGGGGAGCCTTCCCCCGCCCCTCGTAACAGCTTGGGGAGGGGCGGGGTACCGGCTGACCGGTAGCTGCTTTCCTCAGCCCGCCTGGCACATCGCCTCAGGGCGCTCGCCCTTGTCCCCGCAGCCCGCGCAGGCTGTCTGGCGCACCAGGCCGGACCGGGGGGCCCTCCTCTGCCTGTCGCGGGAGGAGGATGAGGGGGTGGGTCGGGCTTGACCCCCCGCTTTACCTCGCCCCTGCGGGGAGAGCTGGATTCACACGGAGGGGGAATAACAGCCCCCCGGTCGGCACCCTTCGGTGCCGCGCCCTGAGTGCTGCAGGTACCGGCTGACACGGCTGGTTGGGTTTTCAGCACAAATTAGCCAAGTCAAACCTGCGGAATTACCACGAAGTCTGTCTGCGATCAGAACGTTGAACTTCAAGAGCATGTCCGTTGATCTAACCATTCAGGCAGTAGTTGCGTGGTTTTTTATGGCCATAAGGAACTAAATTCTTATCTTCGCCAACCACCTAGCATGAGAGAAATCACTGTATCGTAAACGGGGTAAAATAAGGTCCTTTATAATAACCTCAAAGCGACGACTTAACACCTTTCCTGGATCAGGTCAAAATACCCAGGATTGATCCAGTGTTTCATCCAGTCCCACGTACATCTCCCTTCCCCATCCCTTTTCAGGTGTGCTGGTGCAGAAGGGCAGTTTGTTACATCCATAACATATAAAAGTTGTTTATTCTTTAACCTTAACCTTTATTTAACCTATTATTTTGTTTGGACAGGAAGTCTGCAAAAGATATGTTGGGATCATTGATGAATCTGCAAAAGGAAACTCTGGCACCATGTATGTGCCCTTTGTCTAAAGATTTTCATTAAGAAGCTAGCACACATGTAAATTGGGTGTGCACTCTATATTCTTCTACTTTTTATTTTACACGTAGATTTACTTATGTTGTCATTTGCTAAGGGTTTGGGGGTTTTTTTGCTGTTCAGAAGCACTGTTATTCCTGACAGAAGGAGGTACTGCCTGCTATTGATCTGTTCGAGTTCCAGATGTCTAACCTTACCTGGCATAATTGAAGGAGATTGGCCACTAGGATGTGACAGCCCTGCATCCTGCTGGGATGCAAGAGTTGATCTAAATGAGTCTTTGAGACTGTAGTCTGAATGCAGCTCACCCATAGCTGCAAAACACCCAAAAGCTACCAGAATGAAATCCTTTGAGGATATACCAGGTAGTAGAGGTGGAGACATCAGTGTTTGTGAAAAGAAAATTCACTTGATGGCTGAATGGGGGTGTATAGAGAAAAAGGGAGGGACTTGTTTCAGTGAGTTACTGCTTGACATAAAGCATATTTCCACTGTGCATTGAACTGAATATGTAGAAAGGCAATAAAGCTTTGGCTTTTGGGGAATTCTGTAGGGCAAACCAAACCTATGCTACTGTTGGTTGTTGTATTATGAATTAATTTCCATTTATGTTGTAATACTACTACTTCAGTAGTAATTAATAGGAAATGCAGATTTCTATATTAGTCTGTAAAAGTAAAGAACATTGCATACTGTTGTGGAATTTTGTAGGGACTTCTTTAATATAACAGGTTAAAGATAAAACTTAAATAATTTAAGACCTTTAAAAAAGTGTATTTAACACAATTTTTGTAAAAATGTGTTTATAGGTCGTTTATAATGTAGCAGCCTCTGAAGAAATCTAAAGTGGCTTTGTGTCATGCTGACTAACAGCGTAGGGCATTATTTAATGCTACATCAAGCCATGATTCTGAGAAACCTGAAGCTGTTTCCCTACATTTGTGGCAACAGGATGGTGTCAGGTTACAAACCTAAAAGAAACGTCAAGGACTCTTACAAAGTTCTTGAGCTTGAGGAAGGATGCTCCCTTGATGATATCAGAAACTCGTATCGAAATCTTGCCAAAAGATACCATCCAGACAGCGGTGCTGCCACAGCTGATTCCGAAGCGTTTATGCAGGTAGAAGAAGCGTACAGAGTCGTGCTCAGCGATGTGGCGAACAAGAAGAAATCGAACGAGAGTACTGAAGAGGAGGAAGACCAGTTCAAATCAAAATCACCCCAGCATAGACACTACCTGAGCTTTGAAGGTGTTGGTTTTGGAACACCGAGCCAAAGAGAGAAGCAGTACATGCAGTTTCGAGTAGACCGTGCTACTGAACAAGTGTTGGAGTACAGGCAGCAGAGACTTGAAAGCCAGTACGCTGCGACTGACCTAATGAAAGCCAAAGATGTGAGGCAGAGCAAAAAGGTGAAAATAACTCAGGCGGTTGAGCGGTTGGTTGAGGACCTCATCCAGGAATCGATGGCAAAAGGAGACTTTGACAACCTGAGTGGCAAAGGGAAACCTTTGCAGAAGTTTTCGGACTGTCCGCATATCGATCCTATGACTCACAACTTGAACAGGATTCTGATAGACAACGGATACCAGCCCGAGTGGATCCTGATGCAGAAGGAGATACGGGAAACTATCGAACGGCTAAGGAAGGGTATAGTGGCATCTAGAAGTAAGCTTGGGGGCCCCATGACACCGTATAGGCAAAAGCAATGGGATCATATTTGTGAGCAATTCATAGAAGATATCAGGAAATTAAACAAAAGAATTGACAGCTTCAATTTAGTCGTTCCTATTCTGAGCAGACAAATGGTGCACTTCAGTGCAGACAAAGAGATTGTTCGAGCACAAAAGACTTACGAAGCCTTGGTGGAAAACAGAGAGGCTTCTACTTCAGACACAAAGGAAAACGAAGAGGAAAATGTTAAAAGGTTTGGGTGGAAGTCTTCTCTGTTGAAGTTGTTAAACCTTTCACTGAAATAAGCTAATAGTAACTCATCTGTCTTGTCAAGATTTTGAATGCACTTTATTACTGAAACTTGTAGCACTAGAAAAATTTCAAGTACACTGAAAATGCGAAATCCATCTGTCCCCTGTAACACCAGTTAAAGGGAATTGGGTAGTCTGATGTGAATTTGCAGGTGCCTAATGATTTATTTATAATTATTATTAAGGAACAAATCTCTTGCAGCTCGTTCAACTTCTTCTTGAACAAAATGAATGCTTCACTTTAGCATAGAGTATAATTGCTTTTACAGTCTGTTATCTCTTCAAGGGGTGAAACTGAGGCAATAAAAACATCAAGGACAAAGCAGAAGTAAAAATCTTGCTGTGCTCTGTTAATTCTCCTTTCTTCTTTAAATGCTTAGAGACTGGAAATTGTTGACAGGCTTCCTGCATTTTTTAAAAAGTACATCTTCTCTGCAAGGTTAAAAGAGAATGAAGAGAGGGTTCTAGATATCTGGCCTTGGACTGTACATTCTGCCAAAGTCTGGTTTTGGATCTGGCTTTTAATACACAAGGAGGTCTCAGAAAGCATCCAAGCAAATAAAAGAGGATGGGCCAAAACCGTACCCTTGTCACAGGGCTTTTTGGTGGTGAGAGGAGAAGGGAATGTTAATTTTCAAAAGTAATTGCACTGTTTAAATATTTTAACATGTTGGCATCAGATAACCTGCTGTGAAATACTGCTGTATTATTAAAGTTTCTGGGCAGTGGCTTAAAGGGTGGGAAGGTCCCAGGATGCCAAAAACTTGTTTAGCTTTTGTAACCAGACTTTGCCTTTGACAAGGTGTCACTGGATGTATCGGCATCTGTGTGGGCTCCCTTCCCCACTCACGCCTCTGTGACCCAGACTGTTGCCGTCTCCACCCATGCAGGAGCTGTGCTGTGCTCTGCTCTGGTCTGTAGGAAGGTGTCCCACAGGCTCCGCTGTGCTGCAGAGTGGGAATTTCCACTCCGGGGAGTTTCAGAAATGGAAGTCAGATGATGACAGCAGCTATCCTTGGGCGGGTGCCCCAGCACCAGCAGAGTCAGGGTTAATGGATGTGCCTTTGGGCAGTAACACTGCATGTGCTCCCCTTGGTCTTTGTGCTCTTGCTCATCTACATGAGGTTTTAACATGCAGGCAGAACATTATTTACGTTCTTTGGTAGTATGGATTAATTAAAGTAGCTTTTGTCAGAGGGTATTATATAATCTAGCAATACACACAAATAGAAATTAATTTATTGGCAAACACTATAGGTCTTTCAAGCCTCTGTGTTACAGCAAGTAAGTCATAATAACAAGATATGTGTCATATTTTAGAATCAGGGCTAATTGCATCTTCTCTAATGTACCTTTTTGTAGGAATTACAGTGGTGAAATTGAGAAGAGCAGCACTATGTGCACACTGATCTGTGGCCTGTAGGTCATGGCACTGGGACGCTGGTGCCATTCCCTGGTGTTAGCTGAAAGAATTGTCTCCTTGCTATGGCCTCCTTTGCACTGAGATTAGTTAGGAGGCATGGGTATCTTAGCAGTGCGTGGATGAATCAGGCCAGCCAGTAATGAAGGTACTCTTCAGCAGCTCTCCAAGTTTGCAAAGGTGGCAAAAAATTATGGGTGCCTTGCAGATATAGGAGTTAGGTCTTATGTAGTGGTGAAGTGGGAACAAAATGTGCATATGGTCTTGTTCTGCCACATAAGTAGCCCCAGTCTAAACACAGGAAAAGAAAAATGGGGTTACATGGCAGTCCTCTGTTTCTGGGGGCAATGTAAGAGGTCAAATTGCTGTCCTTTCCTTTGTGATATGGGTATGATTCGTTGAGATCACAGTGTTGGACAGGGTGATACCAGCAGGCTTTGACCTGCTATGTTCCTCACTCATGTTAGAAACCGTGTGTATGAATCTCTGCTTGTTTCAATGACTTACCTATGTCTTCTTGCTTTTAATGAAAACTCCAAGTACATCAAACATACCTTTATGGAAGTCCTTTGACATAGTACTCTTAAAAAGATCCAATTTTGATTGTCGTTGTGGTCTACAGGAATTGGATCTGAATTGCTGTTATCTAATCCAGTGACAGATTTAAAAACGGCCAATTGCAAATGGAATTCACTGCACAAGAGTAAATAGAAAACAGATTGCAGTAAATCCAGCTTTGATGGAATCCAATTCGGCTCACAATGAAGATAAGTATCAGCAGTTTAAATATTTAAGGTGCCATAATGGATGAGTCAGCATACTGAGCATTCTTTATGTTCCTTTTAAGGCTACTTGGTGTATAATGGAGTAGATGCGGCCTGACTCCGAGCACACTAAATGAGCCTTACGCAGTTGTTGCGAAGAATTTCCAGGCACAAAAATCTACTTCTTGAACATTTACGGCAATGATGATGAAAACAAAATTCCCCAAGTGTCTGGAGGAGGATATCCTTGCAGGGATGGTCTATGTTTTTGTTGCTCTGAGCTCACAAAAACTTAAGATCTGTATATAGTCAGTGCTGCTACAACAAATAATACCAAGAATACAAATTAGAACAAAGCCAGCAGAGAATGGCCTTCAGAAGTAATTTTTCTATCTGCAACTACATTGTTAATTTGAATTTGATTACTGTTACCTTATTGCTGACCTCAAAGGGATGAAGTCATTGCTGATTCCAGACATAGACATAAATACATGTTGCTCATTCCCAGAACTCCCTATGTGTTGGTTTAACTACCATACAGCTTGTGGCTTAAAAGGCTTATCTAGATGACAAAATCTTAATACAAAGACAAAATGTTATTGATATGTATTAAGAGATACTGAGGTATCAGTTTTTCTCAGAGTGAGGACTCTGTTTCTTGCCCAGCAATCTGATGGCTCTTTCAAGTGCTGTTAGGAAGCTGTGCAATTATACCTGTGAGTGCTTTCCAGTTAAAGGGAAAGACAACACGGCTCTAGGTGTCGGAAAGAATGGCTCAGGCCGTCCTAGAAGAGTTTCTACATACACTGTAAATGTTGAGGCCTGCTGAGTATCTTGTGGTTTCAGAGTAGTAACCACTCTCGGGATGCATATGGAATTACAGAGAAGGGTATGAGGAAAAGGAATAAAAATCCTGACAAGCAAGAGCAAGGCAGGAGACAAAGACAAGTGGACAAGCGGTGGGAGAAGCTGCCATTGCAAAGAGAAGGGGAGGTGTGGTCTGTCCCTTGAAGTTATTTCCCTGCCAATTGTCTTTCCCTGGATGTGATAACCACAGAGTTCACCTTCCCAAAGCTGAGACCAGTTGTTAAGAAAACAAAGGTGTGTGTGCATGCATGGGGTGTGGGAGGGGTGACAGGAAGGGCCTGGCAAGGAGAGAGCAGGTGAAGGGCGAATGCAAGCAGTGTTGAGCACTTCCACATAGGGGTGGCAAAATGGTGGCACGTGTGTTAGGAGAAATAGAGGTTGGAGACTAGGTGGATATGAATTATGAATGAAGTTTACAACTTTTAAATCTGTGTGGGACCTCTTGGGACCACAGCTTAACTGTGTTTTAATGAGAAACTGAATATTCTGCTGCCATTTGGTTGCCTTTCTCACAGTGCTCCTTTCGTTACTTGGTGCCCCACATTGCTCTTTATTGCTCTGGAGCAATGTCCTTGAAACGCCTTCCCTTTCTTTGTTTATCCTGTCCTGCTCATAAACTTTTACTCCTCGCTTTTCAGACTGCCTCCAGACTTGCCACATCAATACTTAAATTATTCAGCTGCGGTGTTTTGCCTCTAAAATGTCGACATCAAATCTTTTGTAATTGACAAGAGTCTCTATTTTTTGAGAAGATGGTTCTTCCTTAAGGTACCTCTGCGGACAGCATATCCCTCTTTCCAGTGCTTGGGCAGGAAAGAGAGAAGTGAGCCTGTGTGTGAGAAGCGTGGAGACAATTCATTGAGAGTCAGAGGTCTTGGATGGGCTGGTCTGATTGGGGCATGTCCAAAACTGCGTTGCAAGCAGTGGCGTATTCACATCCATTGTGCAACCGAAGCGGTGTGCAGCAGCACCCCAGGCTCTCCGCAGCCACGGCAGGTGGGGCGAGCTCCCAGGGGGAGCAGTGCAGGGCTCAGCCCCAGCCCCGGCTCGCTTACCGTGTTGGGGAAGTGGGAACGTGATGAGGAAGGACAGGGCCATGGCCAGCAGGCTCTGCTGAGGGTGGCGTGCCGGTGGCGCCACTACTGCTCGGGCAGTGGTGCAGCCGGCTGGGCAGCTGCTGCTTCCCGGGCAGCAGAGGGGAACGCTGAGTTACCTGATAATTCAGTCCGTTAACCCATGACCCAGCGCCGAGGCGTGACAGCGTCTAGTGGCTGCGCCCCGGGCGCTGCCCGCACGATGCTCAGGTCAGAGCGCGGTGCTGCCCTGGTGGGTCAGTCCCGGGCTGGGGGCAGAGCGGGCGGGGCGAAGAGGGCCGGCCCCGCCCGGCAGCGGCCTCCCCCGCCCAGGAGGAGAAGAGGCGGGGCTTGCGCCGGCCCCTCCTGCCGTCCGTCGCTGGCGTGGGCCGCAGCGTCGGCCAATCGTGGCGCCCCGTCCTCACCCAGCCCCCGGTGACGCGCGGCGCTAGCTGCCGATTGGTGGCTGGCCGCGTCGCTCGCGAGTGTCTCTGCCCCCCCTCCCCTCGCCCCCGCTCCTCGCAGGCGGAAGAGTCGCGCCCAGGACGGGGGGTACGTGCGGCCGTTTTTGTCTCCCGCCGCTCTGCTGGCGCCTGTCGGGGCGAGGGGCCGGCGGTGGCGGGGGGGTAGCGCGGGACACCCGTGTTCTGCGGCGGCGCGCGTCTGCCCGCTTGCCGCCGGCAGCTCTGGCGCGCCCGGTGCTGCCGCCACCGTCGCCTCCCCCCAGGTTGCCCGAGCCGAGCCGTGAGGGACCTCACGAGCACGCGGGACCTGGGGCGGCTCCGCCCGTGTCGGCCCGGCGCTCCCGGGCGCCCCTCGGTACTGACCTGGGGCAGCGCGAAGGGGCTCGGCGCGCCTCGGGCTTGGGCCGGGATGGAACCGGGGTGGGGGGGGATGTGGGTGGGGAGGGGAGGGTGCCCGCCCCGCCGGCCGGCCGGCCGGCCGGCCGCGCTTCCCTGCCCCTCATGCCGGAGCCGTGGCCTCTTGCCGTAGCGCGGCCTCAGCTGCAGGAAGTCGTGGGCCGGGGGGAGCAGCAGGGCCCTGCTGCGGGGCCGCGGCCCGGGCTCTCTCGGTTTTCCGCTACCCTGGTCGGGGAACGGAAGCGGCGGGGCTGAGCGGAAAGTTTGAGGTCCCCAGATGAAATTCTTCGAAGGAGCTGCTTCGTTTTCCTAGTAACGCCGCCCTCGGCGTAGCAGTTGGTGCCGGGGCTTCGGTTGCAGCTCTGGGATCGCGCCTGGCGTTGCCCCGTCACGGCTTTAGGTCCGTTACAGCAGCGTTGGTGCGCGCGGTGTATGCTAAGCGCGGGACCGGTGCGCCTCTCCGGCCTCTCTCGGCCCTCCGAGCTTCATCGCAGCGCCCTCGGAGAGTGCCTGCTGGAGCCAGCAGCCGCGCGGGGCTGGGGCTGGGCACCGCACGCCTTCCTGCGGGGCGGCTGCCCGCCTCAGTGCTCTTGCCGCACAGTCCTACTCGTTTCAAGGTCTCTGTCCGTCTGTCTTTCCTCCTCCTGTCTGTCCGCCATACGTTAAGGCTAGGCAGCGTAGCGCGGGGCGCGCGAAACTGAAAGCGAAACTGCCTGTAACTGTTAAAAGGGGTGGGTGGTCTGAAGAGCCCCCCTAGAGAAGTTACGGTGGGCTTCACTGAAGTGTTCGCCTCAGCGCCTTGCGGCGGCTGTGCCAAGTACCTTGTCGTGTGTGGGGAAACTACGTGGCCTAAAGAATACTCCGGTTGGTTGCTTGCAGAAGATGCTGCCTTCTTTGAGGGAAATAAGAGTTTGAATTGACTTTCAATTTCTTCTCTTTCTCTTGCCTATCTTTTACTCTTCAGAAGTAGGAAGCTCCGTTTGTTGCTGACCCGAAAGTATTTCGGGGCCCTTGTGCAGTGTAGGACAGTTGTCTTTTGCAGGCTTTTTGTATTTTCCTGCAGCTGCTTATAATACGTTGTCCAAGTGAGACCAGTTTGTTTGGGGAGCGAGAGACTGATCTTCAGATGAAAATTTGGAGCGCCAATTCCTGTGTTTTCATTTAATTTGCCTGAATAACATACTAGTTGTTTTAACTTGAGTGCTAGCTTCTGCCAAGTATTATTTTTTACAGCGAGCGTAACTGTCCGTGTTCTTCAGTCACCAGTTTGTTCTTGCAGATGTTCTTGTGTTTACGTTTATTGGACATGAGTGAGAAACATTTCCCAAGAACAGTGGGAGAGCCTGTCTGCCCTTGGAAAAGGGGAGGAGGCAGATTGCAGGAAGGGCATGGAAGGACAGCTAATGCAAGGGGTTTTGCCTGTTTCCTTGCCGCGAAGTATCTGGGTGTAAAAGTTTAAACCAAGAGAGAGAGTTTTGTACTTTCATTAAGATCAGAAATTAACCTGAAAGTATCTGTCTTATCAAAGATTTTTGTGTAGCAGGATACATTCGGGCTAAAACTTACATATGTGTATATGTTAACCCGCATGAGGATAAACCTTATCCTAGCTCTTGTTGTCTTGGTGGACACTCAGCTTCACAGTGTCACTGGTCTTTCACAGTTGAAATACAGCTTATTTTCTTACTTTGCTAGGGGTATTAAGAATTACATGCATACAGAATGGTATGCTACATTTCATGTAGCATCGCAGGATGGTTTGGCTTGGAAAGGACCATCAAACATCATCTAGTTCCAATACCCCTGCCTTGAGCAGGGACATCTTTCACTAGATCAGGTTGCCCAAAGCTCCATCTGACCTGATCTTGAACACTTTCAATAATGGGGCACCCACAATGTCTCTGGGCAACCTGTTCCAGTGTCTCACCACCCTCATCATAAAGAATTTCTAATATCCAACCATAAACCTTCCCTATTTCAGTTTCAAGACATTGCCCCTTGTCTTGTTACTACCAGGCTTTGGTTAAAAAGTCTCTCCCCATCTTTCTTATAAGCCCCTTTTATATATTGGTACGCTGCAATTAGGTCTCCCTGGAGCCGTCTCTTCTCCAGGCTGAACAAGCCCAACTCTCTCAGCCTGTCTTCACAGGAGAGGTGCTCTGGCCCTCCCAAGTTTCAAGACCACTGTTTGTGTGTCCCTCCTTTGGACCTGCCCTAACAGCTCCATGCTTGTCTTGTGCTAAACGCAGTACTCCAGGTGGGGTCACAGGAGAGAGAATCACCTCCCTTGACCTCTTGTTACACAGCCCAGGATACAATTGGCTTTTGGGGCTGCAAGTGCACAGTGCTGGCTCATGGTTTGTTTTGTGGTTGGGTTTGGGTTTTTTTTTCCACAGAACTGCTCTCATTCCGTTCATCCACAAGTCTGTATTAGTATTGAGCATCATCCCTCCCCAGGTGCAGGACCGTGCACTTGTTAAACTTCATGATGTTTGTGTGGGCCCACTCCTCTGGCCTGTTTCGGCCCTTCTGGATGGTGTCCCTTCCCTCTAGCATATTAAAGACAGCATTGTATAACAGATAGGCGTTTATTTAACAACGTGTGAGAGGGTGGGCAACCTGTTGCATCTGGGTTGGCTTTGTACTGTCCGTCCTTCCAGTAAGTCTGATCAGCACCACGCTTATCTTTTGCATGAGAGCATGGCAAAGTAGTTGGCTGGACTTCCAGCACTCTGCTCCTGCCATCCTCTTGTATGGAGACCTGTATTTGTCTTGCCCTCTGCCTGTGGGTACCCTCAATCAAATGTGTGTTTGATCAGAAGCAGCGTTGTCCTGAACAAAGAGAGGAATACCCACACATTGGTCACAGCACGTAGGCACACTCAGTAATGCCAGGAGAAGTAGTGTATCGCTGCTTCTTGGTCGTGTGTCTGCACAGTCATATGGAGTGAGAGAAATATTTGGTGACTTTTTTTTACTGTTAAGCAGGGCTCCCTTGAAATACCCCTGGGAAGGGCTCCTCTGCAGATTCAGCATGTTAATCAGCCAATGTTTAGATCACCTTAGAGAAAGGGGAGCTGTGTTACCACCTCTGCTTCTTTTTACCGCCCATGGTATTCTTGCTCTAGCACTGAGCTTGCTTTGGGAAATCAAATCTAGTTTCTGGCATTAAGCATGCGTAGAAATAGTTCTGGTGGTCTTGTCTGTGTTCTGTCGCAAACTCTGTACAACTCATTTCTCTGTGTGTCATCTTGTTCCAGTCAGTGAAACAGAACTGTGTGGTCAGTTAGGAGTCTTATTTATTTCACCTGTTCCCATTATAAAGGGTGCTTCTCAGCACAAAGATCAGGTTAAAGCAAAGTGCAGGTTTGTGAGCTAGCATCAAGCACCAAAAATACAATTTATGATAAAATAAACATGCTTTGGCAGAAAGTTGTTCTTCCCCCCCCCCCTTGTTTTTTAAAGCAGGACACCAACTGTTTTTCTAGCCTCCCTAGCTTCGCTGGCTTGTCACCAAGTTGTAAAAACTCCATTTGATATCCAGTCCAGTTAACAGTCGAGAGAGGTTTTGTCTCAGAATTCTGAAGTGAGCAAAAATGCCTCTGTTTTGTCAACTAATGTTTAGAAAGACCATACATTGCAGAAATCTGTCTTAATTGTTATCTGTAACATGTATCATTACTGACTTCAAAGTTGAAAGGGTTTTGCTATGATAAATGCTTGCCGGTTTTTGGATTGGGAGTTAGATTAATTATATGAGCTGACAAAACAAGCTATATATCCCCTCTAAATCATGGAAAGGGGTGACTTTTTTCATTTTGTTTCAACTTTTTGAACTAGAGCAATTTTGTAGAAGTAAGATTTATTTCATTAAGTCATCCAAGAATTTAGGAGACTATTTCTTAAGTACCACAGAAGGTTTGAGGTTGGAGGGCACCTGGTCCAACCCCCTGCCAAAGCAGGGCCACCCGGAGCCGGCTGCCCAGGACCATGTCCAGGCAGCTTTTGAATTATCTCCTCCAGGGATGGAGACTCCATAACTTCTCTGGACAACCTGTGCCAGTGCTCAGCCACCCTCACAGTGAGAAACTGTTTCCTGATGTTCAGAGGGAGCCTCTGGTGTTTCAGTTCGTGCCCATTGCCTCTGGTCCTGCCACTGGGCACCACTGCACAGAGCCTGGCTCTGTCCTCTGCACCCTTCTTTGCTACCAGGGCACATCACTGGCTTGTGTTCAACTTGGTGTCCACCAGGACCCCCGGGTCCTCTTCTACAAGGCTGCTCCCCAGCTGCATGGCCCCCAGCATGTACTGGTGTGTGAGGGTTTTTTTTCCTAGGTGCAAGATGTGGCGCTTCCCCTTGTGAAACTGATGAGGTTCCTGTCAGCCTGTTTCTCCAGCCTGCTGAAGTATATCAGGATGGCACCCAAGCAGAGGGTGAAAAATAATTTCTGTTGTTGTTGACTTACCTGAAAATTTTTCCAGTGGCTGTTCTTGACCTGCTTTATGAATTGCAGAGGAGCTCTATGTTTGAGGGAGGTGATTTTTATTTAGATATGTTAATATTATTTAAATGGCCCATTATGGGGGGGGGAAATGTCCAAAGGAAAATACAGCTTAGAAGAAATACAGCTTCAGTCATTCTGAAGGGGCATTTACAGGCAGGGTGATAACTCCAGCAGGTTGGACATAACCACCATGGTGTTCAGAAGAGAAATGGCACAGCACGTTTGTCCATGTATTGTCATGGCCATGTCACGTGTAGCCTGTAATGCTGACAGCAGTGGGAACCACAAGCTGTGGTCCAGTGTGGGTGGGCGAGGGGCTGGGAGGGAAAGGGAAGGGCGTATGCCTGCGGGATGGGAGACAGACATGTGCAGGGCTTGAAGAGGAACAAATGAAAGTACAGATGGAGCCATTTCAAGAGTGGAAAAGAAGGAAGGGCTGTAGGAGCCGTCGTACATCTGTAATGGCAGCTCTGTACCCGAGTGTTGGGCTCTGGAAATGGCTAGGTAATGGTGTAGTCTGGGAAAACAAAGATATGGTACAGCCCAGGTATGGCACAAAGGTAAAATAATTTTGGAATTGAGTGATTTTAATGCTTTAAGGTAGCATCCTAAGTCTGGATCGACTTTTGGCATTAGATTCAGGAAGACAATTTTTAAAATCTGATTCATAGGAGGTGCCCTGTGTTTGTAGCATAAGCAAACTTTGTGTTTGTTTTTATTTCACTTCTTAGTATAGACTTCTAATTACTGTTATTAACCAGAAAGATGTTCTATATCGGTCTTTCCTGTAATACAGTCTCAGGGCGCCTTTGGCCTTTGCCTTTAAGTATCTGGAAATTATTTATGGGACTTGGGGAAAATACAGAAGCTGACAATAGTAAACCAAAATAGAAGGGTATTAGGAGTGTCTGTGAGTCACTGCTCAATAGAAAAACTAAGTATCTCGACTTCTGGCACTCCAGCTACATATGCTAATCGCCTTACAGTGTGAGACAAAGAGTGGGGTGGTGTAGACTTGGTCACGGCTACTGTCTTGCAAGTAAGTTGATGGAGAACTGTGGTGTTCCAGTAGTGACTCTGTAACCCTAATTAACTTTACTTTAATTTTCCTGTATTTAAAGTTCTGTGTGATCCTCTTTCTGTGAAGTGGGACATTCTTTGCCCTTGGCATTAGTAGTTTCCTTTTTTCCTGTGCTAGAAAGGTGCCATGTTACCTACCTTAGAGACTGGAAATAAGGCATCTCATGCAAGGTTCCTTGGCCCGACTCAAAGACCAAGTTCTGGTCTGTGGAAGGAGCCCCGTTGTATATATCTTACTTTTTAATTGCTAAGGCCAGAGAGGATTATGGTTTGAAGATGAAACTTAGCTTGAAATATTTGCTTTTTTGTTCTTGCTTTTTTACTTGCTTTTTTGGGGCGTGTTTTGTAGGTTTGAACAGACAGTACGTTCTATTTAACTTTTTTTTTTCTGTTGCAGATGCAATAGTTTATATTCAATGCTTAAGTTTTTGGGTCTTGTGATGGTTTTATTGATAGATAGGCTCTTTTTTTGAATATAGGTTGATACAGAATCCATAGAGCACGTGGAAAACTTAATTCTGTTAAAAACACAAACCACAACAAAAAGTAGCCCAAAGGAGATTGTAAAGCTTGTTTGTGACAGTGGTTAGACATCTCCAGATTTTACTGTTTCGTGTTAAATGCACCTTTGGCTGTGTTTCAGGTGCTTAGGACACAGTTGTTGATGGAAGAATTCATGTGCAGGTACAAAACAAGACAGGCAATCTAATCTCTGCGGCGATGGCGGGATTCCTGGACAACTTCCGGTGGCCGGAGTGCGAGTGTGTTGACTGGAGCGAGAGGAGAAATGCCATCGCTTCCATCGTGGCAGGAGTGTTGGTAGGTCTTGAGAGGATGCGAGGGGATCGGAACCCTGGCGTGCTTACACTGTGGTTATACACCTTCATCCAGTATATTTCTTTAAACTTTTTAACTACTTTTTAAATTGGTAGGCAGCTCTCTTTTTACAGTTCTCTGTAAACTTTGATGGTGTACTGGCTCTGCTTAAAGATGGAAATTCCTCGTGGATTTTTGGTGTGGGTTGGGTATGTTAGAACACCTGTTTGTATCTTGTATGTGTTTAGAATCGGGGTTCTTGCCCTTAAAGCTGAACAGGGAATTGAGCCGTACGCTGATGCTTCACTTGAATGGAAAAATGTGACTGGTCCCAAAAGGCTTCTCCCAAAACATCAGTGTTCAGGTTCATGCAGCACTTGCATATAAAACAGATTTAGAGTCCAGCTTAAGGCCAATAATTTTCTAAAACGGTTTATACTCATTAAAAGCTAATCAATGGTATACATGAACATTCCAGCTTTGTAATACTTGTCTGTTGTATTCCTAGTTTTTCACAGGTTGGTGGATAATGATAGATGCTGCAGTAGTTTACCCTAAGCCAGAACAAATGAACCATGCCTTCCATACCTGTGGGGTGTTCTCAACGCTAGCTTTTTTCATGTAAGTGTATACAAAAGGAGTTCTTTGAAAACAAATGGGAGCTGCTAAACACCGTTTTTCCTAGACAATATGGTATATTGTGAAACTTTGACTCACTTGGTTATAAATTACTTACTGAGTAATCTTGTTGTACCTTTATGGCAGGGCAATGTAAAGGCCTTTTTTCTTTTACCTGTGGCCTTTGTTTCTGATTGTAGTCTGGTTTATTCCTTGTTCTTTCTACCTCCCCATAGGAAAATGCTTTTCCTGTGGGCTCTGGCTGAGTGTGAGAAAGCAGACCTTCCTTTGTGCAAGTGGCTTTCCACAATAAGTGTTTAGATTCCTACATCGGCATTCACGTAATGCTGCCCAGTTGCTTACCTCAATATAAAACATTTGACTACATTTTCCTTGGTTTTAAATAATTTTTACAGCTGTGTCTGCCCAAAGCTTCCTCAAATGAGAGAGGTAGTAGTATTATAACTGTTGTTATAAAGATGTGGCAAGTAAGAGCTGAATTGTGCACTATTGGTGAGAACAAGGATGCTCTTGGGAAGTTTTTTTACAGAGAGAGTGGTGAGGTGCTGGAACAGGCTGCCCAGAGAGGTGGTGGATGCCTTGTCCCTGTAGGTGTTCAAGGCCAGGTTGGATGGGGCTCTGGGCAACCTTGTGTAGATCCAGGCCTGAGGTTGGTGGCCCTGCCTGTGGCAGGGGTGTTGGAGCTCTGTGATCCTTGGGGTCCCTTCCAACCCAGACCATTCTAGGATTCTATGCCAGACCTTTTTTAACACTCGGTATCTGAAGATTTCTGGGTTTTGTTGGATTTTTTCATCAGCAAGGTAGCTCATTTTAAGAAAATGTATTGTCCCTCCTTACGGAGTGTCTCTCACTTAAATGTTTATGGTATTCATTGTGAAGGAAAGGCATCAAAAAGCAACTGGGGTGATAATAGTGAAAGCACTGTGTCACTGGCTGCTGTTACTCCTCTGAGGTGGCTTTAGGTGTTTTAAAACTCAGCCAGAAAGTGACCAGAATGTCTCTGTCACTAACAAAGGTAATTTGTTCAACTTACATGCCTGTAAATGTAAAAATTTAAGTAAAACTTATGAACAAATATAGGGTTTGCTTGAAATCCACTTGGAATCCTTTCATTAAGGGACAGGTGTTTCCTCAGGCTTTTCCACATCATAGAAAAAGCTAGCTTTTTACTTAAAACTTCAAATTGATTTTTCTAGAAATCTGACACGTATACACTTTGTCTGTCCCTAGGATAAACGCTGTATCAAATGCACAGGTGAGAGGAGACAGCTACAGTGACGGGTGTTTAGGAAGAACAGGTAAACCAAGTCTAAAAAACATGCTGAGTTGAAAGACTGAATATTTAGGTGTTGTTTTTTTTCTAAGTGGTGGTTAAACCTCTGCAAATCTTATGTAGCTGCTGGAAGAAACACATTTCTGCCTTGTGGTAGGCCATGGAGCAGACCTCCCTTAAGCATGTCTTATAGTAGAATGTATCACAAACATTCTGTTTCCTCTGTGGTGTCTCTGGACCCATGTCCTCTCTCTTTCTTTTGTAATTCCCTTACTATTTTCTGGCATCTGTTTACATGTGACTTGTAGAAAGTTTCACCAGAATCTGGTAGGATTTATTGATTTTTTTTTTTTTTTTTTTTTTTTTTAAATTAGTATTCAGTACTTTTTTGTGTGTCATTCATAAATTGGCTTGAGAGAATCTTTGCATAGAGATACTTTTCCTTTCCCATGAACGAGTGGGTTGATTATTTCCAGTGGCATCATCTTTCTTTTTCAGCAGATGATGTCCAGCTATGGGAGATGTTGCCTGTCTGGAAATACCTTTCTGAAGTAAACACAGGAAGAGTTGGTTTTACATGCCCTATGGAATGCCACCTTTACCTCAGAAACATCATTACCACCTCGTTAGTCCACTCCAAGTGGTGTTCAGTGATGTTATAGGCGTTCCCTACAGACGAGGGCAAGTGTCTGGCAATTGTGTCTGCTCACTAAAATAAGGGGAATCCAGCTACTCTGTGTCTTACTAAAGAAGGCAATTTTTGGTTTATCTCGTCCTTGACAGGGGCTTTCATCCTTTCTCCTTGTGCCTTCAGCAAGATAATATACTGTGTCATAACAGAGCTGTATCTTGACAGGATCATCTGTCACTACGGTTAATGCTCCAGGTGGTTCTCAGAGTTTTGGTTTTTCTTGTACCATTTCCCGCAGGTGCCCGTATCTGGCTCTTCATTGGCTTTATGCTGATGTTCGGTTCGCTTATTGCTTCCATGTGGATTCTTTTTGGAGCGTACGTTACCCAGAGTAAGTTCCTTTATTTTCACATGCAGAGAAGTACTTTTGCTGTCAGCCAAGGGGCAGAAAATCAAGAACAGAAGCATGTGCTCTGTTCTGGTCACAGCCATACCATCTAGCTCTGAGGTCAGAGAATGATACTGCCAGCAATGTTTTAAATACACTTTCCAACACAAAAGAACTTACAATTTCCTTTGCTTCCTTTGCAGACACTAATGTTTACCCTGGGCTAGCAGTGTTTTTCCAAAACGCCTTGATATTTTTCAGGTAAGTGGGGTTTTTTTCTCAGCTGACTCCCCACCTTCCAAAGGGGTATCCAACTTACCTGCTTCCATGCACGTTGGCACTCCTGGGGAAACAAGTTCTGAAAACTGGAGGCTGCCTCCAGGCTTGGACCTTTCGCAGCGTGGAGCTTGCTGCTCTGAGTGCAGGGCCCTCCGTCTTTCAATTTATTACCCACTCTGATCTTTACTTGAGCAGGGCAGTGTGTACGTGAGCCAAAGGGGGACCCCGGGGTCCCTGAGTAAGCTGACATTGTACAGAGAACTGATGTGATACTATTCAGTGCATAAACTGATCAAACCATTCCTTCATAACTATTTTTTTTTCACTCCTGTTGCGCCAGTGCAATGTTTTATTTGCCCCTTCTCAGCTTGAGAGGCTTTTCATTCCACTCATGCTCCTGTTAGTCCAGCTCTTTCTGCTCTCACTGAATTCACAGCTCTAGAACCTGGATGACCAAAGATATAGACAGTATTCAGGGTGAGAGATTGTCTGTGTCTTTGGATAATGGCAATAACGCTTTCATCTCTCTACTTCAAACACCTTGGCGTATATCCTAGGAGCGCTAGGTGGGAGATCCTGTTGCCCTTTTCTTCACTCTTTCATACTAAAGGTTCAATTACCTGATAACTGGAACATCTAGATTTGTTTCTACTGGATGAGCTTTCCATTATGAGAGTCATAATTATTTTTGTCTAATAGCATGATGGTATGGTTTGTATTATTATAGTTAGATAAATGAATTTTTTTTCACTTAATATCATTAAGTAGATCATCTGACACTTTGAAGCTGTATCTGTACAGCTTTTTCTGTGTAATGTGGTGTGCAGCCTGTGAATTTTTTTTTAATTAATAAGACAATGAAAGCATTAAATAGTGCTAAGTTCTGAGATCAGTCACTGAAAAGGTTCACACAACCTCTGCTGTTGCACGTTCTTACCCATTTAAATCACTGTGCTAACAGTTTTTCTGCAAGTACCATATCAAATGCTTTGCTGCAAACTAGATTGGTTGGGTCACTGTGCTTCCCTGCCTGGAGAATCAATCAGTTGACGTGCTTGAGGAGTAGAGTCCCTAACTCTTTTCTGTAGTCTTGTGTGTACGTGGCTGAGAAGGGATGCTGATAGAGGCAGGCTTCTGAGAAGAGTTTCACCACACCTGAAATGAGCTTCTCTCCGAAGCTGCTTTTTGTTTCTGAAAGTGCCTTTCCTTAGTTTCTGTTGCATCCTGCATGTAGATATATTTTGGCTTTGTTTTCTTTTGGCTTCTAGAATTTGTTTTATGGCTGCAAACTGAGACAAATGACAACCTCTTCATAAAAAAAAATAGTTTGGTTTTTATCCCACCACACACTTTGGGCTGCAGCACTCGCTAAGTCCATGCGTTGCTGTGGACCCCTTTCCTTAGAGCAGACCTGGGTCCATCAGCAGGGTCTTTATCCAAAACTTGTGTTCGGTTCAATCAGATTCTCTTCTGTCAGCGTTGTTGCATGATGTCTATTCCCTGAACCTTGGATCTCCTTCAGAACTTGTGCTTCAGCCCTGGATGTTATTCCACCAGGTTTTTTTACTTCATTTAACAGGCTGTGTCAGTAGTTCTCTAGCTAACTGCCCGGGTGTCTAGCTTGTTTTACTTACCCTTGCTTGTCACTGTTGGTGTCAGTGTTTCCCATCTCGCTGTCGTTCTCTCACGGTTCAGTATGCCCGTGCCCTTCCTTACCACCTGCCTGTTGGCTCGAAGAAAAAAGTAGGAAGTAAGGAAGTCATGCTTGGAGTTGTGCCCAAAGGCTTTTTATTGTTGTGGTTTTGATTAATGACAATGTGCAATTGCCTCCAACCTTATAAAAGAATTTTGGAAATGAAATTGTAATTAGCATCTCGCTTCACCCCTACAGGATGGATATTTTTCTGATTTGCTCATAAAAATTGAATTGCTTGGATTGTCACCTGGCATGGTATGTTGGGAGGCTTGCTGCTCTGTAACTCTTGTGGATGGGTCGTAGAATCTCAGAATATTTTGTCCTGCACAAGGGCAGGTGCTTCTACTGTGGGACTGGCCAATTTTTATTTGTGTAGTCACTTCAGCTGGACCCCCATAGTTTTAGCAATGTTTGGTAAATGGAAATTAAGTGCAGAAACCAGATGCTGGCTTGAATAAAAGGTTACTGGAGGAATGTTGATTTCCAGTGTCTGTGGTATAAGATTCTAAGGATACTATTGAAATTACTTTATGTATGGTCTAATATTTTTTTCCCTCCTTCTCTTTCCCTCTGCCAGTACGCTGATCTACAAGTTTGGAAGAACAGAAGAGTTGTGGGGATGAGAGATCACGTATAGCATTGCCTATGCCATAGTTGCTATGTCCTACTATGTATGTAGATATATTTACATTTATTTGTTCTTGTTTTGCTTTCTAAACTGTATGGACCGAGCCGAACCCCTGTTTCGGTAACGAGCTCCCTCTTTTCACAGGACAGATTTGTGAATATGTACATACGACTGTATATATCTTAAAAAGGGAACGTCAGGTGTATTGCTTTCCGAAGCCTTCAGGCTTATTGCTCCAAACACATTGGGTTTTCATCAACTCCTAAGGCTTGATCTTACCAAACCTTCACGCGTGTCTCAGACTTCAGCAGGGCTAATAGCAAACAAGCAGGATAAAGCCCATACCTGGCAAAAGGGGCTACTGCTTTTCGTGGGTGGGTGAGCTAGAGCCCATGTCACAGGCTGTAACCTGAAGCAGTCAGTCAGCGCGTGGAAGCGACCCAGCTCAGCCTGTACTCATGGAGGGTAAATTCTGCTGTATGTGGAGAGAAGAGCTGATTTTAAGAATTTTATATAACTGTTGGGAAAAACATAAAGGAACTATTTTTTTGTAAAAGGTTATGATTTTTTAAACAAGGCCCTATATTCAGCAGGTTCTGCATGGCACATCAAACTGTTACTGACTTCGGAGTGCTACAGCACAAATGACATTTGGTAGCACTACAGTCCATAGAATCAATTTCATGCTCTTCAGTGTAATAGATGCCAATTAGTATTTAATGATTTAATGTCTATACTGATACTGGTCTAAGAAAAAACCCAAACTGATGCCAGTCATACTTAAGGAATATAAAGAGTAAATGAGAATCAGACTAGTATCTCTTAAATTGTGCTAGCATAATTTTCTTCAGGGGAAGCTTTTGCTGATAGAAGACCAGTTATCCTGCCACCTATTACTTTGATTTAAAAAGCAAGCATTTTGAGTTGGGGATATAGCCGATGTATTTATTGCTCACAATCTTACCTTGACATAACTGCCAGGTTTAGGACTGCCATTTGTCCCAGTTAAAATGTATTCATCGCCTAAGTATCATGGGCACTTCACGGGAATGCTTCCAGCATCAAATCCAGTTTCTTCTAGTTGGAGTTTGCAGAAGGGAAGAAAACTGATGTTTTACAGCTTTGGACTGATCTTGTATCTTCATCTTGCTGTCGGTGATGTTGCTATCTTACGAGTTGAGTGTTTGTTTGGGTTTTTTTTAAAGCATTTGAACCTATGTTGTGTCTAAAAGCTTTTATACTTTCCACGTATTGAGATTGCTGCCCAAGTAGTAGTAAACTGCAGAATGTAACTTCTGTGCACGGTTACTGTATACTGTTAGTCATCTAATTGCTCCCTTGTGGGAATCTCTCCAGTGGACAGAATATGAAGCAAATACTGCAGCTGAAATTGTGCTACTGGCTAGACTAACTGCGTCCCAATGTCACCGTCCTGCAGTGAGTTACAAGATATTCACTGGTGTCACTCTCAGCTTTGTACAGAAGTTGTCCCTTTGGTTGTAATTTCAGGAAACTGCAATAAACTTTCTCTTACGTTCTCAAAACCAGTGAACCATGAAAGGTGCTTGTATGGTAGTACTCTGCTCCATAGCACAAGTGGTACTGACCCTTACCCAAGTCTTACACCAGCTAGGAAGTACAACCAAGGTTTTGTTTTCAGGTCTGTCAGTCTCTTGCTTGGGAAGGTTTGGTTCTAAGTGAGAAACAAGTGTAACCAGTCCCAATTACAGTATCCTGCCCCGGGTGCTGGAACAGCACAAGGGAAGGGTTTGATTCTGGAACTCTTGCAGTGGGTTTCAATGCAAGTTCCCTGTTTCCTGAAGAGCAGGGCCAGAGCTTTGTAGCAGAAATTACCTGTGTTTTCTGCCAGACGTCTGCTTTCTTGCAAGTGTTCCTTGACCGTCCCTTCTGGTTTGAGACCTCCATACAGATGTTAGGAAGAGACAGCTTTGAGGATGTGTCTTCTGGTAGCCAAAGCTGCAAACGGGTGCAGGCTCACTTTTGCAGTGCAGGCCAAGTGGGTAGGGGTGGCATGCTTTGAGTAATGCCTTGGCCTGCTCCAGTGGGCAGCTGTAAAACCATTTAGGAACTACTCCTCTAGCGGAAGTCTAGTGCAGGGCTTGGTCAGCAAGTCATATGCTGTATTGCTAAATAGTCCCTGGAGATGTTGCAACTGCCTTCTTCCTTATGTCCTCTATTACATGTTTAGATGGATCCTTTTGTGAGCCTGTGCTTCTTCATTTGCTTACAGCACTGCATAAACAAATATGAATTTACTTAAAAGGTACTATACAGCTTGTGGCTGATGAAAATTCTTGCCATGCTTGAGGTATGACTTAAGTCTTCAGCTCACTACAACTGATTAGATTAGCTCTGCTGTCAAACAACCTCATGAAGCTTTTGTTAAAAGTTACTGTTTGTTTCATGCTAGTGGTGTGCAGTTGTGGAAGGGACAGAAGAGCATTACCTCAGCTACACTGTAGCTCTGACAGTGACCCGCTTCATTAACACATCTGAGGAACTTGACCAAGTCATTTGCAAATAAAAAAAAGCATATTTATTTTATTTTTAAACCATGTTTATCAAGGCCAGGGAAAAAAATCACACAAATAAACCCAACTGTTTTAGTACAGAAATGGTTCATTTGTGCTTTGTCCTTCATTAGGCACTGTCCCCACCCCTCTGGATTCTGCTGTGAGGCTTAACATGTCTTCTGCATGTGCTTTAAAGGACTCAAACCACAACCCTCAGTCAGCTTTTCATGTGCAGGACATGTTTGACTAGTCAACAAGAGATGTTTTTTTAGTGTCTGGTAGTTACCACTAAATGTTCTATATTTTACAGTTTGTTTTGCTGTGAAGAACACATGTCTCACTGCAGAAGATTAATGCTTCTCAGGACCACCATGGGGGACAGATAGGAGGCCTTTCTTGGAGCAGTTCTTTGTATAGGTTCACACTGAGGGAAGCACTCTAAAATTTCTCAATTAGACTGTTGTTTCTATCTGGAGGGAAGCAGCTGCCACAGAAGACTGCACGTCCTTCAAATGACTCAAAGGCAGAGCAGGGTGCATGTAACACACAGGCTTCACAAATACAGCAACAAAACAAAAGCCACTAGAAAAGTAACTCATGATGTAGTTATTCACTCACTAAAATAATTCCAGGTTATACTACATCCTAGGATAAAGTGCCATTATTTCTCAAAGCTTTATTTCAATTTAGGGTGGGAAGTATAACCACATCTTAAGGCAATTTAGTGTTCATTTCCCTTTCACGCCCCACCCGCTCAGGCTCTTTTGGTGCAGCAGCACCCTCTTAAAGACAGGCTCTGGGTCCCTGCTATTCTCAGTAAGCAGCGTCTCACTCAGGATTTGTCAATGGCCACGTTTTGTCCAGAGCCATCCATCTGTCCTGCCAGCAGCCAGGCAGCACTGCTCACGGGTAGGAGCCTCTGCAAAGACTCAGTAACAAGTATTCTCACTAGCACATTGCTTAAGTTATGTCATGTCACTGGTGTGGGAGATGCTGTGTAAACAAGCTTGATCATCCAAACTGCTGTCACAGGTTTCGCTTCCTTCTCCAGAAACTAGAACAGCTAAGGAATCGTGGGCATCGTCCTCGGTGTGACTGTCCAACGCCTCTAGGCCAGGCACCCTGGGGTCCTTCAAGTACTGGAAAGAGCCAGAAGCAACACGTTAGGTATCCAGCCGCAGACACGATCGATCAGACGTTACAGAGATGGAGCAAGTACAAGCCCCTGTAAGGCAAGCTGCCTCAGACCAGAACTCACAGCCAGAGCTGCCAAGTGTATATTCTGTTCTGTGTGCCTTGAAACTGTGTCAAACAAGGAGAAAGGTCAAAATAACTTATTTCTGTTGGGGGAAAAGCCCAACAGAGTCACACAAACCTCTATTTAAGCCAGCTAAAGCAACCTGCATTTCCTTTTTTTTAAATAAGTTTTAGCTAATATTCCTTTCATGTCAGTTCACACAAATTCCTACTAGTCAAGAGCAAGCCACAGAAGAACACGCTTCTGGTATTGCACTACTGGGAGTGCAATTCCTGTAGTAGGATCCTCCATCTACAGGAACCTAGCAACTGACAGCTTGTCTAAGGTGCTGAGGGAGCAAGAGACCTAAGATTATGGCTGGTTCAGTGTCAGGCAAGTGCGATCTGCATCTTTTAACCTGAAAATCTAGTGGCATCCTTCTTTATGTAGTTACTTTTTGCTTTGATTTCCCCTCTACTCCCCTTCATTCCAAAATTAAGTCATCAGTCATAATCAAAGAAAAGAGCATTAGAAAAAACTCCCATGTATTCTTCTTATCACTAAGCTGATGTTGTGTTTCACAGGGAAGTAAGTGGAGCTGTCTACCACTTCGTATACTGAACAAAAAACCCCTAAATATCTGCCATTGAACACTTTTCCCCCACTTAAAAAAAAAAAAGAAGAAAAATTAAAATAAATATTTGGAGCACAGACATCTTCACGTTGCTAAAAGACTGATGTGGCTTGTAGTTTTACTCAAAAGCTTGAGTACTGTAGTGTAGGAAGTGTCAGAATCTGACTGAGATGGGACTGCAGCTAAAGTCACATCTCTTGTAGTACAAAGTTAACCTCAGTGTCAGGGCATTGCTTTCTCTGTAGTTGCTGATGGGTAGAACTGCTCCCTCCAACTCGGAGGCTGAAAACTCAGGTCCTTCTGTAAAAGAGGGAAACGTGATTTTTCTGAAAACCTGAAAAAGTACAGGGAGAACTGCCTTCAAATAATCAGCACTCAGGGCTGGTCGATTCCTTTCAGAAATACACATTTTTAAAATCCTGCATTTTTGCTGATCTCCGTTTCTTAACAGTATTTTGCCCAAAACCCAGAGTGTCTACTTTTCCTGCCCATTTTTCAGATTAATACAATTACTCCAGATCGCAGGATGCCAGGCTCTATTCTTGCAAGCCCTCTGCATGACACGCTGCACTACTTCAGCACACTCTACAAGGATTTATTTTTTCTTTCTTCCTACATGAGGTAGACTTTGCGGTGCAGCGCTCTCCACTGATGGCACCCCCATGAGATGGTGGCTGAGGGAGTGTGAAGAGGGAAAATCTTGTATTCCAGACAGAAGCTGGGTTTGTTCACCCATAACTCTATAAAAATCTGGGAAAACACCTCTGAAGTCACTGAGCTACTGTAGTATGATGGACTAACCCGACATGCAGATACATACAAAGAACTGCAAACAAATGTGAGCTTTTAAAAACACACAATGTTTGCTGAACAAGAACTTTTAGATCAAGAACTTTGCTTAAAAGACTACATCCTGTTTAAATACTAAAAAGAGGAAGATGAACAGGACTGAAACAGAATAGTTCAGTACAGAAATAAGTGAGCTACAAGGGGAAAGAAAAAGTCCCAACTTTTTCATGTGACTATTGCTAAAACGATGGGGGAGGGGCAGGGGAAGAAGGCAAAGCCCAAGAACATTTCCCCAGGCAGCCCTCAGCCTTCAAGTCAGCCTGTGCTCTTACAGCGATTGGTGCCCACCTTTCCGTATCTGATTTCTAGTCAGAGCTTTGGGCCCCAGGTACATACTTGGCAGCACACAAACCCTCTTGGCTTCCAGTGAGCCACTGTTTCAGGCTGACTTAGATGAGCATAGAAAGAGGCAGGCAAAGGGTAGTCAAGGAAGAGACAATCTTACTCTGATTTCAGAAGAGGATTCTAGCAGCTTTTTTTTTTAAACATAGTGCAGAGAAAAAAAAAATATTCCTCTTTTACCCAACTGAATTAAGTGGGAGATCACAGCTGGGAAAAGCAACAGCTTAGACTAAGTCAAAAATTACTTGCATCTGTTTCTGTTAGGCAACAACTAACTTCATTCATACTCGCTCTGAGACAATCCCTGTCTTTCACAGGGGGAGGGAGGGGGAGAAAAGCGTCTACACGTACCTCTCCAATGTGTGATGGGATCTGTAAAGCTGGCTGAGACCAGTATTTAATTGTTTTGTGATGTCTCTTCCACAGAAGAAACAAACCAATTGTTACCAGATTTAGGAAGAGTAACACCACCAGAAATACTAGCGTAATATATCCAGCTCTGGTTGCCTCTGAAAAAGAAAACAACCACCACCGTAAACTATGGTAGGTTCACATTCATACATCATCAAGTGTAAAATAATATACAGCAGACTGAAATTTACTACACTTGGGAATCAAAGTGTCATGTCCAAGGCTCCGATCCCTGTGTTCAGCCTGTTTTGTGATTCCACGTGGGAGTCACCAGCTCCCACAGGCTTCATCCCCTTATTCACGCAGCCTAAGGCATGCTTCTGCTCAGTGTGCTACCAGGGCCAAAGGGGAGCTGAAGGAATTGCTGCTGGCGGGCAGAGGGGCAGGCAGGGAACACAATCTGTCCTGCCACCCTCCAGCAGGCAGCCAGGGCTACTGATGCCAGGGGCTTCTCTTTCAGAACACCCACCTTCCCCCAGCAAAGGGAGCGCCAGGCTCCAGCATCGCAGCGATAAAGAACTTGGTCAGTACTACCCGGGAGGTCAGCTCCCGCGCAGATTTGGAAACCACCCAAGCAGGTCACATCAACACATCTTCCAGTGTGTCCAAAGCACCCTGAAGATCCTGCGTGTTGGTGGTCACACAATGATTCCAGAGAGGGACAAACTCTGTTATCTTGCACAGGGCTCTCCTCCCCTCACCCCATCTCTTATCTCTTGAAAAAACAAGGAGCCTGAGATGTCGGAGAAGGGAGCAGACCAAAGAGGAGAGGGATCTTCCTGTCCCGCAGAAGACAGGGGCCAAGGGAGATGATTTGCAAGGGTTAACATCACTTCCTTCATCAATGACTTCCTCTAAAGACCAAGTATTTGCATTTTCTTTCTTGGCATATTTCTAGAAAGTAATACGCAGAGCAGTATTTCTGAAGGGACGATGAGGAGATCACAATGCAGACCCTCAGTTTCTGACCGAAACAATTCCTTATTTTGCCATCGATGACAACTGTGAATTACCAGTACTGCTCCCTTAGCACTCCTGGCAAACACAGCTAGGTACCTGACCAGACTCGTGTTCCACACACATCCCACTACACACAAAGCAACAAAATTCGATTTATACCACTCATCGTAGTTCTGGAACACTCTGGAACACTTTGCAGTCCAAGTAGCCAGCGATCTGAGTATGTCATCAATTCTACTTGAATTCTAAAACAATAAAGTGTCAATTCCTTTAGACTTTTGATTTCGAACAGTGTATTTCTTGTAGTTTCCTGTTGAAAAGACAAAAAAAAACCCCAAGTTACTCAAACCAGACCTGTCTCCAATGCAAATGCCCCCCCCATACTGAAGTTTCTCACTCAAAACACAAGGATTTTTTCATCACTCAGCATACCCAAAGAAGAAAAGCAGCAAAATACCTTTTGTCTTTCCTACTTGAATGCATTTGAAATGTTATTATTTTAGAATGAAATTAAGCCTGACCACTTAAAACTGCCTCTAAAGGCACGAGGAGCAGAGGCACGAGAGCTGCTGGATTTCATTTTATCCACAACCTGCTGCTGGATGCTCTGAGGCAGCTTCTGTAACAGCTCAGGCAGCAGCACAATACAGGGAGGGGGAGGGAAAGACAAGGCAGGAGAAGTGCCTCAGCCATCAGAGGAGACTGACGGAAGCGCAGCTCAGCGAAGAGCTTCCACCATCTCAGCTCCTTCTACTGAAGAGGAAAACAGCTGATGGGCAGCACAAAACCTCCACGCAGCCATCACAGTCTTTTGGGAATTTTTAACCTCTAAGGGACCAGGATAAAGGCCTCCACAAAGCCCACAGAAACACACAAGGAGTGACTGCTTGTCTCAGTCTCAAATATGAAGATATTTTGTGTATGTCAGAAAAATACACATTGGTGCAAGAGAGGAAGGAAGTGGAGGAGTTTAAGATTTTGCAAGGTCTTGGGAAACAAAAGGGTTTTTAAAGTATTTTTTTCTGCTCCTGGTTTTTTAAACATTTGGCTTTAGAATTGTGTTCTTCTGAATCTTCTTCCTCTTCTTTGATTTTTTAAAAATAAATTTAAATGCTGTCCTGTCAAGAACCTGATTACCAGGGCCCCAGACAGCAGCATTATGCACACGACAAGACCAACACCTCTGAGCCTCAATATAAGCTCATCCCAGCATGCTTCTACTAACTCTTCCTTTGCTGTAGGAATGGACAACGTCAGGCCAAAGCAGCCTGTTACTGAAGCTGCCAGCACAAACTAGACCAGCACAGGAAGGGAGGAAGGGCATTTCAGAGTTTTCCAAACTTTGGAATCTAAATGGCATTTTAAAGCCACCTCTGACACTTTGTAAATTCTCTCTCTTGGTCTGCAATGTGATTTGGTCTTTGTTTTATCTGGAGGGAAAAAAAGGGCACTTTGAAAGTTTTGCAATACTCTTGACAAGACCAAATTAACTTTTTCTTCCTTCCAAAAGTTCACCAAATGGTGACCTTCACTGAAGAAGAAAAAAAAAAAAAAAAGAGACACTAGTTTTCTTCCTCCATTTCTGCCAAGAGACACTGACCTGATCTGTTAGTCACCAAGGCTGAACAAAATAGAGAGAATACTTACTTTTTTAGTAGTACTTGTTGTGTTCTCCCAGTACGAAATATGGTATCGAAGAAAGTCACCTACTTCCAATCCAAAAGGGGGTGTGACACTTATGAGAAGTGAGTCAGAGCTTGCGATCACACTGTTCACTTTAGGGGGGCCTATGGTAGCTGAAAATAAACACAGCAAAAGCAGTGAACATCTGGAATGCAGTACAGCTCATCACACTGTCTCCACCTTACATCAATCCTCTCAGCAAACATGCTAAACACTGACAGCTTAAGATACCTACTTTATTACAAATCTAAAGAAAAAGACTTGAAGAGCATAAGTAAAATTAGATAATTTAAAAATAAAAAGTTTCCTATTAACTTTCCCTGGAAGTTCAGTAAAAATTCCCTAGAATGTCTCTGAATTTACCTCCAGCTCATGGCAATACAATTATTTTTTTCTTTCCTTCAAACAGCCCACCACATAGACCATGTTCTCTAAAAAACACGCTGTTCGGGGTCAATAGACGGGAAGAGGAGTAACTCCTTTCCCCCTCCGTGCTTTGATGTCTCCATCCCTCCTATGGGGAAAATACGATGACTTCCTTTTGTTAAATACCCTGAGGCCTGAATCATGACCAGTATTATGTAAAGGACTGCCCATCCTAGTACAACAGGCTTGTGTGATCACTGGTATAATACATGGTCATTAGTCATTTAGCCTTTGTATCTTGCTTCCTTCACCAGTTGAGGTTATTGGCATTTGTGAAGCACCCCAGGATCTCAAGAAATCCACTCATGTAAATATTAGTTACCAGCAGCTTGCATACTAAGAGAGGTAACTATTAACAGTGAGAAAAATCAATCCTTGTGTGTTACCATTGCTCATTGTGCCTTCAAAAAAATCCAGCCAAACCTGCTCCATCCACTCTTGCTTTAGAGAAAACTGGCTCCTCTGATCTTTGTTTCGGGAAAGAAACTTCCCTTTCATTCTACTTCCCGTTGCTGTGCAACTGCAAACATCTTGTTGTGTGTCCTCCCAGATTTCCAAAGGTCCCCTCTCGAGCGGGACTGATCCAAAGATTAATGGAGGAGAACACGCCGACTGAGTAGCCCACAGTCTTAGTGTCTAGGAACTGATTTTGAGGGCGGTCACGCAAGAATGATCACATAATGCTCCTCTTGCTCCCCAAGGAATAGACACACAAATCCCTCTCCCCCATGGAGCCTTCTCATTTGTCTTCTTCCCAAGAGCCCAGTGCTTTCCTAACCCCCAAAGGATCCCCCTCCTAAACAATCCTGCATCACAAGCCACAGGCACATCAGCTGTAAATTTCAATGCAAGATTTGGGCAACACCCTCACACTCGCTACTGCCAGAGAAAATCCAGGATTTACAACTGAAGTCCCCAGGGAAAGCATCATGTGTTTTGCAGCATGGTCCACAACTGCTACTCAAGAGGTATAGGAGAACTTGAACTAAAGAATTACTCCTCTGCTTCATTATCATTTCAGAGGTATTTTTAGACTCAACATTTACTTTTTGCTAATTCTGAAACCAGTTGCAGCAAGGCAAAGAGCAGATCTTGAAAAGAACAACATGCTTGCTCACAGTTTTAACGGGATTTGAAGCCTGCCCTGGATCCTTCAACACTGTAGGAAGGATGGTTTATCAGAAAAGGGATCTGTTCAACAGAAACTGGTAGTTTGTAGCCAGACTACCACAAATCAGGGGGTGTATGCATGCATACAGCAGCACTAAGGGGGGAAAATAAGAAAGTGGAAAAGTTTTTAACAAAATAGACCATGTAGTTCTTATAAGGCTCAAACACCCAAGGAAACTCATCTGTTTTTCTTTTGATACCTGCTGAAAGAGCACACTGCTAACCCCACTGCAGAAGAACTAAGTAGCATTAAATTCTTAGTGACACACTGAAGCCTCATAGGCTTCATGAACCAAACACCTACAATTCTCTCCCTTTGCTTTTGCACATAAAAGAGTAAAAAAAAAAAAAAAAAAAATCTAGAACAGACAACAACCGGGGTTTTTTTTTTCAAAGAAATCTCCTTAGAGAGAGAGAAAAAAAAAACCACTCATAAACAGCACTTACTGTTTCTCTCTGCCACAAATGGATCTGTTTCCACCCAGTCAGAAGTCACTTGCCCGAGCTCAGCCCTCACCCGCAAAACCACAGTCCAGCGCCGCTCCTTTAGCGACCAGGGGAAACTGCACTCAGTCTGGGCGATACGGGTGCAGTTCATCTCATCCCACTGGTTAAAGGCCCCTCTGCAAGGTGAAACAAAGGGCAGATCAAGCATCAACAGAACAGTACAGCTACCAAAAACACAGTCCCTCCCACCGTGGCAATTTTGGTAACAAAAGAATGCATTACAAAACACCACTTTGATGTGGGTTTAATCCACAGGCCTTCAGCACCTGCCTCTCCTCAGTATCTGGGGAAAAAAAAATTAGTGAGAGAATTTGGTAAGGCTAAGTTATACAGCAAACTATGCCACGTTTCTGGATGCTCTTCAGGTCTTCAAACATTTTTCAGGCCAAGAGACTGTCAGTCTTTGGAAGCTGCTTTCAGATATACCTAAAAGCATCTGTAATAGATGTTTGGTTTGTGGTTTCCCCTTCTTTTTTTAACCAGTTGTGTTACTGGATTAGAAAACAATCAGTTTGGTTGGTTTTAGAACTATTTACTTACGTTTTAAACTGGACTGTGTATAACACCAATCCTCTGTCCACTTTAACAGGAGACCACCTCAGCAAACTACGGAAATTATAGGAATAAACGATCACATCCTTTGGTGCTGGTAAATGTGGAGAAGATTCTAAAGGAAGAGGAGGAATAAAAATTAGTTTTGAAACATTCAAGTACTCAGTAACTAACTTTAGATAGCTAAATGCGATCACCATGCATTACATTTTCACTGCTTTGCAGGCAACGCCATTCCTCCTCCTCCCGTGTCTAGGTGCACTAGGCACAGTGCACTGAAGACACTGCTACCCACAAAGCACTGAGCTCCAGCTTACTGCTTTTACTTATTCCATGCAGAACATGACACTCAAAGTACAGCGTCTAGCACAAAAGCAATAAACCCCACCCAGCTCCCCCAAACCTGTAAATTCAAGGACCACAACCACTTGTCTACCACAAAAGCTCATCTATTTCAACGGTCTGCATCTCACATTTTACTGCGGTAACAGCTCAGAACTCATTTTTCCTGACCATCAATCCACCCCCTGCTAACTTGTTTGAAAATGCAGAGTTCACATCACTGAAACTTTCCAGGAAACAGGTTAATACAACACACCAACAAAATCACCCTAATGGAAAAGACCTTTAAGATCAAGTCCAACCATTCTCATCCTATGCTAAACCATATCCCTAAGTACCTGATCTACCCTTTTTTAAACACATCCAGGGATGGTGACTCAACCCCCTCCCTGGGCAGCCTGACAACTCTCAAAAGCACCTTCTCATACTTAATTGCTGCCATAGTGCACTGTTCCACTCACAAGCCTCAAGTTTTGTCAGTTCTGAAACCAATTTCACAATGTATTAAAGGACGGACACCTCTGTTAGAGGTGTGCCTGCTGGCCAGCAGGAATGGCCACGCTAATTCAGTCACACTATAAACTCCTGGAGGGGGAAAAAGCCCTCAGGGGCAGCTTGTCAGGAGGTGAGCAACATGGAAGCAGAGAGCAAAGAGTTGTTTCTCTAGTATAGGAGAACTGCTTCCCTGCTGGCCCAAGCAGGGTTGGAGGAGAAAGCCATCTGTTTGGGACTGGAGCACGGCCAAAAGCCAGGCACCCAGGCTAGGGCTGAGGGGTAGCAGAAAACAAGTTGGGCGGAGGGAGGGGTGGAAGGGTGGAGGGGGTAGGAAGGGTGGAGGGTGGAAGGGAGTGCAACGGAAACCCAGCAAAAGGCAGAGAGCTAAGGGCTGGGGAAATGGGGGCAGGTGAAGTCAAGAAAGGCAGATGAGAAGCGGGGGAGCAGCTGGGGGGAGACGTTAGCTCCTAAACAGGGCAAAACAGCAGGCTGGAGAACCAGAGAACACTGAAAGACACGGAGACCAAGGGCAAGGAATTGGGAAAGCTAAAAGAGAGGATGATTACCCACCACAAGTAGCCCAAGGCGGGGAACACAGGAAAACAGTTACAAAACACTTTGAAACCAGAAGAGTCTCACACTTTTAACCGCAGTACTGCAGTCACTCAGGCAGGAAGGGCCCTGGGGAGGTCTCTAGCCCAAGCTCCTGCCTGGAGCAGGCCAGCTCTGGCATCAGACCTGAGCCTCCACAGCCTTCCTTGGGAATATGGGGACGATGTAACACTGGTTCTGTCTTTTTGCTTTCTACATCTGATATTGTCACACAGCACTAGAGAGAACACTGGTGCCGACAGTGCTAGCCTTCAGAAAAGATGTCGTGCCAGGCTCTTAAAATCCTCCACATGCATGAATCACAATAAAGTTGCCTAAAACCCAAAGTCCAAACCCCAAAATAACTAGTTAAGCCCTTAAAGTTTTAATTAGGTATTTTATTGGTTTCTTAGCCTCAACTTTGGAGTAGTGCTCTTAAGCGAAACACACATTACCTTAGGCTGCAGATGGATCGTTCAGCATTCCAAATCTTTTTGAGATTCCTTACATTACAAACCCTACCCAAACTATTAATCTCTCATGTATTCCAAAGGCCACTAAATAACTTCTTTTTCAGTCAAGATAAGTTTTCTCTTCCCAGTCACCCAGATTCTTTCTTACACTCTCACTGTTGGTCTGGCATGTGGCAAGGTATCTCACACCATCAGCAATCTCTGCACTCAGGCATCCGATACAAACTGATTTTACAGAATTCAAGAAAGCTCTCAGAATGAAAGACAAGCATTAGCCTTTTTTTTTTTCTCCTGAAAAAAGAAAAGGAAAATGCAAGAAAGGATGAGAGCAACTGGTTCATCTTCTCCTCAGTCAGGACCACAAACTGGTTATTTTACTTTGTATTAGCATTCAGAAACAGACCTTTCTCCCTATCAGCTTCAAAAACACTGAAAAAATAATAGTCTGTGGCTCTGCAGTTGAACATTAAGATGCTCACTACTGCGCTGAGGAGCTGGTTCCTGAGCACACCACAGGAATGCAAGCGTATTTCAGTTAGGTGTCTTAATGTGACAAGGGTAGTTACTGGAATGTCTGCAATCCCACACTTGAACTCCTTAATGATCATTAGTCTGTGTGACCTAAAGTAACCAAACATACACTTCAGAAAAACACACCTACCTATGCAAGTGTCCTAGAAAAACCCAGCTCAGCTCCCTCAGTCAGAAAATAAAGCAGAAATGCCCCATCCTTTCTTTTCATCTGGATGGTAATCTCGCAGAGCTGGTTCTTTTAAAGCATCTGCCACACAAAGCTCTGATTTTTTCTGATGCAGACTTCCTGACTCTTCAAGCCACAAGTCAAAGCTTTCACAGAGCAGAGTGTGAAGCCGCAAGTTACAGCAGGTGAAAGGAGCTCAGCTTAGCCTAGCCATCTGTTTCACAGCCTCCGCTTCTGCTCCTGGATGTTTTCTGATACCTTCCGCCGCATCAGTCTGAGAACACATAATTTTGCTAAACTGGCCAAAAAGACATCTAAGGGGCTTTTTGGATGGACTGGTGCTGTTCTGGTGTACAAAACTGGCTTCTCATATTGTCTGACAAGCACCAAAGCCTGCAAAAGATGAACAGCAGAAGCACGTGGCCAGTTGGAGACAGGTGACAACAATTGCCTATGCTTTTGGCTCAGATTTTAACATGTAGCATCTACATTTGCAGCAGAAGAAACACTGCACTGTGCCTACGAGCGAGACAGCGTGGAGGGGGAGGCCCTGTGCACAAGCCAAACGCCAGAACAGGCTCCCTGGGAAATCCCGCTGTTGCTGCTGGGATGGGGCTGTGTAACACCAACTGCAGCGGGTTGCCCCCTGCCAACCCTCACCCACCCAGAGGCACCTGGAATCCCAAGTCTGGCCACAGATTGCAGGCCTGGAACAACAGCTGTCCCGAACTAGCTGGAGAGCCCCATGGGACTCACCAGTCACAGGCTGGCCAGTCAGGCCTGGACGAACGCAAGGAAACATGGCAGCGGACATGCTCAAACTCATGGAAGTGCCAGTGCATCGGAGTAAGGCCCATGCTGTATGCATATCTTATCCAAGATATGTCACCATAGCTCTTCCATGCTTGCTGGGATTTATACCAAAGCCATGATCATGCTCATGAGCTATATATATATATAGTTCAGAACTAACCTGAAGGGCAAACACACACCACCCCACTCAACAGAGCCATAAAAAACCCCAGTCCCAATCCCAGAACCTGTCAATTCCCAAAATGAAATAGCGGCAGCTCACGTACAGCTGATGAACGGCTGGCCACATCACAAGCTACAGCCACATCCATGGTTTAGACCGTACCATACCCCCCCACCCCAAGGCTGAACCCGCGCAGGTTTTAGCCACTCGCAGGCGCGGCCGGTGTGTGGCCTCGCCGCCCGGTGCCCGGCAGCTGGCCACAAAGCCCACCTCAGGCCGGGACCGGGACCGGGACCAGCACCAGCCCAGCCGCCGGCACGTTTTCGAAGAGCAGCAACCCCGGTGTCGGCAGGAGAAACGGGGCCTTGTCCTCCTTCTGAGGGGCAGGCACAAGCGGGGTGAGGAAAGGGTGAAATCCGCCGCAGCACCGCTTTCCCCGCTGCGGCTCCAGCACCCGCCGGGCCCGCTCCAGGGAACTGGCTAAGAGGCACGGCCCCGCCGTCCCTCACCAACCCCCCTCCGAAACGCCACCACAGTCCCGGCCCTCGGCCCCACAGGCTTCCGCCGTCTCCCAGGCCGAAAGCCCGTTAGGGAGGAGGCGCATAGAGAGGCACAGGCCGGGCGGCAGCCTCCAGCTCCGCGCCGCCCGCCACGATGGCAGCTGCCCCCGCACCCCTCCGCACCCACCTGCGCCCGAGATCCGGACCGAGCTGAGGAGGAAGACGAGAAGGAGGAGGAAGAGGAGCTGCGCCCGACACGGCATGGCCCGGTCCGGCCGGCAGCGCCCTACCGCCCGGCCCCGCTCGCCGCAGAGGCCGCTCGCCGGTTCCTGAGGAGCGGGGCCGGCGGCACACAGGCAGGCCCAGGGAGGCCGCCTCACCCCCGCGGCCTGGGCCCGTCCCCGGCTGCTAGCGGGGAGCTAGGCGACCGCCGCCTCCCCAATACCGCTGGATCTCCTGCCCCGCCTACGGCAGTCAAAGCCCGCCCTTGCACTTCCGCGGGCGGCCGGGGGAGGGCTGTGGGCGGCCGAGGCCCAGCAACCGACGGGACGGTTCTGGTAGCGTCCTCTGCTCGGGGCAGACCCCGGCCCAGCCTTGGGGCGGGCTGAGGCGTAGCCCCGCGGCGCGGCCCGGCCCGGCCCGGCCCGGCCCGGCCCGGCGGCAGGCCCACTGCTCACCGCCGCATGGGGTGCGGCCGCCCTCTGAGGCGCGGAGCGTTGCGTGTGCACTCGGGGTGTGCGGTTGATGTGCGAAAATCTCGCCATTAAGTGGTTAAAGTTCCCCAGCTTTCTCTGGCTGCATCTAGCCTAACACCGAGCCGTGGTTGCACCTAACCACATACCTTTGGCTGACGCTATCGATTACACAGTATTGCGATAAAATGAATCTGGAGGTGATGCCGGGGCGGGGGGAGGGGCAGCATTCCTCCCAAACGATTACTATTTTAATACATGAATTGCTTTTAAATCATTTACTTGGCAGGGAACAGCTATTTTTAGGATCTTCAGCACCACTTTAATTTAAAAGCACTCTAAAGCAGAGTAGTTCCTATGTCCCTGAACAAAGTCTGGTTTTGTCTTAAATAGGTCAGAGAGAAAATACGTTTTAATGTAATGGGGAAGTCGGCAGAACTATGACTGGCAGGACTGCCAACAGAGGAAACCGCACAGAGTTAGGGTACTTAAAACATCTTTAATTAATATTAAGAAAGGTGATTGTCTGCATGAAGGCTCCCTGAGCAAAGTTGACACCGCTGCCATCAGATTTCCAACAGAGGGAAAGTAAACAAGTACAGCAAGAGTATCTTGCCTTCAGGGTGCTAGGTAAGGGCTGGGCAGCTTTGATTTCCAAGTAAGCCTGGATGAATCACTTGATTTTGCTGTCGTGCAGCTTTTCCTCAATCGAAAGAGAGATCCCTCCCTTTCTCTTAGCCCCGTATGACCTGTTCTTATTGACTGCAAGTTGTCAGGGCAAAGATCCTCCTTTTGCAGTGAGGTGCAGTGATAAAAAGGGCCAGAATCTGTCAAAGCCTTTTTCACAGTGATGCAAATGATATAAGCTAGAAAGGATTATAAACAAAGGAGAAAAAAAATAATATTAAAAGCTAATTGCTTGGTTGGTTGGTTGGTTGTAAAAATAAGAAGGGCTAGAAGGGTATGGTAGTGATTAAAGACATCCAGTTGCAGATTGAGCCTGTTTTCACTGCAGCAACGTGTGACCTCTTTTTGAACCCTTCTGGGAAGAGTGACTCAAACTCAGTCAAGCAGCACTGTTCTACCGAAACAGTCCACTCCACAAGCTCTGCTTTGGGATTTCCCCAGTGCCAGGCCTGTGCTGAGACATGGATCCTTCAATAATAATGTCTGAGCCAGGAGAGGAATTTCAGTCACGCACTGTTAGCATTAGTGGAGCATTTCTAGTGGCAGGTAGCCAAGCAGGTAGCTGGGAGAACCACTGACAAGTTCTAACTGTGAACCTTAACTAGCAAAACGGCATGTCCAGAAGGGATGTTACTTATGGTGGCATCTCTAATTCATGCATTAATAGGATTTTGATTCACCGAGGAAACTTAGGTATATTAAAGAGCAACTCAAAACATGAATTCTCAAGCGGGGTTTCCCTCTACCCTTGCACTGAAAGAAACATATTTACTGTAACTGTTAGAGAAATCCCATAACCCATCATGAGTGTTTTCCCTTTGCCAAACCAGACAGGAAACTTTGCAGGCTTTTGGTTTTGTTCCAGCTGATCTCTCTCACATCGAGCTTCCTAGTAAGTCAAAGCCCAATAAATCACCCTCTTAGAGTCTAGCAAGCTATTAGGAGGGATGTCAGAATGACTTGAAAAAAGGTTAATGAAATCCCCAGGTTTCACCATCAGTGGATGACGGGTGACATCTTAAAACTGGTAGCTTAAGGAGAGCTGAACAGATTGAGGAGAGAACTGAAAATAAAGGGTGATTTAATGAAGATGGAGGAAAGAGAGAACTGGAATTAGTGCAACATCTGATCCTATCAGTCAGCTCCAGAAAAAAAAAAAACACCAACAAATTTGTAGAGCCCACAGGAGTTTGGAGATAAATATGTACGTTGTCTTCTTTGCTTTGAGCTTAGGAGAACAAAAAGAATGTCAAATCAGAAAGTGAGGGATAAATTAATTTTTCTTGCTGGTCCCCTTCCTACACTACAGTCATGTCAACATGAGAAAGTTAAAGGTAGTGAGTGAAGATAGAAGGAAATGCATTTCAGAGGAGAAATAGCTCCATCTATCACTTCAAGTTACAGGCTTTTAAAGGAAAAATCACTGAGAAATTTTATGGGTTAAAAAAGAAGAAAGCAGTTCATTATGGCACATTGCAGCAGTAGATTGACAGAATTGGTTGTTTTGGGTGTATTTCACCAATGCAAACAATTTTCTACTCCAAAATCCCAGCCTTGCTAATTATTACGTATGGATGTTTGGCTTCACCCTTGTAAAACTAAACCAAACTCACCAATAAGAACATACCTAATCAATATGCAGGCAATCATTGCCCTGCAGCCAAATTTCCAGCACAGAATCTTGAAAAAAATAATAATCTGAGACCACAAAAGATAAGGAATTTCTCCCAAAATAACACGTAGATAGAGGTCCCGTGTATCTATTGTAAGGCCCAGGCACACCTCTTGCCAATTTTGGGACCACAGTAGCCTAAGAGGGAAATTAACCACCTTCCCTGTGTTCCTCCTTACCTCTCTTCTGGGTATCATCTCCTGTAAAGAAACATGGCTAACTCACTTAAGAAACCCCAAAAAAGTAAGAAAGATAAATAATCTCCCCCTTCCCACAATTAGTAAATGACAAAGTTTTAGCAGGCATCATGGGACTCATCTGTGGTAGTTACTCTGCTGATGTGTCGAGCGCTCTGAACTTACAGACACTTACAAGGCGTGTCATTAATGTGCAAGGCCCAACACAAATGTACTAAGAACGGGAACCAAAAGTAAGCACACAGAGGGAAGCTCACTCCTGTGCAAACTGGGCTGCAGTGAGCCTTAAATGAAATAAAACTTTGACAGAAGGTAACTCTTCAAACTCTTAGCTCTTTACTCCCGACTTGTGGCGTTTGCTGCTGTGATTTTCAATCTTCCTGGAAGAGAAATGGAATTGAGTTGTATGATACTGGCAAACATGAAAAAAAACCCCACTAAAAAACAACTTACAGGAAAACTGTACTGGTCTGTCCAGACATAAAACCTCCCCCTGCAAAATCTGCTCTACTAATGTGTGGGAGAAAGCTGGAATGAGCTGGACCCTCATTGGCAAACTGGGTCCTTTTGGAGGCAGATGTGAAGGTATTTGCGCATGTAAAGGGGCATCTCCAACTCAGCAAGACATCTCGGTTCTCTTGAAAGTTCCACTCCCTCTGGGATTTTCGATCACTAACATGTTGTGGTCCCCAGCACCTGACAGACTAAGCCTTCTGCAGCTCGCTTCTGTTGTAATGGGAAACATCACTACATAGCAGATGGATGAAGACATCAAGCCTGCTCAAAAATGTGTGGAAAGAGGTGATTTGGGGTGGTGCGAAAGAGCAGATAAACATCTGCTTATTCTCCTCCTGTTGTCCCTTGACACAGCCACAGAAGTCTCGGTGTGCCCCCCCTCCCGTGACAACTCTCTACCCTGTCAGTCGCTTTTTAGCACGAATATCTGTTTGCTCTCCCAAGTGTATTTATGTACCTCCAGCTGCTGCAGGATCCATTTCTGACACTTCCTGAACATGGTGAGGGAGAGCGAAGAAGAAAAGAATCCAAAACTGGGAAAGAGGAGCCAGGAAAGCAACTGTGAGAAAATGTGTCCCCAGACTTCTGCATAGCCATATGGCATGGTGGCCGTTGGGCTGCAGCGATGCCTGCGCTCAGAAGGAAATGTTGAGCAGAACGGACTTCACTCTGCAAAGAGACATGAGCGTCTGCAGCTACTGGCAGTGCCCAGACCCTGCTCCAGCCTCAGGAGTGTCAGAAATGTTTGAGTCCATGTGTGCCCCTGAAAATTTGGCATTTGTCACCCTTAGCAAGTTTGCTGATGACACCAAGCTGTGGGGTGCAGTCGACACGCTGGAAGGAAGGGATGCATCCAGAGGGACCCTGACAGGCTGGAGAGATAGGCCCATGCAAACCACATGAAGTTCAACAAGGCCAAGTACAAGGTCCTGCATGTGGGTCAGCAGAATCCCAAGCACAACTACAGGCTGGGCAGGGAATGGATTGAGAGAATCCCTGAGAAGGACTTGGGCTGTTGGTGGACAAGAAGCTCAACATTAGCCAGCAGTGTATGCTTGCAGCCCAGAAAGCCAACTGTGTCCTGGGCTACATAAAAACAGTGTGATAACAGGTCAAAGGAGGTGATACTGCCCATCTGCTCTGCTCTCGTTAGACCCCACCTGGAGTACCGCATCCAGCTCTGGGGTCCCCAGCACAAGACAGACATGGAGTGGTTGGAGTGAGTCCAGAGGAGGGCCACAAAGATGATGTGAGAAGGCTGGAGCACCAATCCTGTGAAGACAGGCTGCAAGATTTGAGCTTGTTCAGCCTGGAGAAGAGAGGACTCTGAGGAGACCTTTTAGCAGCCTTTCAGTACCTGAAGGGACCTACAGGAAAGCTGGAGAGGGGCTGGTTACGGGGGCATGGACATTACCTCCATATCCCTTCCAGGACAAGGTATAATGGCCTTAAGCTGAAGGAGGGCAGATTTAGATCAGATATTAGGCAGAAATTCTTCCCTGTGAGGGCGGTGAGGCGCTGGCACACACTGCCCAGAGAAGCTGTGGCTGCCCCCTCCCTGGCAGTGTTCAAGGCCAGGCTGGATGGGGCTTTGGGCAGCCTGGGCTACTGGAAGGTGTCCCTGCCCATGGCAGGGAGTTGGAACTAGATGGGCTTTGAGGTCCCTTCCAACCCAAAGCAGCCTGTGATTCTGTGATTCTAGTGATACTGGTAGTGGGGGCATGATAAGGCCCAAAATAAGGTAGGCAAGTGGGTGCAGGTTTTCCAGGCCAGCACCTTGAGAAGCCTGACTTCTCCCCAGCTCCTTGCTGAGCCTGATATTATTCATCACCTCTCAGAAATCAGCAACTTCAGCAGTAAGATAGATGTGCATTAGTTTGGGAATTCATTAGTTCAGTGCCGCCGTGGAGCAAGGCTTGGCTGCTGACTGATGGGGATTCCCACAGCCTTATGAAACCAGAAAATACCTGAGTCATGTGAAGTGAGGTTTTAAAGATCAGCCTTCTCCTCAGGGGAAAAACATTACTTAATTTCTCTGAGCTGTTCCGAGCTAAGTTTGTAAAGTGGAAAAGAGTCACTCTGGTAAAGAGATTTGTTTTGTGCTAGTTTTTGGAGTTTTCATTGGAAAGTTGCTGCTGTCATGCTTTGCATTTCAATCATACAGCACAGAGGAGTGTTGTTTTTAACCACAGGACGTGACAGTTAGCAGTTAATATCCAGGCAAAAGGTAGAAAATACATATTTTTTGTTCAGTATGTAATACCAATGTATAACAGCAGGAGCTTGGCCCTGCTAAATTCTCCGCACTTAGAGGCACAGCAGCAAGCTGTGCTTGTATGAGGCTCAGGCTACACTTTTAGTGCCAGGCAGAAGGAGAGGAGATGAAGAGATCAGGAAGAAGAAAAGAACTATCTCCCTCCCTTGATCTTGATTGCATATTCTGAATTAGAGCATTAGTTAGATGCTTACTGGTGAATTGAGTAACTAGAATAGGCTTTCCTGGAGGCCAATGGATTTGAGCCCATTGTGGTGTGTGCAGTTCAGCATGCTCTGCTGCTTAGATTTAATAAAAAAAAAAAAAAAGAAGTTTTAGTCATTCATTTACAGTAACTGATGAAATAGTCTCTTAGAGAGGAAGTATAATCAGTCACAGCATGCCTACTTAGAGCACTTTACATAAGCAGCGGGAACAGAGATACGTTTATGTGGGTAGATAAACACCCCCTATTTGCTATAGATCAACTTGTCTTCCAGATCTTTATTTCTGAGACAAGGCAGGTCTTGATGTCTGAAACTTACCATTAATTTAACATGCCTGGGCAGGTTGTCCATAGTTCTAAGTAGTTGGATTAACAAAATGATCACAGTGACAGAAAAAACCAAGTTCCTCAAATATTGACGTTTAGCTGCAGACTTGTTTGGAAGATACAATTTTTGGTGTGGGAGTTTTCAAGGGGACAGAGTAGGAGTTTAAAACAGATAAAACTCTCTAAGCCATTCTTTTTTGAAGAGTGCACACTTAGAAGGCACATTACCCAATCAGGTATTATTTCTGGTAATGGAAGACTTGCAGTACTGCAAGGTGACTTACAAAAGCACCTCTAGAAAACATGTGCCCCAAAACATCTGCATGAAATTACTTCTCTTTCTACTTTGAGTTCTTATCTAACATATACATTTGTATTGTTGGCAAATACAGGCAGTGGCTGCATTAAAATGCCTGGGAGAGCAGGCATTGCCAGGTTTGCCAGGCCAGCAAACCACTGCAAAGAGGGGGATTTGTCCCCTCTCTGGCTTGTGGCACCGGTTTAGCCCGCTGGCCTGGCTGATTTGCTCCAACTCTTCTCAGGGTTAGTTGAACCCAAGCATCCTGGCACAGTGTAGTTACTACATTCAACACAAGGGAGTGAGGAGTTGGGAAATGAAGGCTTGAGGCTGGGGTAGAAGAGAGGGAACACTCATCCAGTCTGACAGCCGTAGAATCAGCTTTTCTGCAAGATCAAATCTCAGCCTGCAGGCCTGCCTTGCCTTTAGCAACATCCCTCCTTGATGTCTCAATTGGATCACAATGCTTAATGAACAGCACAAGTGTAGATGTATGACACGTCTTTCTGAATCTCACCTATTACTGGAATTTCAAATGTATGTTGCCAACACCCCTCAGGCCCTCGATGAACAAAAAAATCCAGGCTTTGAGGGTCTGCCTTGGCTCCCTTGAAAGTGTTGATCTGCCTGAGGGTAGGGAGGCTCTTCAGAGGGATCTGAACAGACTGGACCAATGGGCTGAGACCAATGGGATGAAGTTTAACAAGGCCAAGTGTAGAGTGCTGCACATGGGACATAACAACCCTGAGCAGCGCTACAGGCTTGGGGGAGACTGGCTGGAGAGCTGTCAGGCAGAGAAGTACCTGGGGGTGTTGGTTGACTGCAGGATGAATATGAGCCAGCAGTGTGCCCAGCTGGCCAAGGCGGCCAATGGCATCCTGGCTTGTATCAGAAACAGTGTGGCCAGCAGGTCCAGGGAGGTGATTGTGCCCCTGTACTCGGCATTGGTGAGGCCGCACCTCGAGTGCTGTGTCCAGTTCTGGGCTCCTCACCACAAGAAGGACATGGAGGTCCTGGAGCGAGTCCAGAGAAGGGCAACTAGGCTGGTGAAGGGGCTGGAGGGCAAATCCTATGAGGAGCGGCTGAGGGAGCTGGGGCTGTTTAGCTTAGAGAAGAGGAGGCTGAGGGGAGACCTTAGCACCGCCTACAATTACCTGAAGGGAGGTTACAGAGAGATGGCTGATGGTCTCTTCAGCCAGGTGACAGGTGATAGGACAAGGGGGAATGGCATGAAGCTGTGCCAGGGCAGGTTTAGATTGGACATTAGAAAAAAAATTTTTTACTGAAAGAGTTGTGAGGGCCTGGAACAGGCTGCCCAGGGAGGGGGTTGAGTCACCTTCCCTGGATGTGTTCAAAAAAAGGGTAGATGAAGTACTTAGGGATATGGTTTAGTTTAGGATGAGAATGGTTGGACTTGATGATCTTCAACGGTCTTTTCCAACCTTGTGATTCTGTGATTCCCTCAAAAGTTTTCAAAAGCAGCTTTCCACAGGGACATCATCCTCTGGGAAGGTTAAATCACCTCATCCTCAGACTATGACAAACCGTGCCTAAAGTAAGAGAAGGCTCACAAGTAGAGCTTTGACTGTTGTAAGACTTCACAAGAAAATATATGGATTCACTCAAACCAGATGATTACATTCTGGCACCACTTTAGGTTCCATTTGAAATGTGATCTCAGTTCTAAACAAAAAAAAGGGGAGGGGAAAGATTAACAAATTTTGTCTTTAGGGCCTGAATCTCTCACATCCAGCTAATGGAAATAACTGCTACCAAAGTCAGCCATTGTAAGTAAACAAAGGTGGAAACAAGCTCCTCAAAGTGTTTCCTCTTGCAGCAAGACTCAGGCCGGGCAGCTGCTGGCTGCTACTGCATTGTTTCTCTTCTCTTACATGTTTTCATGACTTTTAGCCTTGTGTTAAGTAACAGGAAAGGCTGCTTCTGTCAGGTTTGGCTGTTTTTGTTCTTTTCCTGCCGATTTACTGGTCAAACTGGCTCTGACACAAGACAAAGGGTGAAACTGCTGTCTGGAGCTGTGAAGGCAGCAGGTAGGTTGGCTTAGGGTGCCGTGAAATGACAGCCCGTGTTTAAACCCCCGGGGTCCTTCACAGGAACAGTCTAGATAGGCCTTGCAAAAACCACCTTGTAGTTGAATAGAGCTAATCAGAGAGGGGAATGAAAAGTCAAAGAAGCTAGGAAAGGAATTCTGTTTACTGCATACAGAAAAATGGAAGTTTCTCTGCTCTCCAAGTTGCAACCCAAAGGGAAGAGAAAAAACACTGCCGGTAGCGACATAATTGAACTCAGTCCATGAATGTCAGCTATTTTGCTTTCTAGGCTTCTCTGGGGACAGTTGCTTCCTGTTAAGTAAATTTGTTTTGGAGGAAGAGGAGGAGAATTGCGTGACTATATTAGTCTAAGCCTTCCAGCATCCAAGTGATGAGGTACGAGCTAAATTTCAGGCAGAGAATTTGGCATGGCAAATTAACAGAAGATCTGGAAACAGAGACACAGTTTGTCACATGGAGACCCCTATGAGTTCCCAATACCAAAAACTCGTGGCCTCCATGGGTGTCCCCAGAGCCCACTCCTGTCCTGGCATAACCTTATTTGGTAACAAAAGACCTGAAGAGAAGTCACACCTCAGCTTTTCCAAACCAGGATGGCTGAACACAGGCAGAGACCAGTTTTCAATTTTTATTGACCCCTGAGGCCGAGATCCTGGTCCTTTGTTGCCTGCAGCTGTGAAATGTGCTTGAAAACAAACACTCCCTGACTGTCCAGCCTGGCAGGGAGCAACTCTCACAAAGTCCATCGATGCAACTCACACCCTGGGTGCTGAAATCTGGAAGTGCTTACTGCTGTACTTCTTTGCCTGGGGATGGGGATCGCACTCCTCTTTGCCATCTGTGCAGCGTGGTGACATCATGTACCATGTCGCTGTGATACGGGGGTGAAGTATTTGGCAGGCTTTACCTGTTCAAGCAGTCGTGAGTTCCCTGAGAAAACAAGGCAAGGAGTGGGAGGGGCGCGAAACAGAGACCAGGACTTTCAAGGTAATATGGAGTTTATAATTTTCTGAAGTGAGGAATCTCTGTGAGCCAATCACCCCGTTCAGCTATTCCCCTTTTGCCTGGCCAGGGCACTTAGTGTCCTTAAAGACTCTGCGCATTGTGGAGCCTCTAAATTAGGAAAGGTTTGGGACCATGATGAATCATAGAGTGTGTTAGGTTGGAAGGCCATCTAATCCAATCCCCCTGCAGCAAGCGGGGACACTTTTAACTAGATCAGATACTGCTCGTGTAAGACTTGGGTGTGACGTCAAAATATGCAGCTCACAGAATGTGGGATGTGACTTAATCCCTTTTACTGAATGCAGCTGCTGGAATAACTGCACCAAATTTTAAAATGTGTAGAGAAAAGCACTTTGGTTCCTGAGATCTAAAATAAGCCTCGAACCACCACTCTTTCAGGACGTAACCAGGAGACAGTGACTGTTACACCCATCTCTGAAGGTTAACAGGAACTGAATCCATCACACTCAGACGGAGCAATATTTCTTAGGAGAATCTCCTTCAACAGGAGATTGGGTAGAGTCCCTGAAAAAACAACTAGGCATGATGTATTTGGAAAAAGGTAATGCTTAAAGTTACTTCTAGGCAACATACCCAAATGCCATCTGTAGCCTGCTCAATGGGATTAGACATTTCCTGCAACATCCTTTGGGGATGGTAACTTTGGGGACTCTAAAGGGGAACTGGTGACTAAAGCTGGGAAAACTATATTGATTTGTGTCCTTTAGGTTACTCTCAAAAGCTCTTTTGAGTCAAGGGCTGCAGTGCAAATATGGCTGAACTTCTTTAATGCAATAACAAAACTCTGCTCACTTCCCAGAGGCTTCCCTAGGAGAAGGCTTTTGCAAAAGAGCAGATAGACAGTATGGGCAGAAAGAGGTTTTGCTCCTAGAGGTAGGATTCAAAATCTTAATAGTTTTCTAGAAAAAAAACCCCAACTCGGTTGAATTAAGCACTTAATTCCAATTGATAGATATTATTTTCTGCAAATAGTAAATCTTCAGTACTTAAAACCAGAAATTTGTGGCCCAGAATGTCTCTAGAGGACAACTGGTAATGCAGTTGATCTAGCAGGGAAGCTGAAGGCTCTGGGAGAACCCAAGTTTCCACCAAAGGTGCATCCAGACCTCTAGTATCTCATGAAGACTTTGTAGTTTCTCAGCAATGCAAACAGACTGATCCTGTGACTAGAAAAAGGTCTCTGCCTTGTGTATGGGCAATGGCACTGCTCTACAGCCTCTGACACAGGACAAGGAGGATCGGTATGAAGAGAAAGGGGGGGATGAGGAAAAATGGGTCATACTAGAAAAGTGAATAAGCTTTTGGGAGGTCAACAAGGGCCTTATAAAAAAAAAAAAGCAAATTGCTAGGAAGGTGTGAAAGGAAGTTTGCTATGACTCACAAGAACTAAAAGGAGGTGCATGCTGCTCCTTGTATAAACATAGAGGGTTTGTACAGACAGGAATGACTGATGCAGCCAGGGTATAGTCAAGCCAGTACAGCACATACCCTGCTGTCCTGGTTTTGGCTGGGATAGTTACTTTTCTTCCCAGCAGCTGGTGTAGCGCTGTGCTCCGCATCAGTGTTGATAACATACTGATATTTCAGATCTTGCCAAAATGTCAGGGACTTTTCCGCTTCTCACCCCACCAGCAAGGAGGCTGGGGGTGCCTGAGAAGCTGGGACAGCCAATCCCAGCTGGCCACAGGGACATACCATGACATACCATACCATATGATGTCATGCTCAGTATGTAACAGGAGGTTGGCTGGGAGGCACCATGGCTCAGGAACTGGCTGAGAGGTGGCTTCGTGTGGCGAGCAACTGTGCCGTGCATCACGTGCTTTGTGTATCAGAATTATCATCACCCCCCTCTTCCTTTTCTGTCCCATTAAACCCTCTTTACCTCAACTCACAAGTTTTACCTTTTGCTTTCTGATTCTCTCCCCCATCCCACTGCAGGGGGTGCAGAGTGAGCAAATGGCTGTGTGGCTCTTTTAGCTGCCGGCCAGGTTAAACCATGACAGTTGCTCAGTGTGACTGCACACCTAGGGGTGTGTTTGAAAGGGAATTCAGATCATACCCCACGTATACATTTACAGCCTCCACGCCAGAACAAGTGACAGTAAGACAAAAAAGAGCAGGGCCCCAGTTCTGCAGACTGGGCTGTGGTGGAAAACACACAGATGTTTTCTGGGGCTTCATCTGCAGGAATACGGCCTGTCAACTTGAAGGAGGAAATAAACTCCTAAAACCTGTCAGTGGAAATCATGCTGAAGAGGAAGGCAGAGGCAGCCGTGTGCGTGCAGGGGCGTCACACGCATTTATTGAGAAGCGAGGATTTAACAAAAATCTTTCTCAGCCTCTCATGGAAAGATTGACAAGTTTTGAGGTATCATCATTCCCACAGGGAAAAGACACAAAGCTGCTAACATCTTTTAAGATTTTTCACCTTCCCAACCCCAAACTTTCTTGTGTGTGTTTTACTTCAACACCAGATGAGCTAAGAAACTGTGGGCTCGCTCTGATCTTTATCACGTGCAGGAAGGAAGAGACACACTACAGTACAGAGGTACAAAATCCCCCTCGTTGTTTTTCCTTGTGGCCTTTCAAAACAAACCCTCAAGTTACCTAAGAGGCAGGGCTGGGGACACACAGGTTTGACAGGTGGGATGACTGGAGGGTAACAGCTTAGGTTCTACCAGGGCACAGACAAAACCAGTTCACTTGGCAGGAACATCTTTGGGAAGTTTATGCATATATTTTGCATGCAGTGTGAAAGACCCTTTGGTTCAAAATGCCAACAGGGGCTTGCCCTGGGGTATCAAGCAGGGTTTCACAGCTAGACTTTTTCCAGGATTGCTGACATGACAAACTCCCTTAAATGTCTAAATGTTTGGAAGCTCGGTATGTTTGATTTGTATATTGACACATATATGACATGAATCACCTTCTCAGCTGTAAGGTTATGTGGAAGGAGAGTGTTTGCTCCTTTGAGGATATCTCACCCAGGAGCTATTCCAGCAAGGTTATCTGCCCTTGCCAACTTAGGGGAAAAAAAAGAAATCCAGGAAAACAAAGTACACAGAGACACTGACCTGACAAAACAGATCTCAACGCTTATGATACTAGACAAGCTTTCCAGGCACCGAGCCCAGGACTGGAAAGTCCCAACCTGGAATTTGCAACTGATTAAGACTGTGAATCAAGGAGATCCCAGACATCTGTCTGGGAGGTGTTCAGGAATCGACAGAGCTGCACAAACCCACAAGAGGATGTGCAGAGGGAAGGGGAAGCAGGAAGGAACAAAGAGGTAGAAATGGGGCTGGCTGCATGTAGAACAGGGTCTGTCTGTATGCCTGTGGCTGAGTGCCATGCCCAATCAGCACGATCTGTCCTGTCTCCATGTATCTTATTATTAAATCTTTTCCTGACGGCTTATTTCTCTGTGTAATCTCATTCTCCTTCCTGTGTGCCCATGTATGGCAAGGACCAAGCACCAGCTATGGGCAAGAGCTGCGTTGTGTGCCAGTGGATTTGGTGTCAGGCACTGGTGTAGGAGCCTTTAACCTGCAGCCACTGGGTTGGAAACAGTGTGTGACCTGAAAAGCAGCCCCTTGGGGGCACCAGGCAGAGTGAAGCGAGGGAGTGGCTCAGCGCTGGCAGCTGGAGGGGGATAGCGGGTCACAGCCCCTGTGCCTGGTGCTGGCTGCTGGTGGGTGTGGGGAAACAACATGTGTCTGCACCTTCCCTAATTCTGGTGTGCGTGGGGTACACGTGTATGCACAGCAGACTCCAAGCTGGAGTAGCCAGCAGGCACACGGGTTTGGGCCGGTATGCAGGGGAACCTGGAACGCAGAGCACCGGGGGAACAAGCCTGTCAGTGAGTGCGTTTGCTAGTGACCATCAAGCTGGATGAGGCAGGGAACAAGGGACCATGAAGCAGGTAAGAGGGCCTGGGACAGGGGCACGCAAAGAAGGTAGAAGGGCTGTGCTGGTACTTGGGGATCAATGAATGTGTGTGTGCTTTTGTTAGAGAGCTATCTCTACTGGTTGGAGAGGAGAAAGATGATGTAGCTGTCTGTGCTTTATGTGAGTCCTATCCATAGGTGCTCCTTGGCCGTGGCAGTCTGTGTGACCGGCCATGTTACTGTCCTGGGTGCGTGTCCCCAAGACACAGGCACAGCTTTGCCTCTGGCTGAACCTGCAAACAGGAGAGAGGTGGCCCCATCCCTCAGCTGGGCAGGGACCCTGGGTCCTTGGGCTGGGCTCGAGCAGCTGGGCAGGAGGGAGTCCTGAGACAGAGCAGCTAGAGAAGGGTAAAAATAAAGACAGAAATTGTCAAGGCTACAGTGAACTACACTCAGGAAACCTGTTACAGTATTAATGAATATAGAAGTCCCATTTCCTTTGTCATACACCTTGTGGCACACTACAAGTCATTTCACAAGCAATACCTGAAAGCTGTTTTGGAAAGGGATATCTTTCTGAAGCTTTCCTGCATTCCTAGAACATGTTTGCACTGGTTTGGGTAAAGTTCTTCACAGGAGCTGGTATGGGGCTGCAGCTTGGGTTTGTGCTGAAAGCAGTGCAGATAGCACAGGGATGTTTTCGTTACTGCTGAGTGGAGCTTACACAGAGCCAAGGCCTCTGCTGCTTCTCACACCACCCCACCAGTGAGTAGGCTGAGGGTGCACAAGGAGTTCAGAGGGGACACAGCTAGGACAACTGACCCCAACTGACCAAAGGGATGTTCCATACCACGTGTTGTCATGCTCAGCATGTAAAGCTGGGAGGAGGAAGAGGAAGGGACATGCAGAGTGATGGCGTTCACCTTCCCAAGTCATGGTCACACATGCTGGATCCCTGCTTTCCTGGGGATGGCTGAACACCCACCTGCCCACGGGCAGTGGGGAATGAATTCCTTGTCCTGCTTTGCTTGTGCACAGCTTTTGCTTTCCCCATTAACCCGCCTGCATCTCAGCCCACAAGTTTTCTCACTTTTACTCTTCCAATTCTCTTCCCCATCGCACTGTGGGGGAAGTAATTGAGCTGCTGTGTGGGGCTTAGTTGCCAGCAGGGATTAAACCATGACAGTGTTACCCTAGGTTTCCTGTAGAAATGCTTAGCAGAACATCCCCAGCCCCCCATCCCAAACCCAAGGACATAGCAATGCTGAAACAAAAGGGCCAGAAAGTGTTTGTAAGTATCAGCTAATATGGATATCCACATATATCAGTCTCACCTAGCTTAAACGGGTAAGACTCAAGGATTCTGTACTAGAAGGAATGGGGTTTGGACATTTATTTCCAGAAGAGTTAATGTCAGAGTCCTCAGTGGATATCTTCAAAGAAGCAATGCTGGAGAAGCCATTGGTGAGTCAGAAGCCTTATGAGTCAGTATACAAACTGGCAACACACACCTAAAGCAGCCCCATGATGCTCAAACGATTGACAAACAGCTGTGACCTTCTCTCCACTGGGTATTTTATATTAAATAAGAACCTTTGTGTTGTTGATGCTTACCTGCAGAGCAGAGACACAACTGCCACACATAAAGTACAGGTTGCTTTCAGAAGTCTTCAGCTAAAAATAAAAAAAAAGAAAAAATGTTTTAAACAAAATTGTACATTTATGCACTGACTTTGAATCTCATTTGAAAATGCAGGAGAGAAAAAAAAAACCAATGAAAAACCTGAATTCAGTATTCTGATAATCCTTTAAATCAACAGCTTTACATTACCACACAGTTACAAATACACACATGGATCACGGGTGAGGATCTAAAGAAAAGGTCATCGTGGCAGAAGATTAGTGGCTAAGTAGTTTGGCTATTTTAATTTGACATCAACCTCATCTGAGGAGACCATCTAATGAATCTGGGGGAAAAATAAAAAAGAAATAAAATAAAAAAAGAACTATTCTGACAAGGCTGTGTGAATATTGCTCCTGTCCTCGCCTCACCTTAACTCCTGGGTGAGGAGTCTTAATTCTCTGTTGCAAAACCAGCAGAGGGGGCTCCAAACATGAGGTACGTCAGGGGAAAAACCTCACTTTCCACGTGAGCGGTAACGCTACCTGGCGGGTTCAGTAAAGGAATGACGCTCGGCGAGGGAAAGGGAATGCGGTTCCTGGAAGCTGGGCCAAACTGCCGCTGACAGCACTTTCTTTTTGAATATGCTTTGCCTTTGGTCTTAGGAAAAAGGCACCTGCAAGGCAACAGAACTGGATTGGGTACTAGTCATGAGATTCTTTCTGGGATGGTAGAACCTGCACAGAAAGAGCAAGCCAGTTAAAACTACAGGATTTTTCAAGTTTGGTGCCAGAACACTGGCACATGGTCAAGCAGAAGTTTCTTTAATTCTGTGACATTTAGCTAGATCACAGAATGACAGGATTGTAGGGGTTGGAAGGGACCTCGAGAGATCATCGGGTCCAACCCCCCTGCCAAAGCAGCTCCCTAGCACATATTGCACAGATAGGCGTCCAGACGAGTCTTGAATATCTCCAGAGAAGGAGACTCCACCACCCCCCTGGGCAGCCTGTCCCAGGGCTCTGTCACCCTCACTGTGAAAAAGTTCTTCCGCATGTTGGTGCGGAACTTCCTGTGCTCCAGCTTGCAGCCATTGCCCCTTGTCCTGTCCCCACAGACTACTGAAAAGGGGCTGGCCATTTCCCCCTCTGTCCCACACTTGAGACATTTATAAACATTAATAAGATCCCCTCTTAACCTTTTCTCCAGGCTGAACAGCCCCAGCTCACTCAGCCTTTCCTCATACGGGATCTGTTCCAGGCCCTTAATCATCTTCGTAGCCCTTCTCTGGACTCTCTCAAGGAGATCCCTGTCTTTTTTATACCAGGGAGCCCAGAACTGGACACAATACTCCAGGTGGGGCCTGACCAGGGCAGAGTAGAGGGGGATGATCACCGCCTTTGACCTGCTGGCAATGCTCCTTTTGATGCACCCCAAGATCCCATTGGTAGCTTCTACTAATTACAGTAATTTTGCACTTAACAGATGCCTAGATGGTCATTTGGGCACTAGTAATTCAACATCACTGAATAAATTCCCACAGTCCACATCTATCTATATTAAAAGTAGGGTTTCCCAGGGTAACAGCTGTTTCCTGTGGAAAGAAAGCAAGGCAACAGCTGCTGGTCAGCAATTTCAACATCCTTCAGATTCCATTGTGAAATCAATACAAATTTTTCAAGTGGAAAGCTCACCAAAATATTTCCCAAGAAGCTAAATAAAATAATTTGTCCTGACTGCTGGTGATGTTGCCTTTTTTTTTTCTTTTTTAAATGGGATAAAGATTATCTGTGATGAAAACAAGAATTTAGTAAGATCACCACTACTAGTGTCAGAAATTTCATTTTATTCTGATGACCAACTGCCTGCAACAAGAGTATCTTTTCCTTAAAAATTTACTATCTGGTCCAACCCCCTGCCAAAGCAAGGCCACCCAGAGCCGGCTGCCCAGGACCATGTCCAGGCGGCTTTTGGCTTTCTGCAGGGATAGAAACTCTGCAAGCTATCTGGGCAACCTGTGCCAGTGCTCAGCCACCCTCACAGTGAGAAACTGTTTCCTGATGTTCAGAGGGAGCCTCTGGTGTTTGTGCCCATTGCCTCTGGTCCTGCCACTGGGCACCACCACACAGAGCCTGTCTCCATCCTCTTTGCACCCTCCCTCCAGGGTATTTCTATACATTGATGAGACACCCCTGCCCATGCCCCCTCCCCTAAGTCTTCTCTTCTCCGGGCCGAACAGTGCCAGGTCTCCCAGCCTTTCCTCATAGGAGAGATGCTCCAGGCCCTTCGCTATCTTTGTTACCCCTTTGTTGGGCTCCAGGGTGCCCCTATCCGCGGAGCCCAGAACTGGACACAGCGCTCCAGGTGTGGCTTCACTGATGATGTACCTGTACTCACCACACCGATCCCTAAGAAAGGCAGATATGATCCAAGACTTACCTACATCATTTCCATCAAACACTCTGTTGGCAGGTACTACGGTACCTATGAATTTAATCATAGCTGCATTACACACAGAATGAAATGTTTGCACTGATAGGAAGAAGAGAGCGTTACTATCTACCGCAATTCCTCCTCTGCAGATCTCCTCGGTTTCCCCCTGCCCAAAAGACCCACATCCCAGTAAAGTGAGAAATAATCCTACTGTCACATCTCTTCAGATGTCTTGTTTGAAGCCCCAGTGCCAACCAGCACTGTGTGGCACTTACAGACATGCCCACTACCTCAGCACAAAGTACAGTGCAGCGCTTGTGACGGCACGGCGCAGTTACTGTTCAGGAAAGCACCCCTGCAAAAACCATCTGATACACCATAAAAATTTACCACCAAAGGTGTTCTCTGCTGGCTGGGTTTTTATCTGTACCTTCTTACCCAGGTTTCAACATCAAGTGTATGATTCTGAAGTTATACACACAAAAACCATTCCTAATACCAAAATCCATTCCAGAAGCAGAAGTCATGGGAAGATCACAGCATGTGTGACCCAGTATGCAAAAATCATTACCAGATGCTGGTTTCCTTTCAACTAAAAAAATCCCTGATGGGAAACTACTTCATTGCTCCTCCCCACACCGAGCCTTAAAGCTCTTACATGTATTGCACAATACCAACATTGGTTAAGCACTTCTAATTTCAGACACACTGGGTTTGATTTTTACCATCAATACTGACAAATCCAGTTCTTCACTGTCCTGCTGAAAGCATTCGATTAGTAACAGAGATGTAACTCATCCCACTGAGCAACTTCAGTGGAGAGTCACATATAGCTCTTCCTCAGACTTCTTCCATGCCACGCAATAAAGATTAGCTTACTGCTGTTAGAAATATTTGGAACAAGGAAAAAGAAAACCAGTTCAGGGGGCTTATTCTTCAGACAGACTTTGGAAATTAAAGAGAGGCATTTAAACAGAGCGCCTTTATGCGCTGTAAGAAACTAAGCTGGTGAGGGGTCTGGAACACAGGCCTTACGAGGAGCATCTGAGGAAGCTGGGATTGTTCAGCCTGGAGAAGAGGAGGCTTAAGGGAGACCTTATAGCTCTCTATAACTTCCTGAAGGGAGGTTGTAGTGAGCTGGGGGTCGGCCTCTTCTCCCGTGTAGGCAGTGACAGAACTAGAGGGAATGGTAGCAAGCTGCGCCAGGGGAGATTCAGGCTCGACATTAGGAAGCACTACTTCTCAGAAAGGGTAGTCAGGCACTGGAATGCACTGCCCAGGGAGGTGGTGGAGTCACCAACCCTGGGGGTGTTCAAGGAAAGACTGGATGTTGTATTGAGGGATATGGTTTAGTGGGAGCTAGTAGTAATAGGTGAATGGTTGGACTGGATGATCTTCTAGGTCTTTTCCAACCTTGATAATTCTGTGATTCTGTGAAACTGCTCTTAGAAGGTGAAGAGTAGAAATTCTGTCAAATGACTTTCCTAGTATCTGTGGAGACACCAGAAACATGAGCGTGAGATGGCCTCAGGTGTTTAGAATCGCTTCACTTTTGAAAATCTCCAAAAGGAAAACATTTCCCAAATCCTACTGTAGAAGTAGATCACAAAGAAGAACAGACTGAAATTGAAGTTGTTAAGGAGTAAAAACATCTAGGGAGGCCAGCTACAGCATAAACCACTAAGAGGAACATCTGCATAAACAAGCTGCATTGTCACAGCAAAGTTAGATTATACTGGAGAGGTCACACCGTCTTTCTTTTAGGTACATTGTGACATCTTACAGACAGAAGCAGTTTACCAAAGACCACAATGACTGGAATGCTCATGTTCAGCGTTCTCATTTTAAGCCCCAGTACAGAAAATGAATTGGCACTCTTTCCAGTTTGTCTAAACCATGCAACACTCCCATGTAAACCCTAATTACATTTACATATGATACACTTCAAGTTTTTTAGGAAGGACGGTAAGTGGGGGCTTGTAGGCACCTCCTAAGCACCCACAGTATCATTTCAATGTCGCAAATATATAGAACCAAGAAATAAAGAAAATGTGCAAAATTTATTATGTACTTCAATCAACATGAGGACACAAAAGGTAACAAATTAGATTAAGTCTTCAAAATTAAAAAAATATATATGTAAACACCAACAGATGCTTGCTACAATAAGCAACAGTCCACATGGAACTCAAAACCAGTTTACTGTAAACCTCTTTTTTTCTTCCCCCCAATAAGATATCAGCTCCTTAAGAATTACCCTGGAACAAGAAAGTGGTATGCAAATTGAAACATTATCGCAGCATATCCTTTTTTTGCCAACAGACTAAGCTGAAAAAGCTTTGGATTACAAGCACCCTCACCCTCCTGTTAAAAGGTATTTTCTAAGTTCCTGGGTCCTTTTAATTACAGAAATAAGTTCCTTCCTTCTTAAAAAAGTTTCACAATTCTAAATGCAATTTAGTTAGAAGCTTACCTAATTTCAGCTGGGATAGTTTTCTTCCCAGCAGCTGGTGTAGCGCTGTGCTCTGCATCAGTGTTGATAACACACTGATATTTCAGATCTTGCCAAAAAGTGAAGGACTTTTCAGCTTCTTACCCCACCAGCAAGGAGGCTGGGGGTGCCTGAGAAGCTGGGAGGGGACACAGCTGGGACAGCCAACCCCAGCTGGCCACAGGGACATACCATGACATACCATACCTTAAGACGTCGTGCCCAGTATGTAACAGGAGGTTGGCTGGGAGGCACCATGGCTCAGGAACTGGCTGAGAGGTGGCTTCGTGTGGCGAGCAACTGTGCCGTGCATCACGTGCTTTGTGTATCAGAATTATCATCACCCCCCTCTTCCTTTTCTGTCCCATTAAACCCTCTTTACCTCAACTCACAAGTTTTACCTTTTGCTTTCTGATTCTCTCCCCCATCCCACTGGAGGGGGTGCAGAGTGAGCAAACGGCTGTGTGGCTCTTTCAGCTGCCAGCCAGGTTAAACCACGACAGAAGTAAGTGTTTTATGCTTCTTGCCTTCTATCCACAGGAATCAGGAGTCCATCTCTCAGCATGCCTTGCCACTAAAGCAACTGTATTTAGTTCCTTCTTGCTATATACATTTGGCTTGGACAGTTACTACTGTTTATCCTATCTGCAGTGCAAAACTATTTGACCCAATCTCTACTCAAAAAGAAGAGTTTTCTTTATAGTAAAGTGAGTGAACATCCTTCCTGCCTTTTCCCCTTCCCATACTTGCTCGGATTGCCGTGTTTTGTGGGAAGAGAGCACCCTGAGGCAGGACACAGCTACATGAATAAGCAAGCAGGCACTGGGAGCATCCAGCAGCCGTGGCCACCCTCCTTGTAGGATTCCTTTTGAGAGGAATCACCTCACTGAGGCTACTGTTGGTGTCTCTGCATCTTTTGCTCTGGACCTGCTGAGCCAAAAAGCACTGAGAGATCTGGAACAGAGTGTCAGAAAAGATCTCCAAACTGTACCCAGCATCAATTTCCTTCTGCCCGTGTAAGCATCATATGATTTAATACTGACATTTAAGGCTTCTGTCACAGTACCCACTGGCATTCTAAGCAACAGCAAGAAAAGTTCTTGTGGAACAGAGTAGGCTTTTGCTGAGGTTATCAGGTTCAAGTATACAAACTGTACAGATCTGCTCCTCTTCACATACACCATATTCTTTTTATAATATGATGAAAAAATGAGATGAAATAGTGGAAGGTACAGGGAGCCAACTGTGTTTTAACTTTGGTCAGCTTGCAGCAGAAAGAGTACCTAACTTTCCACTAACAGAAGTGCAGATTTGGAAACCTGAAGCCGAAGATCCCCAAATGATACTGCCTTCCTTACGCTGCGACTTCCGTAATAGAAAGTTTTAAGTGCTTATTATGCTGCCAATCCCATCCATGGATTTGCTTTTCTTAGAAGTTACACTATTTCCTTTTCTAGTGTTTCTTCACACACTTTGCTCCCTGAAGTATCGTCGTCATTAGAATAGTTTCCTGAATCCCGACTGCTTTGTTTACAATGTTTATAGTCTTTAGGATCAGTTTGATTTACTTCTTCTGTGGTGATAGGATCAGTTTGATTTACTTCTTCTGTGGTGATAGACTCAAGTATACAGCAGTTTTCTATCAGTTCTTCTGTAGCTGACATATATGGGCTGCTGAAGTGCTGTTCTCCAAATCCCTGCAAGGAAAAACAAAGCAGAAAAGAAAATGAACCTTCATACATAATACCTAAATAATGATTCCACTTACACCAGATTTGTACAGCTGTGGTGTTATTGTATTTAGTAGCATCATGAGGTTTTCTACCTCTAACAGGCCATTTGTTTCCCTAAATTCAACAACTCAAAGTTAAGATGAAGATTAGTTGCATTCCTATCATCAAACACTAAAGAATGACTCTTAACATTAATATTAACCCTTTTGCTATGCTCATAGTTATCAATCATCACTAACTGCAGTATTTCATTGGTTATATATAGCCTCATGAGCAAGAACTAAAAGAAAACCCCAGTTTAGAATCCTTTCTAAGATCACGTGGTAGCACAGAGATGACAGGTGTGTGTTTGCAAATTCTACAAATCATTGTCAGTTGTAAAGCAAAGTGCAAAAGAAAAGAGAGAAAGTGAGCTGCTGCAGCAGGATATCAAGCCTTATACAGCTCTCAAGTGTGCTGCTGTTCATCTTACATGCTTCAGGTCTCTCCTCTGAACGGGAAACTTACATCAAATCTATCCCAAAAGGTGCATTGCATTAATTATGTTGCCAGCATGCTACTGAACAAACCAGCGAAAATGCTGCCTTACAAATCAATCAGATTGAGATTACCCCTTGTGAACTATGAGACTGGTTTTAAATTACAACTTTATTCAGAAAGTTTTGTATGCTACATATCCTAAAAGCTTCAGTGAGGAGGGGATACATGTCAGAAAGGCCATACACTGCTCAAAACCTGTGTTCTGAGACACAGAAGAAAGCACAGCGAAAAGAAGTTCTTGCTACATTTCCAAGAACATATATGTTACATCTACAGGCATGTACATATACACACACATGTTGCCCTGTTTGTTCCAGAAAGGATCCCTACTGAGTACTACTTGGGTCACGCTGGGCTGGAAATTGGACATCATCTGCCCTTTCAGAGACCAGCCGGGCCAGTAGGTCAGGAGGTGACAGAAGCATTTGCTGCCTACTACATCAACTTTACCTCTAAAGACTGGGCTTGTATTTTCACCATCCCTGAGTTTTAAAGGATGGCAAAAAGGCTAAGGGCACGCTCTTCCAGAGAACAGGAAACATTTCCAGTCTCGCAAAATTGGGTGAAGCACATTATGACACTGGGTAGGCAGTGCACTCTCTGAAATGAAGCATCATTAGCAAGGCTCTTGCATAGATAGAAGAAAAACCAAAACCTTAAAATATTTGCTAAATGCAGAATTGTATAAATTAATACTATATTTTTACAGGAGAAATGCATTTCCTTAAAAGCTTTGCAATTAATCTTGGCATTCCCTTAAGACCAAAGCATAACAGATAAAGTATTACAGGAACAATATTCTATTTTCTAAAAATACATCTGCTTAATGAATGAGAAAAATAAATCTCATCTTACCTCTATGTTCAAAGGAGGCTGGCATGATGGAAAGAACACGTATTTGATTTTACTGTAGGCTTGATACAGGGCAAAAATGAGCGGCATAGCCACAAGCAAGACAGCAATCAGGGCAATTACAAATGTTGCTAAAATAATCAGAGGTAAAATTTTATCTAAAAAAAAGAAGCAAAACCCATTCAGTCTATATATTCATAAACTACAAAGATCAAAGAATAGATTATCTCCAAATCTGCTACAGTAGTTATAATAAAATTTCACATTGCTACAATGCTATGCACAGGCATGATGATAATTACAAAAATTATACCATTCCAGTATCTTAGGTAAAAACCAGCACAAAATGTTTACCCAATGTAAAAACAAGGGCATTTGCAGACAAGATCAGAACCAAGATGCAGTTATTCTCAGTTGTATTCCAGTTATATGTCAACTATTTGACAGTAGGACAAAAAGGCTCCACATCGACAAGTACCATGAAGCACCTGATGCCTCTGAATCTATTGTGCTACTGTGTGTGTACAGGGTCTAACCCCAAGGAATCAGAAAATCACAGAGTCTCCTGAGTTGGAAGGACTCATAAGGATCATTGAGTCCAACTCCTGGCTCCACACAGGGCCAGCCAGGTCAGAGCATGGGACTGAACGCATCGTTCAGATGCTCCCTGACCTCAGCCAAGCTGGGTGCTGTGACCCCTTCCCTGGGGAGCCTGTTCCAGTGCCTGACCATCCCCTCAGTACAGAGCCTCTTCCTAACATCGAGCCTAAACTTCACCTGTCACAGCTTCATGCTGTTCCCTTGTGTTCTGTCGCTGGTCACCAAAGAGAGGAGATCGGCGCCTGCCCCTTCACTCCCCCTCATCAGGAAGCCACAGACCGCGATGAGGTTTCCCCTCCTTTTCTCCAGGCTGAACAGACCAAGGGACTTCAGCCTCTCCTCGTAAGTCTTCCCCTCCAGACCCTTCATCATTCGTGTTGCCTCCTCTGAACACTCTCCAGTATTTTTATGTCCCTCTTGTACTGTGGCACCCAAAACTGCACACAGTGTTCGAGGTGAGGCCGCTCCAGTGCGGTGTAGTGAGGGACAATCACCTCCCTGGGCTGGCTGGAAATCCCGTGCTTGATGCACAGCATATAGATCCCTGTTAGAAAGACTCTGGGATCTTTCCTGGAGGAGTCTTGGTTGGATCTGAGAGGTGGGATTCTCTTTAAAAAGGCTGCTACTAGGAAGAAAGGCTGAGAGAGTTGGCGCTGTTCTCCCTGGAGAAGAGAAGGCAGCAGGGAGGCCTTATTGCTGCCTTTCAACATATAAAAGGGTCTTGAAAGGCAGAGACATTTTTTACCAAGATCTGTAGTGACAGGACAAGGGCAACAGATTTAAACTGAAGGAAGGTCAGTTTAGATTAGACATAAGGAAGAAATTGTTTATGATGAGGGTGGTGAGACACTGGAACAGGTTGCCCAATAAATGATGGGGCACCCACATCTTCTAAGTGCTAAAGTTCTGTTTGGATGGTGCTTTGCACAACCTGATCTAATGGAAGATGTCCCTGTCTATGGCAGGAGGCTGGACTAGATGAGCTTTGAAGGTGTCTTCCAGCCCAAACCATTCTATAACTCTATGGTCCTGCATTCCTGTATTAACCCAGGAACCGTGGAAAACCTTCTACCAGGCTGGGCTCAGTTCCAGAAATTAAGGTTGGGACCTTATGGTAGAAGTTTACATGATGGAACCCAGCTTTTCATAGCAAAAATATTGTAGTCAAAGAACCTTTTTATCTGTATAGTCATAAGCTCTTCAGCGTTTAAGTTCAAGAGTCTTGCAAGCTTCCTCCCCCTCCCTTCTCCCTTGCAACATATTCTCTGGCACAATCTCTAGCAAACCAAAGGGAGTTTGAACATACTAAAAATAATATATACGAGGAAACACTTTAAAAATAACCAGGATGAGACAATCAAGTCTTTATATCTCTACTTCCAGTGACTATGAATGATAAAAAATTTCCTTACTGGAATGTAACAACATATGGGAAGTACAGGGAAGTCATCTGTACAACAGCACCTCACAGTATAGACTCTTAAATATACTGTTTGGGCTTAAATAGGCTCAGTGTAATAGAAGGATATAAGAAGACTAATCACTAACTAGCAAAATAGATTAAAGAATTTTTCTTAGGAAGTTAAAAAAATTAACATTTGTTTCTTTTTAGGCTTGATAAAGACAAAGCAGCAAGGGCTGCAAGATAAATGAAACCTAAGAGCACATGATGTGGCAAAGTAGCATTACATTTTCTTAGCTTTAAGTCAGTTTGGATATTTAGTAAATTTTCTAGTGCTACAGCCTGTTAGTAGAAGAGACTTGACCAAATTAAAGTCAACAGATAACTTGTTCTTATGTCCTGAGTAAGTGTAATCCATCTACAAATGTATTCTCCTTTTGTGTAAGTGGGTCCAACTTTGAACCTCATGACTCAGAGAGGATTTTCCTTACCCTTTTGTGTCTCCAGTCTCTGTGCGACTCATTCTAACTCAATTCTGACTCAATTCTTCTTGGTATGTTTCTTCCATGCAGTAATTGAGCAAACCTTGCCCTCAAATGTTATCAAGTTGCAGTTTTACACCACCGCATTAAACCCACTTTTACTAATACCTTTGACAGCAGTTCCTTAAGTGATCTGAACTTTGTTGAATTCCATCAACTTTACTGAACTCTGTCAAATTACTGGTTTACTTCAATAAAGCATATTGCTGCTTCTCTCTTTTGAGTCAGGTGCATTCCACTCTTTCACAACAGGTCATTTTGTCCTGCTGCAAGTATTTTTTTAACTAGTGAGACATGTGAAGGCCTACAAAGGGTTAAGGGTTTTACTTCCACAGGTGTAACAATTCCCAAGTCCTACCTCCAGGTGTTTTGATGCATTCCTCTTTGCTGAAATGACTGCTCTTGTTGTAAATTTCTGAGAATGCTTGTACTTTTACACAATACAAAGTTGAGGGTGTTAGATCAGAGACAGTCCCTAATGTTTGTTTGATCTCTTTCATTTTGACTTCCTCCTGAAAAGAAAAATTGGAAGAATAAGATGCACATAAATAGTACAGGAGTCACATGGACAGATTAGAATTTTGTCCTCTGCTGAGAAGGTAATTCTGTAAGAAGTTAGACACCATTCTGTGCTTGGATTAAATAAAATACAAGAAACCACACAACACTCTCCTAAGCAAGCACCTTCAGGAAACTTACTGCAAGACCAAACTGCCTTCACCATACTGAAATTTTACAATTCAAAGCTGTGTGCAAATGAAATTTGTCTCTATTGCAGTTAGTTTTCTTCTCTTCTTCCATGCATTCACACATACACATTTACAGATTACTAGAAAATATTTTACTTTAAAGAATATAGAAAGACACATTAAAAAGTGAGCTAAAAGCATACAAGACTGCCTTGTTTGATGATTCATGTAGCTATGAAGCTGTAAATACAGAAATAAAAGACTTTGAAGGGCTGGAAGTTACATGAATTAAGACAGTATACAGTCATACTGTAAGAAAGATGGCTTCATAAGAGCCATACAATCTCTACTGAAGAGTAAGCTGCTTAGCAGCTCGTACAAAACTCAGTGTAATTCTGCAGAACATTACACAGTGTCACACCAAGGAAAAAGAATAAAATCTCAACGACAAAAGTCGTCTTGACCAGATTTTTTAAAGAACCCTTCAGAAAAAAAAAAAAAAAAGCACAACAAATTGATTGCATGATTGATACACCATACACATACCTCCTGAAAATAAGCTGCTTGAGGAGAAGTCCAACTCAGTATGTAAGTCACAATAAGTTTTATATATTGTTTCAAGTACTTAACTAGTTCATACCTCGTTATTCATTGAATTCTTCCAATATATAACCCGGTAAGACAAGCCATAGTTGTTCCTCATGGCTTCACTTTCAGATCCTCCTGGAGGAAGAATCTGAATATGGAGCAAAACATCACTGATGTCCAGCTTTATACCAGGGGGCCCAATTTCATCTTAAGGCATTAAAAAAAAAAGTTAGACTGAAAAAATACAAATATTGCATAAAATACTGTAATTTAAATCTATGACAATTTTAAAGAAGCATATACTTAAAGGTCTAACTTGACTAATAGTTTTACTCAGAAGCCTGAGTCCAGAAAAATATTTCTTTACACATTCATATTTTGCTTCTGCAAGTTCAGTAACATGAAATAAACAGCTGGATTAACTTTGTGCAAGTCAAAGTGAAGACACTGAATGCTTAGTGACATTATCAGGCTACAGGCCCTCTTTTTCACATATACCCTCCTTCACAGCTATAAAATACTTGAAAAGTGAGAAGCATTACAGTTTGTTTTCTTTTGCTGAATTATTTACCTAGGTCACTGTTATTGTATTAAAGAATTATCTAGTTACCAAGAGCTCAGACAAGGGAAAGATGACATAAAATAGCTATCGATTCCATCTTCAGCATGAACAGCAATGGAACATTACCCTATGTATTAGGCCAACATTTCTTGATGGTTATGACTGGTTTTGGGTTGGTTTTTTTAAGATTTTAATGAGGTCACATTTCTCACAAATAAAAATAAAGATAAAAATGACTACAGTTTCACTCTTGAGAGTGTTACATATTTTTGACTTGGAATTCACTATCATTTAAGACTGCACTTTCATAAAGTTCTTCAGGTCTGTATGCCAATGTACTACTGCTTCAGCACAACATTCGGGGTGCACGGCTAAAGAGAAGGAGATGAGAGTAGATACACAAGAAAATAGAGGGAGAGGATTCCAAAATTATTTTACTTCGGCATAATTTTTATGAGATATCAAGAAGTGCTCCCTGTTAGTAGCAAGTCAGACTGAGGATATTTCTAGTACCATCTCATATAGTGACTAATGTAACATACAGCGAGAATCTAAAATGCCTCACACTACTTTGTGATTTCATTTTCTAAAGCAAATAATGTGATTCTAAATACAGTGAAATACTGGCTGTACTAAATAGAGAAGATAATGGGAAAACTCTTGTTTAACTTGATGAGACCAGAACTCTCAACAGTTTCTGTAGAGCAACTACGTATTCAGTTTCACTAATCTATGAATTTTTTTCTTGCAAATAATAACATTAGAAACAGGTTCATTGAGAAACAAAAATCTAAGAAAATACATTTGCTTACTTGTTACCAGGGGATCGACTTTCACATCATTAGATAAACATGATTTATTATATTCATTCACAGCCTCCACACGGAGATAATAAAAGCCAAAACTACCCCTGATGACAGATGAGAAATTGCATTTTGTATCAGTGATGTTTTCACACCCAGGTACGTTCACCCACTGCGACGAGCAATTCTGCAATTTCTTTAGATATCCACTGCAAGAGATATTTTAATAGTTTTTGATGTGAGATCCTTGAATGCAAAAAACCAAAACAAAATTAAAACCAACCCCAAACCCCCCAAAAAAACCCACATTCACTTGTGTTACATAGTTCTTTTCTTCATAGTTCTTCTTTGGAAGAACAGGACTCTTAGAATTTTCTCATAAATGAAGAAAGTGTTCTAAACTTAACTGAAACAGTGAAGCTGACTACATCAGGAAACACAAATTTTTATATAGCTCTGTGAGACTGATTATTTTTCTGTCGTGCCAAAGGAATTCCAAAATAAGGCTAGCACTATCTCTCTTCTTCATTCAGATGTTGGCCACAATATTTGTGTGACAACTAGCTATTAAGATAGAGGCTTGTAGACACGATGGGTTTTTTTCATGTTTGGACCTCACAGAAGTAATCAAATATGCTGACAATTGACACCTTGAGCACCTGCATTTTTGCTCAGCTCTAGTCCTCTAATTTCTTTATATTCAAAAAGATACTAAGCAATGCAAACTTCACATCTTTTAAAATGTTACTTAGTATATATTTAACAGTTGATTCCATCAGGTATTTAACATTCTTAAAAGAAGCCCAGTATCCTGAAATGCTAGGATATGATGTTAAATGTAATCCTTTTAAAACCTACCCCATGTCCAAATGAGGTACCTAATGTTTCAATGAATACATTAAGCCACTTTTGTAAATGTTTCACTTTAACATCTAACAAATATTTGTAGAATACAACAGATGACATTTAGCATGACATAGCCTGTTTAAACAGAGATGGAAATTGCTTAACTCACATGAGATACTGTACATTATAGCTCACATGTTGTTTATACTGATTACTCCAATGCAGATAAAATTCCATATTCAAAGCAAAAACGCTCACATTCGTTGCACAGAGTAGGTCTTTTACTGCTCAAAATGAAAAGGAGACCAACAGTTACTGTAGAACTTTGTTATGTACAGCAATTTCTCACTGAACGGGCATTTCTCGTGTAAACGGTCACCGTGCACTTTAGTTAGTAAGAATTGTTAGTAAGAATTGTCTTTTTTCATCAGAAAGAAGCCAAATCAAAATCAGTGATAGAAACAGTGTATCAAAACTTTAGTAAAAGACCCAAACCAGTTAAAAATCAGTTCAGAAAAAAATAAGTACAGAAACATAATATTAGTAGATATAAACTCCTTCAGCAATAACTCAATTAGAAAAATGTAAAAAATGAGTAAAATATGCATGCATAAAGTAATTTTGATGTACCATCCATTCAATCTATTGTTTGACATTCTACATTTACAAACTGGGTCTTTCCCCCCCCAAAATAAACATTTAAAAGTACTGAAACTGACATCTGAACAGCACACAAAAGAATTTAAATTTAGACACACAAAACAAGCAACTGGTGGCAAACTGCCACTACGTCGTTCTTCAGAAGCTGCAATAATAAATTCAACAAGGATTGCATAAACCCAGTATTTTTTTCATCTTAGATCTGCTTTTTATGTGTTCCTTTAGTGCCAAACACACAAAAGGCTTTTGTTTTGCCTATATACACATCCTTTTCCTCCTAATTGGAAGTCAGAAATTCAAGAATATCCAGTTTTCAAAAATACAGAAAGTCGTTTTTGCAATCCAAATTAATTGACAGAATTTGCAAAAATCCCTTTTCTACTATTAAAACTCTAATATTAGATAGGTGACACGTTTTCTATCAATTTAAAATAGAAAATGTACATAACTGTCAAGACCGCTGCGGTTCCAAAAGAAATAGGAACTTGGCGTTTCTGCAAATGCCTATTATTTTAGAACAATGCCTATTATTTTAGAACAATTTACTTTTCATTGTTTAATTTACTTAACATATGTTGTAAATTTAAAACAGTTTAAACTTAACTAATCATTTGAAGATAAAATGGTTTTACTCCATACCTTTACGGGTAGTTTTTACACAATGAATGGGACTGAACAAGCCTTCTTTCAAGTCTGAAGGAAGAGTGGCTTGAACTTTCAAACAGTAAGTAGTTTCTGGTGCAAGATCATCAATTATGTCATCAGGAAAAATAATCTGACTTCTGAACTACAAGAAACAAATGCAAACAGCTCGTGAAGATGACAGTTCTTCCTGATAAGCTGATTTTAATTATTTTTCTCCTTCAGGTTTCAGCCCATTTATCTAACGTGCCATCCAAATGTGAAAGTAGGGGAAGAGGGACAATATACAAGCTGAATAAACGCTAAAGGGAACTTTCCAACTTAGGCATGTGATTGAGAGGAAGGAACATGCCATGTTCCTTTAACACATGAAAGCAGGGAGTGACTGCAGTGCAGCTCTACACTACGCACAGCTCCCCACAAAAATATTTGGGCACACGCTCAGAAGAGAAATAGTACACTTCTGTCCCACAATTATCTGTGTGAACCCTCCCCCTCCAGCTACCTTCCCACCTTTGGTGTACCAGACTTTGCAGTGATTGACCTTTGTACACAGCTTGTACTTAAAGCTCTTTTTTCCCCTTTGATGTGTAATGATTACGACTAGGTGTTCTAATTGAACACAGGTATCTCTTCAATTCCAACCCTAACCTAGCTGGTACCTGCTCCCCTCAAAGGATAAAAAGTTCAAATTTGTTTCTACCTTGGTCTTTACAGAATAGCTGTACCTGCAGTGCAAGACACATATTATGGCTTGTGACTAGTTCACAATTACAAGGCCTCAAAAGAATCCCTAAAAAAACCACCCTGACCTACAATATAAAACAAAAAAACTTAGCTAATGATTCAGGACAGGATACTGACAGCTTTATTCATGCTATACAGTCTCAGCAAGGTCAAGTTAGCCTCTTACCTCTCCCTTCCCCTATATCCACACCTTACTATAATATAGTATCTTCTTCCCACCACCATGAACTCCTTCCTTTCCCCCTTCCTGCTGGCTGAGATGGTTTCACCTCCTTCCTAATGCACTGGAAAGCAGCTCCAGCATTTAACAGAAACTCTTTTAACAAAGTATCTAATACAATCCTCTAGTAAAAACAACGTCAAAAAACCCCAAAAAGATAATCCATCCTAATTTTTAAACATGCTATACATGCTTCTGTAACTAAATCATTGCATTTTAGAGCATTAGTAAAAAAAAAAACCCACAATAAAAAATAGTGATCATACCTCTGCATTTGATGAATTTTCCCAGATAACAAGATTGTATTTAAAACGCAGATGAGAGATCCACATTTTTCGGACCTGATTTGCTTCTGGAGGAGAAATCTTAATTTTTATGACACCATTTGTAGACTGCAATTCTATTCCTGGGGGACCAATCTGAGCTGAAAATATTAGAAAAACGCAAAAGCCAAGCATGACTATTTAAAGAAAAAGCACCAAAATGTAATTTTCATTAATAAATCCACAGTAACCACCTACAGTATCTTATTTTTAATTCTTTTGAGGCACTAGCAAGATCACAGTAGTTGCCAATCAGATCTTAGTTTTCATTAATCTCAGGCAGTATCTAACAGCCATCTAACCTAACAACCAACCACTGTTACCTGGCCATGAAAATGGTAGAATTAAAATGCAGTATTACTAGTGAATGCTTTCCAGAATCTGCTGTGAAAATCGGTGTCATTACCCTAAAACATGCAAGGCAAGAAACCTAGCTCAAACAAACCAATCCAATGCTGAGGGAAGGCTTCTGTATCGTGTTATTTAACTACAGAAAGTCACAAGATCAATAAGCAGTTCTTTGAAATCTAGAGACTTAGAGTGACAAAAGATTCTGTCAGAAAAACAAAGCATCACTTCAAATACTTTCCCCTGTCCAGAAAAGAAGGAATATATTATGCATATAGTATGCAAATATTTCATATTATATTAAGGTTGAGAAAATAACTAGCTTATATTATGAGCAACAGAAGCCACACAGTTTTTTTTCCACAATAACATGATGAAGAATATTTAACTAAAAATTTTACATCATACCTATTAGATATGGAGTCATTTCAAAAACACTAGACCACGGAGACACTTCTTCCCTTCTTTCAGCCCTTATACGCACATTATGTCTATTGTAGTATTCTGTTAGTGCTGAGGAAAAGTCACATTTTGTGCCAGTAACATTTTGACACCCAGTCAACTCCTTCCATTGTGCTTTGTTTGTCTCAAAATCTCCAAGCCTGGAAGAAAAGTCCCCAAAACAAAACCAATATGCAACTTAAGTCTTGAGATTCTTTTCCCTTTTCTTCATAACGCTAATGAATGTCACACTATTTACTGCTGTTTTATCACCAGCACCAGTGTAATCACTGTTACGTACTTAGTTACCCTGGAATATCTCAATTTAATGAATTAATTCATATTAATTAATGGTAATGAGGAATGTTGATTAAGGTTAAAAAAAACCACAAAGTAGAAAACTGAAGTTCAGCAGTAAGTGTTGCAATAATGAGCTTTACAGAGGCTGTTTCTCTCTTGAGTTAACAGACATCCATACCTTATTTCAGAATGACAAAGATTAAAAATGTCCTGACCAAAAAAAAAAAAAAAACCACCACAAAAACAGGGCACAGACTCCTACCTTATCTTTCAGGCCAGTATTACATTTTAAAATTAAAACTATTTTCAAAGCAGCTGTCTCTAATCTATACATTGAAGGCAGGGCAAGCTTTTGGTTTTTTAAATCAAAATTCTTGTACTAGTTAATTCTAAAATCAAGAGCCTAAGTGATTTTATCTTAAAAGCTGTTTTTAATACTAAATTGTCAGGAAAGTGCCACAAAATACCAAATATGTATGTACATGCATGCATAAATATTGGTATATGAAGCAACTGAAGAAAACTAAGCATTTAAGAACAAAAATTAAATTGTTTCATCTGGTGATTAAGATTTGCAATCTAGATTCATAAACACTGACAAATTATTCAAAAGCTACGCTGAAAATTGTGCATGTAGCCACAAAGTAGCTTCATTAAAAAAACAAAATGGAGAATAAATAAATCAAATACTACACTTCTAAGCACACCAGTTAATCTTCTCAAAGAACTACTCTAGTATTAAGCATTGCTACTAACTTCGTTCTGCATTTGTAACACATTGGTATCCGTGAACATTCTAATTTTACATATGAAGCAGGTAAACAAAGGACAATGCTAGGATTTCACTTTGTTTCAAGATTTAATCCTCCCAGCCTCTTCTTTCTAGATTTCAGAAAGTCTCTACAAGTTTTACATGGCAGTATCAAAAAGCATAATAATTAATTGATATGCTCTTCTACACAAACAGACATTTCTGGCTCAGAATAGAAGTTGCTACTTACAACTGGTATTGTGCTGAAAATGTCACATTGGTATCGTTCCCAGTATAGTTCCACCTTAGAGTGAAATCTGTATTTACAATATAGACCTGAAGATCCTGTGGACTCTTCAGATTCGTCTGACCTACAAGGAAATAACATAAATAAAATATAAGTAATTTGCACATAACTTCAGAATAACTTTTGTTAAAGGAAAGTAGCAGAGACGTATAACAAAATGTAATAACAGTAAACATATGAATTAAGAAAACCCCATGCTACTTACACAGCACTGCAATGTACAGCTCAGAACTGTGCATCAGGTAGCTCCTTTGCTTATTTGACTACACAGCTCTTCTCTTTCCTCTGTGCTTAAAGTCTTTCTCCCCACACGCCTCTCAAAAAAATACAGTCATAACATTCAAGGCCTGTGTTCACTGCCACGGGTTGATTACGAGCAGTCTGAATGCATTTAAACCAGTATTTTATTAGTTGGATCCAGCATCTGGATCACAGCTGCCAACTGCTAGACTGACCTAATGCTGTCATTGTCACAGCTGCAGGACAGACCGAGTAGAGCAGATCTGTTTTGTGTCACGCGTTACCACCATAAATTCAACATACTGAACACAAATCCCTTTCAGTGACACTTCACCACAGAGCAGGATCTTGCTTCTTGCTCACGATAATCCTGTGCTTGCTTTCACACAAAGAGCAGTGCATGAAATGACTCGTGAAGAGCAAGGCCTAAGTCTCGGGACGCATATAAGAATACCCATAACCTCTCCAGAAGGATGAGGCCATGAGAAGAGAAGGCCAGACAGGCAGATTCCCAACAGCAGGGGAGCACGCACGCATGAATCACCTGCACGACAGCTCTCCCCCCTCTATTTTCCACCTTTCAAAAATAATTATTAAAAACTAAAAAAAAACCCACAAACCCAAAAAACCAACCAAAACCCAAACCCAACTGCCTCATAATTACCCTACACTGCACTTCAAAAATCCTAGGTGTCCCATTTAGCATGGAATTCAGGTATCAGAGGATAAATGAGTGTAACAATGCAGTGGGAGAAGGAATTGTTCTGACAGGAAAAATTAAATTCATCTGGCTATTTATAAAGTACATTTTGCCTTGAATTATTTCATACCAGTTTTGTGGCACTGCTTCAAACCAGTTAGGCTACAGAGTGACAGTCAGGGTTGACAGCTTGCCTTGAAAGTTTTCTATTATTAGAAACTACACCAGACTGTGGCTTCAGAGCAAAGGGAAACAGTGTGAAGGCACAAGGAATATGTGTGAACTGAAGAAACCTCTGGCAGAAGTCACTAAACTTATACCAAAACTGTAAACTAAGCAGCCATATCCAGATTTACACAGAATTTAAGCTTCATTTTAGTCCTTCTGCCTGGTATCCTAAACTAGGTATCTTTTACAACCCAGACCTTGTACAATTGAGGCAGTCTGATCTCTGACTAAGAATGCTCTTCTAACATGATGGGTGCAGGGGAGGGGGGGGTGTGTGTGTGTGGATAAAGTCTCCACAATAATAATAAAATTGCTGAAATAGCTTTTGACTATATTAGGAAGAAATCAGAATAAATACATCCTATCTCAACTGGGCAGTCCAAGTCTGTTCACCCATCTAACCGGTTTACCCTGAATTTGATTTTAGAATCTCTCTTCATTGCAAAAAAATTAATTTCATACGACAACCAAGTTTTCTCTATGAAAAGGAAATGAGCGTGGAAAAACAATCTATAAACCAAAGTCCGCAAAGTCCTTTTAGAGAACAGAGTTCAAGTGGTACCCACAGACTACTGACTCCTGGAAATAACTCCTGAAAGCACAAAACTTAAGAAAATAATTCAATAAAACCTCACGGATCCCACTACAGAATTTATTTCTACAGTGCATGAATGTTACTCTTCTAAACCAACAGACTAAAATAAGCCCAGAGGGTGCCAAACTACATTTGATCATCAGAAAATAAGAAAACAAAGGAAATATCCGGTGTGTGTGTAAGTTATTTATCCAACAGATGGCTACAGTTCAGCCAAAAAGCTTATGACAACAAAGGCAGCCATTTCAGATTGTGGTAAATAACAGCAGCTTTGAACACTTATATCCCTTCACAAAGAAAACACTTCACGGGAAAACATTATTTGCACTTTATTGAGAACATCTGCATTCAATTTAAGAATCAAAAAGCCAGGAAAAAAGTTCCACTAACTTCTAATAATAATTGCAAAACAAACCCCACACATCTCTGCTATTAACATTAAAAGTATAAGCCTGTCAGAGCCACATGAAAAAAAAAAATGTTAGTAATTTGTTTGAAGAGTATCACCATCCATGGTTACCGACAGACTGAATGTTATAATCTTGCTTAGTAACATTTATTGCTTTATGACCCAGTGGGAAATTATTTAAGCATCATGATACAGCATGACACTTCACATCTCAGTTCTACAGAAACATTAACAGATCCACATCTTTCACATATAAAGCGCAGGGTAGTGCTTTGCCCTGTAAATACATGTACTCACATATTTGCAGACTTGAAAACTATAATTCATATGCTCAATCTCAGTGTAAATATTTATTTGTAAGAGATGTTAATAAACAGCATGACAGAAGCCCTCTTTTAAACTATCTTTCTGGAATGTAATTCAACTGCTGACATTTGAATAGCCTACTAAAGCAGAGACAGTGAGACAGTTCCCTCAATGCTCAAGCAGCACACACAGAAGTCTTTACAACAGGAGATTCCCAAGGTAGATTCTTTACTCTGAATAACACAGGACCTTGAAGCAAACCATAAGAAGGTAGATTAGATAACACAGCTGAGGACCACACAGCACCTGTAGAGCTCCAACACTAAAAAAACCCCCAAAACTACCATATGTTCAGACTATTATTTTTGTTTGCCTTGGGTATAAAAATCAAATATTCACTGTAATTCCAGTGTATCTTTTCCACACTTTCAAATCCTTATCTTACACGTAGCATGAAGCTTTAGAATAATTCTTATTAGAGCTTCTCTGAGGTCAGATAGTAAAAAGGAAGCCTGGAAGCAGAAACAAAATTGTTTCAACATTCATGTTCTAATCAGATATACTTTTTTCCCCTCAAATTAGAAAAATACATGCTCAGGGAAGAGATCCAACTAATATTTTAATCTGAGCCAGTTTTTTCTAAAGCTGGTAAATACCACAGCAAATAATAATTTCCTCCCTCTGGATAAAAAAGTATCGAAAATACACACCTCTGAAATCTGACATTTGGCAGGAGACACAGTACTCCAGTCCTGGAGTAAGAGCACACACAGTGAATTAGAAGGAATTTATTCCACAACAGCTTTGGATAAAGGCCCAGAAGATGACCATCACAAGTCTCAGACATGACTGCCTATTTCTCCAAGAACTTCCTCATGCAAGTTTGAGCAAGGTCAGACTCCATCTTAACATTTGCCCATCTTTAATCCTCCCTGCAAACTGCTGGAACTAGGCATTCAAGAGTGGTTTTCAGGAGCACACGATGGCCTTTACAGAACTTTAATAAACAGAAACATGCTATTCAGAGATATCACCTGTAAAATAAAAATCCACTACGGAGTTAAAAGTAACTTGTACAAATTACTCAGGGAAGACCCTATAAATATGAGAAAGTTGTTCAGTGTCACGTTCAACAACAATGCACAACTGTGAGCACCTGCAGCCAGCACTCTGCGGCAGTCAAAAAGGGAAAATTTAGAAATTGATATGGGATTAAGAAGGATGACAAGTACAATCCGAGGTATGAGGCAGCTTCTGTCCTGGGAGGAATCAGACTATGACTTGAAAAGGAGACCTGAGGGGAGGATATGACAGATCTACAGACACCGAGTAAGTGGCACGGGAAATGCAAGTGACAAAAGATTATTTTCTCTTTAACATAAAGTCGAACACATCGGAACAAGCACCACCAGGCTTCAGGCAAACAAATGACTAATCATTTAATGAAGCCGCAGTTTCAATCTGTGTAATTCCTTCCCCCAGGACTCTCTGAATGCTGAACTCTTACCTGGCTTATGAATTCAAGAGTGAAATACAAAGTCTCGACACTATAGATTGCTGTAACGCTACATTGTGAAGCGTCACCACAGACTTGCTTTTTTATTCTTTCCTACCCCACTGCCAGCACTGATGTAGATGAACACTGGACTAGACAGCTTTTTGCCTTCATCCAGTACAAAACACAACTGCAAAAAAGCCCAAGAAAAACTGCGACACGCTTCATAGATCTACCTTGAGCTTCATTAGGTACCTTCCTTCTTGACACTGGCCAGAAAACCAAACTATTGCTTCAGAAGGATCTCCCAGGCCTGAGAGACAGCCTTGATAATTCAAACTATCCTCCTTTACCAAAGCAGCAAATTTCTTATCCAAATTCAAATAACTATTTATTAAAGGTTCCAGGTCACAACAACACTCTTTCATTTGCTCACTCCATCTCCTGTTGCAGATAAAGAGAGGGATGTGGTCAGAGAGCCAACTATAATTTTATAATTTTCCGAGGAATGTCTTTACTTGAAATTTGTTAAAAGTTAACCATCACCAGTTTACATTTTAACATTTACTAATCACCCATTCATACAAGGGAAGCACAGAATCTGAGCTGGAAAAAACCTTGGGCAGTCACTGATACTCCACATCAGAGAAAGCAGGTGGCCAATTCCTCATACTTCATCTGATGTTTGCGTGGAGAAGTCCTGTGGTTTCCACCACTGCACAGCCTATTTTTACAGGCCTCCAAGCTCCTGATATTTCACTATCCTTACCATCAGGCACTAGGGAAAGCTCTCTGCAAACCACAAGTAAAGAGGTCTCGAACTGGATTTCCTAGTAGAGTCCACTGGAGGTGGGGATCTTTGCAGAACAGATCCAAGTTTCCTTACAGTAAGGGTGCTGGCTTAGTTGTCATTCATAATCCATGGACAACAAAGGGTTTACAGACTGCAACCCCCAGAGCCTAACCTATGTCTCCTCTCAGCACACCTAGCCCATGTACTTTATGTCTATAGATATCATAGCAGGCTATTTTTTACATCACACTTACCTATTTGAAAACTAAACATGTCTAACGATGAAGAGAAAACTGAATGGCAGCAATGGTTTGTTTTTAAACCAAATTTTCTGGCTTTCTGAATGACTGAGTTGTATGCTTTTCCATTGTCTCCAAACGGCTGAACTTGCTTGAATCAGTATGCTTCAGAAAAGCACAATACTCCAGCTGAGATTAATAAATGAAAGTCTACCTTACAACAGATGGGAATTCACCTTTTCATTCTATTTAGCACTGCTAAGCCCCAGTACTTCTGGGGTTTTCTACAGCATAGCACAAACTTCTGCACACAAATCACAAGGCACTGCAACTTTTTTTCCCCTCCAGAACTGCTATTTAGACCATCAGGTGTCATCCTTCATTCGCCCATGCACAGAGTCCTGACCACATCCTGTTTCAATACCACTGTACTTTTCTCTGAAGTATTTTTCCATTTCCTTGGGACATTTCTTGATTCTACTGCTTGTTTTCAAAACAACTGTAAGCTCCCCCCATTCATTTATATGCAGATTTAATAAGCTTATGCTGCTCTGTAATACAGACCAGGTCCCCACTTGACACATCCTTCCCACCTGGCAAGGAACTGTAATTCTGATAACCATAGAACAGTCTGGGTTGGAAAGGACCCCAAGGATCACAGAGTTCCAACCCCCCTGCAACAGGCAGGGCCACCAACCTCCAGGCCTGGATCTACACAATAGAATGACAGAATGGATAAGCTGAAAAAGTCATACTGAAGCAGTTCAGCACACTCACTTAAGCAATTAGTACACAAAATAAGATTAAAAAACAATACTAAATGAAAATGCATGCATTTGGAGCTCCCCTAGCCATGTAGCCTTTTATTTTTGAGATTTGTCCTTTATAATACAGACACACAGGTGATCCACCCATAATACTCCCTATTTCCAACATGGGCTTTGTGTTTGCTTTCTTAAATTAATCTTTAGATGCCACTGAACAGCAATGCAGGAATGAAAGCGTAAACTTGGTAATATTTAATTACCAGAGAAATTTTGTGCTTTAGGTAGAAAACAGATATGTAAAGCAATACCTAAAAATCAACACTTCTTCACAGCTTACTTTACTAATGATTAAAAGCCAGAAACTTAAAATTAATTTGTTTTTCTTCACTTCAAGCATGATGACACTTTGGTGCTGAGGACAACATTAGAAGAGATTACTGTCATGGGAAGATAAAGTCAAAGACCGGAAAAGCTTTCAGCACAGTTGCCTACCTTCCTTCCTTCCTTCCTTCATCAAATTTTAATAAGCTAAATAAATATAAAACTGTTCTAATAAACAAAGATCACTACAATTTAGAGTAATTTAGTTAACATTTTCAATAAATGGTAATTGAAAACAATACAGATTACGTAACATTATGGAGTAACAAAAGCCATTCAGCAATTTAAGAATGCAGTCTTAGCATGACAGAAATATAGCCCCTCAGGAAACAGCAGCAGGGAAGTCCCACTAAGCATACACAATGGCTTGCTGCTTATCATATTAAGCATGTGGCAGAACTAATGGAAACACCAACTCAACCTTTCAACACAGAAAGGTAAGGAGGCCTATTATGTGATATATATATATATCTTAAAAAAAAAAAGCCACACACCAAAAATGACCCAACTGTCATTAGATCCACGGGCAGAAAGGTGCTCTAGAGAAACAGGGAGAACTCTTACTGCAAGAGCTTTTATACAGTAGCAGCAGAGAACAACTGCTGGTTTTGACAAGGTGGAAGACAGGAGGGGTCATGGCAGCAGAGCAATTACTTCCAACTCTAGAAGCAGTTTGCAGCATGCTTATTATTTTCTATATGTGTTGATTAATCAAAGTAGCTGCATATACGGCAATCCTTTCAGTTTTGGGGTGTAATTTGAGGCTGATGCACAAAGAATTCACCTACAAACCAAATGGCTGAAAGAAAACAAAGTTAGATAACAAGTCCCAGAGCTGCTTCCCTGTCTGAGTCTTACCACGGATGCAAAGCGTCCCTGAAAACTTCTGCTCTATAGTCTTCTTCAGGATATGGCAAACTAGAACAATACAATCCTAAACAGAATTCAAGATCAAGGCTTTAGGCGCCATCAGAAGCAGCATGTGCACACTAGCCCACAGCTACCAAAGTTCCATTATTCAAACTGGCTTTGCTAATACACTCTTTATCACAACTGTCACAACACCTTGTAAATAAGCAGGGAAGTAATTTACAGCTTGTCTGGGCTGCATAATGCCTCCCCCTTGAAAAATGTTTCATGCGGTAATGGTTTCTTGCCCCATGTTTAAGCTACAGCCGCTGCATCCCGCAGACAGCAACCTGCCCTAGAGCCGACGAGATAAACACGGCTCCGCAACTACAGAGTAAAATTAAGCGCAGACACCCGGCAGAAACCGACCCCGCTTACCCACGCCGACACACCCTACCCCCAGACCACAGGCTGGGGTACCTTTGCACTCCCGCAGCGGCTCCAGGACCCCGTGTCCCCGGTTCACAGCGCCGCAGCCTGAGGCACCGGGCAGCCGCTGCAGGACCGAAGCGGGAGCGCCTGCAGCCGCACGTCCCGGACAGCGGTGGGGTGTGTGTACGGGACCCGCCGGGGACAGCCGTGCCGTGCCCCCCGCAGCAAAGCGGGGACAGCAACGGCACAGACCGCGACCCGCTCCCCACGCTCGCCTCTGAGAACGGACACCGCGCCCGACCCCAGCCTCCACCTCGGGTACGGAGCGGCGCGGCACGGTACAGCGCCGTGCCCGCTCACCGGGCCCCACCTGCGCAGCGTGGAGGCAAGGCAGCCAGAAGGCAGGACAGAAGCACCGCCACAGCCGCTTGCTCGCCGCCAGCCGCCGCTCCGCCGTCCATCTCGCCCCAGGCTGTTTGCCACCACCCGCACCGTTACCGGAAACCCCGGGCGGCTGCGCATGCGCAGGCCCCCTTGGCGTCGCGCTGCCGGGGGCGGAGCGGGGCCGGGCACACAGCGTGGGTGCGCTGCGTGCCGAAGGCCCTGGGAGCGGCTTGCGGCGGGAGGCCCGTGCCGCTCCTCGGGCGCCTCACGCTCCGGCGGCGGCAGCGGGCGGTGCGGCTGAAGGAGAAAGAGGCCGGCTGGGCGCGCCCCGCCCAGTCTGCGGGGAGTCCCGTGTGTTGCGCGCAGCCCCGGGCTCCGCCCGCCCCTCCGCCTGTCGCGGGGCGCCCGGCCGTCAGCCGCACGCCCGGCGCGGGCAGCCCGTCCCTCCCGCCCGGCTGGAGCCGAGGCGGCGCGGAGGCTGAGGCCCCGGTGCGCGGGCAGGAGCGGCCGGCTGCGCTTGACGAGCCGGTCCCCCCCGAGCGGGCGCGAAGGGGCCTTATCGGGTGCCGGCGGGACTCCTCGTTCTTATCGCACGCAGCGCCCGGCCGCGTGCGTCACGTCGCCGAATGCGGAGCAAGTAAGGCAGACTGGATTTTGCTCTCCGTGCGGGCTGGCGGCCTGGTGCGGGCAGGGCGGGTGCCGTGGTGGCACGGCTCTTGCTGGCCCAGCGGGACCGCTGCCCTGCGGGGCCAGGGTAGTGGTCACACGGCTCTGGCCTGTTGCTTTCCCAGCGCTCGCACTTCCTCCCTTTGCTCACAGCGTCACAGAACATCCCGAGCTGGAAGGGATCCATAAGGGTCATCGAGTCAGCTCCTGGCTCCACACAGGGCCAGCCAGGTCAGAGCATGGGACTGAGTGCATCGTCCAGACACCTCTTGAGTTCAGCCAAGCTGGGTGCTGTGAGCCCTTCCTTCGGGAGCCTGTTCTAGTGCCCAACCACTCAGTACAGAGCCTCTTCCTGATACATGGTTGCTGTTACTCCATCCCCACCTATAAATGTCAGTAGAGCCCGTGCACCCACTGCGTGCAAAAAAACCCCAATCCCATGCACTTTTCAGTTTAATGAAAAACAGTGTTAAAAAGAAAAGGTAAGAAAACCACAAGATGCATTGAGTGATGGAGTAGGAATGAAATTGCTCTTGATTCAATAGTTAGGGCACTTGTCTGGGGAGGGGCAAATCTGCATGCTGCTACAGTCTGCTCTGGTTCTTGAATGTTTGAATGAAAGTGACTGTGAGTATTGAATGCAGCATGCATGCTGCAGTCCTCAAAGTGGGGCTTGGACCCAGCTTAATTTTGAAGGCAGAAATTCTGGGTTTATGACTGAAGAGCTTATCTTCTCTTTTTCTGTTTCATGTTTTTCATGAGTTTGCCCAGCTGCAATGGTGGGGAAGGTAGAAGTCAGGGTTTACCTTTCAGTTCCTACCCTCTCAAAGCAACAAACTCCAAAGTGATTGCAGCAATGTATCCAGAGATGAGGATTTGAAACTCTGTTAGACAAAGATCTGTGCCCTCAGCATCTGAGGTGATGCTATAAATGTTACATTTTCATTGATTAAGAACATGACAATTCTTCCAGAGGTAGTTCTGGATAAAAATGTTCCCAGCTGCTTGATGCTTCTTTTGCTATGAGGTGCACATGTACTCGGAGTATGTCTACTAAGCCTGGGCTCTCTTTGAGATGTGTAAATGGAGCTTTAATTCTTTCAGCCTGTAGGTTTTAAGAAATGTTTGAGAATTGCTGAAGGGCAAGATAACAAAATTAGAAGTGCAGGGATCCTCCAGTTCACAAGGCAGACAAATCACTCGTACCAAAATGGTACCACTCGATGGCAAAATGTGGTCCAGACAGAATATTTCTATGGTTTGCACTATCTTTGTTTATGTGATAACATTTCAGTTATTTCCTTTTTTGAGGTGGTTATCAACAGGTAGCCACAACATCAATTTTGCATGTTAAAAGCCAGTACCATTGGTATCTAACCGTGCTTATGAAATGCAGATGCTACTTTTTCCTGTAAATGAGTGAACATGCATGTAGCATTAGTCAGCTCAGGGACAATGTAAAAGCTGCAAAAAGCCTGATGATTGTGAAGAGGCTGATACCATTACAGGGAAGGCTTGGTGACAAGGGGTTGCAGATAACCAAGTCCTTTGAAACACAAGGTGCCTGATGCACCTTGGTATGATCCAGTATGATCTGGTATGATCCAGGTGCCTGTACCTAAGGCAGTTTCTTCAAAGAAAAAATATTCTATGGAGCATTTAAAGAATCAGTGTCATTTTAGTTTCTGTTTTCTGTTTATTTATTTATTTATAATACATCTATTGTGTAACAGGACAGAGTGAGTAATAGGATATCAAGTAGCACCTGGTGTGGGCCATTGTATCTATCATGATCATCGTATGACGTAGTCAGTAGCCAGGAGGAAGGGTATTGTGATCAAAGTAACAAAGTAGGACATAACCAGTGAAATATTGTCAGCTTCACCACAACTTCCTGTGTGATTTTGTGTAAACTGGTTGCTCTTTAAGACAAAGCCTGTTACTTACGCTTTTCCTGAACCTGTAACTCCCCCCACCCCAGCCAAACAAGTCAGTGTATGGGTACTGCTGCAGTACCTGTGAAGTCTCACCCAGAGGATTTCAGGGCCACGTCCGTGCTCCCTGATGAATGGAGTGAAGTGACAGCCTTTTATTAGCCCATAAATTTTAGGAATGCCCTTTGTAGGAGATGCACCTGTACGTGGCAGTCACGTTCCTGCTAGTCTGCTGTGAACAGTTCTTTGGGAATTGTCTAACACTGATCTTGACTGGCCACACTCCTAACAGCAACTGGGGCTCTCCAGGTTGGCAGCCTCCTTGAGAAGGAACCCAAATGACATATTGTTAAGTCCACAGTGAGGACACCAAACGGTCCTTCGCTTTCTGCATCACTGATGCCATGCTTCTCCAGCTAAGGAGAGACCCGCCATCCTACAGTGTCGAGTGAGGAGAGAAAACAATGGGCAGCACACAATTCAGTATGAATCAAGGTGAAGCCGTTCATTGAGAAAAATCCCACAGATCTTATACGCTTTCTTACTGCAAAGGCAGTATTTAGGTGATTGTTAGTTGGTTACATCTAACAGTACACACGCTGTGTTCAGTAAGTTGATTGGTCAGTAAATATAGCAGGTTCTGATAAGCATATCTTGTTATTCTTTACTATATTGCTTTATTTGGTGCTTGCCTAAGCAGTATTGGTTCCTCTGTGATACCTAAAAATATCTGCATAGGTGCTGTGGCGACCATTCATCAAGGCTGGTTCACGATATGTTCATTTACTCCCAAATACCTTCCTACAGCCCCTTCCTGGGCCAGGGTGGTCGGCACCCTGCCTTCAAGGCCACTGTGTTCCTTCAGCTTGAGTAACTTTCCTGTGCGAGGATGTTGTCAAGGCCAATCTCTTCTGTGATGAGAATCAGGTTGCTGGCCGGCCCACTGCCTTCCCCAACAGTCGAGCGGAGCTAATACAAGGCAGCTCTTTCCCATCACAAGATGGGCATTCTTGCCTAGAAGCAGCAGGCTTCTCCCATGAGGGTGGCTCCACCCTTTCCCAAGAGAGCTGGGTTTGCTGTACGTGTGCAGACCACGTGTGCAACAGGTTCACACGAGGTTGTTTCCTGGAAGCATCCTATCTTGTGACACACGTGCACTTACAGGAACACACTCACACCGACACCTTTAAGAAGCTTGCTGCTTCTTGCGCTTGCAGCTTGTTGCTGCAGAGACCTGAGCAATGCCTGGAAGGATAGTGAGTAGGAGCAGACTGCTGCTGCCATAGTGGTTCACATGGCCTCTCTCAGCATCCCACACACTCTTGAAACCAAGGTAGGGAACCCACAGCTATAGGCTGTGGTGGTAATGCAGCTATGTGAGGAGAGGAAGGTTTTGGACAAGTGAAAATTTCAGTGACTGAGAGTATGTGACTGCCAGCTCTTGGCCAGCACAGTCATGAAGTGCTAAAAGCTGAGAGGTCTACTTGGTATGTTTTTTTCCAGTCTTAGTGGGAGGAAAATTGTGCCCTTTAGAGTGAGGTGTTGGCTGCAGGAATTATGCAGAATGCAGTTTTGCAAGGTAGAGAATAGAATCATAGAATCTTTAAGGTTGGAAAAGACCTCAAAGATCATCAAGTCCAACCATCTGTACAATACCACCACATCTACTAAACCATGTCTTGGAGTGCCACAGCCTTATGTTTTTTGAACACCTCCAGGGATGGTGACTCCACCACTTCCTTGGGAAGCCCATTCCAATGCCTGGCCACCCTTTCAGTGAAGAAATTTTTCCTAATATCCAATCTAAGCACAACTTGAGACCGTCTCCTCGTGTCCTACACCCTACATAGAGTACTGTGGTACTAAAATGATGGCTTTGGTTAAAAACTTCTGTAAGGCGGAGCTGATTGTGGTAAATTCTGCTCAGCTGTGAAAGCCTTGCCAGGAAAAAATACAAAAATCTGTTCTGCACATCAAGAGTGAGCTGTTACTGAGAGAAGCCATGTATTATGCTGAGCTTGTAGAAGACTAGATGCATGGATGTAATATGATGCATAGGAGGGTTATATTGTTGCAGGGCACTTCTGACTGCGAGTCCTGGTTTCTCTGTAGTAATTTATTCTCTTGTGCTCAGACAATTTATTGGGAAGCATTTTTGTGGCAAGTTGTTTATGTAACAACGCTTCACAGCAACCATATGGCAGTCTAGATAGTGAACTAAAACTAGCTTGCTTGTTTATTATTCTTAGAAATATTAAAAAACTTATTGTAAGTTTGAATGTCATCTCCTCACTGATAATATAGAAGAAAGGAACAGAGCCCTGTGTTGCTACGGTCTGTGAGAAGAGAAGCTCTATCTCCAGTGTGCAGGCAGCCAAACAGAAGGCAAGACAATGCGTGCTCCTGAGGTCATGGATGCCAGTGCTAAGCCATACCTCTGATGGAGGAAACTAAGCCATGCAGCCTCCGCTGAACTTATTTCAGTTGGCAGACAGACAAAGGAGAAATGGCTTGCTTGTTTCTTCTCATGTCACCTCTGGAACAGAATAAAAGAATCAAATGCAGTATTTCCTTATGTTTGAAAAGTGTAGAAACAGGTTCAGGAAGGAAGGACTGCAGGGAGTCCAGGGGTGCATTGTGCAGCCACAAGGCAGGATCAGTTTTATCTGGTTGGTGTTGGATTTTCTGTGTTTGGGTTTTGTTTGGTGGGGGCTTTTTTTGGTTTGTTTGGGTTTGGTTTTTTTTTTTAAGTATGCTACTTCTCAGGTAACATTGCCCAGACTTTTTTCACCATTGGAAAACTCCATGCCTGTCTTGTTGCAGTCTTGTATGAGCTTTCTTGCCTGCCATGGTCGTGCAATGTAGATTATTCACCTCCTGTTTTCAGCTGCCTTTCACATTTTTGATGACAGTCATTATGTTGCCATCAGATTTCTTATTACCAGACCACATCTTCCTTCACAAAGCATGCTCTCATTCCACCTCCTGACTTTTCCCAGCATGGGATATAGCTCTCTACATGGCCTTACTAGTGCTCCATAGTGGGAGGGATTATTTTTGTGGTTTGTGGACTATAGTGCTGTTTGTGTATTGTTTGGCATTTGCCTCTTTTACAACAGTGAGACATTGACTCATAGTTTGTGACCTGCTCTGAGCCCCACATTCCTCTCCTTTTGCTTAGACCATTTTTCCTTGTCTGTGACAGTGTGAAGTCTTACTAAAGTCAAACTGTAAGCGACCACTTCTGCCTTGTGCAGAAAGTTCATTGATGTTCAGTGAAAGGAATTAGATCCATTTTTGATTAACACATTGATATTCCGCACCTGAATGACCATTTTTCTACAGAGTTTTGGAAGCTAAAAACATAAGCCAAAAAATAAGACTCGCCTGCTTCTTTCCCAGCACTGTGTTTGCACATTTGGGCTCTATTTCTGCCTTTCTTGGACAGAGTGTGGTTGGACTGCTGTGCTCACATAAAACACCACTTCAGAAAAGTAGATGTGTGTCTTCCCCTGCCCCTTCCAAATAGCAAGGCTACAGCTGGGGAATTTCACACAAGTAAACTCTTTTGTCAATGTAAACAGGCATGCCTCTGTGTGAAGCAAGTTCTTCAGGGGTTGCAAGCAACGTGCTTTTGAGATTTAACAGCAGCCAATATAACAGCAATTCAAGCTTTCCAAAATATTTCAATGCAACTTCTCATTCTAACTTGCACTTCAATCTGATCAGCTGCCTCGTGGCTTTTATTGTGCCAAAGGCCCAGTGATGGGGTGTTACATTCCTGGCTTCCGCATCTTTGCAGGTTTGTGCCATAGTGGGAATTTCTCCCTGACTTTTGCTGGTATTGTCCAGGACATGGCTCTAATTTGAGATGAGAACTGATCAGCTAACTTAAGCCTTATAGGTGGTGCTTCTCTTCTACCTTGCAATCCCCACCTCCTGTCCGTGTGGTCCAGGTGTCCTGTTAAAGGCCTCAGCCACCCAGCAGAGAAGCAAGGGAGTCCCCTAGGGTAAGGAGGACAATGCCTAACACCAGTCTTAATCTTTGTTATTAGTTGCTCTAGCAAACTGCCCTTTCTCCTTATGAAAAATGTGAGCCAGCTCTTGCTTCTAGGAGAGACTCCAGGGCTCTGAGAGTGGCTCTTGCTGCTTGAGAGTCAAGAGTCCTCGGTGCCTGCTTCTGCAGAGGTTCCAGTGCAAAGACAACAGCTGAAGTTGTTTGTTCCTCACAGCCACTCCCATCCTGATGTGAAGATGACACACCCTTTGCCTGCTCCATGCTCCCTTCTGGTCTTGCCTGGCTGTGTGCTGGACGTGCAGCAGACACCAGTTTATCATGTTCCCCAAAGGAGCAAGGTACAAGGAGTGAAGCTGGGCTCAGAGCTGGAATGATAAAAGTGGTAGTGCCACGTCACAGGACTTCATTATTAACTGCATTTCAAAGGATATTTTCTGCATTAGTATTTTATTCTCACAATCATGAAGTTCTAGAATGACTCTTGTGTTGAGCTCTTGCTCTTTTGGCCTTCCAACTCTAAGGTCTACAGTGAGGGTGACAGAGCACTGGAACAGGTTGCCCAGGGGGGCTGTGGAGTCTCCTTCTCTGGAGATACACAAGACCCGTCTGGACGCCTCCCTGTGCGACCTGTCCTAGGGAGCTGCTTTGGCAGGGGGGTTGGACCCGATGATCTCTCGAGGTCCCTTCCAACCCCTATGATTCTGTGATTCTGTGACAAAGTTGGGTTTGTGACAGGTGTAATTCTGTGTCTCAGAAATATTTTCAGCCATGAGATGGCTGAGTATTCCCAGTACTTTTACTCAGGTAAATAAGATGCAGGGATCTGGTCGGATGGTGCAGTAGGTTTTGAAGGACAGAGGGATCATAATTTGCATTATCCAGGCTGGAAGAATATGGATGGCCTGCTATCAATCTGTCATTTTACAGCCCATGAAGACCTATCTGGTATCTTCAAAATGCTTAACTATAATATATATATAACTTTTGTCTTTATAGATAATATTTGATAATGATCATCAAGTTGTGCTTAGCTGAGTATCAGTCTGGTTGTACAGTTACAGTCAGCATGTCTGAAAACCTAACCCATGTGAAAAGCTCCAGTTGTGATTGACATCATCTTTGTGACTGTTACTCACACAGATTAGAAAAGAAAGTCCCTGCTCTGAGAACCTTACAATCCAGTTATAAAAAGTGTGATGTAAACCACAGGAACCAAGAGGAAAGGGGTAGAAATGACAGATGGTCTTTATTGATGTCAAAGTTGATGGGAAAAGGGACAAGCTGAAAGTTATTCAAGCGATTCTTTGGTCTGGTGTGTTTTCCAGGGTGAAATCCTAGCGTGAGTGAATGCACATCAGTCCAGCTCGAACCAGGATTTACTCTGTGAAATTGCCCCAGTGGTTTCTCATTTGTCTGTATGACATTATAATCATTCTGTGCCTTCTGGCTTGTACAGCCACTGCTAGAAAGCATGCACAGTTAACTCAAGGAAATGCAATCTGGAAGAGGAGTAAGAAAGGACTGGGCATTAGGGAGCACAGATGAGCAATTCCCAGTGTGCTGCATGCAGAGGGCTGAGCCTGTGGGTTACTCACAGGACATTCCGTAAAATGGCAATTTTCACCTTTCTTTTTCATGACAGTGCACTAGGAAGGGAAGGAGCCTTGCTTTGCAGAGACACTCCCTACCACTTCCCAGTTTGCACCAGAAAAAAATGGTAATGATTTCACATTTTTTTTTTAAATGCTGTATTTCTGGTTATGAATCTCTTTATGAGCTTTTTCTATAGCTTGTCATGGATGTAGAATTAAAGTTTCTGAAAGCCCTTCTGGGTGTGCTGTCCAACAGGACTCTTTCTGGCCAGCCAGAAGATGTGAACTTGCACTCTACAGATAGCCAGCCTTCCCTGATGCCTCCACAATGGGTAAGAAGAGGGAAGAAGCTACTGATACAGAGAGGTAAAAGAAAAACATGGAGCTGGTGGGTAATTACATCCCTAGTCCCTTGGTTGGCCATAGGCTCCAGTGTTCCCTTTCTCCATGAAATGCTCACTCCCTTGACGGGAACCTGCTAAACGCTTCTTCCTTCTCTTACTGTCTTACTGACCTCTTCTATAATCTTTAAATTTTGTTCACCACAAGTGTAGACTGTTGTCTCTCAGTTGTCCCCACTTCTCCATTCCATAATCATTCTCCTCTGCTTTGCATTTCATGTCTAAAATATTTTTTCAATAACTCCCAGGCATCAGCGTAGTCTGCTTTACTCATCACTGCCAAAATCCCCAGCATGCAGTGCCAGAGGTAGCAGCATGCTCCTGTACTTTGCAGCTTGAATTAGAACAGTTAGAAATCGTTGTGGTTTAACTCTGTCTGGCAGTCATGCCCCCACACAGTCACTTGCTCGCTTGCTCCCCCCTGACGTGATGGGGGAGAGAATCAGAGGAGTAAAAGTGAGAAAACTTGTGGGCTGAGATGCAGGTGGGTTAATGGGGAAAGCAAAAGCTGTGCACAAAGCAGGACAAGGAATTCATTCCCCACTGCCCATGGGCAGGCTGGCATCCAGCCATCCCTAGGAAAGCAGGGATCCAGCATGTGTGACCATGACTTGGGAAGGTGAATGCCATCACTCCAAACACTGCCCCCCACCCCCATCCTTCCTCTACTCCCAGCCCCTTATAAGCTAAGCATGACATCATGTGGTATGGAACATCTCTCTGGTCAACTGGGGTCAGCTGTCCCAGCTGTGTCCCCTCTGAGCTCCTTGTGCACCCCCAGCCTACTCACTCATGGGGTGGTGTGAGGAGCAAGAAAGGCCTTGGCTCTGTGTAAGCCCTGCTCAGCCCTGTGCTATCTGCACTGGTTTCAGCACAAATCCAAACCACAGCTCCATACCAGTTCCTGTGAAGAACTTTAACTTTACCCCAACCAAAACCAGCACAGAATTTCACCTGTTCTATTGATTAGTTTTCATTGTACTCTCCACAAGCTTTGCTCAAGATCAGCAGTTATTTGCAGAGGCACTAAGTGCCATGTACTGCCAGGGATTCCTGTGAGGTTGTGCAGCCCACCTGGGATCAGCCAGAGGCTGAACCTTGTCTCGGGCTTCTTGGCTCATTTTGGGCATCCCAGTGAAGCTGTGGCTTTTGTGGCTAAAAAAGAAGGCTCTCACATACAAATGCTTTCCTGTGAGGACTCAGTTTGAAACAGGAAGACTTCTGAAGGAAACCAAACCACAGGTCAGTCTGAAGAAAAGAGATCTAGACTGCTAGCAGACACTCTTAGGAAAAGTTGACCTTTTAAAATAGAAGCCAGCTTTAATTCTTCTCAAGTGGTACTTCCATGCAGAGCAGAAAGAAGGAATACAAGGCATCTTAGAGGTTTTTGTATGGATTAACCTGGCCTAAGAAGACAACGCAGCCTAGTTTTCTTTCTGTAGTCATCAAGGCAAGAAATCCTCTGCCAGAGAAGGATCCCAGGCAGTTGCCTTCTGAAAGAGCAACTGTCTTGGGAGAGCCTAAGGGATTTGCCTCACGGGGCTAGAATTAGAGTTTCTGAACGCATCACCCCTCGTCACTTAGTCCTTTTACCTCGCAGTAACTGATTTACTGGGTCTTAGCCTATTATATAACAAAACACTGGAAAGCTCCCCAAAATCCCCAAGAATAGCTGCTTAGGGGTAAAAGCTGTAGGCATTAATGACTCAGATGGGTTTTAGTCAGGTTAATATGAAATCAAGTGAACAAAATATGTCAGAGGTGAGAAGTCAGCGGTGAAAAATGAGCTGGGCTTTCCCTTTCCATAGCACTGTGAATTCTTCCTGTCCCTGTTACACTGCTCTTTGTTTGCACTTGGCATCGTGTGCCTGAAATGTTACATGAAGTTCCTTCCGTGTGCGGAGGCAGAACTTGGTTTGTCTGTGGGTCATGGAGCCCGGAGGTGAATGCGCTCCACATGTACCGCAAGTCAGGTCTCAACACCACATGTAGGAGCTCTGAAGTACAGTTTATCGCAGTTCTTCTTGGTCATAAACCCTCTCCTGAAGTCAGAAGAGTGAAATTCAGCAAAGAAAATGTGAGTCATCTGAGAAACGCCTTGTCTGGTTCAGCAAGCTCAGTCTGTCTTCTGGCAGTCACTGAGCATACAGCTGCCTCTCCTCACGGTGGGCTGGGCAGCCTTGCTGAGGTTTCCCAGGCGCTGTACGTGTTAGCTACAGGCCGTACCCCTGCCCTGCCTGCTCTGTCCTTACGCACACCGTGGCTGTCTGCTTACTCAGGGGGCTTCTGTCTCTCCCACCACTGCAGTATCTGCGTACCACAGGCCTCCTTTAAGAGCTGAGGGAATTGAAATGACAATGCAGATCAGCGATTTAACCTCGGGTGAGGTCAGCAATGAAGCATTAATCACTGTCCTCTGCAAAGGTCCAGGCATTCTTTAGCATTACCCTCAGATTCCTCTACAAACGGGAATGCCAGCGATGCGCCGCTACGCTGCACAAATGCACACACTGGCCGCTTACCTGGCTGCAGGGAGAGCCGGCACTGGTGTTAGAAGATGCCCTGAGTACAGGGTTAGCTCTGCATGAACTGAGAATCGACTAATTGAATGGTCATCGAACCAGGACTTCACAGAACGCCTCTCGGCCCTTTCATGGTGTTAAACGCACTCTGCACTGGAGCCTTCATTTCTGTTCTGTGTGCCATAATAATCTTTTACTCACCAGGTTATCTAGCGCTGGCATAGTCTAACAGCTCTGTTAGCTCCATGTCCTCAGGCCACCGAAGCATGGTATGGCTGAGGGCTGACCTTTGCTGGGATCGTACAGGTCTGTGGACTTTCTGGAAATTTTGGTGATCTATTGAGACGCCAAGTTGGGGAACTCATCCATTTCATGTTAGTCATGGCACAGCTGGAATCTCAGTATGTTTTTCACTATGGAATTCACTATACAAAGGCTTTTTGACAGTAACACAGACAGTAGGTTAAAGATGTGCTCACATGAACTTAAACCAGCTGTTTCTCTAAAGACCCCATGTTCCGTATTTAAAAAGAAAAAAAAGTTAAACAATGCAGCCAGGACAAATCCTTCCTTTCCCCCCATGTCTCAATGTGTTGAAAGAGGAAGCAGTATTCTGAGAACAGATTCTTTCCCTGTCCCCTCATGTGACAATATGAGAATTGGTGTTGGCAAAGACATGAAGGGCAACGCTTCCTCTTTTTAAAAGGGGGAGAAGCCAACCTCTCAAAACATTGCAGACAATGTTACTGCACATGTTCTTCCTGCTTTAACCTAAAACAGCCTCTGTCTCTGAACAGCCAAGATTTCCTCTCCCCAGGTCTGGCTTTTTGATGAACCTGTAGCGAAGCAGCACAGCGCACGGGACTGCTTTATCTGTGCCTGTCCTCATCATAACCTTTGAGCCAGCTGATTGATTTCAGGCATGTTTTATGACCGGTACCTTCCTGCTCTTCCATGAAAATCATCCGCCGGATAGATGAAAGCAGCTACACTAAAAGAGTGAAGAAAAGGCAAGGAAGTCTCAAGCCTTTTCTGAGAGCAGCTGTCCAGCCAATGAGCACCGTGCACTGGTGATACAAGCAATGCTCTGTGGTTCTTATCTTTCTGAAAGCCAAATTAAAAAAAAAAGAAAGAAATAAAAAAAAAAAAGTACAGAAGCAGCTGCTGCTGTGGAAGGAGGGTAAGGAACACACAGGGAGCTGATTTTTTACAGCAAAGGTCTGTGCCAGACACAGGACATCGGCCTTCCTCAGGCTCTGCGCTCACCCAGCAGCTCTGCTGAGAGGTGAAGAAAATCACCAGTGAAACAAAAAGCCTAAAAAAAGAAAAAAAGTTCCCCCTATTTTCCATGTTCCTCATTAAACCAAAATATGATGAAAATTTTTAAAAGTGCAGAAAAAGCCATGTGAATTACAGACAGCTATGGGGCACAAAGAATCAGCGCTGGTTCTTTTTCCTTCCTCCAGCAGTTCCCACGAAGTGAACATTCAGCATTAATTAACAAACCTCAAAGCCAGAGCAACAAATTTTGCAATTCCCAAACCAAGTTCTGATCCGTGCACAACTTCACTCCTGGCAAGTTACTTTTGCTAACAGAATGTAATTTTTTACTCTCATTCTGATGTAAAAAAACCCCACCACCCCACAAAAATCGCGTCACTCGGTGAAGAGGGTGAGGCTGTATTGTGCAGCACGGGAGTCACACCAACCTGTACTACCCCTTTTTTGACTTAAGGGTATGTATCAGTAGATAAATAAAATGAAGCTACCTTTTGACTCCCACTTCAGCTTCAAAGTAATCCAGGCTTTCGTAGGCAAAATTTAATTAGCCACAGAAACTGCAGGGCAGAGGCTCAGGGGACTGAGCAAACCTGAACTCAGAGAGCTACCTGGCAGCGTGCTGGCACGGTCCCGTTATCTTTAGTGATAAAGTGTAACACCTTGCAATGCAAAACACACCGAGTGCTTGTGTGTGGTTTATTCATACCGAGTTCATACCATCATCATAACTTCTGAATTTTGCATCAGGTAAAAAAAGACTCACTAGAAATCTTCTGCCACCAGGGATGTCCTTAAGAAACACAATTATTTTCGTATTAAAAACAAAATGTGAGATCAGGCCTTTCTTTACAAAATATTATCATCTTTTATGAACCTTATAAAATACGCCATTCCGATTAGCTTTTGCAATAAATACCTTATGAAAGTTAAATTAACTAGTTTTATATATATATATATATGATAATTGCTTTTTAAATTAATGTCATACTACAGTCCTAGGCATTGCTACAACTTCAGAGTGAGCCACTACAGTGGCAAAAAATATGTGTTATTTGATTCCTCATTCATAATCAAGTTTCTTGTGCTTTAAGAAAATAAAGTGATCCTGTCAGAAGTCTGTATACATGTCTTCCCACGTGAAATTTTACTGTCTTAAGAATGTGGCAATAAGAAGATAAACTCAAGAACAGCCCATGTGCTTTGCTTTCAGTGTGAGTGAAGCATGAGGAGCACACTTAGACCTTTTCAGAAGCTGGAACTGTTCTTGAATCAGAATCTTCTTGTTCAGAGTCCTGAAGGTGCTCTGGTGCCTTGCTGGCCTCACACCCACTCTCACCACAGTGGTCTTTGGATTCTTCTGAAATGACAGTGAGCTTGTCGTAACAAAGATGCTCTTCTTGTGGGAGCGTAGAAAAAAACTGCGAAGCACTGGGAGGCTTGCTCAAAAACTGTGCGGGAAAGAGGAAATAGGAGTTAGGCTGCACCAGCTGTACCATCCTGTTTGCTTAGAAATACGATTTCTAGTGTTTTTCACCCATTGGTTGGCTTGCTCAATCCTTAGAGGTCCCGCCCAGAGTGGTGACAATCTAATAACCTCTCTCTTGGCTGTAACATCCTGTGCAAGGTTTGGAAGCAAGTCGGAAGTGCCTTTATTTGCAAAAGGATGGCCGAGGGGTTAGTGACTTCGCTGGGAGATGAGCTTTCTTTAAAAGAACAACCTAACACACCAACACCACCCCACCCCCACAAAAAAATCCCCTAGTGTTTGTTCGGAAACTAAACCTAAAAATCGTGACTTGGATGCAGGTGAAGGTGGTCACAGAGAGGTTTGTCAAACAGCTGCCAGAGATGGGAATTGTTCCTGCCATCTCAGAAAGCTGTCTGTTGAGACACCAAATAGCAACGCTTTAAATGTCAACATAAACCATAACCATTCAGGCCAGTAAAGGAGAGGGAGGGAGGTTTGTGGGGCTATGCAGTGCAGTGAGAAAGATGACTTAAATATCACAACTTCCTCCCACTCCCTGTTCTATTGATAAGATGGAACTGGCCTCAGGAATCAACAGGCGCTTCACAGGATGTCATGACTGCGTTTTGAAGGTCAGCACAAGAACAGCACACCTACTCAGCACCGTAACAACATGTCAGCCGCTTGTTTTGGCAGCTGAAGTGGCAGTTGTTTACACCGGCAGTGCCCGGAGGAGCACAAGCGCATTTTGCTCTGACTACTGCCTTCACTTGCAGTGCACATGATGTAAGAAACAAGCTGTTCTGTCCAGAGTCCCGTTGGCTGCAATTACAGAAATATACACTAATACTATTGCTATTTGGCCTTTTCCTAGGAAACTGTGTTTTGAAACATCCTGCCCATACCCTGCAGTCTCGAATGCTCAGGTAGTGAAACCACCGCCTTTGATAAATGCCAACTGACCTTTGGTTGCTGTGATGCAGCGCTGTACCCCGCCATCACAAACAGAAATCTCTCCCTCTCTCACACAAAACCTGCGAGCCAAAGGAAACCTGACCACGTCCTGTATCAATCAAAGCACCGCTCCCTTCCCAGCACCTGAGCTACAGGTGCAACAAACTCCTGCGTGCTGAGCACATGCTCAGCCTTAAGTGCAAGGCTAAGACTGCTAACTCAGCTGCAAAGCCTTCCTCTGCTGATCTCAAAATCAGTCAACACAGAGACCTGAGAGAAACTGCAGGAAGCTTAGAGGAGCACAGGTCACTAACTTTAGCATACCTAACACTCTGTGTAGCTTTGTTCCTGGGAGAAAATTCTGATACAGCGTTTTTATGTAACAGGGCCAGAGGTATTCCTCAAGAGTAACAGCTGGCAGCCATTGCTCTCATCTCAGCTTGAATTTTCAGGCCTTGCTACCTTCCATACTTCAGCCAAAGGTCATTATGCTTGCGAAAGAGCTTTCTTTCAGGAGAACAAATGAGAAATTCTAAGTCTAAAATGAGGTAGTGGGGACAGAAGGGTCAGTTGTTCACTATCTGTGAAGAGGAACTGAAAGTTAACACCTGTTTTTCCCTCACCTCAAAATGGAAGAAAACATCCTGTTTCTAAGCTAGACAAAGGTTCTTATTACAACTGAGACAGTTGCTTTTCACACAAAATCTATGCAAGTCTTTAAGTTGTTCTGCTTTTAAATATTTTGGACCATTCTGTGCAGAACAAATCAGAATGACAGTATTTCAGAGTTACTTACACATCAGTGTACTTCAAAAGGAAGCCTTATCTAATTTCACTGCCCCTTCTGTGCAGCACCACAGAACTTGATAAAAAACCTTTGCGTTTTTCATGTCAGATTTATGACTTTACAATGCCAGGAAATAAATATCAAACTCACTTCCACTATCATGCTCACCTTGAAAAGGACTTTCCTCTGTTAGCTTTTTCCCAAAGTTCACAACTTCATTTCCACTTTATTTCAGTGGCTGTTCACACCTGGCAGAAGTGTGAGTTTTACACAACCCCGACCCCCACACCCAACTACCTAAGAAGAGATAACCCGTGTCCCTCCGTATAGCCTAGAACCCCCCTCAGAAGAGTCTGTGCTTTACAGGTGGCTCACAGCCAGGTGGAAGAAGGCAAAATAGAGGAAACCCTAAAGGTTTTGGCACAGAGAGGCTTTGAAAAGCGGGTGGTTCTGATGAAAATGCTGATTCCAATTGTGTTAGGTAGACACAAACCTCTTTCAAGTGTTGTGGGAACATGTATGAAGGGCAGAAGACGTGTCTGGTGAGTCGATACAGATACAAAACGGAGAAGAAACAAACAGGAACAGATATTACAACAACCAACATTGATCCTATAAGAATGGTCACAATCATCCACACAGGAGTTACACCTGCAAGAGACAAGGGGAAAAAACAACCCAAACAACTGTGATTATTTATTTCTGAATATATTATTTTCAAATGATCACTTTCTCCATGGAATTTTTAAAAAAGCAAACAAACCAAGGAAAAAAAGACCCATCAGAACCACCCACAAGGCGATACCATCTGAAAAGCTACTGCACACCCTTTGGGATTTCAGGAGTGTAGAAGCTGACCCATACACTACCAGAGTATAGGCTTCCATTTTTTGTTTTCCAGACATCTGGAAAAATGGCAGCAAAGACAAGACAGCTAAATAAAAGGTCTGTAGAATTCTAAACTACCAAGCCTTTTAAAAAAAGTATGTCATACATGGGGATTTCACCACAAGCAGTGGGGATGAAGACGTATCCATACACCACTGTAAATGTTTTAAACCAACCTACACTTGCCAAGCGCTGCTGTAGCCACAAACTAACAAGCAATGCCACCAGCAAAACCCACCTGCAATTTAACTGCAGTTCATGCAGACAACATACATGTAAAAAAAAACACATAAGGAAACATTTTATAAGGAAAAACTTATGAGAAACAGGTTAGCCCCTTAGCTTCCCCAGCCTTCCCCCAGCTGGCTTCCTCATCAGCTGCTTGTCTCTGATTTTCCACAAGTTATCCATGGGTTTAAGTTACTTGAAATACTGCCCTTTTCACGGGCATAACATGTATCTAGGGCTTTATCCTTTCTTTTAACCCGGGGCATCAAGCTCCCTGCTAAGACGACAGGGTCAGACCACATGGTGGTGGTGATGCCTGGAGTCTGCAGGCAGCGGCTAAGGTGGCCCAGCTGGAAAGGAAAGCCCTCGTGGTACTTGATGCTTTCCTCTTCATTCTGAGGGCAGATGAGACAAAACAGTTGCTGTGTGTCACAGAGAAAGAGCATCACGACCTAGCTTTGTGACAGACACCAGCAGTATCTCCACAGGCAATGCAAACTGCAACAGAGAACCCAATTCCTTTCTCAGCTGCACACACAGGGGACCCAGGCTTTCACAGGATAGTGACTACAGCTGAGGGTAAAGGAAATTCAGGCACACAGGGTGATAAGTGGAGCCTGTGCTCCATTTATCTCTGATTTTCAGGCCTCTGCCATGGAGAGCCAGGTGCTATCAGTGCTACACTGCTTGTATTTTCACTTAGTTTCAGACTCCTCTGCTCCAAAAGCATGCAGGTATTGGCTACCAAACAACACTGAAGTAAAAAACCACACCCATTTTGGGAAGGTTTACACACTACAGGCCAATCTTCATTTTTAATTGCTTTTCATGTTGCCCAGTTCCCTCCAGCAGAGTGGGACACCCGCTGCACCAGGTCTTACCGTTGTGGGTTGTCTGCTCACAGAGCTCCTCGCTCAGCTGCCCGGCTTTGTGCCACTCGGGGAGAACTGCTTGCACCTGAACACAGTATGTTGTCCACGGCTCCAACTGAGATAGTATTTCGGAGTTGTGTTTAGTATCTATGTGAGTTACCTAATCACAGAGAAGGCAAAATAAACGTGAAAAGTGATAGGCCAGGGAGTGGCCTAGCTAAGTAATTCAGATTACAGTTGGTAGGACAAATCCTAGCAATTATGGCTGCAAGGCGAGCGTGGTTTTTACAGGCAGAATGAAGTGCCCTGCCTCTGTCACGTAACTGGTAATGCTACACTGATTTCACCTATGGTCAGAGTGTCTGCTGTGTGCTCAGCTAACCATGGTCTCCACCAGGCGCAGAGGTTCCCCCTGCAAATCTCGGGCAACCCCGATGGAGGGCCTGCCTAGGGATGCTGCGGTCCAGGTCTCAGGCTGCAGGGAATGCCAGAGCCTGCAGTTGCCTGGGATAAGAGGCAAACACCTAGCCTGTCTGAGGTGTGAGCAGGTCGATGACCTGCTTGCTTTGGTGGTACAACTAAAGGAAGAGGTTGAAAGACTGCGGGTGATCAGGGACTGCGAGCGAGAGATTGACTGGTGGAGTAGCTCCCTGGCGTCCCAAAAGGAAGACAGTCGGGATGACACCTCACACCTGAAGACGGTCCCCCCTCACTGCCCGTGCCAGGTTAATGGGAGTGACCCAAACCCCGAGGAGGCCTGGAAGACAGTCCCGACTCGGCGTCGTAGGCACTCCCCCTGCCTACCTACCCCACCCCCTCAGGTGTCCCTGAGCAACAGGTTTGGGGCCCTGACAGTTGAGGAGGAGGTACCTGAGGAGATGAATGGAGCCCCTCTGCCTCAGAGAAAGCGGAGGCCTAGAGTGAGGCGGTCATCTGCACGCCTTGAGACTGCCTCTGTTAGGCAAGAGAGGAAGGTAGTCGTAGTAGGAGATTCCCTTCTCAGAGGGACAGAAGGGCCTATATGTAGGCCAGACCCTACACGCAGGGAGGTGTGTTGCCTCCCTGGAGTCCGGGTCAGGGATATTACCAGAAGGCTACCAGGCCTGGTAAGATCCACTGACTATTATCCCTTACTGATAGTTCAAGCAGGCAGGGACGCAATCACAAAGTGTAGCCTGCAAGCTGTCAAAAGGGAATTCCGGGACCTGGGGCGCTCTGTTGAGGGGGGGGGAGCCCAAATAATATTCTGCTCTATCCCCACTTGTGGGAGGAGGGGCTCAGAGCAGGACAGGATAACCCACGAGTTGAATGTGTGGTTAAAAGGCTGGTGCCGGCGCAAGAACTTTGGATTCTTTAACCAAGGGATGGTGTACTCTGCTCCTGGCATGAGTACTGCTAATGGGGCTCACCTGTCCTATAAAGGAAAGCGGATCCTCGCCCAGGAGATAGCAGGGCTCATCGATCGTGCTTTAAACTAGTTAGGAAGGGGGAAGGGGATATTAAGGCGGCTGCCAGGGTTAGGCTTCGGGAGACACAACGGGAGTTGACGGTGGGAAGAGGTAAATACCAACAGCACAGTCGTGGACTTGGGGACGTTTTTCCACGTGAGAGTAGGGAAAATTCTGTGGACTGCCCTGAGTACTCCTCCGTGGAGCCACTTTTGCCAGTCCCCTGTCAGAAATCTCGCTGTGGGCCGTTGAGGATACCTACATCTGCTTCACCACTGAACTGTCTTTACACAAATGCACGTAGCATGGGGAACAAACAAGAAGAACTAGAGATCTTTGTGCGGTCGCAGGGCCATGATCTCATCGCAATCACAGAGACGTGGTGGGACAACCTGGACGACTGGCACACTGTCATGGATGGCTATGTGCTTTTTAGGAAAGACAGGCTAGGGAAGCGAGGTGGAGGAGTTGCTCTTTATGTGAGAGAGCACCTAGAATGTGTTGAGCTCCACCTGGGGAAGGATGAACCTTCTGTCGAGTGCTTGTGGGTTAAAATCAAGGGGCAAACCGGTATGGGGGACATTGTTGTGGGAGTGTGCTATAGGCCCCCTGATCAAGAGGAGCAGGTAGATAACGCATTCCATAAACAGTTAGAAGTAGCCTCAAGTTCCCGGGCACTGATCCTTATGGGGGACTTCAACTACCCAGATATTTGCTGGGCAAGCAATACGGCCAGTCGTATGCAGTCCAGACAATTTCTGCAGTGTGTTGAAGACAATTTCCTGCTACAGGTGGTGCAGGAGCCCACAAGGGGAGGGCGGCTGCTGGACCTTGTTTTCACTAACAAGGATGGACTTGTTAGGGAAGTGAAGGTCGGGGGCAGCTTAGGGCAAAGCGACCATGAAATGGTTCAGTTCATGATCCTGGGTGGAAGAAGCAAGCCAAAAAGTAGGATAGCTACCCTGAATTTTGGTAGAGCTAACTTTGATCTCCTCCGCCACTTAATGGGGGCTATCCCGTGGGCTACGCTGTTTGAAGGAATGGGAGCCTGCAAGAGCTGGCTAGCATTCAAACAGCACTTCTTCCAAGCACAGGAAAGATGCATCCCTTTGAGGAGGAAATGGGGAAAGAGAGGCAGAAGACCTGCATGGATGAACAGGGAGCTATTGAGCAAACTCAAAGAGAAGCAGAAGATCTATGAATCGTGGAAAAAGGGTCTGAGCACCTGGGAAGAATACAGGAATGTGGTCAGGGCCTGTAGGGATGCAACTAGGAAGGCTAAAGCCCTCTTGGAAATTAAGCTGGCAAGGGACATAAAGGATAATAAAAAGGGGTTTTTTAGATACGTGAACAGTAAGAGGATGTCCAGGGATAATGTAGGTCCCTTGCTGAATAAGGAGGGTGTCCTGGTTATGGGGGATGCTGAGAAAGTGGAGATATTGAATGCTGCCTTTGCTTCGGTCTTCACTTCAAAGGCCCCCCGGGACCCACAGACACTGGATGAGAGTAGGACTGATTGGGAAATGAAGAATTTCCCTCTGGTTCAAGTAGGGGAGGTCCAGGAGCGGCTCAAAGGGATTAATGCACACAAATCCATGGGCCCAGATGGGTTACATCCACGTGTGCTGAGGGAGCTGGCGGAGGTGATTGCTGAGCCGCTCTCTATCATCTTCGACAGGTCTTGGAGGACAGGAGAAGTGCCTGAAGACTGGAGGATAGCCAATGTCACTCCAGTCTTTAAAAAGGGCAAGAAGGAGGAACCTAGTAACTATAGGCCAGTCAGCCTCACCTCTGCCCCTGGAAAGGTAATGGAACAGCTTGTTCTGGATGCCATCTCCAAGCAATTGGAAGAGAAGAAGGTCATGAGGAGTAGTCAGCATGGATTCACTAAGGGGAAATCGTGCTCGACCAACCTCATAGCCTTCTACGATCTCATGACAGGCTGGGTAGATGGAGGGAGAGCAGTGGATGTCATCTACCTTGACTTCAGCAAGGCCTTTGATACTGTCTCCCATGACATCCTGATAGCAAAGCTGAGAAAGCATGGGATAGATGAGTGGACAGTGAGGTGGGTTGAGAATTGGCTGTCGGACCGAACCCAGAGGGTTGTGATTCGTGGAGTAGAATCTGACTGGAGGCCTGTTACCAGCGGTGTTCCCCAGGGCTCAGTGTTGGGTCCAGTCCTGTTTAATATCTTCATTGACGATCTTGATGAGGGAATAACATCCACCCTCAGCAAGTATGCCGATGATACAAAGCTGGGAGGAGTGGCTGACACGCAGGAGCACTGCGCTGCCATCCAGAGAGACCTGGACAGGCTGGAGAGCTGGGCAGTGAGAAACCAGATGAAGTTCAACAAAAGCAAGTGTAAAGTCTTGCACCTGGGAAGGAACAACTGTTTGTATCAGTACAGGCTGGGGGATGACCTGCTGGAGAAGAGCTCAGTGGAGAAGGACCTGGGGGTCCTGGTAGATGACAGGTTGGCCATGAGCCAGCAGTGTGCCTCGGTGGCCAAGAGAGCCAATGGGATCCTGGGATGCATCAGGAGGAGTGTAGCCGCAGGTCAAAGGAGGTGATCCTCCCTCTCTACTCTGCCCTGGTCAGGCCCCACCTGGAGTATTGTGTCCAGTTCTGGGCTCCTTGGTATAAAAAGGACAGGGATCTCCTGGAAAGAGTCCAAAGAAGGGCTACGAGGATGATTAAGGGCCTAGAGCATCTCCCCTATGAGGAAAGGCTGAGTAAGCTGGGACTGTTCAGCCTTGAGAAGAGAAGACTAAGGGGGGACCTAATCAAAGTTTATAATTATCTGAAGCAGGGGATGCAGGGGGAATCGGCCAGCCCCTTTTCAGTGGTCTGTGGGGATAGGACAAGGGGCAATGGCTGCAAGTTGGAGCATAGGAAGTTCCGCACCAACATGCGGAAGAACTTTTTCACAGTGAGGGTGACTGAGCACTGGAATAGGCTGCCCAGGGGGGTGGTGGAGTCTCCTTCACTGGAGATATTCAAGACCCGCCTGGACGCCTATCTGAGCAATATGAGCTAGGGAGCCTGCTTTGGCAGGGGGGTTGGACCCGATGATCTCTCGAGGTCCCTTCCAACCCCTACAATTCTGTGATTCTGTGATTCTGTGACTAGCAAGCTGCTTCCAGCAGCCTCACCGGGCAGGCCTACAGAGATGTGACAAATGAGATCCGCTTGCAGAGAGAAACTCTTGCCTGGCCAAGTGAGATCAGCTACAAGCGCTGACACAGACAATGAGACCGAGCAAGTAGGGTGGATAATCCAGAGAGAAGAAAGAAAGAGAAAGAGGCTTGTGGAAACCATTAGATGATTGGCATAGGATGCAACACGCTGCTGAGAGGCATGACTGGTTATGCCCTTGTAACCATACAGACTATAGCAATTGTAACCATGCAGAGTATAGCAATCTCTATAGCACCCCATTATGTGGTAACATTCTTTCTCAGAGGTAAGAAGACTCTACAACTGGGTTTCAATATTCTGAGCAAGCATCCACTTCAAAGTACAACCTGTGAAGTTCCACTGTCTAAGCCTTTTGCTTCTTTGATCCCAGACTTCTGCTCTGAAGCATTACAAGCACAGATTCTATCTCAAGTTCCCACTTTCTCTGGTAATCTGCTTAAGCTTGCATCCCATATGCAGAAACAGGATCATAGAATCATTTAGGTTGGAAAAGACTTTTAAGATCATCGAGTCACTGCCAAGTCTACCACTACACCATGTCCCTAAGTGCCACATCTACACATCTGGAAGTATTCAAGGCCAGGTTGGATGGGGCCCTGGGCAACCTAGTGTAGATCCAGGCCTGAGGTTGGTGGCTCTGCCTGTGGCAGGGGGGTTGGAGTTCTGTGATCCTGAGGGTCCCTTCCAACTCATACCATTCTATGATCCTATGATCTTTCAAAAACCTCCAGGGATGGTGACTCCACCACTTCCTCAGATAGTCTGTTCCAGTGCCTCATAGCTCTTAGAGTGAATAATTTTCTAATACCAATCTAAACCTCCCCTGGTGCAACTTGAGGCCATTTTCTCTTGTCCTATCACTAGTTCCTTGGGGGAAGAGACTGACACCCACCCCACTATGACCTCCTCTGAGGTAGTTGTAGAGAGCCAAGGTTTCCCCTCAGCCTCTTCTTCCCCAGCCTAAATAAACTCAGCTCCCTCAGCCACTCCTTGTAAGACTAGTGCTCTAGACCCTTCCTCAGTTTTGCTGCCCTTCTCTGGACACACTCCAGAACCTCATTGTCCTTCTTGTAGGGAGGGGCTCAAAACTGAGCACAGTACTTGAGGTGCAGCCTCACCAGTGCTAAATACAAAGTGACGATCACTTCCCTAAGTCCTGATGGCCATGCTGTTCCAAATAAAAATACCTGCATTTCTTGTAGTTGGGAATTGAAAACTAGTCTGTTTTTTGGGAAGTCATGGTCTCTCATTTTCTGGAACTGAATGCCAAAGAATTTTCCAGGGTAACAAATACAAATCAGGATTATATGCAGAGAAATCCTATTATATGAAAATTGTACTGATGCACAGTGCAGTAATTATACTGTGACTGGTATCTTCCAGTAAAGGGCTTCCTTTTTTCCTGTAACAGAACTCATCACCCTGTAATTAACATATGATTTACGATCTTTCACCATGCATTCTGTATGGAGAAGGCTTCTGAGCCAAGTAACACATCTGTCTGTGGAAGAGGCTGCCTATCAGAGGGAGAAAGCAAAGAGGGGAAAAGCTGGAGGAAGGTGACCACAGCCAATGTAAGGCTTCATCCACAGTGGTGGTCAAAGCCCGGAGTCCCATGAAGAGCAGAAATACTTCAGCAACATGGTGATAAGATGGCTTGGATTCAGAACTCATGATCACAGCTACTGCAGATGTCACAGCTTCCAATTCTACCCTTGCTCATATGTGTGAAATACAGAGATTTGGTGTGGAAGACTGCACCACAAATAAACGTGTCACTAAAACGTGGGAATGAAGCCTCATAACATCGCAGTCATTTCTAATTATGGAAAGAGTAAGCTACATCCGTGCCACTGCTTAACTACACAGCCATCTGGCATTTGCTCTGAATGCCAGTTGTAATGGCTAGGCTTTATTATACTGTAATTAGAGACATATTTCTATTTCAGTACTGTTAGCTTTCAGACCTTCATCAGTACGGTACATTACCAAGAAAAACATCTATCAGCATCACGGAGTCGCAGCATGCAGGGAGCAGAAGTTACCTTTGTACTGCTGCCTTTCTTCCAGTACAGTATTCGGTAATTCCACGAGCCATAGTACTGCTTGAGGGCCCACTTGTCCTGATCATGTTCAGCAAAAGGGCCTGTGAAATCCACATGCAGGGACCCAGACTCTGACTTCACTTCTACATCAGGCGGCCCAATGATTGCTGTGTATTAGAATGGTTGAAGAGAAGAAAGAATGGAATTCAGACTGTTTTTAAGTCGACATTTTTACACAACCTACGACAATTCACTCTTTAAGTAATGTTATCTGTTAGAAGAGAGTGATTTCCTTTCATGGGCCAGGCTTATATAGATCCTCTCCTCATAGATTGGGTCTTGAGAGGGATTTATTTTTGCCATTAAATAGCAGATACCGTTGAGGACCACATCTCCCAGGCTGAACTCACTCGGTCCTCTTTCGCCAGCTGTGGCAACACTAGGGAGAGGAAGGACTATTTCTATAGATTCTTACTCACTTCTCTTTCTGGGCCAACCCTTTGCAACACCTGCCTTTTCTGAACAGACCACCTCGTGTAGCGTTTCAGCCTGGCTTTGATTGTGATCACTTTGGAAAACAGAAACGTGAATTATTTCTGCACGTCTGAAAGACCAAGTGGCTCAGACCGAGGGTTGTATTCTCATATTTTGAAAATGCCTTGTCCTTACTACACCTCTGTGCCACAGCCCACATAATTTCACGAGCAGCTTCGTTATCAACTAGATTGTGTCAGTGATGGCCTCTCCATTACAGCTTCCTGTAATTCCAGCAAACGACTCTGCCTTGGCTGCCTCGACTGCAGCTGTGCCTGTCTCTACTGTTCTGCTACCGAGCGCCTAAGAAAGGCAGAGCTCAACACACAGACGATTTCACGCTCCTCTAGAACTATGTGTTTTGTTAAATTAAAAGTAATAATAATTAAAAATCTGTTAGCTGGGCCATGCGTCCACGTAATGCTAATGAACACGTTGTTGTACTTGCAAAAAATAATGTGAGGAGGGTCTTGGTTGCCCTGGATTGTTCAGGCTCTTCCTATGATAGAGTTTCTTACAGAAGCACTAGCAGAAATAACAACTCAGGAAGGAATACTGGATATTTTTATCATGATGCCTTGAATGATGACATTCAAAATCGTCATGTCCTCCTCAGAGATTTGGGCGGTTGGCCAGTATTCCCAAGTCTTTCTTTCTTTCCAGGTAGGTTTACACTCAGATTTTCTGAGTCCAGTAATAAGCTGGACTGAGCTTTCCAAAGCCAGGCCTGCTGCACAGTCCACACACTCTTTCAAATACATGTCAAACTACAGCTCTGTTACTGATTTACAAGTTTGTTCTCTTCTCTGAAAAATACATAATTTTTTTTTGTCTTACAGTTTACTTTTGCTATAGTTTATACGTACAACATTGTATTTTTATTTTTTTCCACGCTATGTTTGAGTGCTTCTATTCTAGGCAGATTAAATGATATCACCACCATGCATTTGGAGAGAGACAGACAATAAAAGCATTATGAAAAATAAGGCTGTAGATTGTAAAGTTATAAGGACCAGAGTGGTGAAACTTGAGCAAATGAATGTAAAAATAAGAAAAAATAATTTAAAAGTTTTTCTTAAAAATGGAGTGTAACAGAAGCTTCCTGCATGGTTTTGTATTAGCAGCTGGAGGAGGAAAAAAACCCCCAGTCTTGTTAACATGATCTAGAATAATTTCAGTTTTGCTTAGGATTAGTGTAAGAACATACAAAATACAGGACGCTCTTTGGTTAAAAAAACACACTCCCTCATTCCCAGGCTCTGCTGCCAGCAACATAATTAACACCTCCACTGTGCAGGCTAATGCAAGGCAATGTCTTTATCATCTCACAAAAGACTGCAAGGCAAAGGCCTTATGCACTGAAGATTTCTCGACTAAAAATTAATCTCTATGAAATTGTTTTGGTTTTGAATGAAAAAAGAAAAAAAAAAAAGGAAAAAAAAAGGAATTAAAAAGGAAAGCTTTTTGCCTGCCATAGCAGTGAAGAAGAAAGCAACTGAACTTATTTAGGTATACAGGAAGTCTGAAACCTTATAGAAAAGCTCTCCCTGGCTGAAAAATACAAACAAACCTTATTTTAAGGAAAAAATAGTTTTTAAAACCTCCTCAAAAGAGGCTTCAACTACCAATACTAACACTTAGCTCTAATAGCAAATGTACTATGCTTTCTGACAGCAACTTCTGCCTTCACAAAATGAAGTTTTATAGTTCAATGTGATTAAATTTTAAAATGACCCACATGCTACAGCTTTTTTTTTTCTTTTGTTTTTACGGAGCCACACTGTAAAGGTACATAAATAGCACACAATATTTGCTTGCAGAAGGTTAGAAAAAAGGCTTACTGTCATCCATTGGCTTAAATCTGATGGTCACCCAGTCTGAGTGGTTATTTTCTGCCTCTGCTCTGACCTGTAAAAGGTACTCTCCGTACACGGACAGAGAAGAGACATCACACTCTGTGCCGGTCAAGTTTGTGCTGATATTTTCATATGTGTCTCTAGGGAGATTGATGCTGTAAGGAAGAGAAAGAAAATGCCTGTGAAGGGTAAATTATAACTGACTAAATGCCTTTCCTCTCAATTAACTGGAAAAGTGGCGTATCTGTTTGTTAATCCAAATGATTCTGGCTCACAAACAAGAATACACTAGATCAAGTGTATAAGAACCATCGTTACAAGCATGTACACACGGATGAAGCACTTTCTATTCATCTACAGATCTGCAATAAAGTTGCAGATAGGTAATTTTAATTGCTAAGTAAACGGCCTTTTCTTGACTTACAGGACTTGATTCAACAGTCAGCAGCTACCGGATAAATCTGCAAATACCAGACCATGCACGGCTTTGCTGTCTAACTCAGACCTTGTTCAGAGCTGTCTTTAAGAGAGGCACATAAGGAAAAGTCGGGGGAACCAGAGCCTGACAACTGACTGGGAACCATTTCACGTACCACATTCTTTGTTTTGCACCAAAACCCCAGCTAGGAATGCAGTGAAACCAGAAAAATGTTCTTTCAACTAAGATGGTCCCGTACCCTCCATTTGGGGATTTCTCCTCCGTCAGCGGGCACACGCTGAGGAGTGGCTGCCATCACCTCCACTTTTCCCAACAGGAAAGACCAACCCAGGAGGACACAGTGGCAAAACCAAACTGAAGCTGAACCAACCCACACAAACTGAGAAAAGACCTCGGAAAACGTGTCCTAAGTTTAAGGCACTGAATGGACAAGCCACCTGTCCGCAGCTCACGGGGTGTTTCTGCTAAGGGTGCGGGCATTGGTGGCCAAGCACAAAACGCTGCTGGAGCAGAAGATCAGGTAAAGTTCTGGTGTTCAGTGGGGCCGAGTCTCTTGAATCACAGGTAACAGCTGCACGACAGAGATGTAGCCAGTAACAGCCCAAAAAAACCAGGACAGGCAAAGCTGCTCTGGGTGTGAAATATGTGGAAAATGCCGCTGCTCTGGGTGTGAAATATGTGGAAAATGCCACTGCCCTGTTACTAAACTCAGAAGATAAGCCTCTCCTAGGCTAAAAGAAAGGGGTGGCTACTGATCTTCCTACAGAAGTGGAAACAAATCACAAACACAGGCAGCTGTTAAATGTGAATTAAAGAAAGTGCAACTCCCCCAGACTTACCTCTTAGACTGGACAGTGTAACTTATATTCCCTTCGTGAAACCTAGGTGCATCCCACTGTAAAATGCTACGAAGGTTAACTGAAAAAATTCTTGCGTTCTGGGGTTTTGGTACTATTGCAGACACTGTGGGAGCAACCAAAACCAAACAAACATTTTAGTATGCGTTCCTCAGGTGACTTCTTAGTCACCCAAAACTTAATGCAGCCTTCTTTCTCTTCCTCGCCTCGCTTTTTTTTTGTTTAACAGACTCTAAGATAATTAATTTAAATCCTGACGCCTACGGTTCCTTCTGAGCTTATGCAACAAAACCACATTAGCCAGCATCAATTTCCAGTAAGTAGCCTGTATGATATCATCATGTATTATGCATGACCGACTTCTCAAGCCTTATTTATCATTCGTGACTGACTTGTCAAGACTTGGGGCCCATCAGGCTACATGTACAAACTCTCACTGGGATCATCAAAATGATTTTTTTTTTTTAAGTAGTGCTCCAGCAGCACTTGGAAACAACATGGGGTTGACTTGTTGGGCTGTTTTCTGAAGTGGAACATGAGAAGTCTTTCTACATAGACCTGGGTACAAGGCTGAAATAATTAAGAAAAAAACCATCCACTATAAGCTTGTTTAAAACATTTTAAATGCTTCACTCATTTTGTTACTAAATCAGCCCTTTGAAAAGCAGAGATAAACAAGAAGTACCTCTGAAGGCAAGCGTGCTATTAAACGCACTGTAAATGAATCATTATTGGCACTCCTCACAAGTGGAGGAAACACAATTGCTTTGCTTTATTGAAACTGAATTAAAGGAAAACTAAAGTAATATTGATGAGCAGGCCATTACAATTATGGTTTGATTATTTCAAAATAATTGTTGGCATTGAAACTAAAATAGAAGAGATTTTGGCCCATTACTGAAACATGCCTGATTAATGCAAACAAATTCTGCCAGGTCAGATTAGCACTTCATACGTCACTAGGTTTTACTCCTGTGGCATTTATCTAAGGAAAAAACAAAACACCCTGCTTTATATGTCTATAGTTGAGGCACAGATACACGAAGTGAGTGTCACCCACCTTTAGCAGGCAAGAGCTTTAAATCTAAACCCTGCTTAAATAAAAAGCAATTTTGTTGACTCTGCTCCCAGAGTCCACCAGAGTCTGGGTGTGTCACCCTTGCACCCAGCAAGTCAACCCAAAAGCACTTGGTATTACCAAAGCAGAAGTTGGTTGCTCCCCTGCACCCAGACCCCCGGACAAACACCATCCCTGCGCACAGGTGCCCTCACCGGCACCCACCCCGGGCAGGACAGGTGCCTTCAGAGGCCTCTGCCCACGCCCCGGCTGCGCCCGGTGCGGGCACCTCTGCCCTCCTGCTCCCACACCTCTCCTGCAAAACCCCAGGCAGGCAGAACGCGAAGGAAGGCTGATGCGGGTAACACGACCGCGAAGTGTGAACAACGCGGCTGAAAACCAGGTATCTGGCTGGTACACGGCTCCCGATTTCTCCTCTCCCGCACGACGCGGCCCTGGCCACGAAGGAGCCTCTGTAGGGCGCTGCCGCCCCGGTGAGGAAGCTCCGCTCCGCTCCCCTCCCCTCCGCCCCCCCCCCTTCCCCTCCAAGGGAGGCCTGTACGTTCCCAGGAAAAGGCGTGACCACGTCTCTGAAGGCTCGCTTCCCGGACGGGGTTTTCTACTTCAGAAGCCTCCAAGTAGCTTTTTATTCCGCGCCGGGACCCGAAGCGCTGAGCAAATGGCTCCTGTTGCGGTGTGTTTTCTAACTGCCAGGCTCGCGCGGGACTCCCACCGCCGGCACAGCCCGTTCGGGGAAAGTCGGCACCCGAGCAGGCGGGCTGCCTGCGGGCTCTGCCGGCCCACGCTCCCGCAACCCGCGGTTCCTCTGCCCGAAAGAGCGGGGTTTCACTCCTACACGCCCATTTCATCGCCCAAAACGGAGGTGGCGACTTCCAGTTACTCGGCACAGACGCAGACTTTGGAGGGAAAACCCCCCAAACTCTACCCGTGAGCAGCGGGAGCCGGGCCCCCGCCACCGGAGCACAGGCAGCCAAGACCCCCTACCAAGGGCTGGCGGCCGCTGGCCTCTCCCCGCTCCCCGTACGGCACCGCGGGGGCCACTCGACCGGCCGCTCCCCGCGATCCCGCCAGTGCCGGGCTCTCGGGGCAGCTCTGGAGAGAGAAGCCGGCCGCCTCCAGCGATCTTTACTCCCGCTGCCGCCGCCCCCCCCCCCCATCCTCTCCCCGCCGAGAGGACGATCCCTTGCCCGGGCCCTCCCGCCACCCCCGCCGGGCCCGGGACGGACTCACCGCAGAGCAGGAGGCAGCTACAGAGGGCGCACCGGGGGGCGGCGGACATGGCGGCTCGGTTCTCCTTCAGCAGCGGGGGTACCGGCGTCGCCGCCGCGCCATAACACCGGTCCTACCTTCGCAGGCGGCCCCAAAACCCTTCCGCCTTCCCGGGGCGGGGCGGGGCGGGCCTCGGCGGCGTGCGGGCACGCCGGCCGCCCCGAGTTCCGGGGGCTCACCTGCAGCCGAGGCGGTTGGCAGCCGCCCAGCGCTGACGGGACGCCACCCGCACCCCCGTCGGCTCGCCCCAGCTTTTCCAGAGCCTCTCCCGTTCCGCACGGCTGCCTTCCCCTTTCCAGTCGGGGCAAACCCAGCACCGTACCTTCCCCTCAGGTCTGGAGAGCTGTTCGGCCGTCGGTGGCCGCGTTGGAGAGCGTACACGTCACCGGCAGGATTTGGGGTTTTTCAGTCACGGGTTAGTTGACACGACATCTGCCCACGGCAGACAGGGTGCGCGCCTGGCTCAAGGCGGGAAAAGGCTATCTGCAGAGGAGTCAGCAGGGCTCACCCAGAGAGCTTTAAAGTAGATTTGACAGAGGTAAGGCTGGAGGCTGCACACTGATATTTGAAGGACAACGTGCTAGCAAGGCCCTTCAGTCTTCCATCTCAGCGGAGGTAGGCAACAGACACAAGGGTATTGATGGGTTAGAAACCACGGAAGCGCCCGAGAATGGGCAGGTAAGAATTTGGGCTTCTCACCTCAAAAAATTGGTGGGATCAGTAGCCAAACTGAAGTGTATGTACACCAATGCACACAGCATGGGCAACGAACAGGAGGAGCTGGAAGCCACTGGGCAGCAAGAAAATGATGATATAGTTGCCATCGCAGAAACATGGTGGGATGACTTGCACAGCTGGAGGGCTGCAACAGAGGGCTGCAAACTCTTCATGAGAGAGAGAGGCAAGGAAGGAAAGGTGATGGGGTAGCCCTGTGTGTTCGGAAGTGTTTTAACTGTCTAGAGTTTGATGGCAACAATAGGGTTGACTGTTTATGGGCAAGATTCAGAGGAAAGGCCAACAAGGAAGATATCATGGTAGGAGCCTGTTATCATAGAATCACCGAAGGGTTAGGGTTGGAAGGGACCTCAAAGCCCATCTAGTTCCACCCCCCTGCCATGGGCAGGGACACTCTCCACTAGACCAGGTTGCTCAAAGCCCCATCCAGCCTGGCCTTGAACACTGCTGGGGGGTAGGGGGCAGCCACAGCTTCTCTGTTCCAGCACTTCACCGCCCTCACAGGGAAGGTAATTTTTTCCTTATATCCAATCTAAATCTGCTTCAATTTAAAGCCATTACCCCTTGTCCTGTCACTCCATGCCCTTACCAGCCCCCTTCCAGCTTTCCTGTAGGCCCCTTCAGGTATTGGAAGGTTGCAATTAGGTCTTCCCAGAACCTTCTTTTCTCCAGACTGAACAAGCCCAACTCTCTCAGCCTGTCTTCATAGGAGAGGTGCTCCAGCCTGGATTTTTCCAGATCATCTTTGTGGCCCTCCTCTGGACTTGCTCCAACAGTTTTTCGTCTTTCTTGTAGTGGGCACCTCTGAGCTGGACACAGTACTCCAGGTGGGGTCTAATGAGAGTAGCATAGAGGGGCAGAATCATGTCCCTCACCCTGCTGGTCACTCCTCTTTTGATGCAGCCCAGGACACAGTTGGCTTTCTGGGCTGCAAGCACAGTTTGCCTGCTCATGTTGATCTTCTTGTCCATCAACACCCCCAAGTCCTTCTCCTCAGGGCTACTCTCAATCCATTCATTGCCCAGCCTGTAGCTGTACTTGGGATTGTGCCAACCCACATGCAGGACCTTGTATTTGGCCTGGTTTTTATGAGCCCACTTCCCAAACCTGATAAGGTCCCTCTGGATGCATCCCTTCCCTCCAGTGTGTCAACTGCACCCCAGAGCTTGGTGTCATTGGCAAACTTGCTGAGAGTGCACTTGATACAGACCCCTCAACCAGGATGAAGAGGTAGATTAAATATTGTGTAGGCAACTGGGAGAAGTCTCACAATTGTTAGTTCGTGTTCTTGTGGGAAACTTCAGTTTACCAGATGTCTGCTGGAAATGCAGTACAACAGAGAGGAAACAGTGAATGAGATTCCTGGAGCATGGGGAAGGTAACTTCCTGACACTGCTGGTGAGTGAGCCAGTTAGGGAAGGGGCTCTGCTGGACCTGTTAACTGCAAACAGGGAAGGACCTGTGGGTGATGTAATGGTTAGAGGCCATTTTGGGCATAGCAATTATGAAATTACAGTAATTAATTCTCAGAGAAGGAGGTGGGTCATCAGAACTGCTACCTTGGACTTTCAGAGGGCAGACTTTGGCCTGTCTAGGAGCCTGGTTGGCAATGTTCCTTGAGAGGCAGTCCTGACAATACCAGTGATCCCTGGTTGCTTGGATACTCATAAGACACTCATAGCCTAAAGCGCGCTTTCAGCATGGAGCCTGGCAGCTGGGAAGACAGTAGGGGTGGGAGGTCAATATAGGGTGGATAAATCAGTAACACATAAACAGATGTCGGATCGTGCACAGTATCAAACCTGATATCTTGAGTGCAATTCCAGCTGCAGGCAATAGGAATGTTACCTCAGGAAAGGTTTACCTTCTGACTTCAGGCACTAAAGATGCCAATGTCACCACTTGTACCAGGACATTCAGCATCCCTGACCAAAGCCAGTATAAACTTGGGATGGAAAAAAGCGGGGAAGAAGGGGAAGCAGTTTTATTAGAACCCTCTCCTCATATGAATTTCTCAAGCTATTACTGTTGTCAACTAAAAAACCCCCAAACAGAACAGCTCTTTGTGGGGGTTTAATATGTTTGTTTCTGGCCCATTTGTCACCTCCTGTTATTAAATGAGGCTACAAGTCAGGTTTGACCTTCCCTGGGACAGCACAGTCCCACTGCCTTCACTCGCTTGAGATCCACATCAACTGCACTGTACAAACAGCAGTGTTGCAGCGTCACTGAGAGTGGAAGTTTCAGCTGCTAGCTCTAGGGATGCATAAATCTGCAAATAATTAAGTCATCAAGATCCAGGCTGTCAGGCATTTAAACCTTCTGCAACTGCAGAATATAGTCCAGAACCTTAGAAATTATCCTGACCAAAAGAAAAACTGCCAGCCATGACAGCCAGAAACTGCTTGTGGGCAGGAAAGTAGTACTTAGGATCTTTGTGAGGTGAAAAAACATGGGGTTTTTTTCAGCTATGCCATACCCAAAAGCTTTCCCATAAGAAGTAAATTCTTAGCAGGCTAACTCCTGTAGCTTTTCAAAGGCACGTTGGAGCCACACACAGTAAAAATGCAGACAGGGATATGAAAAGTGTTCTTTTTATGAAGCACAAGCGTTAAAAGTATAACTGTACACTGCAGTAATCTTTAAACATCATTAAAATATTTTTAAAAATGTGGTATAACTGCAAAAATGATACAAAAATTATAAAAAGGTATATTTAATGCCTTGATTCACAGTAAGGAGAATTATTTTTGTAAGCTGAATTTTCCTATCTTTGTCCCCATTATTTCACTTTACGAGCTTTTGCTGCACAAATGTAGATGTCAGTTCACTGACCTGAACACATTGATCCCTCCTGTAAAACAGATTTCACAGTAATTCAGCAGAGCTCAGGAAGGAGCCACTCACAGCTCCCTGTAGGGAACATAATTCACTACCAAACCACAAAATGAATTAACTACTCTTTCTGCTGTATCTGAACAGTAATTTTTGTTTCTCTGTGAATGATCCAGCTTGAACCATACCCAGAGCAACCTGGAGAGATGAGAGAAATATTTGTTAATGAGTGATGCATATTTTCAGTATTCAGGTATATACTCACTTAAAGTTATAAAGAGAAAAAGACAAGATCTGTATGTTGAGTCCAGAAATAAAGTTGGACAATATTGATTTGTATGTTAGAAAATAATACTCATTCTCACTTATTCATCTTCTAATGTATTCAGTTTTTTGGTCCATCTCTGAATCTGAATCGTTGCTTTCAGAAGAAGAACAAGAGGAATTTTGCCATTCACAAGAGCCGTTATGACAGGGTGGCTTCTGCACACTTTCTGTGTCATCCAGGAGTTCTGACTCAAAACCATGAGTACATTGGCAGTCAACTGCATCTTCTTGGGAAGAAAGAAGAGCTGCAGAACTAACCACGTTCTCTTCAGAGGTTCCCAACAGCACAGTTTTTAAGTTGATGGTAAAGCAAGCACTGTTTCTTCGCCTAGAAGAATAGTTACAATTTACCTCAGAGAAAGGATTAAGTAACTCACTACTTGCATCTTGGTCTTGTTCAATGTCTATCTTGTGCTTTTCAGACTCTTCTGGGTCAGTGTCTGGATCTTCACTTGCCTGACTTCTGTCATCACATGTATCATTTGGGGAGTACTGCTTGAATACGTCTGGTGTGTCAGGGGAATGAGGTACTCTACTTATGATATCACGCCTTGTATAGTCATGGTTACTTATAGCATCGCTGTCACTGGCATCACTGTCATCTTCATCACTGGCACCACTAACGGATTCATTTGCCCTTTTTTTCACCTCTCTGTAAATTACCTCAACAGAGTCTATGTTTTCAGGTTTAAGTGTCCAAGATGAATAGGTTAACATCTTGACAAATATCTGAAAGAACAAAGTGAATTAAAGAAAATCAGCCAAATTTGGGCACACACAAAAATAAATAAATAAATATATAAATACCCACGATCATGAGGTTGTCAAACAAACAATTATTTCTGCATCACCATTTTGGCACTTTCTGCAGAGTTCAGAGCATCTGAGATTGTTCCCTCTTCTCCATTCCTGTAAATATGACAGCTGTCACTACAAACACAGCTTGGATGGCCAGAAAGAAATGACACTACTGCCAAGCAGAGTCAGGCACAAATTGTTTTAAGTCTAATTTTTTATATCTCTTGCTAAGACTAAAAGCTCATTTTAGAAATACATCTTAAACCTGAAGTGAGTTTTGCAACTCTCTGTAAATTACCATGCAAAAGAGCATGGATATCCTCATTTGGATAATCAAGCTATGAACTATTTAAGATCCTAAGTCCCATTTTCTCAATTTTATTTCACATTTTTGAGGATTACTGAATATTTGAAGCATTGGGGGGAAAATGTTGACAATAAAAAAAAAAAACTTTAGACACTGCTTGGCACAGTCATGGTTGGCTGTCTTAGGGTTATGGAGGTAATGACATAACAAAGGACAGATACATCAGGAAAAACATCTTGGACAAACTTGATACCAATCTGTTCTGGATATGTTTGTAGAAGATAGAAAATATTTATGCTGAAAACCCCATAGAATTACATGTAAAAGTAGTCAGAGACTATTAACCGCCCCAACCCAAGCAAAGATGGATAGAAACAAGTCCAGGAATCCTGTTTCTTTTGCTTGGCATTCAGTGGCAGTTCTGTCTCTTCTATTAAAATAAAAAGTAGCTAAAATATGATACTAGTCACAGAAAAAGTCAAAGATTATTTTATTCAAAACAGTGGAACAGTCTGAGTGATGATATATCATTACCTTCCTTTCTTAAGTACTCTTCCTTGATCACAGACATTTTTACCAATCACTGTATGTGTTTGAGACTAGCTAAGCATTTGGAAGGTGATGCAGGTATTGTTGGCCGTGTGAACATGCCCATCCTCCCACCTAACCCCACCCCAAGTAAGTTTTCTTCCAGAGAGGTATTGGTTATTTTCTACTCCTTTTTGTTTTCATTCAACTCCAATCTTCAGGTAGATTTATGAAGGCCTGCTCCAGGAGTTAGGTTTTTAAGATACTACAACAGCTCTATAACTTGCACATAAACATCCTCTTTTTTTTTTCCCCACTCCTAACTGTTCCACTATCAAGCATCCTTTTCAGTTACCCTTTTTTACAACAGAATACAGTAATAAATCATTACTGAGACTGGAGAAGAAAGGGAGACATCGAACTATCCAGAGAAGTGCTCCTGAACTTGCTAGTAACCATTGTGGAACAACTAGGATACTTCTCTGGCAGGGACATATCCGCACACAACTGCATCCCCATCTATGGGATGAGATACATGTGAAACTGGAAGGCTGGGAACCCACAAGGTATTACCGGATTTCAGTAAAGAGGATTTGTCCTTTGACTGAAAAGAAACTGTTGATGTTACAAAGCAGACTCCTTTGTTGTTTCCTGAGAAACAACATGCTTTAAAGTCTGCTTTCTCAAAGCAGTGTCTTGTCTCTAGCAAGATCTTTGATTGCCTGTTCTTGGTCTCCTTGTTGAGGTGAATTGAGAGTAAGTTCTTACTTGCTGTGCATGAGATCATTTCCAACAATCATTCAGATCTTGCTCTTACCAGGCTGCTGAACTTCTTTTAGCACTTCTCACATGCTGTCCTTGACTCTTTTTGCTGGCAATAACCATGATGGGTAACTTTAGGAATATTATTTTGGGATAATGAAACCATGACTCCCAACTGTAGGCCATTTTTATGCATTACTACAGGAACAATAATCCCACACCCAACTGGGTCTTAAAGTTGCATTTTGTCTTTTCGTCTCACTTTCTTATGGAAACATGGTAAAGACCTTGAAGGCAAGTTTAAAATATTTACTTGCATTTGTAGAATCTCTCTCAATGCCTTTAAACTCTACCAACCAGGGACCTGATGAAACTTGTCGGGGAAGGCGGTGGGCCTGCCAGCAACCTGATTCTCATCACAGAAGAGATTGGCCTTGACAACATCCTCGAACAGGAAAGTTACTCAAGCTGAAGGAACACAGTGGCCCTGAAGGCGGGGTGCCGACCACCCTGGCCCAGGAAGGGGCTGTAGGAAGGTATTTGGGAGTAAATGAACATGTCGTGAACCAGCCTTGATGAATGGTCAGCACAGCACGTATGCAGATATTTTTAGGTATCACAGAAGAACCAATACTGCTTAGGCAAGCACCAAATAAAGCAATATAGTAAAGAATAACAAGATATGCTTATCAGAACCTGCTATATTTACTGACCAATCAACTTACTGAACACAGCGTGTGTACTGCGCGTGATCAGCGTATGTAACCAACTAACAATCACCTAAATACTGCCTTTGCAGTAAGAAAGCGTATAAGATCTGTGGGATTTTTCTCAATGAACAGCTTCACCTTGATTCATACCGAATTGTGTGCTGCCCATTGTTTTCTCTCCTCAGAATCTATCCTCAGATCTTCAGGGAATGCTCTGATTTTTGGTGTAATAAATGTGTAATAAAAAGAATGTTATGAGGGAATTGCTTTGGTTCTTAGAGAGGAGTCCAATGCTGCAGGGTAGAGTAATGCAGACAATATGTGCCAGAAACTGCTTTGCTAAGAACCAATGGATACATGTTGCTCCTCAATGTTTTCAGAGGATCCTTCTTCATGGAGAGCAGGTCTTCTCCCTATGCACTTGACCTCAGAACTGCAGTAGGTTTTCTATGTTTTCAAGTTACTGTCCTGGCTCAGAGAGTAGAAGAAATTTGTCTGCTGCAGGAAAGATTTACATCTAAGGTAATTTTCAAGGGGCAAGCGGTTGTCCTAGGTTGGATGCTCTGAGTTCATTTAAAGTTAATTTGGGGGTCAGGTGAGCATGTGTCTCCCCTTCACTACTGCTTGCCCTCTCTAACTTCACAGAATCACGGAACAGCCCAAGCCATAAGGGACCTCAAAAAGCCATCTGGTCTGACCTTTCATGGGAGATGGAGCCCACATGCCCTAACACCCTGTCCAATCACATACTGAAAACCTCCAGTGATGAGGACTTTACCCCATCCCTGGGGAGGCTGTGCCAGCAATTAATTGTTCTCACTGATAAAAAAAGTCTTTCTTATATCAATACGAAACCTCTCATGGTGCAACTTGTACCCATGCCCCTCTGTCTTGATAGCCTCTGCCCAGTTTGTAGCCACTCTGCAAGCACCGGAATACTGTAATGAGGTAGGCCTTGAGCCTTCCCTTCTCCACAGAGAAAAGACCTAATTCCTTCAGTCTTTCCTCCCAGGGCAGGTTCTCCATCCCTTTGCTCATCTTTGTGGCCCTCCTCTGGACCCTTCCCACTCTGTCCACATCTTTCTTCTACTGTGGGGACCAGAACTGGACACAGTACTTCAGATGCAGCCTGACAAGCGCTGAGTAGGGCAGGACGATCACATCTCTATCAGTAACTTGTAACAGAAGTAGCAAGAAAGGCTGAATATTTGTCCTCCAGAACAAATAAGATTTACCAGCCTATAGATTATCTTCCACCTGGGTAAACTCCAAACTAAGACATTTTGTGTACTTAGATAACTTGTACCTAATGCACAGGATTAGAAATTTCAGACGGTAAATTTCCTTCTCCCAACCAGGATGATTTAACAGGAGAATTATTACATACCAAGGTACGTGGAAATGATTTTTCTGGAAAAATATAACCTCCTGCATGCATACACTTCAGGACACCAGCTAAGATCAGGGAAAAACATACAGCACCTGCGACTGTAGCCATATGATAATCTGCAAGTGAAAACAACCAAACAAACACATGAATGAAGTTTCCAATGACCACATCTCACATTCAGAACAGCTATTTAGAACCACAGAATAATTTTGGTTAGGAGGGACCTCTGGAGGTCATCTGGTCCAAAGTCAAAACAAGGCCAAATCTCAAATTAGAGTCAGGCATGTGGGTAACTGACAAGGTGGTTTGGACCCCTATTCCCTCTGTCTGTTTCGCTGCCCCCATGCTTGACTAGGTAGGCATCCCCGAATATGCAGAAGCTAAAAGAGGAACTTAGTCACGCTTACGGAAATGAAGGTCCCCAAAGTGAACTAAATGGCTTAAACATCTGCAAACTGGAAGAAAACTTAGTGCCTAAGCATTAATTCAGCAAGCCCCGTGATACTTGGGTGAAATGTAAAAGAGGCAGGGTGAGAACAAGACCACCAGCCCATGGACCACCGACTCAAGAAGCCCACCAGTTCAATACTTCCTTTTTTGATGTGGCATATGTGCCAACTTACATACGAAGTGATGCTTAATTTATATAAAAAACAGAGCTTGTGGAAATGGAGAAAGGTATAAGAAGCATAAAAGAACAAGGCACAGACTTAGGGGTGGGCCCTTCACACCAAACACCCTAGTTGGCAGGACCAACACTGGATCCAGGATTGGTGATCCAGAGGTTACCTTGCTTCTTACCGAAAGCAGCATTGCTTGGCTAAATATAATTATCAAGAGGCTAGTACTCTTAGGATAATTAGAAACCTCCACAGAAGGAATAAAGTTAACATTTGTGTACAGACCGTGTCATGTCACTTCAATTTCAATGAAGTGGATTGGCAAATCTGAGTCACCCACGCCTTCTTTTTTGGCTGGGATGTGACAAGGCATTAAAAAAAAATTACACCATCTTTGACAACTATGCAGTTTGTGGAGATTTGTATGTCTTACAGGATTAACAATATATTTGTAGCCCCAAACTAAATGGGCTTTTATCATTCACTAATAAATCCCCATAAAATTTATCACTTGGATGGTACTTTCTCTTGTTAGTTTTAAGATTGACTTGTAAACCCTCCTATGCAAAAAGAAAACACTTGCACATAATCAAGGCAGACGCTCCATTCCTGCAGCACAGCACAGTTACCTTGTTGAGCTACAGACTCTGCAGTTACACATTTCCAGGCTGATGGGATGGAATGTTTGTTTAGAGATGCAGCGACCGTAACAGACACACAGTAATTCCTATTTGGATACAACTCTTCAATGACAGTAGAAAAAATTTCTTCAGTGATTTTCTCACGTGGCCTCTGTCATGAAAGACATGTTTTAAAAATTAGCTGTTTGCCTAAAAAGTCACCCTGGGCCACTGATAAAACATTATGGCTATTTCAGAGAAATGCAGTAGCATGTGAAACTACAAAAACTACCACAGTAACTCAGTGCCTTACCTAGGTAACTACTTCAGCTCTAGTTCTAGCTGATGTCAGAATGCTTATCTTATACCTGCTTGTGAAATACCATGTTATCAAAGATAAATTGCCTTTTGTCTCCAAATGTTGGTCACCCTATGTCCCCCTGAAGTAGCCTCATATAGATACTACAGATTTGAAACTACAAATGATATGGTCCAATTCAGAAGTCAGGAAAAAAGCAGGCAAGTGGTGGTCCTTCTGTGACTCATAGCAGAATGAGTTAGCTTAAATTCCCAACATGTACCTGTCTGATGTGCTGTTCAGAGCTTCCAGTACAGGGAGCCCATGCTCTAGCTAGGCAGCTTATCCCAGTGTTTTGCCAACCCTGGTATCAAGGTATCTCTTGATGTTTGACCTACAGTCTCCAAAACTACCTGTCCTGGTTTCAGCTATGATGGAGTTAATTATTTTTAGCAGTGGATGGAATGCCCTGTTTGGGTGTTAGGATGAGAACAGTGCTGATAGCACCCTGATGTTTCTAGTTGTTGCCGGGCAATCAAGGACCTTTCTCAGCTCTGCATACTTCCTTACTAGTGAGAAAGGAGGGGACGTAGCCAGGACAGGTGACCCGAACTGGCCAAAGAGGATATTCCATGCCAGTTACGTCATGCTCAGTATAAAGGGGACTGGGGGGAAGAGGAGGAGACAACGCCAGGACGTGCAGTTTCTTGGGACGGTTAGGTTGTCTGGGACGGGCAGTTTCTGGGTTCGGGGACGGCTCTAAGCTGTGCGGCCTGGGTTCTGTGGTTTGGTGAGAAACTGCATTGTGTATCACCAGTTTCATCTATTTTGTGCTTTAAACTTCTGTTATCGTTATATCTAGTTTTCTGTTATTGTTTAGTAAACTATCCTTATCCCAACCTGCGTGGTTCTGGTTTCTAGGTTGTGGTTTCTTTTCCTCCTTTCTTCCTTCCCTTTTCCCCCTCCCCCAACTTTCCCTCCCCCTTCCTTTTAAAAGTACAAGCGACTGTGTGGGGTGCGGCCCCCGGCTGGGGCAAAACCACGACAGTCATTTTGGCGCCCAACGTGGGGCACGAACGGTTGGGATAACAGTAGATCTGACCCTAACTATCGCAATTAAGATAAGCACTGTTGTTTAAGCAATCTCTGGTCACGATGCTGTGGTATTTATTCACAAGGCTGTGTCCATGGCTGTGGCAGCAAAACCACCGCATGCTGTATACAATCCTGGCAGGATTCTTTACCCTCTCAGGTCTGTGGCTCCCGTATTTGTTCCCATACTTCATTATAGTGTATTTTATGATATCGGTCTATGATACAATAATATCGATGACCATGAGCTTAATCTGGTACTTGTATGAGGTTTTGCTGTCCTGTCCATTCTTTGGACAGGGAGGGGTTAATAACAGCACTGCTTTCTTTTCCTTTGGGCTAAATACAACAGCTCTTATGGCAGTTTTTGAAAATCTTCAATATCTCTGGGATATTCAAACTAGCATTTTGCTATTGGTAGGTTTGGGGCAGATGGTTCAGGTTTTGTTATATATCAAGCATAGGTTTATGAATACCACTGAAGAGCTTTCTCCGAGACAGAATAATCACGAGTGGCAGGGCATGTGGCAAAGTATGGGCAAGTACCTAGGTACTTTCTCATGCCCGATGGTTTGGAACTTCACTCCTGAACAGCTACAAGACCCCGATCAAGTGACTGCATACCTAAAGAAAAATTGCTGTAGGTTTCCCAGAGATGGACACCTTACTGCACTGTGCTGGGCTCTGGCCACTATTTATCAAACACAGCTTGATAGCAGGCAGCACTGTCAGCACTGTCAGCACTGTCAGGGAGAAGGGAAAGGAAACAGACTGGCAGATACTATAGCTGCTGCAACCACTGGGGCTGACACTGCAGCTACTGCAACCCCTGTGACCGACACTGCAGCTACTGTAATCTCTACAGCAGACACTGCAGATGATCCGAAAAACCAATCCACACCAGTGTCTGTTGCTCCCGTACAAAAGAGGAAAGGCACAAAGAAATCAGTTCGCATAGTGACGGATGATGATGATGATCAACCGGGACCATCCCGAGGATATCAGGATGAGGCAGAACCAGAGATTGTTACCCGATCCCTGACCCTGAGTGAGCTGCGTGAGGTTCGAAAAGATTTCACCCGCCACCCAAGTGAGCACATTATCACTTGGTTGCTCCGATGTTGGGATCACGGGGCCAATAGTTTGGAATTAGAAGGCAGAGAGGCCAAGCAGTTGGGATCCCTAGCTAGAGAAGGAGGAATTGACAAAGCAATTGGGAGGAGGCCGGAAGTCCTCAGCCTCTGGAGGCGACTACTGTCAAGTGTGCAGGAAAGATATCCCATAAAGGAATATATTACATGTCAGACACCCAAGTGTAACAACATAGAGACAGCTATCCAGCACCTGAGAGAATTAGCTGTACGGGAGATAGTTTATTATGATCTGGACAATTCACAGCTTCCCGCTGATCCTGATGAAGTCCTATGCACTCCAGATATGTGGCGTAAGGTTGTACGAAGTGCACCGTCAGGGTACACCAATTCACTGGCAGCAATTGACTGGAATGATATGGATCCACCAACCGTAAATGAGGTGGCCTGCCGACTCAGGAAATACCAAGACAATGTTTCCCTCTCCGTCATTGCAGCAGTAGAAAAACTGGTTCAACGACTTGACAACAATGTGTCCAACTCTCAACCCATATGGAGCAATGTTGCAGCTACTGGGAGAAAGCGTCCATCGTTCCAAGAGGGAGAATACACACCACGACGTACATTGTGGTTTTACCTGCTTGATCATGGAGAGGACATGAGGAAATGGGATATGCAGCCCACCTCAGCCCTTCGAGCACGAGTAAATGAGCTGCGGGGTAAAACATTCGCACAACGAGATTCTGCCAGGAAGAAGGCTGCACCAGTTTCTACTGGGCAGTTCCCTAGACCAACTGGAAGGCCTACCTATATGTCTGATGTGTCTGATCCTCTTGAAGGGACCTCTAAGTCCTTTATGCAACCAGTGGAAAACAAATATGATCAGCAGCAATAGAGGGGCCCTGCCTCCAGCCAAGTGGTACGCCACAATTGACATTGCGAATGCTTTCTTCTCGATCCCACTGGCGCCAGAGTGCAGGCCACAGTTTGCTTTCACCTGGAGAGGCATCCAATACACGTGAAATCGTCTGCCCCAGGGGTGGAAACATAGCCCCACCATCTGCCATGGACTAATCCAGAATACACTGGAAAAGGGTGAAGCACCAGAGCACCTGCAGTACATTGATGACATCATTGTATGGGGCAACACAGCAGAGGAAGTTTTTGAAAAAGGAAACAGGGTAATTAAAATCCTTTTAGAAGCCGGTTTTGCTATAAAACGAAGTAAAGTCAAGGGGCCTACGCGAGAAATCCAGTTTTTAGGAATAAAATGGCAGGAATGCGTACCTCAAGGGGATTTGATTTTGGGTGAGAATAGCCAATATAATTAATAGAGTAGAAATTATAATAATTGCCAAATAACCCATTATTGTATATTCATTATTGTTATGATTGCTGTATGTTGTACCATAGCATTATAGCCGGAGTCATACAAGTTAATGAAGAATGAGTGCCATGATGATGGAACTAAAGCCTGGCCTCTCAAGAACTTTTTTTTCTTTTTTCCCTTTGAAAATAAACTCTGACCCACAGACTATGAGCATGGACCATGCCAGGTGTATCAGTCAAGAGCCTGAGATGCAGCATGCAACGAGCCAATGGAACATACAATTATTCTGAGAAACTGTTACGACAAATGGAGCCTGAAAATCATGGACTAAATGAACTCAACAACTTCAGAGGGATGATTCACAGACTGAGGGAATAAGATCTGTATGCACGTATGTGTGCATACATGTGTACATACATATATGGGTGTGTGAAACACGAAACTGGTTGTACCCAAAGAAAATTGTTGGATCTGGTCATGACGTAAATGGTATGGAATAAGGGGTGGATAATGTCCTGGTTTCAGCTATGATGGAGTTAATTATTTTTAGCAGTGGATGGAATGCCATGTTTGGGTGTTAGGATGAGAACAGTGCTGATAGCACCCTGATGTTTCTAGTTGTTGCCGGGCAATCAAGGACCTTTCTCAGCTCTGCATACTTCCTTACTAGTGAGAAAGGAGGGGACGTAGCCAGGACAGGTGACCCGAACTGGCCAAAGAGGATATTCCATGCCAGTTACGTCATGCTCAGTATAAAGGGGACTGGGGGGAAGAGGAGGAGACAACGCCAGGACGTGCAGTTTCTTGGGACGGTTGGGTTGTCCGGGACGGGCAGTTTCTGGGTTCGGGGACGGCTCTAAGCTGTGCGGCCTGGGTTCTGTGGTTTGGTGAGAAACTGCATTGTGTATCACCAGTTTCATCTATTTTGTGCTTTAAACTTCTGTTATTGTTATATCTAGTTTTCTGTTATTGTTTAGTAAACTATCCTTATCCCAACCTGCGTGGTTCTGGTTTCTAGGTTGTGGTTTATTTTCCTCCTTTCTTCCTTCCCTTTTCCCCTTCCCCCAACTTTCCTTCCCCCTTCCTTTTAAAAGTACAAGCGACTGTGTGGGGTGCGGCCCCCGGCTGGGGCAAAACCACGACACTACCAATGTCACCTCACTGGCTTTGGTCAGAAGCACACTAAATGGTTTGTTTCCTCCCTTTTTGTAGTAAATGTTTACATACTCCAAGAGATTGGCCTCTAACTGTGCTTTGCTTGCTCAGACTAAGCAGTCCCCTATTATTTCAGCACTTCCTCACAGGTCATGTGTCAGGATCCCTCAGTCCTCACTGGTCCTTTTTGGATCCTGCTCAGCTGGTCTGTGCCTCTTTTGAACCCCAGACTGGTGTGGGGTAGGTGGGCTTCGCAGGTACTGAGTACATAAAAATACAGTAATTTTTTTTTCTGTTTCAGCAATATGTGAGTAATGTTTATCTTGTAATATGATAAAATGCTACCATCCTCTCTCTCCAGCAAAACTGCTGCCTGTGGAGCTGTTACCACTCTAGTTATGTCGTGGTTTTGCCCCAGCTGAGGGCCGCACCCCACACAGTCGCTTGTACTTTTAAAAGGAAGGGGGAAGGAAAGTTGGGGGAGGGGGAAAAAGGGAAGGAAGAAAGGAGGGAACGAAACCGCAACCTAGAAACCAGAACCACGCAGGTTGGGATAAGGATAGTTTACTAAACAATAACAGAAAATTAGATATAACAATAACATGAGTTTAAAGCACAAAATAGATGAAACTGGTGATACACAATGCAATTTCTCACCAAACCACACAACTCAGGCCGCACGGCTTAGAGCCCGTCCCGGACAACCCGACCGCCCCAGAAACTGCACGTCCTGGCGTTGTCTCCCCCTCTTCCCCCCAGTCCCCCCTTAGACTCAGCATGACGTAACTGGCATGGAATATCCTCTTTGGCCAATTCGAGGCACCTGTCCTGGCTTCCTCCCCTCCTTTCTCACTAGTAAGGAAGTATGCAGAGCTGAGAAAGGTACTTGATTGCCCGGCAACAAATCGGAGACATCAGGGTGCTATCAGCACTATTCTCATGCTAACACCCAAACATGGCATTCCATCCACTGCTAAAAAAAAAGTTTAACTCCATCATAGCTGAAACCAGGACATTATCCACCCCTTATTCCATACCATTTACATCATGACCAGATCCAACAATTTCTTTGGGTACAACCAGCTTCATGTTTCACACACCCATATATGTATGTACACATGTATGCACACATACGTGCATACAGATCTTATTCCCTCAGTCTGTGAATCATCCCTCTGAAGTTGTTGAGTTCATTTAGTCCATGATTTTCAGGCTCCATTTGTCGTAACAGTTTCTCAGGATAATTGTATGTTCCATTGGCTCGTTGCATGCTGCATCTCAGGCTCTTGACTGATACACTTGGCACGGTCCATGCTCATAGTCTGTGGGTCAGAGTTTATTTTCAACGGGAGCAAAAAAAGTTCTTGAGAGGCCAGGCTTTAGTTCCATCATCATGGCACTCATTCTTCATTAACTTGTATGACTCCGGCTATAATGCTATGGTACAACATACAGCAATCATAACAACAATGAATATACAATAATGGGTTATTTGGCAATTATTATAATTTCTACTTTATTAATTATATTGGCTATTCTCACCCAAAATCAAATCCCCTTGAGGTACACATCGAACTTCTCCATCCCTCTGCATTACCCACCAAGTACAGCCAGGTCCTTGAGCAAAAACAATTCCAGACATGGGTTTACCTTTGCCTGAAGCAGGGATGACCCAAACTCTCTTTCCCAATACACTCTTCATATGCACTACTGGGACTCTGTCTCCCTCTACAGTACGTGGAAATTTTGCCTGGGCAGGGCCAGCCCGATTGGTAGATCCCCTAGAGTTAACTAACCACGTGGCTTTGGCCAAGTGTGTATCCCAATGCTTGAATGTCCCACCACACATTGCTTTCAGTGTAGTTTTTAAAAGTCCATTATATCGTTCAATTTTCCCAGAGGCCGGTGCATGGTAAGGAATGTGGTACACCCACTCAATGCCATGCTCTTTGGCCCAGGTGTCTATAAGAGTGTTTCGGAAATGAGTCCCATTGTCTGACTCGATTCTTTCTGGAGTACCATGTCGCCAGAGGACTTGCCTTTCAAGGCCCAGAATTGTATTTCGAGCAGTGGCATGGGGTACGGGATATGTTTCTAGCCAGCCGGTAGTTGCCTCCACCATTGTAAGCACATAACGTTTGCCATGGCGGGTTTGTGGGAGGGTGATGTAATCAATCTGCCAAGCCTCCCCATATTTATATTTCATCCACCGTCCTCCATACCAAAGGGGCTTTAACCGCTTAGCTTGCTTGATTGCAGCACATGTCTCACATTCGTGGACAACTTGTGCGATGGCATCCATGGTCAAGTCCACCCCTCGATCCCGAGCCCATCTATATGTTGCATCTCTCCCTTGATGACCCGAGGTATCATGAGCCCATCGAGCTATGAATAATTCACCCTTACGTTGCCAGTCTAAATCTACCTGAGCCACTTTAATCCTAGCAGCCTTATCTACCTGATGGTTGTTTTCATGTTCCTCCATGGCCCGACTCTTAGGTACATGGGCGTCGACATGACGTACCTTTACAACAAGTTTCTCTAACCGAGCAGAGATATCTTGCCATAAGTCATCAGCCCATATAGGTTTGCCTCTACGCTGCCAGTTGTTCTTTTTCCACTGCTGCAACCACCCCCACAGGGCATTCGCCACCATCCATGAATCAGTATAAAGGTAGAGCCTTGGCCACTTTTCTCTCTCAGCAATGTCCAGGGCTAACTGGATGGCCTTCACCTCAGCGAACTGGCTTGATTCACCTTTTCCTTCAGTGGCTTCTGCTACTCTTCTTATAGGGCTCCATACAGCAGCTTTCCATCTCCGATGCTTACCCACAATGCGACAAGACCCATCAGTGAACAGGGCATATCGCTTCTCATTCTCTGGCAGTTCGTTGTAGGGTGGGGCTTCTTCAGCACGTGTTACCTCCTCATCCTCTGGTGACATCCCAAAATCTTTGCCTTCTGGCCAGTCTGTGATCACCTCCACGATTCCTGGGCGATTGGGGTTTCCTATTCGAGCCCGCTGTGTAATTAGTGCAACCCACTTGCTCCACGTAGCATCAGTGGCATGGTGTGTAGAAAGAACCTTCCCTTTGAACATCCAGCCCAGCACCGGCAGTCGGGGTGCCAGGAGGAGCTGGGCTTCAGTTCCAATCACTTCTGAGGCAGCTCGAACCCCTTCATAGGCGGCCAGTATTTCCTTTTCTGTTGGAGTATAATTGGCCTCAGATCCTTTGTAGGCCCGACTCCAAAACCCCAACGGTCGACCTCGAGTCTCCCCTTGTGCTTTCTGCCAGAGACTCCAGGTCGGGCCGTTCTCCCCAGCTGCAGTGTAGAGCACATTTTTAATATCTGTCCCTGTCCGGACAGGCCCAAGGGCCACTGCATGGACTATCTCGCGTTTGATCTGCTCAAAGGCTTGCTGTTGCTCAGGGCCCCATTGGAAATCATTCTTCTTTCGAGTTACATGGTAGAGTGGGCTCACAATGAGACTGTAGTTTGGGACATGCATTCGCCAAAAACCTATAACACCTAAGAAAGCTTGTGTTTCCTTTTTGTTGCTTGGTGGAGACATAGCTGCTATTTTATTAATAATGTCCATTGGGATCTGACGACGCCCATCCTGCCATTTTATTCCTAAAAACTGGATTTCTCGCGTAGGCCCCTTGACTTTACTTCGTTTTATAGCAAAACCGGCTTCTAAAAGGATTTTAATTACCCTGTTTCCTTTTTCAAAAACTTCCTCTGCTGTGTTGCCCCATACAATGATGTCATCAATATACTGCAGGTGCTCTGGTGCTTCACCCTTTTCCAGTGTATTCTGGATTAGTCCATGGCAGATGGTGGGGCTATGTTTCCACCCCTGGGGCAGACGATTCCACGTGTATTGGATGCCTCTCCAAGTGAAAGCAAACTGTGGCCTGCACTCTGGCGCCAGTGGGATCGAGAAGAAAGCGTTCGCAATGTCGATTGTGGCGTACCACTTGGCTGCCTTCGATTCCAATTCATACTGGAGCTCTAACATGTCTGGCACAGCAGCACTCATACCTGGAGTGACTTCATTTAGGCCACGATAATCTACTGTCAGCCTCCACTCTCCATTGGACTTCCTCACTGGCCATATGGGACTATTAAAGGGTGAGTGGGTTCGGCTGATCACTCCCTGATCCTCCAGTTGACGAATCAGCTTATGGATGGGAATCAGGGAATCTCGGTTAGTACGGTATTGTCGTCTGTGCACCGTCGTCGTAGCAACTGGCACTTGCTGTTCTTCACCCTTCAACAACCCCACAACAGCAGAATCCTCCGAGAGTCCAGGCAAGGCACACAATTGTTCAATTTCTTCTGTTTCCAAAGCAGCTATTCCAAAAGCCCATCGGTACCCTTTTGGGTCTTTAAAATACCCTCTATGTAGATAATCTATACCTAAAATGCACGGAGCTTCTGGACCAGTCACAATGGGGTGTTTTTCCCAGTCCTTCCCAGTTAAGCTCACCTCAGCCTCTAGCACAGTTAGTTGTTGGGATCCCCCTGTCACTCCAGAAATACAAACGGGTTCTACCCCTTCATGATTCGATGGCATTAGAGTACACTGGGCACCAGTATCCACCAGAGCTTTGTACTCTTGTGGGTCTGACGTGCCAGGCCATCGGATCCACACAGTCCAATAAACCCGATTATCCCTCTCCTCCACCTGGCTGGAGGCAGGGCCCCTCTATTGCTGCTGATCATATTTGTTTTCCACTGGTTGCATAAAGGACTTAGAGGTCCCTTCAAAAGGATCAGGCACATCAGACATATAGGTAGGCCTTCCAGTTGGTCTAGGGAACTGCCCAGTAGAAACTGGTGCAGCCTTCTTCCTGGCAGAATCTCGTTGTGCGAATGTTTTACCCCGCAGCTCATTTACTCGTGCTCGAAGGGCTGAGGTGGGCTGCATATCCCATTTCCTCATGTCCTCTCCATGATCAAGCAGGTAAAACCACAATGTACGTCGTGGTGTGTATTCTCCCTCTTGGAACGATGGACGCTTTCTCCCAGTAGCTGCAACATTGCTCCATATGGGTTGAGAGTTGGACACATTGTTGTCAAGTCGTTGAACCAGTTTCTCTACTGCTGCAATGACGGAGAGGGAAACATTGTCTTGGTATTTCCGGAGTCGGCAGGCCACCTCATTTACGGTTGGCGGAGCCATATCATTCCAGTCAATTGCTGCCAGTGAATTGGTATACCCTGACGGTGCACTTCGTACAACCTTACGCCACATATCTGGAGTGCATAGGACTTCATCAGGATCAGCGGGAAGCCGTGAATTGTCCAGATCATAATAAATTATCTCCCGTACAGCTAATTCTCTCAGGTGCTGGACAGATGTCTCTATGCTGTTACACTTGGGTGTCTGACATGTAATATATTCCTTTATGGGATATCTTTCCTGCACACTTGACAGTAGTCGCCTCCAGAGGCTGATGATTTCTGGCCTCCTCCCAATTGCTTTGTCAATTCCTCCTTCTCTAGCTAGGGATCCCAACTGCTTGGCCTCTCTGCCTTCTAATTCCAAACTACTGGCCCCGTGATCCCAACATCGGAGCAACCAAGTGATAATGTGCTCACTTGGGTGGCGGGTGAAATCTTTTCGAACCTCACGCAGCTCACTCAGGGTCAGGGATCGGGTAACAATCTCTGGTTCTGCCTCATCCTGATATCCTCGAGATGATCCCGGTTGATCATCATCCTTATCTGTCACTATGCGAACTGATTTCTTTGTGCCTTTCCTCTTTTGTACGGGAGCAACAGACACTGGTGTGGATTGGTTTTTCGGATCATCTGCAGTGTCTGCTGTAGAGATTACAGTAGCTGCAGTGTCGGTCACAGGGGTTGCAGTAGCTGCAGTGTCAGCCCCAGTGGTTGCAGCAGCTATAGTATCTGCCAGTCTGTTTCCTTTCCCTTCTCCCTGACAGTGCTGACAGTGCTGCCTGCTATCAAGCAGTGTTTGATAAATAGTGGCCAGAGCCCAGCACAGTGCAGTAAGGTGTCCATCTCTGGGAAACCTACAGCAATTTTTCTTTAGGTATGCAGTCACTTGATCGGGGTCTTGTAGCTGTTCAGGAGTGAAGTTCCAAACCATCGGGCATGAGAAAGTACCTAGGTACTTGCCCATACTTTGCCACATGCCCTGCCACTCGTGATTATTCTGTCTCGGAGAAAGCTCTTCAGTGGTATTCATAAACCTATGCTTGATATATAACAAAACCTGAACCATCTGCACCAAACCTACCAATAGCAAAATGCTAGTTTGAATATCCCAGAGATATTGAAGATTTTCAAAAACTGTCATAAGAGCTGTTGTATTTAGCCCAAAGGAAAAGGAAGCAGTGCCCCCACCATACCGGCTGCTGTTATTAACCCCTCCCTGTCCAAAGAATGGACAGGACAGCAAAACCTCATACAAGTACCAGCTTAAACTCATGATCATCGATATTATTGTATCATAGACCGATATCATAAAATACACTATAATGAAGTATGGGAACAAATACAGGAGCCGCAGACCTGAGAGGGTAAAGAATCCTGCCAGGATTGTATACAGCATGCGGTGGTTTTGCTGCCACAGCCTTGTGAATAAATACCACAGCATCGTGACCAGAGATTGCTTAAACAACAGTGCTTATCTTAATTGCGATAGTTAGGGTCAGATCTACCGTTATCCCAACCGTTCGTGCCCCACGTTAGGCGCCAAAATAACTGTCGTGGTTTTGCCCCGGCCGAGGGCCGCACCCCACACAGTCGCTTGCACTTTTAAAAGGAAGGGGGAAGGAAAGTTGGGGGAGGGGAAAAAAGGGAAGGAAGAAAGGAGGGAACGAAACCGCAACCTAGAAACCAGAACCCCGCAGGTTGGGATAAGGATAGTTTACTAAACAATAACAGAAAATTAGATATAACAATAACATGAGTTTAAAGCACAAAATAGATGAAACTGGTGATACACAATGCAATTTCTCACCAAACCACACAACTCAGGCCGCACGGCTTAGAGCCCGTCCTGGACAACCCAACCGTCCCCAGAAACTGCACGTCCTGGCGTTGTCTCCCCCTCTTCCCCCCAGTCCCCCCTTAGACTCAGCATGACGTAACTGGCATGGAATATCCTCTTTGGCCAATTCGAGGCACCTGTCCTGGCTTCCTCCCCTCCTTTCTCACTAGTAAGGAAGTATGCAGAGCTGAGAAAGGTACTTGATTGCCCGGCAACAAATCGGAGACATCAGGGTGCTATCAGCACTATTCTCATGCTAACACCCAAACATGGCATTCCATCCACTGCTAAAAAAAAAGTTTAACTCCATCATAGCTGAAACCAGGACAGTTATTACACAATTATTCTTCAATGTTATTCCTTGTATTGGTCCTTACTGAATTATGTCCTATAATTTGAAGATTATTTCTCCATTTTGCAAGGATCATTTTAAGTTCTAATCATGCCCATCTGCCTCTCTATAGTACCAGACCTCAGAAACTAACTGGATACATATCCTGGTTTCAGTAGGTCGACAGAGAATGACTGAACTGCTTTCTGAACCTATTTTCCTATTAACTGTGTGTACACCTGCTAGTAGTGTCTGCTCAGCTTTCCATTATCTTCCCAGAGAATAATCACTTGAGCCAGTGCCTTGTGCTTTATTTCAGGTAAGGATACAGGACAACTAGTGTTCCTCTTCTGGGCCTGCTACTCTGCAGTAAAAGGAAGCTGAGATCATGTTTGACAGTCTCTTGGTTTTTTTTCTAAGCATCTTCATTTTTGTATCAGAGCCATTTTTCTGCTTTCTTATTTCTCCCTCAAAGCACAGAGGAAACAAAACGTTCTTTACCTTATGCTCTCTATCAAGTGTTTTCAGGGTTATAACATAGTCAAGCGCTTCGTATATATCAAGTAAAGACTGTAGCTTTCCATCTTTTCTGAAGTAAGTGGTTGGCAGCTTTATGGTGACGTTTATGCAGTTCAGACAGGAACTGACATTAACTTCTGGTGGTCCCAGGGATGCTGTTGAAGGAAAGAAAGAGAGAACAGGAAAGAAAGGGGAAAAAAAAGATGGAAAAAATATATGAATTCAGTACTGATTCTATTTTGGTGACAGATATATAGTTCACTAATCAGGTATGTCACTATTTTAAGTCCACATGGCCTTGCAACATGTAAGGTCCACAGTCAAATGAACTTTTCTTACAGGACTAGATTTTAAAAACAGGAAGCAGTGGAGGGAAGAGGCAGAAAGGTGACAGAGGCTTTGCTTCAGCTTCTCGGAGGTGTAAACTTTTTTTATCTATTTAAGAGGAAAGCTGAGATTAATGTATAGGAAAAGCTGACTACTTTCTTGCTCATCATCATCTTCTACTCACTCTCTGGAAGGAACCTCTACAAAGTTCAGTTCCATGTAGCCCTGCCTGTATTCATACTGGTTGCAAGGAAGGCTATAGGTCTAAAATTGACAGCTGAGCTCCAAAGATTAAAATTCTACTGACAGTAGGACAGAGGACCTCCTGAAACATAGTTATACTTTTGTGAAACTTCCATTGAGTTCAAAGGAACCTCTGAAGTTCAGATCCTCAGAACATGTACATGCTGGAAGAGCCATGCATGCTAATTGTCTCCTCTCCAAAACTACACCGCCATCAAGATCAGAGGAACTTCTGGAGTAAGTCAAGCCTAAGATCTTTTTTTTCCCCCAACACAGGAAAGAAGTAGGAATGTTTGAAAATGGTGTGAGACCAAACTATCTGCATGATCCTCCATTTCTGCACAGTACAGTGGTGGTGGGAAACATGAAAAATTAGTGAGTTCTGTCTTTTCTGTATATTTTGATTAAGGTGGTGACTGGTTTGTCAACTTCTGCAAAACTCAAAAAAGCAATAGACATTTGCTAACTACTTCTGTTACTGCAACAGGGTACTGTAGAAAACAACAAAAAGTTAAATACTTGTAACAAATGTGAGCTTTCAACTACTTTCAAACAGGAAAGCATGTCCTAGTCAAATGGCTGAACACTTACTCCTTTCTCATCTTTTAAGTTACCTACAGACATTAACTTAAGTATGATTACAGTCAAATGTGTTTGTTCTCCTGGCTTTTTGTTAGGAAGCCTTTCTCTCTCTGCTCAATTCCATCTTGTCAACAGGAGTGAATTCCACTTTAAGTATTTGAAGGTAAATATCAACTACACCCAGTATAGAAATATCTCAGAATACTCATTCTTTCCTATTAATACACTGTAAAACAAAAAAGGACTGCAGGGTTCATCTAAGTCCCACACCCTGGAAAATACGACTTCGCTCAATTGCTTATGGTTTGAACTAGAAAACTACTAACAAAACATCCAATTTCAATTTACAAGTTGCCAGAGATATCAGTCAGAGCACTTTTCAGGTGGCTCCAGTGATCAGTTCAAAATACATCTCTTGTTCCTTGCTAAAAGTTACCTAGCGTCAGCTTCTGGCCAGGGCATGCTGTTATGCTTTGCTTACAAGACTGAAGGTGACTGCCATCATATTAACTAGCATCATATTAACTTCTGATCCTTCTTGTTATTAAACTAACTGCTGAAAGACTGAAAGCCTCCACCTCTGAGAGATGTTTTCAAACCCTTCGGTTATTCTTGCAGCTACTCTCCCCACCCCTTCCAATCTTCCCTCGTGTCTGAGACTGTAAGCGGACACGGCAGTGACTGCCTCTGCGCTAACTTCAGAGCTAACCTGACACATTTCTCCTTCACAGTCCTCCAGTTGGAGGGTACACTACACCTTTGAGGAGAGTGAAGGATTTTCAGAACAAGTGAGCTGGCTTCTTACCAAGTTACAAAACCCTGTATTGTCAGTAGCTTTAGTCACAGCACATCACTAATTAGCTGAGCTTTCTAAACAGGTGCTTCTCCATCTCTGTTACTTCAAAACTGAATACTAGGCACAACTAAGGGTGAAGACCACCTCTGGCATTAGAAGATGTCACAGCTAGTAAACATCATCTTTCACCAAATAAAGGGAAAAGAGCAGGTTGATGAAGAAACAAGTAAATCTCTCTCCCCGTACCTAGTGCAGACATGGTATTTCTTTTATCTCTTAACAGTGACTACTTGAAGATATGAAAACAATGTTGGAGGTTTTTTTAAGTTGTGTATCTTACTTAAGAGATTTTTACTTTGTACTTGGCAATGCCTGACGTGATGCTATTTCCTCTATATTTACATACATGTATTTTATTTCAAAACCAGAGCCTTGTTCATTTATCAGAAGCACAGTAGCCACAAACTTTAGAAAGCTATCTCTAGCAACTGGTCTAAGTTAGATTACATACAAATTTATATTCTCTTACATAAAGGAACAAGCTATTGACCAAGTTAGTTTGGAGTGTGTTGCTGCAAAGCTCGCAGAATGTCATGTATACATCAGCTAGGAATAAAGACTACTTAAAATGAATACAGACCAAGAACTTACTTCCACTATATGGCGCAAAGGGTAATATAGAAGAATTGAATTGAACTTCAGTTCCTACGAAGCTCTGAATCAATACAGAATATGTAGTGACAATGTCCTTAAAATCATCTGTCAGATTACAGGAGAGTTGTGTAATATTTGAACATTGTTTAGCAGTCTGCCAGTTCCTGTAGATCAAAACAAGTTAAAAAAAGATCAAAAGAATCTATCTGGATTCTTTGATACAAGAAAGTATAGGAGGGGGAAGCATCTCTGGGAGGAAAAAAAAAAAAAAAAAAAAGACAAACAAGAAAACCCCAGACTCAGTATTTTGAGTCCATAAATATTAAAAGTAAAATTTGTGTCTTATAAGACTTGCCTGTGGTCAGCGTATAGCACACGATAGTATGTTGGCACAGTTGGATCAGGTTTTGCCTGCCAGGACAAAATGTGCTGAAAATTGCAAGATTCTATATGTAGGTTCTGAGGTGGCTCTCCCAGAATTCTTTCTAGAAAGCAGAAAACCAAAACAATCCACCAATATGAATGGCAAAAATGTGAGATTGCAACAATTCTAATCAATAAACCAAATTAGAGCAGTCTGATATTTGCCCCCAAATAAACCAACCACAGGACAGAGTTCAGCACAATAAAAAACAATGTAAAGGACTGTTCTCTATTATATTTCTGTTAAATTCTTTCTTCAAAAAGCATAAAGTTGTAAAATGCTGCTTGGTGAGAATATGCAAGTTTTCTGAAGTGTGTTAGGAAAAGCAATTAAAAGACAAGAAAACTCTTACCAGACAAGCTGCAACAAGCTGTAGACAGAATGCTGATGTACACTGGAAAAATGAAACCATGTATTAATGCATTTTTATGCCTACAATATCTATGATTATTAGCTAACTGTTGGCAATATTCATTTGCAACAATTAGAGACATTACTCAGCATTCCCTCCACGTCTTCTTACTCCTTCTGTCCCTCCCTCCTTCCTGACAGTATGGGATGTCACATTCCAACCCCTGTCATTAATCTGAGGCTCCTAGGAGCTAGCTCTTTGGTAACTACACTGGTTCAGGCTTATGCTGATTCTTGCCAGATGAGGTTTAAGACTCAGTGTGAATAAATGTCTTCTTATCAAATACTGTCTTAGAGGATTCTGACTATATTTCATGTAGCTCACTCTATTAAACACCATTTTAAGTCACAAGAATCTTAAAACTGGTCTGACAAAAGATACTTCAAGAACATTACTGAATCATCTCCACAGATGCCCTTTGCTAAATGTGAGGAGTCCTCAAGGCTGTAGTTTAACAATTTTGGTATATAATTCACTGCCTTTAGCCCTGTAAGTCTCTATTTCAGTCTTTATTTCCTAACTCCCTCTCTATTGTGTGGCCTGTTTCTGTAAAATTTCCTCTGTGTGTTCACAATGTGCTGTACTGTGCCTGCAAAAGTGAAGAAAAAAACCCACCAACAGATGCTGCGACATTTCTCCTGTCACAGGACATGGCTAAGGCCACATTTAGCCAGTCAGCCAGGCCTACTGTCGAAGTAATCTCTTGAACTCATCCTTCATGCAGACCCTGATATTTTAGAGGTTTGCACATCTTCTTGTATAACCTCTTCAACAGACTGTTCATCCAGATTCTCACCATATCAAGAATTCTTTTCCTTGGCCACCCTCGTCTCAGATCCATATATTTTCAGCACAGTGTTTCAAGACATTCTTGAAATTATTGTTTTGACCCTTCCAATTTTTTTCCTCAAGATCCTTTAGCTCCCTTCCACTTTCTAAGTGCAACAATGTTGTGGTTTTGCCCCAGTCGCGAGCTGGGCACCACGCAGCCGCTCACTCTTTGAGAGGGAGTGGGGGGGGAGAATTGAGGGAGAAGGTTTCCTGGGATGGCAGAAATATAGATATAATCATAACAGGACTTTATAGCAAAATATATGAAACTGGTGATACACAATGCAGTTTCTCACTGAACCGCACAACTCAGGCTGTACAGCTCAGAGCTGTCCTGAAACCAGACCATCCCCAAAACCACACATCCTGGAGCTGAGTGCTCCTCCCCCCACCAGCCCCTCTTTATGCTGAGCATGATGTAATTGGCGTGGAATACCCTCTTTGTCCAGTTTGGGTCACCTGTCCTGGCTGTGTCCCCTCCCTTCTTGTTAGCAGGGTGATATGAACAACTGAAAAGTCCCTGACTGCTGGGCAACAGCTAACCCATCAGTGTGTTACCAGCACTGCTCTCAGCCCAACTCCCAACCCGGCATCCCACCCGCAGCAAGAAAGGAAATGAACTCTCTCCTAGCTGAAACCAGGACAAACAAATACAAACATCCTGTCCTCATTCTAATGGCATTTTGTCACTTATCCTCCTACTGATGAGATGCCAACTCCCATGCTGTTGCCCAAAGAAATTATTAGTTTAATTTCAAACATGCAGATTCTAGTAGTGACACACTTCCTTGGAGTAAACCCTTCAGATTAGGAGATGCAAATAGTCTTTTGCCTTTCTCTTTTATGCCAGCCCCCTCACATGTCAGCTGTCTTGCTCGTGTATTTCCTCCTGACATAAATGTTTTTCTATTCTGTGCACAGCTATGATGCCTCTCCCCTACCAAAATCAAATTCCATTAATCTAGAGTTCAGACTGCTTCAGTTCAACAAACATGCTTAACAAAGATAGTTGAAGAGTTGTAACATTTTGTAGGTTACATTCTTACATAAGAGACACAGATACCAAAAACAAAAAAAATCTTAGACCGAATGACTTGGAATATTAGGATGGGAGAAATAAAGGACAGTCTATAAACAGCATGTGGAATCTTCTTTGCAAGGTTATCTTTTTCTTATGTTTTTTACTGAATTAAATGATCCTATTAGAACAGTTTCCCACTACAATTACAGCCCAGCCAACTAAATATGTTTGTTATGCCTGCCAATCCTCCTGAAAAAAAAAAAACCTGAACAAGATAAGAAAACAAACACATGTAACTAAGAAGAGTTCACTGCACATTTAAAGAGGCTGTTTCAAAGCATTTATTTCTTATAGGAAAATCATGGATTTTGTATAGAATGGAGGATGTAGGCGATAATACACTAAATTCTTGATTCTGTGAATTCTTCCAGGGAGAGCTCTGTAATAAGATGATGGCATCTTACTTCAGTAACTCAGAAGAAGCGTTAGTGGAAAATTAGCAGCACTACTCCATTTACAATATGAAAGTACAGGCAACTTACCAAGTTGATAGAAATGCCTTGTTCCACCCATCAGTGTTTCCATAGTGGTTAAGAATTATAACCTACTGATTGTAAAATAAAGATTTTGCTTCTGTACCTGCAAATACATTGAAAACAATCACATTCAGCAAAGCAACTTAGTCAATTATTTGCAAGTAAAATGAGGTCTATAAACAAAGAGTTATTTTAACCTCTTCAATGTTTGGCGCAGGAGGATATAGTACTGAAACAGTTACTGCTACTGGGGAGGGGTTGGTGGTGTGGGGCAAGGATCCTCAGATTAGGCAGGCAATTTTATGACACTAGCACTTTCTTTTTTTAACACAGCAAAGGCTCTGTCTTGGTTTCACACCAGCCAGCAACTAAGCACCATACAAATGCTTACTCACTTGTCCCCCCGTGGTGTGGAGGAGAGAATCAGAAAAGTGAGAAAACTCCAGGGTTGAGATAAGAACAGTTTAATAATTGAAATATTACAGCAACAACAATAATAATAATGAAACAAAAAGGAAAATAATAGCAAGGAAATACAATCCAAGAAGGACAAGCAATACAAATTAAAAAGTATTGCTCACCACCAACCAGCTGATATAATTAATCTGCCAGGCCTCCCACATTGGTATTTCAGCCATTTTCCTCTATACCAAAAAGGCTTTAGCCACTTAGCTTGTTTGATTATGCCAATCTTTTGATGTTCATGGATAATCTGTGCAATGGAATCAATAGTCAAGTCTACCCCTTAATCAAAAGCCTGTTTGTATGTTGCATCCCTTCCTAAATGTCCTGATGTGTCATGGCCCCATTGCGTTATAAACAGCTCACCCTTATGTTCCCAGTTCCTATCTACTTAAACCACTTCAATTCTACCAGCCCACTCCACCTGCTCATTGTTTCCATGTTCTTCAGTGGCCTGGCTCCTGGGTGAGAATCTATGTGATACACTTTACAACAAAGTTCTCTACAAGAGCAGCAACATCTTGCCATAATTCAGCATCCTGGATGGGTTTACCTCTGTGCTCCCAGCTCCTCTGCTTCCACTGCTGTAGCCACCCCTGCAGAGCATTTGCCACCATCTCAAATCAGTATAAAGTACCAGCCATTTATCTCATTCAGGAGAAGCTAAAGCCAGCTGGATGGCTTTCACACCTCTCCTTCAGCAGTTTCTGCAACTTGCCAGGTAGGTCTCCACACAGCAGCTTTCCACCAAAGATGTTTTCCCACAGTTTGACAGGATCCCTCCAAAACAGGGCATATTGCTTCTTATTTTCTGGTAATCTCATACATCAGCATGCATCACCTCCTCTGGCAACAGTCTGAAGTTTCTGTGCTCTAGTCAGTCTGTGATCAACTCCAGGATGCGGGGCAGTGAGTTTCCTATTCAAGCCAGTTACCAGCATTACCAGTACAACCCACTTACTCCATGTAGCATCAGTTGCTTGATGCATAGAGGGGACCCTCCCTTTGAACATCCAACCCAGCACAGGCAATTGAGTTGCCAAAAGGAGCTGTGCTTCAGTACCAACTACTTCTGAAGTGACTCAAACTCCCTTATATGCTGCTAACATTTCTTTTTCAGTTGGACTGTAACTGCTTTTAGGTCCTCTGTATCCGTGGCTACAAAACCCTAGGGGCTGACCTTGAGTTGGTCATCCCTAGCTTAGGTGTAAAGCATGTTTTTCACATCTTGTCCTGTCTGGATTGGCCCAAGTGCAACTACAGAAAGTATCTCCCATTTATTTTGTCCAAAGCCTTGCTGCTGCTCAGGACCCCATTCAAAATCTTCTTCCGGGTCACTTAATAAAGAGGGCTTGCAATCAGCCTATAACCTGGAATACGCATCCTCTAAAAACCCACAACACCTACAAAAGCTTGTGTTGCTTTTTTCTTTAGTAGTGGAGACACAGTTGTCACTTTCCTGATCACATGATGGATGTGGCATCCCTCTCACTGTTTTATTCTGAAAAAGAGAAGTATTTCCTATGCAAATCCCTTGACTTTGTTTTATAGCAAAACCAACTTTTAAAGAATCTGGTTTCTTCTTCTTCCCTTCTCAAGCATTTCCTCTGCTGTGTTGCCCCACACAATGACATCATCAATATACTGCAAGTGTTTGGGAACTTGTTCCACTGCAGTCTGGATCAGCCCATGGCAAATGGTGGGGCTGTGTTTTCACCCCCAGGGCAGTCAATTCCAGGTGTACTGGACATCCCTTCAAGTGACAGCAAACCATGGCCTGCACTTTGCTGCTGGAGGGATCGAGAAAAACACGTTGGTGATTCCAATTGTGTCATATCATTTGGTGGCCTTTGACTCCAGTTCATATTGGGAGTTCTAGCATGTCTGGCACAGCAGCTCAGCCATGGCATGGCTTTGGTAGACCACTGTGAGCCTCCACTCTCTGTTAGATTTTTGCACTGACCATATGGGACCTTTAAAGGGTCAATGAGTTTTACTGATCACTCCTTAACCCTCCAATCGACAGACCAACTTATGGATGGGAACCAGGGAGTCGACTGGTTGGTATTGTTGCTGGTAGCAACTGGCACCTGATGTTCTTTAATCTACAGTAACTCCACCAGAGACAGATGCTCCAAGAGACCTTGCAAGCTTGACAGCTATTTAATCTTCTCCTTACTCAAAGCCGAGTACCCTTGGGGGGTCTGTGAAGTACCCTCTCCTGAGATAGTTTATGCTGAGGATACATGGAGCCTCTGTACTAGTCACAACAGGATGATTTTGCCACTCATTCCCAGTTAGACATACCTCAGTCTCTGACAAAAACAGGATCTTTCCATCACTCCAGAAATACAGATGGATTCTGCCCCTTTGTAATCTGATGGTACTAATGTACACTTTGCACCAGTGCCCACTACAGCTTTAGTATAAGGCCACTGAATCCACACAGTCCAGTTAATTCAGTGGTCCCTTTCCTCCACCTGACCAAAGGCAGGGCCCTTCTAGTCTTGGTTGGAGTCTTCATTTCTTGACTTCTGTAACTGCAAAACAGAAGTCCCTCCATCAGGGCCAAAAGTACAATCAGCTCTTCTACTCTGCCTGACAGACACTGGAGCAGTAATTTTCCTGGATGGGTGCTTTTTGGTTGTTGTCTTTCCTTGCAACTCCTGTACTCAAACTTGTCAGCCTCCTCTTCTCCAAGCTGAACAGACCAAGGGACTTCAGCCTCTCCTCGTAAGACTTCCCCTCCAGACCCTTCATCATCCTTGTTGCCTCCTCTGGACACTCTCCAAGAGTTGTGTGTCCCTCTTGTACTGTGGCACCCAAAACTGCACACAGTGCTCAAGCTGAGGCTGCACTAGCACAGAGTGAAGCGGGACAATCCCCTCCCTGGACAGGCTGGCAATGACATGCTTGATGCACCCCAGGATGCGGTTGGCCCTTCTGGCTGCCTGGGCACACTGCTGGCTCATGTTTAACTTGCTGTCAACCAAGACCCCCAAATCCCTCTCAGCATGGCTGGCCTCCAGCATCTGATCCCCCAGTCTGTATGTGCAGCCAGGGGTGCCCCATTCCAGGTGCAGAATCTGGAACTTGCCCTTGTTAAACTTCATGCTGTTGGTGACTGCCCAGCTCTCTCATCTGCCCAGGTCTCTCTGCAAAGCTTCTCCACCCTAAACAGAATCTATAGCTCCTCCAAATTTAGTGTCATCTGCAAACTTCCTTAAGACACCCTCTAGCCCCATGTCCAGGTGGTTCATGAAAATGTTAAAAGGCACCGGAACCATGGGGACCCCCACTAGTGACTGGCTGCCAGCCAGATATAACCCCACTTACTATCACCCTCTGGGTCTGACCCTTCAGCCAACTGCCCACCCAACACATTATGGCTTTGTCTAGTTGTATGCTGGACATTTTGCCTTTCTGTACATCTCATATCTCACTTAGGGATAGGGTAGTTTTGTTTCTGTCTCATTTATGATTTCAGTCTGTTCCTCCTCCTCTTGTGACTGCTCTGCCATAAAACAGGCTGTCTCTTCTGATTCTTTCGCCTGGTCCCTCTTTGGAGATGCTTCTTCATCCCTTATTAAATGAGCTGACTTCCACTTCGATTGTTTGTTTCTAGTTATAGAGGTGACTGATGTAGTGTCTGGTTTAGCCAGATTGCCTGTTGGTTTGGTTTCCCTCTTTTCCCTGAAGGTGCTGTACTGAGCAGTGTTTGGTAGGGCCCAGCACAGTGTGGTAAGTTGTGTCTCTATGGGGTAGCTGCAGCTATTTTTGTTGTTGTTCACATACCTCCCCTCCCCCCAGCATTCTATCACTTCATCAGGATCCTGTAGTTGTTTGGAAGTGAAGTTCCAGACCACCAGAGGTGAGAATTTCTCTAGATACCTGTTGATTTTCTTCCCTTGGAAATATTGCTTCCATTTTGTTTAAGAAATACCATTAGAAATATTTCAACTACCCTAGTATTTTCAAGGTGCTGACAAGTTATTGTAATGAGAAAACATCACAGAAGGTGGTAGTAAAGGTGTCACTCTCTCCTCCACAAAAAAACCCACTCAGAAGAAGAGGTATAATTGTTAATTGTCTCCATGAGATGGTACCTGAAGTACAGAGCCCAAATTAAGCCCAAGGTGAGTGCTTTAATAACAGATCTCCCAGGCAAAACATCACTAATCACTACAGAGCACAGCAAAAAGCAGTGCTCATAGCCCTTTTCTGTACCCTCTCCAGTAGCTCCCTGTCCTTCTTTAACTGGGGAGCCTAGAACTGCACACAGTATTCCAGATGAGGCCTCACCAGTGCACAATTGAAGGGGAGGATATCCTCCCCTAACCTGCTGGCCACACTTTTCTTGATACACCCCAGGATGGCATGGGCTTTCTTGGCCATGAGGGCACATTGTTGGCTCGTGGTTAACCTGTTGTCTACCAGGACTCCCAGGTCTTTTTCCACAGAGCTGCTTTCCAGTATGTCAGCCCCTAACCTGTAGTAGTGCAAAATGAAAAAATATTGCTCACCACTACTGACACCCAGCCTGTCCCCAGACAGCAGCCCCCCAGTCAACTTCCCCCCTCCAGCTTTATATGCTGAGCATGACATCATGTATAGGATATCACTTTGGTCAGCAGGGGTCAGCTATCCCCTCTCCCAGTTTCTTGTGCACCCCCAGCTTACTTGCTGTGGGGCGGTGTGAGGAGCAGAAAAGGCCTTGGCTCTGTGTAAGCCCTGCTCAGAGAAACAGAAATATCCCTATTACGAACATTGGATTTGTGCTGAAAACAAAACATAGCCCCATGCCAGCTACCATGAAGAACTTCAACTCTAACCCAGCCAAAGCCAGCACAGGGTCTTACCATTTCAAAGAAATACAGAAAGTACTGCATGATTACTTGTATTATTTTTGCATGAAGATTGCACCTGAAAAGTCTATGCTACTCACTCCAACTTATGAAATACAATGAAAATAAACACTGTCTGGCTTTATTTGAAATATCACAAGAACTCTACGCTATTGTGAAAAAGGTTTCCAGAAACAAGGTAAATCAAGAGGAAGGTTAGGGGGAAAAATTATAAAATTATTAATTATAAGAAAGTTTGTTACCATTTTTAATACATAAAATATATTAAAATAATCCTTCTCGGGTTATTTTTTTGCTGCATAGCATTAAAATGTACAGGATCTGGTTTTGAATTACAGGCAAAGTACTAAGTAACAACTGTGAATCTACAGGCAGCTGGGCAAGGATGTAGCTATTTCCAAAGAATCTTCTCCTCAAGTTTGATATGAATATATTGGGCTTTAATTTAAAATTATTTAAAAAATACAACTTACTTTCTCTGCAAAAAAAACCCTTAAAATTTAAAATAGTGACAAATAATGGTAAAACAACACAATGTTAAAATCAGATTAATAAAAAAACCCTTTCCTTATCTGAGATGTCAAAAGTTTTAGCATGACAGGAAGTAACCACATAAATGTTGAGAACCTCTATCTGTGCAACTGGTAATCATAATTCCACAGGCAAAGAAAATGCTCTTTTCATTTCAGTTTGATTCATGCAAACATGAGGAATAGTTAGGAGATATAAAATACTAGTCTTCCTCTTTGCAATCAAAATTAAAAATTACGGGTAGGAAGATATGGTTTACTAGTTACAAAATCTTTAAGTCCATCACTGATAGCAAACTAGACAGCAATTAAGTCACACATATTTATTGAATCCATTTAGTTTTGGCACTATTGAATGTGACAGAAATACAGAAGTGTGCCCCCACCACACACTTCTGTATTCAGATCAAGCTTACATGTTACACTAGTGGAAAAAAACCCTAGTCTTTCTACTTCAACAAAGTTACTAGCTTCTTTTTTTTTTCCCCCAGAAGTCACACAGAAACCTAAAGCCAAACAATGTTACTTTCACAGTCACTTTAAACAAGTTACACCTGCGGGATTCAATTCTTCACGCTGTTCAAGATTTTATCCTAAGGGGAAAACTTGGAGGATCCTGAATTCATATAACATAATATTTCCTTCATGTCTTAATCCTTGTAATTAATCACAAGACATGTTAAAAGCACAGTGTATATTGTATTATACAATAGATGTATTTGCGTACCTTTGATCCTTGCTGTACATGAGGCTGCAAACAACTACCTCTCCCTTGGAATCTGAAGTGACTTGTGTATGGCACTGTAAGCTGAACAACCCATGTGTCTTACATGACACATATTCAAAGTCAAGTTATGTGTTTAGCACCTTAGAATATGTAAAAGAAAACATGACAAAACCAGTTTGTACAGTTGTCTAAATTTAGATCTTCTCGGCAGATTTATGAATGCCAGTGAAATTCCAGGGGAAAACCATTTCTGTCAAGACTGATTGGCTTTTATTACTCTTCCTTACCAGAGCCTCAGCAATCCCTGGAGAGAAGCCACAGAAACACCAATGAATCTAGCCCTCACTCATCAGCCTAGATTCACAATTCCCCTGCCTGAAGAACCCAACACATTGAAAACTCAGCTTCACAATTCCATCTCATCTTCACTTGACAGCTCATTTTGAACTGGAGTTCAGGCTGGCTTGTTTTGTATTTTCTTCCAATCAGAAAAAGAAAAAAAATGTAGGCTTTGAAATTTTGAAAGTAACTGGTTTGTATTTCAGGAAAGCTCCACATCAAGTAGACCAGAACACACACCCTGTTCTTTGAAACAAGCAGATGGCATACTTATCTGAATACTGAGATACCACAGGAGATGTTTCAGGCAGAGAAGTCAGGGAGTGTTCTAAATCTACACAGGTAATATACAACGTATGGATCAACTTTACTGCTGAAAACATGCAAACAACCAGGGAATCATGCAGTGGATTGCGATGTTACATCCACACACTATTCCTGGCTTTGTGAGGGTGACATTGGGTAAGTTGCTTCCAAGGATACTGAAATCACTCAACCTTAAAATCCATCAATCAGAAGTCCATTTTCCATATACTACCTGCAGTACTCCCGGCAAGCTGGACATGCTCCTGGAGGAACCAGTGTGGGACACACAGTATTAAAACATCGACTCCTTCACTGCCCCAGGCCTGCCCAGCCCAGGGAGGGGGCAACAAAACAGCACTTGCGACAACAACGTCTGTCGGAGTCTACAGCTTACAAATTTCTGGCCTTGAGCTATATGATTTACCTGCATCAGAACCAGCTACAGTGCACCCCACAGACTATCGCTACGGCTAATTTTGCATTCAGTCATACTGTCGAGGGAACAACCCCAATAACCCTCTGGTTCTGTGTGCGATTCAACTGGTATTACGCCAAAAAGCGCTGCGGGGACTCGGCGTTCGGCCAGCCATGGCCTCCACAGCTCGCCCAGCAAAGCGCTAACAGAACACGGCGACATTTCCAGGAAAACCCGGCAGCCGACCGCAGCTCGGGAAGCCAGGCCCGGCGCCCACCGACGCCTTCCCCCGCCGAGAGGGAGGTGGGGGAGCGCACAACGCGCGGCTCCGGGCCTTGGGGTGGTGAGGGGGCCGCCACAGCCCTCGCTCCGGCTGCGCTAACGGAACGGCTCCCACGCCCGCACCACACCAGCGACGACCCCCTGAGGGAAAGGGAGAGGGGAAACACGCGCAACGACGCCTTCCCAGCCGTACCTCATTGCGGACGACATTCCTGAGGGCTCCGCTCCGCGCCGGCTCCCCATGGCTCCTCTGTCAAACCCAGGACACCGGCGCCCAACAGGAAATGGCAGAGGGGGCGCTGCGGCGCCCAGCTAGCCCAGCCCCCGCCGCCCGGTCCGATGGGAGGGGGGATGGGGGTATATTACTGTTTGGGGTAGCGGGGGAGTGGTGTCCGTTAGGGCCACGGTCTTATGGCGCCGCTTCACCTGGAGCGGGGTCTGCACCTCGCCCGCGGCCGCAGGCTCCTCTGGCAAAGCACGACCTCCCTCCACACTTTGTTTCGCTTTCTTTTACCCGCCTCGCTAGCCCCGTCCCTCCCTTCCTCCCCGGGGCTCTGATCCCTGTCCCGAAGGAAATTTCGGCGGGAAGCCGGGAAAGCGCTTGCTGATCCCCTCCTCGTAGGTGGTCTCCTTTTTTCCTCGGTGTAGAGGAAGCCTGGTTTAGCTGATATGTTTGTCATAAGTATTTACCGTTACGGGCGCACAAAGGCTCGCTCCGAGTATTTTCTGACGGAAACGGCAATAGCACGGTATTAAACATAGCCCGTGTAAGGCCGTGTGAGGGCTCTTCATGAGATCCTGGTACCTACCTGAGGTGAGGAAGGGGTAAGAAACTAGGTCAGGTTTGCGGCTGCGTCCCACTGCACCTGCACCCTTGCTGACTAAACCTCCCTGTCTGTCGGCCTCTGTTTCTTCACTGGTGAAGACACGTGTAATTTTGGGACTTGTTTGGTGGTTGGATATGAGGTTGGTTATGCTGCATCTCATTAAGCTATACGAGGCAAAGCAAAACCTGATATTTCCAGTTACCATCTTTTAGGCTTCTATGAACTTTCTGGTTAAATATACATATCTATATATATGTCACTTTAACCTATATATATATATTTAACCAGAAAGTTTGTAGAAGCAATATATATTGCTTTAACCCATTAATAGCTCAGTAGCAGTGAGTATAGTTTTTCTCCATTTTACTTCATGAAGACATAACCTTGGATCTGAGATGCCATCTGAAGAACTCACAGTTCTGATTAGAAGCTCCAAATCAGCTAAATTAACTTTATGTCTTTGCATGAGTTTGTCTCATGAGTGAGTATTCTATGTGGCACCTTTATTTGTGTTTCTTGATTCCAGTACCAAATTAACTTTTTGAAGGGCAGAAAATTTACCTGGAAGCAGAGACAGGAATGAAAATCAACAGGACAATCAAAATTTTAATGGTACACTACCTTGATCTGTTTTGCCATGATAGTACTGGGCCTTTTGGCATGCCTGCTTCTGCTTTATACCTCTCACACTACCTTCCCATGGCCCACTCAGCTTCTGCCTATCCAAACATAAAGACCTCCTGAACTCTAATTTTTATTTTGTTGTTGTTCCTTCACTTGCTCGAGCACACATTGTTTTACCTGTGAGCCTCTCTATTTCTTCTTAACTGCTTTTCCAGTGTTATCTTTCGTGAAACCTCTTTCTAATTTCCTGCCATCTCTGCAGAAGTTTCTCCACACTCAGCTGTTCTTTCCTGTCTGTCAGATGAATCACACTGGTTCTTGTGATCTCTCTGCATTTCATGCTGAAGACACTGAAATTTAGTTGCACTTCTTTCTCTTTATGTTTCCTTCTCCCTTTTTCCTGACCTTTCCTTGCTTCTCCACTTCTTTAAACTATACAGCAAATAGTGAGGTCTTCAGCTTTCTTGCCAGCCTTCCTTATTTTCTTCAGTGAAAATGTTGACGCTTGGTCATTCAGTGAATCTACTGCCTGGCCTAAGTACAGCATGGATGAAAGTCACAGTCTCCTTTGCATGAGGGAGAGAGGATGGTGAGGGGAAAAAAGCTTAAGTGAGTGACAGCAAGAGGGGAAAGACTTCAGTGACTGTGGCTCATGCAGGAATCAGCTACTTGGACTCTTCAGCTGCAGGGACTCCTTCACCTACTTGCCTACCTACCCACCTTGCGATGAAGAAGCCAGCAAAAAAGGAGACTGTGTTATGGGAGATTGTTATTCACCAATATTTACAGGGGTAAAGGGAGAAGAATTTTGCTGGGAGTATTGAGGATTATCTGTGTTACCCTTTAGCTGTGCTCAAAGCCCAACTTCACAATCTCTGGTGTCACTGAATATTTTAACTTTGGGATATGTCTCTTTTTGCCTTTGCTTTTTGCTTTCCATGGCTGCTGGCTCATTCATTTTGTTCAGAGTATCAGGGAGTACCCAGAGCTGAGTCGTTCCTTTGGCTTATCTTTACATAAGTTGTTCCCAAGCATAGCCTTGAGCTCCAAGGTCGCTGAATTACCTGAAGACCACTTGACCCTTTTCTTAAGTTTAAATCCCTCTCACTTACATGTGGTATCTGTTAATGTTCTACTTTCTTCCTCCATGCACAATGTTTTTCTTTCTAACTAGCCTCAGAGTATTTTGTACATTTTATTTCCTGTTCCTGGAAATTAGTCCTTTCCCACATTTGTTTGTTTTTTAAATAAGGAAACTCTTTCCTTATTTAGATTTCTTTTTTTCATAGTATCATACTTGTTATTTCTTTTTAAGTAGGGTTTTCTTTCTGTGGGCTTCCGAGCCCTTTGTGGGGGGTGGGATGGCCAGTGACTTAGCAGTAAATGTAGCCTTGGGTGCTGAAATATTATATCCACTCCCAGCTGTTCCTGATTCTGGAGCTGGAGCACTCAGCAAAGTATTCTCACTCTGGTACCCACCCAATGCAGATAGGAAGGAAGGTAGGGGTACAAGCAAGGGATAATGAAGGGCTAGTGCAAAGTATGAAGTTTTGGCAGTTCAGATAACATTTCCTGTGAAAGAAAAATTGCACTGAAGCCACAGGGGTGCTCAGCTATACCAGGAAAAAGGTCCTGTAACGACAACTCCAGCAGCTGTATTTGGAGTACTGTTATTGTTGTTCTTATAATTATTACTATTCTCATTATTACTATTATTATTGTTGTCATTGTTTGGGGTTTTTGTTTTGTTTTGGGGGAGGCAGGGGAGAGTGTGTATTTGGTTTTGGGTTTCTTAATGTAGAGAATGGCTCCATCTGTTGCACTTCATGTGAAAAATTGCCTGTAGAAATGCTTTACTTAGACAAGGTCAATGCTGGATGAAGAGCAGCTTGTTGCACGTGAAGCATGCCAAGGAGGGAGAGAGGGAGGAGGAAAGGTAGAAAGGAAGACATTTTGAGGTAGTAATGGGGATGTTAAATTTGCCGTTTGATGAAGGCATCTGCCCTCTATTTCTCATTTTCTCTTGTTGCAATATAAAGTTACATAGTATAACCTGTAGAATTCACTGTCCTTTATCTGCTACAATTCATCAGATTTAATTAATGGTAAAAATAATTCATCAGTAATAATTCCTTCCAGTTGTTTTTACTGCTCAGGATGATCATGAATATATGCCATACCCCAGGACAGGCAGTATTAACAAGAAAATAATTTAAATTATTATTTTAAAAAATCTCAACAAGCTGGTATTTATCCTGAAGTTATGCTCTAGTACATATATTTATTTTTTTCCCACTGATATGAAGGAAATTTCTAGTGTGGACATCTTGTCTGGCTTGACCTACTTTCTGCTGGTAGCTTCTTCTGCTTGTACACCCTGAAACATTCTGTATTCTGCCATTCCTACACCATGTTGACCTTTCTGATTATATTATTGTTCATGAGGATTTCAGTTTGCAAAATAAGTGCTATAGTACTTGGTTACTGACAGGTTTGTCGGTAAAACTGGCCCATTGCAAAAAATGAGAAAAGAAAGTAGAAAGACAGGACAGAGGTCCTCTTATTTTCTGTCAATTCACAGGGCACACATTTCAACTCACACGTCTAATTTAGATGTCATCAACTTTTCTGTGTCCTGTGTTATTTCATTTCTTGTCCTTACAACCTCTCCAGGCAGGGTTTCCCTGAGTGTATAAATGCTGGGAATGAGGAAAAAGTAGTAGAAAGCGCTGTGAGCCTGTCTTCCAGTTGCCATGCTTACTGTCAACATCAGTACAGGTGCACCTGCTATAGCAATAGTATTAAGCACAACACTGTTATACAGTTTCCATGAGTAGAGATCTTTTACATGTTTCCCTGATTATTCACTTTTGACACGCTGATTTCTATGAAATGTTTTTTCTGGTTTTGCTGTCTTTATGTTATTCTGAGCTCAACTATGTGGACTGTACTAAACGTTCAATGGTTGCAAAACTAGGAGAGACTACCCTCCCCCCCCATTTTTTTAATAATAATTTTTTTCTTATATGATCACGTTTTGCAATCTAGGATCAAAAAGAAATAAAAGACGTACAAGATTTTTGAGAAGTAATTTTTTAGTTTTTCCTGACTAAAGAAATGGGAATGTGATCTTTTTTGGCCTGAAGGTGATGCTGTTTCTCCAGGAAAAGTATTGGAAAAGACACTGGAGTACTTTAGAAGTCTTGTAGAAAGTATTTGCATTAAAATTAGATATAAACCTATTTATGCTCTACGACTTTTTGTTAATGATGTTTCATCAACGCTTTGGATGACTGAGACCTCTCATAGCAGAACTTGTACTTTCAGATGTACTTTATTAAACCTTCCTGCATATCATGGACCAGTACACTAAAAATAGGAGCCTTTAAAAAATATATTATTATTCAAGCATATCTTTAATCTGTGTTCTTGCACTGGTCATATGCTTTGATACTGTTTCACATTTATTGGTGGGAGAGAGGTGTGGTTTCTGTGGAAATCCCCAGGAAAGATGCATGTGCTTATTTGTTTTGAAAGATTTCACTGTGCAAAGCTGAGAAACAGAGTAGGTTTCTGGTATTACTCCAGCACCTTGCAAACTACTCCTTTCCTAAAGATGGTGGTTCTCTGAGTTCCAAACCTTAGAAAAAAATTCAAGTTGCCACTTTCACCTATGTGTAATGACAAAGGTCTTTTTCACATCTTACTGTGTATTTTTACAAGTTTCTCAGAGCACATTGTGTAGAATCAATCCAAATCTACTTTTAGTACTTCTACTAATACTAGACAGTTTTGTACAAACAAGTTCATATATGAACTCTTTTCCATGTGCTTTGGACGTGGCTGTTTGCAAGCCAGGTGCACAGATCAGTATTTTACATCTCTTCTTTTTCAATGGTAGAAGCTTTAGGTTAAAATCATGTTAGTCTTTCATGCTTGGTTGAATACAGCTTGCCCTTTCCCACTCTAGCAATTAAATATTTTCTCTAGCATGTGAGGTAGTTATAATACAGAGGAGTCTTAAATAACCCCCCCCCAAAAAAAATGAACCACAAACCCAAACAAAACTAAATCAGGACATTTACTGAATATTTTCTTGCACTTAAAATATCTTCTATAACAAGTATTTCCAGTAACTTAACACAATACTGTGTGATCACATAATGGCACCGAGTGTAATGAAAACATCATGGAAGAAATTGTTGTGCAGTTCAAATATAAAAGACATGTGAAAAAAAGTCTGGTTTGATACTTACTGATTGTAAGATAGATTACAGAGAATTAATTTGACTGGCTAATATTACTAACAACTTGTTCTCTTTATTAAAATTATTCTGCTAGCCTTTAATGCCTTGGTATATCTCAACAGTTGGGATCTGATTTGGCATCATGCTAACAGGGAATTTGGTTCCTGGCCCATAGTTTTCCCTGCCTGTAGTGCAATAGCTAAAACAATATAGGTATGACTTGTTAAGCCAAATTCTGCATGAACTCATGCCACCTCGGTGAAGTCAGTTAACCTAGCAGGGCTTGCAGTAGGGTGGTACAGGGTCTGGTCTCTGGCGATTTATATTCATTAAAAACCAGCCCTGAGCTAGGAGACTATCAAATGCTTTCTGGGGCTGATAAACACTCAGAAACGCTTTGATTTTATATCGGGGGATTTTTAATTATGTATTTTTTCCCCAGAATACTCAGCTTTGGAGGAACTGTAATCAATCTGTCATTGATTAGCACCTGGGAGGGGTAGAGAGCTGCAGAAACTGCACAGTCCTGGAGCATATGATAACATATTATTCCCAGTGTGAGACCATTAGTTTCACAGTTTTCGCAGATAAATATAAACATAGAAACATGTAATAAGTGTTACTCAAAGCAGAGCATGTGTCAGCTGGGATTTCACTGTCTGCAAGTTTTAAATTCAGTGGTGTCCCTAAGGGTTAATCAATATTGTTGGCAATTATTCTTAGTCCACACACCAAATGAAATGAACATTTATGTTTTTCTGGTTTTGCTCTGTCTCTTCACTAAAATGTAACATAGAAGTACCAAAATAATAAGAAAAGCTCGGGATGAAGCTGGAGTGGGCTGACAGAGTAGTTAGATTTACTTTTACATCGGGTGTTGTTCAGTGACAGTCTCTGTGGCCTTAGTCCTTTGGGAGAAAGATGATGTTCAGCAGCTCTCTTCGGTGCAAAGAATGAAAAATCCCAACAAGCTTGATCTGAGGGACAGGTGAAGATTGTACCTCTGGGGTTTAATTTCTGGTTTTCCTTTTGTAAACTTCACCTGGACTGCTGGGGGCTTAGATCCCTGGGAAGTTTTTCTCAGTACTTGACAGGCACTGTACGTAACATGAAATGCACACAAACCACAGCAGGGCTTGAAGAAGAGGTGACAAAACTTAGGTGTTACTGTGGCCCTGCAAGTATTTACCTACGTTTTTGGTCTTACACAAATCGGCTCAGTGAAATAAATTAAATTATTAAATCTTTACATGAGTGCACGTGAGTAAAGAGCCTTAAAAGTGTAGAGAAAGAGAGTGTAAGATCTTCCATTTCCAGCAGTGGGATTTTCAGCAGTCAGGATCTAAACATTTTGTTTGCAAACGACTGGCCTACGTGTTATTCTGGCACAAAGATTTCTTCAGTTCCCATTGGTTTCTGACTTACTCCTCTGAAGTTTCAAACCAGAGAAGAATTCACTTTTTCCTGGCAGGAGTGTTTGAGTAGATGGAAAAAGAGCAAGTGAATTGCGTTAGGAATTACCCAGCTACTGAAAGGCTGCGGGCCCCATGTGTGATATGTGCTGTGGTGGGAAGCAGGCTTCACAGATGTGGGCAGATTTCTCTTTCTGTGGGCATCTTGTTCTTGAGAACATAGCTCCTGAGGTCTCAGACATTGAGCCTTGCTGTTGTAATGCTTTCCCTCCCTCCCTCGATGCTTTCCTTCTTGTAAGTAATCACTTAATGGCATGTCAGAGCCTAGGAAAATAATTGTTAATATTATAATAACATAATTTGCAACTCAGCTGGCAGTAACCAACTACAGACTATGTTTCTATGTGGGATGATAATTTTTAGCTCACCGTGAAGATGCATTTCTATTAGTTCTGTAATGGAAAGCCCAGACAAGAACAGAGTTAAAATAGGAGTTTGGGTAGAAAAGTGTAGGGAGGCTAGAAGGGGTGACTCTTGAGAGTCCCAGGGAAGAGAGGAGGGTAGTTAAGGTGACAACCCAACGGTTTCTCCCTCTTGTAAATCCAGTGCAGCCTCAGCTTACTGAACACCAGTGAACTTAAAACCCTGAGCAGTCAAATTTAAATTGTGTGCTGAGATGCATCACCACTCTTGGAAAACTGCAGGGTTTCCTAAATGGCAGGGCTGGGGATGGGAGAGCTCCGGAGGGGGAAATTCCTCTCTGGCCCCACCTTCTCCAGTGGCTTCTGTAGCAGAGCAGTGGGTCTGGCTGCAGCTAACTAGTCCTTCATTTCATGTAAGTTTGAGGTCTTTGCCAACACCTTTAAGAACCTGTAGCCTCCCATGCTTGTGGAGAGCAGGAAAAATACCATCTTAGCCAGACTCTGTGTTTCCTTTCACCTTGTATAGCTTTTCTTGCTAGTGTGAGCACTTCCTTGACCATGGTAGTAGGATTTTGTTGCAGCACGAGCACAGGCCTGTCAGGGCCCTGGGCACTCGGTGGCTGCAATACTGTGGAGAGTTACCTAATATCATGGTTTAACTCCAGCCGGCACCTCAGCCTCACACAGCCACTTGTTCACTCTCTCCTGAGGAGAGAGAGGAGAGAATTGACAGAGTAAAAGTGAGAAAACTTGTGGGTTGGTATAAAAACAGCTTAACAGGGAAAGCAAAAGCCATGCATGCAAGCTTCTTCTCCCAGCCCCTTATATCCTGATCCCAAGCCACAGTCTAAATCCCTAGCCAGCTTGCCCCAAGTTACACACCAAGGATGACATCGTATGGTATGGAATATCCCTTTGGCCAGTCTGGATTAGCTGTCCTGGCTGTGTCCCCTCAGCTTCTTGTTACGCCCAGCCCTGGTGGGGTGGGGTGAGGAGCAGCAAAGGCCCTGACTCTGTGTAAGCCCTGCTCAGCAGTAATGAAATCATCCCTGAGTTACCAGCACTGGTTTCAGCACAAACCCAAACCACAGCCCTGCACTTGCTACTACGAAGGAAATTAACTACATTCCAGACAAATCCAACACACCAAGGAAATTTGATTTTTCTTTTTTTTTTTCCTTCCGAACTACAGGACAAACTGCTTACAGCCATTGTGTGAAAAATGTCATTGTTTAGTCTGATTAGTATTCTTTATTTTGGGGAAATAATGTGTAGTTTTGCCAGAAGGTGGCCATTGGAAATGCTTATTGTAAAACTGCACTTGTTTAATTTTACACTTTGGAACATCTTATAATAAAGGCATTGGGTTTATAGTGGGGATGTGCTGTTAATTATCATTAGACCTCTGCTTTTGATTAATGCTGCTAATTAGTTTCTGTCCTTGACTTTTTCCAATTAGGGAGTAGATGCCTTGGTGCTAAACACCTGGGCATATTATCTAATTAGATGAAAGAAACATGTACTCTCTTTGTAGGTAATTATTTTAACTTTCGGTAGCTGCTTTGCACTAAACAGAGGTAGCTCTGTCTCTTCCGATCATGGTACAGGAAACATCACGACACTTGTGAGCAGCACGGTGGGCATGAGTCATTTCCTGCTGGTAATTTCCTTGATTTATACAGGTGAGAACTGGTCACTCTTCTACTTCTGGTCAACACAAGGCTCAGGAAGGAGGAAACAAAACACGAGAGAAAGAAATGTAGCAGGGTGCAGCCCAGATCCTTCAGTCAGCTTAGGGGCAAAAACCTTGTGTTGCTTTCAGAAGAAGTAGCCACTCAAATATGTTTAAGGGCTTCATAGAGTCTGCTCGATGTATGTATTTGAAAACTCCCTACTTTATTCTCAGTGAGGGTGTGAGGAAGCAGCTCATTGGGCAATGGGCTCCCAGGACACCTCAGAGGGAGGAAAAGGATCATCTTCAGGAAAACAGCCTGCTGTCCCTCAGCTGCACCTCTCCCTAGCCTCCTTCCTGACGGAGCAGCCCAAATCTACCTGAACATGACAGCAACATCTGCCTGGGACACCTGACAAAATCAAATACTGTATTTGTGAGGATCTGGCTGTCACAAGCTCCTGTGTGGGTCTGTGCTCCCTCACTCTCCTGTGGGATGGGTTGCGTGCAGTTCCTGTCACTCTTGTACTCGCTGACAGGATTTGAGGTGCTGTCCTTAATCTCCACATTCTCCCTGTGGATGGCTATAGTTCTGGCTGTCTGGCCTTTACTGAGAATAGAATCAAGCTAGCAAACTCCATCTATCAGTCCCTAGTCCTGAATCCCAGAAGCTTTTCAGAACAGACTTTTGAACCAGAGGTAGGTCTCTCCTTAGCTTTGTAAGCTGTACTTTGAAGATCCAGCTGGGACTGAACCTGTGCAATGCAGGCAGTGTTCCACAGACTGAATCTCCAATTAAGCATCCCACTCCACCCTGTATAAGAAAATAAGACTGAAAGAGCTCATTATCTAAATTGAAAAAAAACCTGGCACCCCCATATCTGGAGTATGGGTCATATTCTCATCTTAAACAAAGAAACAAACAAAAAACACCCCCACACACACGAAAAAAGGAAAATAAATGTAGCTGAGTTCTGTGTGTGTTGGTAAGGACAGAGAAGGGTCATAGATGTCAATACTGGATAGAGAGAGGGATGGAGAGAGGACTGTAGCACAAAAAGACAGGAAGAAATTGAGAAGACTCCAAAGAGTATTAATGCTGGCATGTGGCAGTGACTGAAGAGCTGATGGATATATAGGAGGGAAGGCAGAGGATTTTAGTCTTATAGTGGTGAGATTTGTTTCTGTCTGATTTCTAAAGCAGCAGAAACAGGCTAGACAATGATGTTAAGAGAAGTACCCAGAGCAGCATCTTGCTGCTCAAAACCATGGCATCCTTCACATCTTTTTTCTCTAGAGTAAGCTGCTGCTTAAACCTCCTCATGCTAGCAAGGCTGAGGAATTATATTCTGCTTTTTTTTTCTTCATTATCCTAGATTAAAAATTAATAAAATAATGGGTCTATGTACACACACACACACACACACACACACACACACATATAGGACCTGAAGGAATGCAGAGGAAACTTTTTCAAGAAATGTATTCCTTTGCCAGAACATTATCTACAGACCCACATCACTGGGATGACAGTTGGTCAGTCTTTGTACTGACATTACTTTTTGTGGTGGTGAGTTGGGGTCACCATTGTTCATTCTGGGTTTTTTCAGTGTCAAAGCGATCACCTGGTTGGGTCAATGTTACAATCCTTTTTGAAGTAACTCTCACATGTGTTTTGTATGGGGTAGATCTCAGAGGGCATTCAGATCCCAGTGGAAGTCAGTGAGAGTCAGATAGGAGTCAGGTACCTATTAATCCCAACCATATTTGAAAATCTCATTCGTTTCTTCCCTTCTGTTCTGAAATATGGGATGGAGGGCTACGTAAGCATCATTGACAGTGCTTTGTTGTTTCCTTATGAAGTAAATGGTACTTCATAAAGACAGCAACAGTAACTCTATGGCCAGCAACGTGCCAATGAAATAGCATCCAACCACAGCACACAGACAAATGACAGGTAGCTGCAGTGTAACTAAAGTGCTCCCATGCAGCTTGCCACAGGCACCTGACTCGGAAGATTTGTCTTCCATGTGTAGACAGGCTGCAGTTAACTGCCAGTTCCCAAGTATGGGACAGTGTCAAGAGTACAAAACCCCTCCCTAGTATTTCTTAATTCTAACAAGAAAAACAAGTAAGTGTCCTGTTGGGCTTGTGTGTGTGTGTGTATTGATGGCTTGGGAGAAGCAGGTGTCTATCGAGTTTCTACTTGAGTGAAGGTGCACAGGAATCAAGCAGGACCCACTGGTGCATTTAGACCTTTACCAAGACAAGCCTCAATCAATCAGGATCTTTCTTTATATGCTCCATTTAGCTATTGAGAACATCTGTAAAGTTGCAGCGTGCAAGGAACTGCAGGGGACTACTATGCAATTAAATGTGGACTTGCATGTAGCATTGACTCAAAAGCAACAGTTTTGAACCAGTTTCACATTATGTTAAATACAGTTTATTTTATTTGGAGCAGTGGAAAGATGGCAGAAACATATTTTCCTAGACATTTGGCAATATAATCCTGAATAGCCAAAATGGCAATTTCTTCAGAGCACTTTGAATTCCTTCTATGGAAGCCACTATAAAAGTGCAAAGTATTATCATGTTAATAATGTATTGTAGTCGAATGTCACTATCCTGTAAATAAAATCAGAATACTATAATTTTCCTTGTTTGCATAAACAACTTACCTTATACTTCTAAATAATGGATGGAAATCCAGAGAGGATTAAAATAAATGAACAGATCATTTTCAAAGGCTAAAGATTTACAGCTCCTGGAGTTAAAAAAAGAATGAACTAACCACATTTAAACTTTATTTTAGAGAAACCTTAGCATCTATTTGCTTTGAAAATAATTTTTACCCTAATCTATATTTATATTTGCAAACGTGGTGCTGGATAGCACAAAGCAGTGAGTGCTGATAATCCCTTTGTAAAGTTGTCCACATTATCCTTGTCTTACAGTTGTTGAAAACAGAATCACAGAATCACAGAATCATAGGGGTTGGAAGGGACCTCGAGAGATCATCGGGTCCAACCCCCAAACCTGAAGTTGTAAAAGGGTTCAGAGACAGCTGAGGTGGTTATTCAGTATTTGCTGAATTTCTGTAGTAATTATAAGCCCAGTGTTGTGTCCTTGGACTTGGGAGACCTTGGGTCTGTTCTTTTTTCTCAACTTGCTCACTGATCTATACTTATATGTGCCTCAGTTGCATCTCTGTGGAATGAAAATAATTATATCGAATTTCAGAAAAGAAATTTTCTATCTTTAACTCTGCTCGATCCCATTTAAAATTTGTAGGTAAATTTTACTGCTATTCTGTCAGCTGAGGTTCTGTAAAAGGTAAAATCTGGTAGAAATATGTTAACACCATCAAAATGTCTTTAGGATAAAAGTATTTCTCAATGTCTGTGTGTGAGTTACCCTGTCTCATAATTATATATTTATATATCAAGGCATTCTTTTTATGATCTATTTACTTTTAATCCTCTCTGCATCCATAACATAAGTGGTTCACATAAATGTGGCCTCTTGTGTTGCTCAAAACAAAGAAACTTTACCTCATATTATTTAGTAAGTTTTTGATAATTGAAAATTGTGGTGGTTTGGGCCTGGCTGGAGGCCAGGTACCCACCAAAGCTGCTCTATCACTCCCCTTTTCAGCTGGACAGGGGAGGAAATATATATTGAGAGGCTTAGGAGTCGAGATAAGGGCAGGGAGAGATCACAGGCTGCCCAGAGAGGTAGTGGATGCCCTGTCCCTGGAGGTGTTCAAGGCCAGGTTGGATGGGGCCCTGGGCAACCTAGTGTAGATCCAGGCCTGAGGTTGGTGGCCCTGCCTGTGGCAGGGGGGTTGGAGCTCTGTGATCCTTGGGGTCCCTTCCAACCCAGACCATTCTATGATTCTATGATTCCGCAGTCAGCGTCATGGGCACAACAGACTCAACACACACAGAGAGACTCAAATCAGAGTCAGATAATGAGAAGTGCAACCAAATCTTAAAACATTTCCCCCTCCACCCCTCCTTTCTTAGCAAACTTAACTTTATTCATGATTTCTCTCCCTTCTCACCCCTCACATGTCACAGGGAGAGATGGGAATGGGGATTTTGGTCAGTTCCTCACAAACTGTTTTCCTTCTTAGCTGGGGGAGCACTCCTCACACCCTTCCCCTTCTCCAGTGTGGGGTCCCATCCACTGGAGACAGTCCTCCACGAACTTCTCCAATGTCCTTCCCCACAGGACTTCAGCTCTTCACCAAATGCTTCAGCGTGGGTCCCTTCCACAGGATCCAGTCCCCCAGGCCTAGACTGCTCCAGCCTGGTCCCCCACGGAGTCACAAGCCCCCCAAGCAAACTTGCTCCAGTGTGGGTCCCTTTCTCCATGGGCTGCAGGTCCTGCTAGGGGCTTGTTCAAACATGGGCTTCCCACCAGGTTACAGCATCCTTCATATGTCTCCAGCTGGTCCAGCATGGGGTCTCTCCATGGGCTGCAGGTTGGATCTCTGCTCCCTGTCATCTTCCACCGCAGGGGAATTTCTCCAATGCTTGGAGCTCCTCTCCACTCCCCCCACCCTGCTTTCCCTGGCCTTGGTGTCTGCACAGTTTCTTACATCTCACTCCCTTCTCTGGTGGCAAAAAGCAGCTGCTTGCAGGTTTTTTGCTCCTAAATGTGATTCCCAGAGGTGCTGTGACTGTCGCTGATGGGCTCAGCCTTGGTCAGTGGCGACTCCAGCCTTGAGCCAGCTGGTGTTTGCTCTGTCAGGCCTGCAGAGAGCTTCTGGCTGCTGCTTGCAGAAGCCACCCCTGCAGCATCCCACGTCCCCCCCAAGACCCGGCACGCAAAACCACAACAAAAGCCAAAAATATTACTACATATTGTGAAATAGTAGTTTCAAAACTATGTGGGGTTTTTTTGAGAACATGTATGTGCTGCAGTCTTTTTACTTGTGGTACTTCATAGGATTCAAGAGAAAAAGCTCTTGTAGGGGGGAAAAATATTAATTTTAATAGTTGCATTTGGTTTTCATGGCTCTTTGTTATGAGATTATGTTTCTTTTCTGGAGGAAAATATACTTTAATTCAGAAGGAACAGGAAGAAATCATTTTCATTTTATTATCTCTTGTTGTACTGTAACTAACTGAACAAATCATGCCTAAGGTCTATGTTTTCTTGAAAAGGATCACTGGCTTTAACTTGGGGGTATGTTAAAATGTGGTTACTCTTTAGAAATAACCCTTATCAGTTCCTTTATTGTGTTTCCATCAATAAATGTAATAGTTCTTAGTTGACTTTAATCCTCTGAACTTATCAGAGGGACTTGATGCAATTGATCTCAAATGCCTAATGATAAATCTCCCATATTTGGGTTTTAACCTTGAGTCCTCTAGCAGTTCTTCTTTCCTAGAGCATTCATTTCAAGTTTGGCTTGATGAGTTTAATTTAACTGTGACATTAGGGACTATGTTCAGGACAATCCATGTGTATGATGCTTTAAATTAGATACATTTGATACTGAGGATATGATTCTGTGAATACATCTTTTCTGAGAATATGTTTCTCCTTGGTTTTCCTTTTTAGCAAATCTTTCCAATGGGATCTACCTAAACTGCTGGTGCAAACGATGGCTAAAAGCCCCAAATCCTCTTACAGTAATCCCTATCCAGCCTTTGCTAAATTCTGCCTCCAGCTTGCCCATGGTGAAGTCCAGATTTCTAATATTAGCCTTCCTTGGATCAAGGTAGAAGATAGGAAATAGATATTTTTTCAAGTGAAATGACAGTTTATTGAGGTACTTATTGGATGCTTAGAGTTATACTGTCAGGTGGAAATGAAATACTGATTTCCTTATCTGTGCTACAAATAATTTGATTGAAACAATTTAAATTTTTTCTTCAAAGATCACCACATTTTGACTTTCAGGGTATTTCTTCACCAAATACATTTCTCTGTGGCACTGAAAATAGACAGGTGACATTGGATTTTTTTCCTAGGCATCTTTGAGGTGGAAAGAACGACTTTCATGCATGAGCATGATATAGGTCACTCATGAAAAAATTCCAGTAGCTTTAATCTGAAACAGCTTTCAGTGAGTCATCTCTAGAAGCATGGAAGAACTCAGTGATTGTTAAACGAACTGGCAGCTTCTAGTTTCTTATACAGGCTGGAATACAAAGGAAGACCCAGGAAATGAGGCAGCAAGAGCAGCTTCTTGTAAGCTGACTATGTGAGAATCTGTAGACACACAGAAAGAAGGGGAGCATTCATGTCCTCCAAATCATGTTATATAAATTGAACATGCCTATTTGCTTAGCTGGGATATTGCAAATGTCATTGCTATAACATATATAATGTATATAGGCTGGTTTGTACAGGGTCAGAAGAAATCTGGTCATAGTTTGTCTCAAGCATTGGCCCCAGGCACACATGAATGCTCCTACAAACTTCTACAATCACCTGGAATGCAGAGAAGTGGGGAAAAAAAACCAACAGCGGTGCTGGCTGTGCTTACAGTGCTTGTGTGTGATGATGAAGTTGGTGGAATTAGGTCTCCAGGGAGACCTTATAGCAGCCTACGAAGGGTCCTACAGGAAAGCTGGGGAGGATCTGGTTACAAGGCCAAGTAGTGACAGGACAATGGGTAATGGCTTTAAACTAAAAGAGGGTAGATTTAGATTATATATAAGGAAAAAGATCTTCCCTGTGAGGGCAGTGAGGCGCTGGCACAGGCTGCCCAGAGAAGCTGTGGCTGCCCCCTCCCTGGCAGTGTTCAAGGCCAGGTTGGATGGGGCTTTGGGCAACCTGGTCTAGTGGAAGGTATCTCTGCCCATGGAAGTGAAGTTGGAACTAGGTGGTCTTTGAGGTCCCTTCCAAACCAGCCTGTGATTCTATGAATAAGAGAGAACTGATGATCATGCAGGTGGAAAAATTGTTGTTGACTGACTCAGCCAGTGTGATGTGATCTGCCTCAGGTTTGGTGTTCAACCTAGGGGTTTGAGAAAGCAGCAGAACAGACGACTGTCCTCTCGTCCATTTGATCAGTTAGTGCTAACAGTCTCAGCTGTCATTAGCAACTCTGAGAAAGTCCATGAATACACAAAAGGGGCAAGATTCTGGGGTTCTTTTTCTAGGCTGTGGCAAGGACTTGGGGAAAAAAATTCGAAAATGGGCAAGGACATACTGAGCCAGAGAGAACTTACTGAGTCATTCTGTTTTAAACATGCTGTCTGACAAAAGAGGGAGCTGAATAAAATTATCAGTCCCAATTTCAATAATTTTGTATTCTGATAAACTGTAACTGAGCTTTATCTGCCCTCCTATCCCATGAAGCCTTTTGTGAGTTTGTAGGTTTATGCATTGTGTGGTAACGATACTGAAGGAAGAGGGCAACTTCAGTCAGTCCAGTTCTTCAAGAAGTGTGAAGTGAGTAGGCAAAACACCACTGTTTCATGACTGAGTAGGGGCAGTAAAAGTAAAAGGTGTGAAGTTTGCACAGTGCTTTGAAGATATCACATGCCCAGAATATACAGGTTTGTAATGTGCTGTTTGCTGTGGTTCTTGAAAATCCTTCCAAACTTTACAGGTTTCCTGTTGTGCAGGATCTATTTTGATGGAGATTCCCAGTGATTAGATTGGAAGTCTTGAATTCATTGCAGAAGTAGCATGCAAGTAGTCCTGTGGGCATCTCTTTGCTACCAGGCACGGGACTGCCGCTGTTGCTGCACATGTTCTTTGGCTGTTTGCAGCACATTGTTCTAGCTGGATTATATCTCCTCCAGTACTTCTGATCAGGAATTCTTCAGCTGCAGACAGACTTTCACCTTTGTCCCATCGACTAAAACCAACCAACTACCCGACCAATGACTGACAATGACATAAAAAGTATATTCTGTCACGTTTGGGTTACCAGCCATGGAAATGTTAGCACACTGCACTGTCATTACCATACACAACGGAATTAAATGTAGATTTCCAAGGAGGCGTAAGCAGAAGTTTGTGAGCAAATCCCCACGAACAATGCTGTGGGATTTGTGCAGGCCTCTGGAACTGTCCCCCCTAGTGTATGTGAGGGCATTAACTCCTCGTGGATGAATGTGTTATTGACTCTGAGTAAACAGCTCTTTTTAAAGACTCTACAAAGTGTTATTGGCCAATAATACACAGTAAATAGACAAAGAATTACACTGTGACAGTTAGAACAAAAGAAAGAAAGAGAGGGGTACAGATAATGAATCATTAATGATCAGGAGTTGTGTGTTGCTTTTTAAGAGTTGCCTGAGGGAGGTAAGAGGGAGGGCTAAAACTCCTCTGCGACATTGCCAGACCCAGAGCTCTCTGCCCAAAGGCTCCGAACATAGTCTTCAGCTATGTGCTTATTTGAAATGCAAGGCCAAAAATAGATATCTGAGGAAAAGAAAGAGTTACAGAAATTGTATGTTCTCTTTTAATGATGTTTTTTTTGTATTTTTTGCTGACTGCAACCTACCAGAATGTGTCTGGCCCACAAGTCTGCACTTGGCTTGTTTAGATTGGGGGGGCAGACTATCTTTATGTCGCACTGCTGTCTGCTCATCATGTAAAAAGAGAGCTCTGCTCGGCTGCCTTTAACAGAGGAGGAAATATTGATCATCTTTTAAATGATATAAAAACTTAAAAGCTAATTAACTTTTACTCAGCATATTCAAAATTTTCTCATTTGCCTTAAGAGAAAATCCCAGACATTCAAAGGCAGTGGATATTCTCTTCAAAACAAGGATTAGCTCAAAACCCAATAGTCTGAGTTCTGTAGGAAAAAAAATCTTTGGCTAACTGGCTGCCCGTTTATGACTGTGCAAGTGGCTGTAACTGAGACATCCACACGGAAGAGAGTCTGAAATTTCTGTACTCACACATCATGGAGATTAATCCAATAATCACAGAAATTAGCCTACTTGGTTTTGCTTTGGCTGCGTGGATGCGAGCATTTTGTATTGTTGAGCAGAGTCTATAGGAAAAGATGTACTCTGACAATTACTGTGCTGGAAACAATGGTTTCCTGCTGCTTTTAAAGGTGCCACATCGAAGGGAACGTGACCCCTCAAACATAACCAGACGTGGTGCAGAGAAATAGCCTCCACTGAGAAAAGCGTACGGCACCGGCAGGATGGCAACACATGGTAGGGGAGAGATGGAGAACTGCACTTGCTTTCTAGATTTCTATAAATTAAATTATCAATAGCCCTGTGCTGCACAGGCACCAATTCACTGGCTCAACATACAGAGTAATCCAGGTCTAATCTGCATGCATATTTCTGACAGCCTTTAAAGATGGAAATTTTTGGAGAAGGAAATAAAGGGAAAAAAGTAAGATCCTCCTCCTCCTCCTGTATTTCGGTATATAGTGCTAGACAGACACATCTATATACAGAAATATATATAAATGATCAAACTGTCTTATTTGGGAGTCACTGATGGTCTTGTGTCCCTAAGTTACAATTGCTCTTGGGCTGCAGTTCCCAACAGCAGATTCAACAAAACTCTGTGTAACTCCCAACAGGTCCCATGCATACATTTCTTTATTTTTGTAGTTTTAAAATTTTAAATCTAGCTGGTTCGAGTTGTGTGTTGAAAAGGAGTATGTGCCATCTTTTTAAAGGTGAAAATACTCTGGTTTTCTTGTCTAGGAATTCGAAGGTGTAAGAGATATATTTTGAGACTCCTCAAAATGATATATTTGGTTTTTAAGCTGAGAAAAAGGTTAAGGAAGAAATTAAGAAAGTGAATGTGTGAGTTGGAAAGCCATAGGATGCACTGTCTGAAATAGAGGTGCTGTCTCAGCCATGTCTGATAGCTGGCAACATGTACTATTAGGAAAGGGGCCCATGGGGACTCACTAGCAGTTCTTGAGCCCGGTGGGAACAGCTGCTGAGGAAGAGCCACGTATGGGCTGGAAAATGAAGAGAAATTTGCTAATTCATCGAGAGAGAAACCTTTCTCCAGCATGGTGAATGTAGTCCCTTTGTGCTCCTTCACCCCTCCCCTTTGAGCGCTTCCAAATTAACTTTGCAGCGCTTAACTTCTGATAAAACTGACAAAATAGATGGCACAAAGCACTGCAGGTGACCCCTTTCAAGCAGCCGAGGAGGGGGCATTTTCCTGGCAAGCTTTCAGGTTCGGTGCCATGATGTGCCGCTTCCCCTCCCTGTCCTGGAAGGAAAACGTCCTTGGCTTTTTGGGTTGCTGCCTCTCCTCCCGAGCGCTGGCCCCAGGCTGCTGTGTCAGCAGCGTGATGTGGGGGAGCGGTGGGGACAGCAGAGAACAAGTGACAGTCTTTGACTCGCCGGCTGCCCCTGCGCTGCTGTGCCGAGTGCGGGGCTTTGCCTGGCTCTGTGCTGCTTCGCTGGCTGGGCTGCTGCCCTGCGCCTCTCCGGCGAGGTCTCTGCCAGGCGCCGCGGCCCGAGGCTGTTAAGTTGTCTTGTTGGTTAATTAAGGCTGGCTGCCTAGGAAGGCCCATCTGTTCCCAGGTAAATTGTGTCGCTATTTTTTCCCTTTGGCAGGCGTACAAAAAGCTCCCATCAGTTCTTCCAAAGGATGGACGGGCAGTCTCGTGTGCCAGAGTTTGCATTCCTTCTCTGCTTTCCGGGAGGCACAACAGCCAACATGGAGTCACACTGAGACTGCCATGTGTTGGTATAAAAGACAGGGTAACACCCTCCCCTATGGCTGCACGCTGAACGCTTGCAGAACATCCGCTCCTCTCACTCTGCTTCTGGGAGTGTCCTTTGCCTGCTTTGATGTCTCATCTGGCTGCAGCTATACGGGCACCTCCTTATTACAACCCTGGTGTCTTATCTGCTATAGGTCTCGTTTAGTGCTCTGGAGAGGGATGAGGGAAGGGAAACGTTTACCTGGTGTGCAAGTGCAACAGTGAGCTCAGTGTCACACAAACTCATGCATGGGTCGCTGCTGACACAAGAACTACAGGTCTATCCTTGCAGCATCCGCTCTGGTGTGTCAGGAACTGCTCTTTCCTCTGCTCCAGGAGCTGAGAACTGAGGACCAAGTCTACAGCTCACCCCAAATCTGTGGTGTGGGACCCCAGTCTCCCCAAAGCCTCGAAAATGCCCGGCTCCCCAGCCGCTTTTGCTGTTGCTCTGCCTACATGATGGGGACATCAGAGGAGATCGTAACCACCACAGACAACTGAGCACTTGTCAGCTGCACTTTAAGAAAGCCTTGGCAAGGTCACAGCATGTCCATGTTTCCCCTTCTCCTCTCCCAGCTGTGACCACTGTTATGGCACTTCCCAGGGAAGAAGAGGGGTGTTATGGGGAAACAGCTTAGGGACTTGGTGATACTGAATAATTATTTCAGTGCAACAAGTTCTTATTTAGAAATTGACTTTATGATACGTACCCACATATCTAGGCTTTTTTTTCCAGCAGTAATTCATCTAAAATAATAAGGAGGAACTAAGAAGAGGAATCGAAGTCATACAGAAATTGGACAGGAGTTGTGGGGACTGGCTGCTCTTCTCTCCACCAGTGCAAGGTGGGAGTGTCAGGATGAAGATGGCTGCAGCATGGCTACCCTGTGCTAGGGGAGCATGGCCACCCCAGGAAATGAGTAAGCAAAATAAAAGAAGTTTTAACATTTTGAAAGAAGTGAGCTTTATTTCATCCCCTGTCTTGCTTGGGACTCAACCTACCACTGGCAATGCAGCTCCTGGCCAGAGTGCTTAAGAATATGCTGGAATGGGAGAGCTTTTAGTAACTTTTCATTTTTAGAATTGATTTTCCTTTTGAGTAAAAGGTAGGGTAATATGCGAGGGCACTACTGCTCGTCCCCAGATTGAGCTGGAGATAAGAAGTTCCTCAGAAACTGAGTACATTAAAGGAGCAAATTTGGAAGAACTTTACTAACACTTCTAAGCAGGGAGTGCTGTGAACAGAGGAAATCGCAACACAAATATTGCATGGAAGGAAAAAATATGCAGATTTGCACTTGTATAGCTAAAAGAGAGAGAACATCTCCATTCTAAAATTTTAAGTAACATTGAGAAGGCACCAGCCCTGTATAGGTAACGTTTCCCAAAACTTCTGAGACAGTGCCTTCAAACAGGGCAGGTCTTTTTGCACCTGCATTTAGAAGCATCAGGCCAAATGTCAGAATAACTCTGTCTCCAAGCAGTACTCTTCTCACAAAGTGAACAAAGCTGCATTTCCACAATTGTGGCAAGCAGAGTGTGTCTGGTGAAACAAGCTCTAGCTAGCCTGGGCTTGCTCTTTGTGGTTAAGTGTGAGATGTAACGTAGGTCATAAGGCTTTATACTTCCCTTGGCTGGGCTTCCTGTGGTGTCAGCTACACTAGATTTTAAAGCGTGACTTATAAACCATAAACTATTTGTTTCTGCAAAACATCCAGCAGCTTTCTAGAAGGTCTGCAACTACCTGTGGTTTCGTTTCCTTGCATCTTCTGCTCATTGTTGGGAAGAGAGGCAGCCTGCAGCGCTGTGTGCAGCGTGCTGCGGGTCCGTGCCTGTGCTCAGAGGTGCTGTACACCAGGTCCTGATAAAACCTGTGTGATGGGAAGCCCCTCAGGTATGGGATAAATCTGCCCAAAGCAGGCTCATTGCTGCAGTAGGAGAGTGCAGGGATCAGAGCATGGAGGTTACTGCCCTGGCCCCAGGGTTATCCCTGCCCTGTCAGGACAGCCGTGGAGCCACTGCTTTGAGCCTGGCCCCATCAATGCTGTTACAGCCTCATATCTGTCATGCCACCTGCCTCAGGAGTGGGTTGGGGCACAGCAGGGAGGAGGAATCTGGTTCTGTCTTTCCCAGAATTACCCTTTTGTATCCGCCTATGCAACATTCAGCTCCTGAAGGAGAGGGTAAGAACTGGCTCCTTGTCTCCTCCCCTGTACTCTGTGAAAATAGTAATAATAATAATCTCACTAGGAGAAATCTGAGCTGGCACATTTTATGTCACAGTGAGGACCGGCTTCCCATTTGCAAACTGAGGATGAGGAAGGTCAGTGGGACTGACCGGTGGTAACTTGATCAGCAACCAAGAGAAGGCAGTGACGTACCTTGTGCCGCATTTCCTGTAGCAAGATGCAGGTATAGCTTCTCCTGGGCAATGTGGTCCTGGTCGCTGGTGTTGAAACAGTATCCATGGAAGTAACATGAGGTGGAGAGCTTCTGCTGGTGGGGGAAAACCAGGCCTACTGAGATGAACAGATCAACAAGTTAGTGCAGTTGCATGATACGAAATTGCATAAACCTCAAGCCCTGATACCCTGTCCTCCTGGGGTGCTGAGCTGCACAAATTCTTTCCACAAGTGCTTGGTGGCATCAGCTTTGTGGTCTTGCTGTGTAACAGATTGGGTGGTTTACACTCATCATCGTGTTCTCTTTGTAAGGCATGTTTTGCTGTTGTGAGTTGCATCCGTGGTCTTGGCATCCTCACTTCACTCAGAGAGGGGCCTAATAAAGCAAAACATTACTCATACAGTTAAGAAAAGATTTGAGTCTGAAATACATTTGCTCAACAGTAGAAATTTTTCATTTCAGTTGTTATTTTTTTGAAGAAGAGAGACTTTCAGGGAGCACAGCTTTAGGGGTAATGTAGTTCACCATTTTCTGCAGTTGGTTTCGTTTTCCCTGTGAATAGATTAGAAATGAAAGACAACAATTCTGTCAGAGGTTTTCAGATCACACTGGCAACAATCAGCACATGTTTTGAATGAATAAAATAAGGACATGCTTGCCAAGTAGTTTCACAAATGCTCGAATATAGTCAAACAAAGACTTAATCTGGGCTCAAAGACACGTATCTCAGCAGATGTGTGTAAACTAAATCAAATCCCCTGGGAACAGTACTTATGAGTTATTCTTAGGCGTTGGAAGGACAAGGATGGTCCATCTGTGAATTTATTACAGGAGATGAGAAGCATCATATGAAAGTCATTGCTGGACTGGAGGACAGCATGGTTGATTTTTCAGGAAGTTTAGAGGTCATTCCTAAAATCTCTGATTAATTAAAATAGAATATAGCATGTGGAGACTTTCATTTACTGAGGTGTGGCCGGTTAGTAAGAAGACAGGTAATTTTACTACTGGATTCAATGGGGCTGGGATTTTGCAGAGTGATTGGTGGGATACATAAGGTTTTACTGTCCCTTTTGACATTTCTTCCTGTCGTAGTTTAACCCCATCTGGCAGCCAAGCCCCACACAGCCACTTGCTCACTCCCCCCTGACAGGATGGGGGAGAGAATCAGAGGAGTAAAAGTGAGAAAACTCGTGGGCTGAGATACAGGCGGGTTAATGGGGAAAGCAAAAGCTGTGCACAAGCAAAGCAAGATAAGGAATTCATTCCCCACTGCCCAAGGGCAGGCAGGTGTTCAGCCCTCCCCAGGAAAGCAGGGATCCAGCATGCCCAATGATGACTTGGCAAATGCCATCACTCCAAACACTGCCCCCTACCCCCATCCTTCTTCTTCCCCCAGCCCCTTATAAGCTGAGTATGACATCACGTGGAACGGAACATCCCTCTGGTCAGCTGGGGTCAGCTGTCCTGGCTGTGTCCCTTCCTTGTGCCCCCCCAGCCATCCCACTGGTGGAGCAGGGTGAGAAGCGGAAAAGACCTTGGCTCTGTGTAAGCCCTGCTCAACAACAACGAAACATCTCTATAGAACGAAAGCATATCTGTATTGTCAACACTGTTTCCAGCACAAATCCAGAGCCCAGCCCCATACTTGTTACTATGAAGAAAATGAAATCTATTCCAGCCAAAACCAGGACACCTCACTTGTCAGAATAAATCTCTTGACAGGAGAGTAAACATTTCAGGAATTCAGGATTTAAAATAGTATGCAATGATTCTGGGTATGCCAGTTCCGTGGCAGCTTATTACAGTTACGCACCATTAAGAAAGCAAAACTGAAACAACGAGTGCATAGAAAACATAGCACAGCCCTGCAGCTAAACCTCCAGAAGAACATACCATCAGCAGGTCTTAGTTCCTCTCTCCCTATAGTCGAGCATACTGAAACAGGTGGGATCTGCCACTTGCAGAATCGAAAGCTGTGGGGCTGATCCGGTGAGAAGCAGGGAGCAAAGCTGAGCGCCCCTTGCGCTTTCCTGGTGGCTGCAATGTAAACGATGCAGTGCACTGCCGCTGGTGGGTCAGCACGGCCCAGGTAAAACATACCCTCCTTCAAAAGAGGAACGTCCCGATCCACAAAAGCTCTTACAGACCAAATTCAGTGCTTTCATTTTAATCTGGGTGCTCAGGCATTGGCAGGTGCAAATCTGAAGACGTTGGAACCACTCCTATGGAAAGTTACCTTGCACCGCAAATAATCCTTCCCTTCTGCCTGTAAACAAACAAGCTTCATTCTCCAAAAAAACTCTCTGTAGCAGTATCTTCTTGTGGGTGGTGTGCCAGCTTGCTTTTGGAAAAAAGAGATTAGAAGATGTTGTGTTCCAGTCTTGCTGTGGGCAACTGCAGCTTTGAACAGGTTTTTGTGTGAGTGGGTTGGAACAGTTCTTGTGATCTGCAATGGTCTGAGCACTGAATGGTGCAGATCCCTCAGACCTTATGGGTGAGGTTTTTCTTTTTCCATGCAGGGTGTCAGATATGAAAAAGAAATAAGGAAATACCTGGAACAGCAGGCCGGAGCAATTAAAAGTCCTCTTAGACCTGAAGCTTTTTTCAAAACATCTGACAAGGAAGTGTTTGAAATAGTGCTTCCTTCTGTATCTACAAACCATGGGTACTTGAGAGAAATGGAGGACCTATGAAATGCTTGACATATGTCAGAGGAGCTCTGCACAGCCTCTAAATGTGAATCATAACATAAGTTAAATCTAATTGCAAAGAGAAAGTGAAAATGGTTTTGTTGCTATAAGGCTATGGTGTTGCCTTCAGACACTAAATCAGTGCTCAGAGTCCAGGTAGAGATTTGGTCAAAGAAATGAAAACAGAAGACCCATCCCAAACAAACCAGGCAGACAACCATTGCCACCCACAGACAGAGGCCACTGAATTACAGTTTGCTAACTGAAAGGGTTCAGCAAGACTGGAGTGAAACTCAGAGTGTGAATGGTTTGAATATAAAATGCCTGAAAGGGAGCAATATGAGGTCAGAAGGCATTTGATTTGTGAAAATCAGATCCACAGGAAGCTTTGCGTGTCGCAAAAACATGTTGCCAACAGCTGCATGAACTCCAGCAAGACGATCCCAACTGCTGGTGGGGGCTGGAAGCATCAGCCCAGCATTGGGCATAAAGCAACAGCTCTGAAAGCTCAGGTGGATTTTCCACTGGAAGTGTGAATGATGTGACTACTGAGGATGAACGAGCTGCTGGTCTGTGAGCAAACAGCATCCTGACTCCTGTAAAGTGGGACTTTGGTGCCCAGGCACTCATCAGTGTAAGTCCTCCAAAAGGTGCATAAACTGGCTGTGAACAGCCGTGACACCACGTCACCCATAATGGCACTCACTCTGAACACTCTGAACAGAAGATCCATTTCCTGGTTAGGTGGAAAAGAAGCACTAAACCCAATTTGCACATTAAAACTTAGCTGTCACCTACAAATGACTGGCATACTTTTCAAGAGACCCGTTCATCTGCGCATTTGCTTCTAGGAAATGCCTTCCTGGCCTCTACCGTATTGTTCAGCTTCCACTCTCACCGTGGAACAGCGGGTAACGTCACGCTGCCTCACGCCGTACGGCTGGCGAGCAGTGGTCGCCGGAGACTCAAACTTCTGCACGCACTCATTCGGCCTGACGCTTCTCTTTGCTCTATGTGGAATATGACTCTGAAAGAAAGCACTTGTGGATGTCAGAACCATGGTGAGAGAGAAGCAGGCTCTGCCAGCGTGCCGTGTTTAAGCTCTGATCCTCGGAAGCGTTCAGCATTTTCCGCTCCTGCTGTCCCTGCATCTGTAGGACGTGAATCTCCAGCTGGATCTCTGCTCGTTTCGGTGCTGCAGCTACCGTCTCTGCCCTCACTGAGATTTTAGGCTGTGAATAATTTTCTTTTTCCCCAAGAAAACCTTCGAGCAGACAGAACTGCTTTCGTCATTCTGTATCTTCATCGAAGTTTAAGGTTAGGTGGAGGAAAGGTTGAAGGTGACCTTCTGTGTTTGAAATGAGCGCTGAATTTAATTGCCAAAGTTCAGCCTTCCCTCACCATCTGGAAGCTGTAGCATCCCTGCAAAATGTGGATTGGTGTCAAGAAAATACTAGCAACCTTTACAGTAAAGACTGACTTCTTCCAATGCATACCTCTGCTTAGCTTTAGTGCTACAATTATGAGTGGATGACTTCAAGAGTTTGTAAATATTTTTAAAGTTTTACATATTTTTTTAATATTCATAGCCATATTCTTGAGGGAATAATGCCAGCTTACACCACTGGAGGGTCTATCCTCGGGGAGACTTTTGAATGACACTTTGCAGTAATCAGGCAAAGAACACAATCAAAACTTTCATCTGTGTTTAATTACAGAATCACAGAATCATTTTGATTGGAAAAGGCCCTTAAGATCATGAAGTGCAACTGTAAACCTAACGCTGCCAAGTCCAATGGTAAAGCACATCCCTTAGAAGAAAGCCTGGATACGTTTTTTCTCTCAGAAGGTATTTATTAATGGCTAAAGTGAGGCAAGGTCTTCAATTAATCTGTTAATATATCCAGCCTGCTTTCTTCATCACAAGGTCTCTCTGCGATTCTCTATTTTCACAAGCACATAAGCATACCCACATAAGATAACTGTGGGTACCTGACATTCTCACCGAAATGTCTCACTAAATAGGCTAGAGACCAGTCTGAGTGGGCTGTCGGTGCCACCTGAAGACCTGGGCACCATTTGCTCGCATAGGCTCCCAAACTTACTTAGATGACCATGGTGCCACCTAAGCTTGGAGCTGCCTAAATGTCTGCTTAGAAGCATGCCTAGCACCGCTCCAATCCGGATGGTGCTGTCCCCAAATCTCTGTGCTTGATCTGACATGCTGTGCTGAGACCCATGAATCCACCATTCACTACCAGGCTTGCTTCCTAGCCGTGTTTTACCCAGCTTCCTCAGAACATAGCTACTGTTTTCCTTGCAAATGCTGTTTTTCTAATAGCCAGTGATTTGGTTTAACTTCCACTTGTGCCCAAAGGAATTTGAACCTGGGTCTTCCACCACTGTGATGAATGCTCCCAGAGCTATACTCTAAGGCCTTCTGAGGCTGTGAAAGGAAAAGTGTCCGTTAATGTGTTTGTATTCTGGTAGAAACAAATACCTGAATCCCTGTTTCATGTTGTGAGAAGTGCTCAGCACATGAGCATCATGAGTATGTTCCTCTCAATTGGAATCCGGTAACCTGGGGTCCTGGGTGCATAATAGCATCTACAGCACCTTGTAGAAGACCAGACTTAGGGACTCTGGGGAGTAAAATGAAGAGTGCAATCTATTTAAAGATTAAATAGAGCAAGGAGAGTTATTCTAGGTTCTTCTGGCCCAAATGTTGTAACTGCATTGAGAAAACACCTTTTTACTCCCCCTGCCAATGTGTAAGTGTGTGTGTTGCCCAGAGCAGGCCATCACCTGCCACGCTGAGTGCAGACAAGACTGTGCAGGACATGGCAGTGCCTCATGGCTTGAATTTGCACTTGGCAGCTATAAGAGGTGCATCCCCGTCCCTTTCACTTGTAAAGGGAATTGTCTTGTGGTGTCCTGGGTCAGGAGGGAGTGTTCTGGATAAGGGACCATGACTGCTGTCCTTGGCTTTATCTGTGTGGGGGTGTCCTGGTTTCAGCCACAATAGGGTTAGCTTTCTTCCTAACAGCAGGTATGGTGCTGTGTTTTGGATTTAGGATGAGGATAATGTTGATAGCACACTGATGTTCTTGTTGTTACTAGGCAAGTTTTACACAAAGTCAAGGACTATTCAGCTTCTCATGCTGCCCCACCAGCAAGGAAGCTGGGGGTGCACAAGAAGCTGGGATAGGACACAGCCAGGACAGCTGACCCAAACCGACCCAAGGGATATTCCTTACCATTTGATGTCACAGTCAGTATAAAACTTGGGGGAAGCTGGCCAGAGATTTAGACTGTAGCTTGAGATCTATGTAGGCATCAGGGGCCTGCAGGTGGTCAGAAATTGTGCTGTGCATCACTTGCTTTGTATAGTCTTTGACCATTATTGTTATTATTCTCTTCCTTGTCTGTCCTGTTACACTGTCTCTACCTCAAGCCATGAGTTTTACCTCTTTTATTTCAGATTCTCTCCCCTGACCCAGTGGGGGTGGGAAGTGAGGAAATGTCTGTGTGGTTGATTTAGCTGCTGGATAGGTTAAACCAAAACAGTGGGCTGTTATTTAGGCAGCTGTGATTCTGGGAGGTGGAGTCCTTCAGGCTGACAGTGTACTGCTCAACATTGGAGAAGCACGGCTAATGTCCCAGGCCTTCCCTTAGGATGTCCTACTCGCTGACTCTAGAGCTGTGAACATGCTTTCTAGTGACAAGTCTTTCCATAACGTGTTTGAAACTGTTTAGGTGCTTGACTGCTGTTTGCACTCTTACTGACAACCTACTTAATTGTATCTTCAGTGTAGGAGTGGCTGCATTTACCTTAAACATCTGTTACACTGTATAACATCTGTTATGCCTTGATATGCTTTCCCTAGCCATGGAGAATTTAGCTCGGTGTCCTGTGTCCCTTAATCGTTCTCAGTCTGCCATCCCCAATAATCTAGCAGGAGAAAGGAGCAAAAATGATCAGCATACATGATTCTGCCTTCTCTCAACTGTAGTTCTTCAGCATCAGAATCATTTTTAGACTGAGAAGTTAAAGGCGTAGGAGAAAGTAAGTCTGTGGGAGTAGCTACTTTATATTGAAAGTAGTATTTTTATTGTGAAGAAGTCTTTCCAGATCACTGTCAGAGAAAGAATCTCAAAATTACCCATGCTGTTTTACTCAGAGAGCTACTTGTGACACAGACAGGCATTTTGCTCTCATGCATGCAGGAAGATCTGAAGGAACCTCTGCTATGTTTTGTGCTTCTTTTTCCTTTTTTTTTTCTTCCTGGTTTCCATCTAAATAAAATCTGTAATCAAGATTAATCAAATCTTTCTCAAAGAGAGAGGCTCAGGAGTCAGCGCTGCCTGCACCCAAGCTTCAGGGACCACATTACACAAGCGCAGCAGTGGTTCACTCAGGAGAGCTGTGCTGGCTGCACACTGACTGATGCTCTCTGACTGATGCCCCGGGAGCATGCAGAGCACACTGAACCGGGCAGTGCTGGGACCTGCCTCCTGAGAGGCTCATCCCGTGCCTTTAGGTCTATCACCCTCTTATTACAGTGCCAATTTTATTATGATTATTTGAAACTCTCGTTGCTGAAGATGAAAGTATTTTCTGTTGGAGGGATTCCTGCCTGTGTTCCCAGCACTGTCTTTGTGGGATGAGCGGGCAGCTGTGTGTCATGGCAGCAGTCGGCAGGGGGATCGATGAGATGCGATCGCTTTGTTTTCTTGGTAGATGGACAGATATCTGGGCCTGATCCCACAGATTCTTCTCGCAGTATTGAAACTGCAGGATCAGGCCCTTTCCTGTCCTCTCCAAAAAGGTGGGGAGGAGGTGATTACCGTGCTCTTGATGAACACTTACTGCCCTGCTGTATCGGGGTTTCTGTGTCATCTTTGAGCGTGCACCTGCTATACAGCAAGCTGGCCCAGGGAAAGGGGCATTAGCTATTGCTGTTTGTAGGATACACAGAAGCCCACCTGATCTGATTAAGCCTGCCATTGCAGAGCAGCACAGATGATTTATTTTTTAATAAAAAGAGGTTTTAAGGTGGTTATCTTCAGCGGCTCTCCCAGAGCCTACCTCCTTTCACCTGCTCGGGAGTTTTTAGCCTGAGCCTCCCCCGTGCAGAGGCTGGCTCACTAAGATGCTTCACTTTGCAGCCCGCGGAGCCGGCAGACCTTTTCCCAGCCTTCCCGATGCGCTGGGCATCCTGCGGTGCCGCGACTGGCGCACGTCGACATCTGAAGCCCCGCGCCGGAGCATGGGGCTGTGGCTGGCTGCAGCCCGGCCAGAAGGCTGCGAGGGGCCGAGCGTAAACAGAGGCAGCTGGTCACACAGCATGGTGTGGCGGGCCCACGAAACGTGGCAGATGCAGCTTCAGCTGTTATTGGGTACAGAGCATCAGCCTCCAAGCCTGGGTCACATGAAGGACCCGCTTTCACTGTGACAGTACGGTGTCAAACTGCCATTCTTCTTCTGAAGTCTGCCACATCTCCCGAGCAGCAAAGCCCCAGCCTCCGGTTCACAGGCCAGGGGACAAAAAGATCACATATATCAAGGATTATGCATTTACACTAAGCTCTGCAGTTACAGGAGAGTTCTGCTTTTGGAGTTTAAGACTTCCCTCAAAGATCTTTTTCTTTTTTTTAAATTCCACTGCAGCATGAGTGCATACAAAGCACGGCTTTTTAGTACTGCTGATACGAGCTCTGCCATGTAGTGGAGAAGAAATCAGAGAGAAATAAAGCCCTCTACATCTAGCACTCTCTCAGTGCGTCAGTTTATTAATTTCTCTTAAAAGATTATATTCTGTAAGGCGGTCAAAATATTTTAGAGAGAGCTGTTAGTGTTCTGGATAACCTGTCAGAATTTCAGCAGTGGAGTGATGCTTATAATCAGCGGCACCCCTCTCAGTTCTGCTCTGCCAGTTACAGAGACCCTTCAGGGTGTTAAATTCCTTTCTTGCATTGCTGTTGCCTGCAGAAGATGAACTGAGCCAAAACTCTTTGTGGCTAGCAGTGAAACACGGCAAAATTCAGTTTTGTTATGACATAATGCTTCTCCTCTTGCAACATGCAGGATATATAGATTACACATTCAGATGTTTTAGCTGCTTACTGCTGTACCTAAGCACCCCACTGCAAAGAGTTAAACATTTTAGGAAGGTCTTGGAATTATAAAAACAGTTTTTGACTTCACCATTTCAAAATTTTCTTCTGTAGAAGTTAATCAAGAGGCTTAAAGACACCCTGGTAGAGGCTTTTGGACACTGCGTTTGCACCAGAGGATAGCACACCGTGAGTGCGCTCTTCAGGAACAAGATGACACATCCATTCCGATCCTACAAAAAAAAGTAAATTAAAATGTTTCTAAAAATAAAATCTCTTTCTCTTCCTTTGTCAGGATAATCTTTAACTGAGTAAACAAAACCACAAAAGGAAAATAAAGAGAAATCCTAGGCAAGGCATCAAGGAAAAGCATTGTGATGGGCCAGCTTTAAGTCTGCAACTTAAAAGGCAATTTCTTTAGATCTTCTGCATTCAAGGGACTGCGGTTCTATTTACCAAGGGATCAGTGCCGGGCATTTGTGAGTCCCTATGAATTGAAGCCTGAAGCAGCATTGCTTCCTTGCTGGTATGGGTGTCTATAGAAACAGATGTAAAAAGAAAAAGAGGGAAAAGAAAAAAACTAATATGGTATGATGTTCATTGACTGTCCAGCAAGAGATGTTCTCGTTCAGCCCTGACCTTTTCTGAAAACCTGGACTGGTGTGAGGTGGGGAACCTGGTGCTGTGACTGCGCAACTGGGGTCTGTCATGGGGATTACTTCTTAATTTGGGGTATGCAAAACGAAGCACTGAAGTTGCTTGTGTTTTGCTGCCTAAATAAAAACTCTCTGATTTTTCAAGGTGCAGGGGGGTGTGGGGGCGTGTCTTAATGTAGCACATCTGGAAATCAGGATAGTGTTTGAGATCACCAGCACAGTTCATGTGTACTTAACTCCTGTGTTTTAAGCTACCACATCAACTGGAGTTACTGCTTAAGAGCATCGCCCTCCTCTGCAGGTCGTATCTCTGACTGTTACTGTCTCTGTCCCTGATTATCACCTAAGAAATGAGAGGGGTCGTTAGTAAAATGAGCCAGCAGAATTGATTTTTAGAATTTGTCTGCACTTCTCCACTGCAAAAGACGAGAAGTAAAACTTGTGAGAGCACCCAAAGAGTTCCTAAGACCCCCTGCAGTTTTGCCTCGCTGTACTTGACCCCAAGCTGCTCACACAGACAACTTCATGCATTCTTGGGAAAAGACCTGCTCTGCCAGAGAGGGAGTTGTCCTGTCTTAAGGCAGGGGCTTGAGCCGTGCGGGTCTGTTCATGCTCTGGTGGTGCCCAGTGCTTCCACTGACTGTAGAGGACAATTGCAGTCACTGTTGATGCTGCACCTTCAGGACGCTTAAGTATGGTGACATGCCCCCATCTCCTGGACTGCCAACCCCCCTGAAGATTGGTGGCTTACAATAGCTTTTTGTCCTCAATCTCACAAAATTTTGCATGCAAGTGCTTATCTGGCTTGTAACACCCTGGGGGTGAGGTTATCAGAAGGTTTACTTTAGGTTGGAAGGGTTTCAAGTGGTCCAACCCCTGCCCCAACCAGGACCAGCTCTGGGACAGACGGGGCTGCTCAGGGCTTTGGTCTGGTAGGTCTTCAAAACCAAGGATGGATCATGTGTAATCTCACGGGTCAATGGCTTAACCCAACCAAAGATGGATGGATGGGGCAGTGTGTGTGTATGGAGTGCCCTGAAGTCTGCAGGCAGCACCTGGAAGCTGTCAGCAATAGGGAGCAGAGGCTTGAGAGAAGGAGCTTGAAGGAGGAAATTGTATCGCAGGGTATGGTGCCATGGGAAGGTTATTCCTGAGAGAGCAATTGTCTCACCATTGCTGTAATATCTGTTTTGCAGGAGAATTCCCCTGTTTTCTGAGCTGCAGGGTCTCTGTGGATCCAGGGAGAGCCCTGAGCTCAATCACAGGAGGATGCTGGTGGAAAGAAATCCATCCCAATGGGTGGAGGGCACATTGCATGATCCTTATGGGGTGGTCCTGGTTTCAGCACGTTCAGAATGGATCTCAAAGCCTGACGCTGGGCTGCAACTGAGTATCAGGTGGCAGAGTTTATTGATGTTTAAATCAGGTTTTCACACCATCAGAAGATGGTCCCTTGCATCTACAGACATAGCTCAGAAATAGCCTGCTTTTTACAATATCTGTGTATTCTTAAAAAAATAAATCTCAGAACACATTCAGAGTATATCTGTAAATGTTTTACCAAGTGGTACAGGACAACACTCGTGAGCCATGCACAGAAAAACTGATGAATTTTGCCGTTTTTATTTTTTGACATTATTTACTATTGTAACTTATCTGCTCTTTTAAGACCACCGCTCCTCAGGACAGGGACCTGTTTTGCCACAGTGTGGACAGTCAACATGCTTCAGAGGTCTGTGGAAGCTGGGAATTTCCTTCTTACACTGCCGGATGCTCCAAGACTAAAGACTGCATCCGTTTTGTACTTGCTCGGAATGAAATGCCCAGAGGCGCCGGTGTATGCATAGACGTTGGAGATGTCAAAAACATAGCAGGTCAATTTGTCCTCTCCCTCCCACAGCCTCGTCCCTGCAGAATACCTTGGTCCTGTCTAGTCCTAGCAAGTGATGGTACTTCTGTTGTGGGATTTATGCCGTAGATTAATGAGCTGCAAAACTTCACATATGTTTAAATCATCGTACTTGCTCCCCCTACCCGTTTACATCTCCGTTGTCAATACGGCGGCGGAGAGGCTAGCGCCAGTCCGTTTGTCAAGCCGCCTCACCAGCGAGATGCGGCTCGACTTAGCGCCTGATGTGATAATAAACATGAAAGCTTTAGCACCTGATGTTAGCACAAGGTGCCTTTCCTCTCGAAACATCTGATCCCCTGATAAATTGTTACACTCGCCGCCTCTCTCCGCACCGCCGCTCCCTAGATCACGGGAGAGCCCTGCCCGGTGCGTGCTGCTCCGGGTCTGTTCTCAAGTTGTTGCGGCGCGCCGGCCGTATGATGACAATTAGAAGCAGTTAGTGCGCAGATGAGGCTCGCGAGTGGCAGGTGGCGGGAATGGGGCTCAATTAACTAACATGCACAAAATCCTTTGCTAATGAGGCTGGGCCACCCCAGATGAGCAGGAAAGCATGTGTCGCTGACAGCAACAGAGGATTTGAAACTGAGAGGGAGACAAACTGGTCAACAGGTATCATCGCCCAGCAGAGGAGCCTTCCCGGCTCGCTGCAGTCAGATTAAGTGATGCCATTAAGTCCGCGCACTGAAAGACAGCGAAGGGGAGAGCTGTTTGCTGGGGAGCTGGGAGGAATTTAATTTCCCCCATCTCTTCACTGGCTGATGCCTCTTCTCTTCCCTCTGTCCTCCCTATTAACCTGCTTTCTTGTGAAAGCCGCAGCAAGGATTACAGTACAATGTGAACTGAAATATTGCCTGCCTGCATTGCCATAGTACTGATATGAAAGCCTTTGGAGGTCAAAGAAATAGTTGCTTGGCTTTCAAGTTAGATAATTTAAAACTAAAAAATTTTAAAAGTAAGGGTTGTGTTTGGGATGTGTTACTCAAGCCCCTGGCCATTTTACAAGGTAAATTTTTTGTCTTTCTGTGTTAAGCAGCAGTTTGCAGATAGAGAAGAGAGTCACACAGAGTCGATCCCCATGTGGGATTTTTCATTTTAGTAAGTCATAAGTCAGCATTTTTCTTTGGACTGAAGCTGTCAAGAGTGACCGTGATACCCCTTCTAATCCAAGTCTCCAAATGCCACCTCCTTTATTGCTGTTCATTTGAAGACAGTTTGCAAAGGGATCTATAGTTATGTGTGTTTCGTATGATGTCTGTAATTCTGTAATATGGAATTTTCTGCTAAGCTTTTGATTTCCCCAGAAATGGCTTGAAAGCAGAGGGCATCTTTTGTCATTTGAGTGCTGCGGGCAGCCCGTAGCGACTTGCTTTCAAAATGTATCCATTAAGTGAATGAACTCGAGGACAAACACACAGACATTTCAGATCCAGCATGACAGACTGATCAGAAGTCCCAGGAAAATGTAGTAGTCCATACGCAGAAGCAAAGAGGTGAAGCCCAGATGAAACCCAGCCCAGACTGTGAATGACCCTGCAGTCCTTGGCAGTACTTCAGTATGTGGGAGGTTGTTACCTGTTTCTCTAACTGCATGCCTTCAAAGGATACCACGTGAAGAGGCTTGAAGAAAGCATCTCTTTAAACTCTTTCACTGGAGTAAGTTAAAAGGGAAAAAGTTGCTCCCATGCTCAGAGTTGTAACAAAATTTTACACATTTCAAGTATGTCTAAAAAATTTTTTTAAAAAAATCTCAGTTTCCTCAGGAGGTCTGCCTTGATTTTGGCTACATTTTACACTGCATGTTGGTACAATGTGTACCACTTTTCCTTGTGTATGTTTTGCCTCAATTGCAAGGGCATCCCCTTGGAAATATTGCACAGGTTTCTATAGCGTCCAGCCCTAGAAGAAAGTTGGGATTATTATCATCATACCACTGGAAGTATCAGCTTTCTAAGTGTCTGTTAAGTTGCTTTGAACAAAATTTTCCATGCTTTGTTTCTGACTTTCATCTCCCCAGCCTCCATGTAGATACTTCATGCTTGTTGAGCTATGGAGAGCCAAACAGCTTCTTCGATCAGTTCTCTAACAAACAGCGTGTGGAGTTTCTTACTGGGAGATGAATGGTTAAAGCTCATATGTCCCTGGGTCAATAGCTGTTACTCTTGACATGGCATGCCATTAAATCATCTTGTGTAGCAAGCTGACTCACTATAAACCCAAGTATTTCCTCACGACTTGAAGGGATTCTGCACTGAAAAAGCTGAAAAGTCCTTAAGTACAACTGTTTGTGTGAGGGTTTCATGGGGATGTTAGTGTCCTGGGTAGTCTTTAAAGTAACCAACTTACTTTAATGGAATTTAATAATTCTAAATGGAACTGGAGAAGTAGACTGATTTCACCTCATTTTTTCCTCCTCTGTGGGTTTCAGACAGAGCAGCTGCTCTGCTGGACTTGCTTCTGCACAGGGTGGTACAGGCAGTAGGGTCATTTCTAAACATGTGCCTGCTTAAAACAAAATGCTGAACACCTGAGGACTCCGTGTGCAGCAAATAATGTATGAATATGCAGCTGGTTTGTAAATGATAACTTACTATGAGGACATGAGAGAGAAACACTTTAAAGACTTTTTACTTTGTGTGGACAAAAAAAGGTGAGGTTCTCATTTCTCCAACCCACCCGTAGGACCTGTTGCCAAAAGATTATCAGAGATTTTACTTTTTCTCTGGACGATGAAGTTATTTAGAATGATTTTGAAATGAAAAAGCTGGTTCAAGACATCCTAGGTTTTAGATAATGCCAATATAAAGTAATGCCTTTGGCTGTAACTTTAGGAGAAAACGACGCTCATCAATCAGTATGTCCTGTCTTACCTTTCAGCCAAGGCCAAAGAGAGTATTTTGGTTTAATGTAAAATTAAAAGAATGAAGTAACTGTGGGAAAGCACATTGCTGACCATTGCTTTTCAGAAATAGAGGAAAAGGCCCTGAAAGGGAAAACTCCCCCATGGAAACTTCATCACACGTTCGTACGTGGCGTGGCAGCTACCTACTGTGTAGGCCCCCACATAACAAGGACAGCGACGGAGGGCTTTTGTCTGGCTTCGAACAAAGCTCGCTCAGCTGGCAGAACAGGGGGCGTTACATATGGACAGACACCAGGGCAAGGGAAAGACTCTGGAAGGGGAAAAAAAGGCTAAAAAATACCGTAACACAGAAAGAACAGGTTCCAGAGTGAGCAGGTGTCAAGCAAGGAGAAAAAAGATGGGGGAAAAAAGCCCTGAAAGGTGCCATGTGAGCAGCAGTGCTGGACTGTCACAGGAGCATGGGGACATCGACTTGGTGCTGATGAAAGCTGGTGGCTGCTCTGCTGAAGGCTGCCCAGAGGAAAAGCTTGCTGCATGGAGGGGGGTGTAGGGCATGCCATGACACATAGTCCAGCTCCTCTCCTCAAGGAAGAAAGACTGGAGGGAGATGACCCACTAAACAACATCCTTTGCCAGGCACAAGTAGTTGATGCAGGATGAAGTAATGTCACACGCCAGCACTGTAAAGGAGCCTGTAATGGGTAATAGAGAGCATGTAATTGCAATATATCACAATATAACACACAGTATCGTATACTGAAGAGCCTATGTGTGTGCTTAATTTCATCCCAAACAATTCAGAGTTTACAAATCACCCCCATGAGGTTTTAGCTGCACACCTTCCATTTGCACAAACAGACTAGTGTCTGCATCCCATAGACTGCTTTGCAATTCCCAAGCCTTTGATATCCTACAGTACAACCCACTGGGATAAAACAAGAATAGTCGGAAGTCATAGCCCTGCCTCTGTCGGGTAGGGTCTGTTCCTATTTTGACATCCCAAGCTTGAACTATGGAGCCTTTTCTGGAGGTCAGCATCTTCTTTACAAGACAGATTCAATGTCCTTGGTGGGTGGCATATGTGCAATGGGCCATGAGAAATGTTCATAGTGTTGAGATTAAAATAACCTCCCAGGCTAGAAGAAATATAATTCTAATTTATTACCTAACTGTGGAGATTATTAACACATTCCCCTCTCTGCTTGCATAGATTTTATTCCTATTCTTCCTCCAACACATCCTGTTAGCTAAGAGTATTAAATAGAACAAGGCCACACACAATTTAAAGAGAAAAGCAGGGGTTTGGGTAAAATAGCTTTTTGGAGGGAAATTTAGATAGTTCTTTTTACTGTAGAGCTGTTAGCACCTGCATGGGTTCCAACATGTTTTAGGGAAGGAGAGGGAAGGCAAGTAGCAAAGTGTGTACTGCCAGCATGATGGGCTGGAAAGCCAGTGGTGGAAATTAGTGTTAAAATCTCCTGATGGATAATAATCCAATAGACTGTAAAGACGATAATATCATCGACACTTAAGAGTACTGCTACGCTGTAAGAAAAAAGTGCTCATTGTGCATAAATAATTGTGGATATATTTGCTGCAGTGGAGCTCTGCTGATTTACACCAGGTCTGAGCAATATGTCAGAAAGCTTGAAAGTTATTTGGCAGGAAAAAATAACAAACCAGCAGTGAATGGGAGGGGGCACTTATTACAGTGAAGAATTCGAGTAAATAGCTGTGTGCAAGGGGAAACCCAGAAGCTCTTCAGAGAGATTGCATCTAAGGGGAAGGCAGTTTTGAGAGTTTGATGTCATATTTTTTCCTTGCAAAAACTCAGCTGAGAAGTTTTCTTTTTGTAGTATAACCTTGCTAAACATATATTCTAGGTGGCACACCAAGAGCTCAGGCTTTCCATCCTCTGTGCCAGTGGTAAAACTTACCTTCTGTAAAGATCAAAGGATGCACACAACTATAGATTTAAGCAGTAAGGGACGAGGATATAACCATCTAACCATCTCTTCCCTGTCGCTTCCTTTACTTTTTAGAGCTGAACACCCCCTGGTGAAAACTCTGAGGGTAAAGCTTCTGCTTTTGGAAGCCTTAGCATTGGTGAGTAGGAAAAGAGAGCTACATGAGTGAAGTTTTCTGTAGGAAGGTTAAAAAAAAAAAGGGTAAAATTTATGGTTGCTTCTATGCGATGAAAAATCAATTCACAGAAAGTTTAGGCTCAACTGCACTTGCCTGTGAACAAGCTGTCAAATTATCCTGGTAGGAAGCTGCACTGAGGTATTGTCCTTAATTGCTCTGATAATGCTCCGTTTTGACAGCTGCAATACCTGGCTCAACATGGCTGCTAACAAAAAAGTCAACCATTAAGCATGTTTTCTTAAACAGTGACTGATAAGTTGTTATCTTTCAGCATCTCCAGCTAATTAGACATCACGAGTCAAAGTTAATTTGGTGGAAAACATTTCTCGACTTAATGACATTTATGGGCAATTAGGCTCGTTGCAGAAAGGAATACACATTTACATTTCAGCCAATTTCCAGTGCTTAACAAGAACCCACCTCTGTCTCCACTGGAGATTTCTCATTCTCTGAGGAATAGCTTCGGTGCAGACACCACAGATCCTCTTGTTTTTCTGGAAACCAGCTATCGCTCGAGTGAAACAAGTTGCCACACAGTAACGAGGCACACACACACACACACACACAGAGACACAGAGATAAAATTAATGGTAATAAAAGCATTTAAGCTGTTTAGGCTCCTGGCTTGTCCTGGCAAGAACAGTGCTTAAGTCCACAGCGGTGGTATATCAACTGTCTCTGAGGAATGTTTGTAGTAATAAAACCTTTTGGTGAAGTTTGACAGGGGATCTGGAAAAGCACCCCACAAACTTTTAACTTATCCCACACTTTATTGAAGGAGAAGATAGAGTGTAATTCCTTTCTTTCTAGTTGCTGTGGGCCAAGGAAGCCGGGGAAGGGAAATGAGCAGTGGTCCTTGCTAGTTATGGGTGGGCGCCGGCACCCATGTGCTCTGCTCTTGCCCACAGGCAAGGACGGACATGGCAGAATTTGGGAGGCGCTGTCCAGCTCCTACCTCCTGGGGTGGGCAGGGGACTAGCTTTTGCCTCCCTCAGCCTGTCGAGAGGGCTGCCTGCTCCTCATCTTCACAAAAACTCACAAAAACGTAGCATCTGTGCGTAGTGCCAGGGTCACGTTCAGCTGAAATTGGTCGACAGCTCCAAAGGTCACTTGGGCTGACAAATCCTGGTTATGGCATCCCTTTTCCTCGGGTGTTCAGGCTAAACCTGAAGCGAAAAGCAGGCTGAGCACACAAAGTTTTGTGCTGCCAGTACCAGTGGGTTGCTCTGGACCCAGCCCTGATGGGCCTGAGAACTGAGGCCACGACTGTAGAGACAGATAAGCAAAGCCTCGGATTTTTCTGCTGGAGCAAGAAGCATCGCCGGAGCAAGCTGGAGGGCCACCGAAAGCAAATGTTTGCAAAACTGTTTGGCGAAGCCAGCGTGGGCAGGCCTGGGTGAAAGCACGGTCTGCCGAGTGCTCCCCTCCATTTCCAACAAGTAACACCTGCAGGGAACAGAGGGGCTTCGGGGGTCTCACACAGCTGGATTTCTGGCTCTTCTCACACATCACGCTCTTGCTCTCTGGTTTCAGAGTGTGCTCTGGCTGAAGAAGAATTACGGTTTGCAGCATCTGCAGCCGAACGGTGCAGTTCTCCACCTTGCAGTTACTGCCTGGAAAACTTACGTGGTTTAACCCGGATACCCGCAATGGCAAGAAAAGGTCACGCCAGCTTTTTATGTCTGTTATATTTTGATAGGATGGATCTTTCTTTATTATTTTCTTTATATTCACACACACACACCCCCACCCCCCCACACACCCGCCATGGATCAGTGCATAGAGTCTATGCCGGCACTTAAGACATGCACCATGACGTTGATTTGTGTAATGGGGCGGGTGTATGGGTGCAGGGCGCCGGCAGAGGAGGAGCAGCTCTCACCCTAGCACAGGGAGGTGTGTGTATTTGGCCCCTGGAAGCAGGGAAACCGCTTCGTAGCAGAGGAGGGCGTCTGTGCTACCCGATCTATCTGCTCGGCTCGCCCCACAGCCTCGTACATAAGCAGCCTGGCATTTGTTAGACATCGAAGTAGCCCACTTTACGCGACCGGGCTCTATTTGCAGGAGCTGCAAATGCCGCTGACAGTTACTGCGGCGGTGGCTCTGCCCCTCAGCGCCGTCCCTTCAGGGCGCCGAACCGCTTCTCCTCGCGGTCGGCGCCCGTGAGGCAAACTCCTCTTGCCGCCCAAACGGCTCTTTGGCAGGGCGGGAGGAATACGTTGCCCGCGGAGGGCGGCAGCGGTTCCCCCCGGAAACACGCCTCTCCCTTCGCTTGAGCCGAGCCCGGCGGTGGAGCGAGGGGTCTCTCCGAGCCTTCCCGCCGGTCGCCGAGACCGCCGCCCACCTTTACCCCCGCCGCCCCTCCTGTCCCAGCGCCGCGGCCGAGACGGGCCGGGCCACAGCGGCGCCGGCAGGCGGCGCTGCGGCGCGACGCGGCGCGAGACGGCTCTTCCCGCTCCGCCGCGGGCGTTCGCTGCCGCCAGAGCCCCAGCGCTGGATCGGGGCTGTGTGTGTGTTAAAGGGAGCGGGGGAGCGTGGCGGTGGAGAGCACAGCCCCCCCAGCACACAACGTCCCAGTAACGCAACCTGGCTTTCCCAATTCCCGCCCAAGGCAAGGTGCTCGGCCTTGGCAAGAGGAACGTCCTTAAGACCAAGAGCCCGCTGTGAGACTGAGCCCGGCCCCGAACCATTCCGAGCTAAACCGGGGGAGCTGGGTTGTAGTAGCTGAGACGGTTTGTCGAGAACAGCCCAGTTCCTGACACATGTTGGGTGGTGGTGCGGACACTGCCTTTGGTAGCCACGCCTGAAGATCAGGTGGGCTTTCACCCGTTACTTGGTTTCCTGTCAGGATGTAGTGTTGGTACTACTCCAGGATGTAGGAATTTCCAGGAATGCCCTGAAATCTCTCCTCCTGCTTACCTCTTTGTGTGCTTCCAAATTGCAGAGGCACCAGGCTCTCTGTCTGAATAAGGGAGGGCTTCCCAAAACATTACTTGAAGCCACAGAGTGCTGTGCTGCTGCCTCTCCATCCTCCCACCAACGCACCTCAGTCTCCTCTTTCCTTCAGCCCATCTCTTTTTTAGCATCTCCTTTTTAGCTATTCCCTGTGCTGTGCTCTCCTACACTCCCACAGTGCGTTCCTCACTCCACGAGCACTGCCTGGGATGTACAAGCGAGGCACTAACATGGGGTGCTGGGCAGCAGCCCTGCCACAAAATGACACTGTCATTAAATGAAACAGGGCTGGACTGGGCCCTCCAGCTTATGCTCCAGCCAACCTTTCCTGGGCTGTTGCTCCCACATGTCTCAGAGGCCTGGTAGATGACAGCATCATTGAGAGGCAGAAGCTGTGCAGGGGAAAAGGGTTTGTGTGTCCTCTTTTGTACCCCAAGGAATTGATCTATCGGGAGTCAAAGAGAATAAACACAACACTTTATAACTGGAGAACAAAACACAGAACTTGTTGGTTAATTCTATATTTTCCATACACTTGTTCAGGAAGGAAGAGGGATTTGTTCCTTTGGCAGGAGAGAAGAGTGTCCCTTTCCCACCAGGGACATTTTAACACGTTGCAGCTCAAGTAAGAAAGACAGTTGTACAGGCAAAGTGTGACCAGAAATGGGTAAAGTATCCTGCAATAGATGGATGTTATCAGACAAGCATCAAATTTTGGCTTGCTGTGCAATCCTGGGTGAGGCATTGAATCCTGCCCTCTTTCCACCTCAGTTTTTTCATCTGTAAAATGGAAACAAGAATTCACACAGCTGGTGTAAGCATAAATGCTGTTGGATCTGGAGAGCACCCATATAATTCTGCAGCGGGGGTTGGATAACTCCATAGGTGTATTACTTATCTGTGGGCTTCATGTGATCTGATTGCACACAGACACCAGAAGGGAAAGGCTTGTTTTCCAAACCTGGATAGCTGGTAAAGGACCCGTAGGCCAGGCATGAGAGCTGTATCTTCAGCTTTATGTCGGGAGGGCAAGGAAGGCATTGCAGGAAAGCTCCAGCCACTGCGGCAGCGAATGCCAAGGAAAGCAAACCGGACAAAGGGAAGGTAGGCTTTCTTCCCAGGGGTAGTTCTGATTTGTCACTGGCAATGAAAAAGTTAAAACTCATAGGGTTATTCATGAATTCCGCTTTTTAAAAACATGTCCCATTAAAATGCAGATTTAGTCTTCCATTTGCAAAGAACATAGTTATTTCAAATTCTGTATGGGAATCCTTTTTGTATTTGTATCTTTTGGGTAGAAAGTCCAGCTGCCTCTTGTGAGATTGCACATATCTCTTCAGATGTCAACAAATCATTGAAAAGTGTCAGAAAGGGGGAAATGAAAGATAATTATTCAAACCATGGAGAGCTACTTTGAAAGTGAATAGAATCTGTCAGATAGTCTTTTGAGAACAGCAGTTGGCTGCTTGTATTGGATATATTAAATGGACATATCTAGAGGCAAGTAATACTGTTTTAGATTCGGATCAGTTTAAGTTGGAGGATTTTTCTGGTGGAGGTAGCTGAAACCACCAGAAATTATCGAGGGGAAATTACTTGGGAAAGTGTTATATAGAGTTAAGGTGACATATTAAAAGAAATAGAAAGCTATGCAAATAAAATGCATTGGCTAAAGAAACAGAAGCTTTACATATTTGTCTATTATATGTTGAAATTATAGTGGGATTAAGGACAAGGAGGATTTGACTAAAATCAAAATAAATACATTGGTGGTGGTGCAACGGGTATATTCCTAAAAGAAAAACATCACAAAGAGCTTGGAGAAATCACCATTACAGCTGACTAGCACATTATTATTGAGAATTTGCTTAGACCAACACTCCTTGCTCTCCTGAGCAGCCTGATGATGCTGAACCCCCATGCTCCAAAACTTGCCCCTGCGAATAACTTTCTGCATGTCCATTGGGATCTCCCACACGAGAAGCCTGCAGCCAGACCAGGAATGTATCTCCTTTTTCTTTTTCCTGAGAAAGTCGAATATATGATATTTCATTAGGAACAAAGCTGGGGAGAAGGCTTTCTGAAACTGCTGTTAATGGTTGCTACTGTATCTCCCAGGGAAGATGCCAATGTTTGTGCTGCAATGCAATTTCCAGTAGCAGGTATCCGACAGGTATTCTGGACTATGAGTGAGTGCAGTGGCACCTGCTGATGAGTGAGGGGCTGTCTGCCTGAGTCCTGTGATTTAACCACATCAATCCACATTTGCCTGATGCAACTACTGTAGGTAAATAAGACTGGGAGCAAATAAAGAGGTACCGTGGGTGACTGAGAAATAGGTGCAGGTGGGAAGCTGCAGCCAACATCTTTCAAGTTTCTTCCTTTCAAGATTTTGTGGGATTTTTCTCTCCTTTTTTTTGTAGGCCTGTCTACCTTGGGCTGTTCCTGACTGTGCCAGCCTGTGCTAGGTCCTACAGCAGCATTACATTGCCCGTGCTTTTTTAATCCTCTGGAGAGGAAGACAGACTGTGAAGTGGGAGTACCAGCCCTGGGCTGGGAATAGCTGGTGCTCCTATGTGGTTTTTTCCCGCTCCACTCCTTCTTCTTTCTCTCATATGGCACAGAAACATTTTACCTGTGTCCTGCAGCCCTAGAGGGACTGAAAGTTCTGCTGCATTGTAACAGCAGCACTTACTTCTGCTCTCTAGCACGAGATGGGCACTCCCTGTCTCAGCCTCTGTCACAGCAATTTAGCTTTCAGCTTTTGCTTCCTAAAAACCCTGATGACAAAACCAGCACACCTAGAAGCTCATCCCACGTGCAGGTGCTTTATCATAAGCACAGCGACTCCTGTTGTCTACCATATTATTTTAAATACCTTCTGCCACAAGCCAGCCCATCAGGTCAGGTCACCATGCCTAAACGATAGGAACCAGGACATGGGTGTGTCAAGACCAAGGTGCTCCAAACCGCCTAATGGAAAATCTAACTGCAGTTTTAAAAGCAGCAGTGCCTTTCGCAAGCCTTGGCCAGACTCACACAACCAGATCTCATTAGAAAGTTTTCTTTAGTCTTTTTTCATTCAAATTCATTTCCTAAATTGTTCAGCAAGAACAAATTGAAAGTCTATACCTACATTCAGCGTAATCTAATCCTTACCAGCATATACCCTCCAAAACAACACAGATAAAAGGACATATTGCCAACACCTGGGCCACTGACATATGTACCCAACCAAAAAGCTGACATCCAGATCTCAACTCCTCTAAAAGCCAGGAAAGACCAGTGATGGGGACAGGGTTTGTGCCACCGCGGATACCAAGGGTATCCCTTGGAGAACCTGAAAGCTCTCTTCTCTCTTGAGTGCAAGCAGGTTAAAAATTTTGGTTCAAGTCCTTCTCCTTCTCCTACTTTCCTTTTGCTGATCCACACAGATAAAAACAAATTTAAATTCCAGGTTTCAACACACACCACCACATGCACGCATACCCAGTGTAGGTTTTGCAGTAGGACTTTGTAGGCCAAGTTGCAGTCACACTCATCCAATGTTGTTGTCTTTAGTGAAGGAACCTTGCAAATGAGCAGAAATAGACTCCCGAGTCCTCAATTTTATCTTTATTTTCACCCTCTTTGTTCCTGCAGGAAACAGAATCATTTAGGTTGGAAAGGATCGTTAAGACTGTCGAGTCCAACTGTTAACCTAGCACTGCCAAGTCCACCGCATGGGAGACTAGAGAGTCAAACTACCCATTTCCTTGCTCTGCAGGAAAAAAACCCAACAGTTTAGGTACAAGGGGGAGGACATGCCTAAATAGTGACCCACAGTACCTACAGCATGCAGTGTTTATCTGTTTCCTGCATTTTCTCCAGGAAAATGCAGTCTTCTGGGACCCTGCGAAAGAACCTTTATGTTAGCCCCTGCCCACTCCAGGCTCTGCAGTGATCCATATGATCAAATCCATCCCCATTCCATTGGAGAATCATCTACAGAAAAATGGGAGCAATGGTTTGTAGTTTCTGCTGTGACAACAAGATGCAACTTCTCAAACTTGCAGGCCACAGCAGCAACTTCTTGTGGCTCCACCAGCCTCCCCTTTGGTTCTTTCCCAGACGGGCAGGGGGAGCAGTGGCACCCAGCCCTTACTGTGATTAATCTTGCTGCTTTTATTCGTAACGCTGAACGGCTGGAGTTGCAGTTCAGGAAGAGTGGAAGCTCTGCCCCAGCTTCTCTTTATTTTACAGGAAAAGCTAAATCAGCCCATGACAAGTGCCTTTTCCTGCCCCAAGCAGGAGAGCTCATGCCTGCTTTGCCCCATTTCTGTGACTGGAAGCTCATGGCACTGAGGACTGGGAAGGAGAAGGCACTTCTCCTTGGTCATTTGTTTTGGTTTTTTTAATTTATTTTCTTTCCTATCTATTCTTCTGCCTAAAACCATTGTGGAACTTCAGTGCCAAGTCACGGCCGATTCTCTCTTTTGGTTATCTCACTTTTACTCTACTAAGGTAATGAGAGTTACTGCTAGTTACTACTGATCTAGGCTAAGATGCAGGGGAGGAGAAGCAGGGCTTAATTCAATCCAGTGTTACAGTTCAAAGGGATTAAAAGGAGAGGGAGAAAGAGAGACAGAGAAGAGCTGAAATGAAAGAAGTTTGAAGGAAACAAAAAAAATTGTGGTCTATGGGGAGCTGTGTACTTTCTCCAGGGAGTTTTCCTACTGCATAATCTTTGAGATGGTGGAATGAGGTATTTAAATCTCTGCTTCAGTATAGGAAAAGGAAGAAGAAAGTAAAGAGCCAGCAAAAGGAAAAGGTGCTTTTTTTCCTGGCTAAGAAATCTACATCTTTCTTTAAAAAACCAAACAACAAACAACATACCCAACTTGCTGCATCCCACTGATAATTATGCCTTCAGCAAACGGTCTTTTAAATTCAAATGTATTTTTCTTCCTTCAACCTGATAATCCTGGGGGTTTGTGCATGTATATATACATATATATATATAAAGTTGTGTTTGAATGTTTGCTTTTTAGTGGGAACTGTGTCCTTGTTTGTGTAGGTCAACAGACCCAACACCAAGAAAGCGTCAATGAGAGTTCCCTGCTGGTCCCAGATCAGTGGCACTGGCACTGTGCCCCAGGACCAAAGCTTCCGCAGTATTTTTCAGGGTACTTACATGGGCTTCAAGGAAGCTTGCAGGATTTTTAATGCCAGGTGTTGTGTGGCTAAGGGCCCTGGGTCTGGAAACAGAAGTGCCATGCCAAAAATGCGGCACTGTTTAATGATCTGTGTAGGAGAAGTTTAATCCTTTGGGTGCGAGGTTTATAATTCCACAGCGGATTAAGAGCCTTCGCCATTGAAAACTGTATGTTGGTGACTGATTTTTTTATCTAACCTGGATTTGGGCCTGCAAACTGTATTTTCATATGAAAAGACAGAGTGTGGGTATTCAGGTGTTCAAGCTAAGCATGCTAACACAAAGGCACTTTATGCCTGGGGAGGGGGCGGGGGGGCGGGGGGAAGAATGTGGGTAAAAAGAATTTCTGCTAAATTGAAAAGAGAGTTTTGAGTTGGTCCCAAATTCAGTTCCAAAGAGATGAGATGAAACTGGGCAAGACTGTCTGCTCCCGATTTTATTTTCGATTCACTATAATCACAGTTCTGATGCTACGAATTGGCTGCATGAGGAAAGCTTGCTTTTCCACGTAGGTGCTATCACTGTTAAGGGAAAAAAGAACCTTCTCATGCTTAGCACAAGGCTTGCTTTCCCTCTGGGAAATCCCAAATTTCTCAAAGTTATTACAGAGAAGTAACTCACTGGCAAAGGCCCCCCTCTCCATTCCGATCCTCTCCGACCACCTTTCGCTTTTGATGCCCCTAAACCCACCGGTCTGCTCCTGCCCCCATGCCAGCAGTGCCCCTGCAAGAGGAACAGCAGCCAGCAGCGCTGGTGTAAGGTGGAAGGGATGTGCATGCCTGCCAGCACGCACCGCTGACACGATAGCCTTCAGGCTGCCTGCCTGTCAGAGCGCCTTCCAGCCAGGCCGACATTCAGCTTAATAACATGGGCATTGGCTTGCGTTAATTGTCCGGGCTGCTGCGAAGCATTCCCACAAAGTCTGTAAATATCCACACATCACTAGTATTGTCCCTGTAAAAGGATTAGCCTCTTTAATTAGATCTATCATCCCCCTTTTATGAACGTCTCTCTGAGAGATACAGCGGTAGGAGCGCCGCACCGGCGAAGATAAATTGCCTCCTTTGAGAGAGCGACGTTCCTGCCATTGAGATGGGCCCTTTGCTGGGGTCCTTGTTTTGCCCCATGAAGCTGCCATTCAGGTACGGTGGCGCTGAGGGCGCCTTGTTCAAGCTCAGAAACTATTTGTGAGGCCGTGGCAGACTTGGACTTTCCAACTGGCACCGAGGAGAAAGAGGCACTTGTTTCCCTGCTATCAGAGGGGGGAAAAAGCAAAAAAAAAAAGAAAAAGAAAAAAAAAAGGCAAAAAAAAAAGAAGAAGGGGACCAGTGCAGGTGGTGCTCCATCAGTAAAACGCTGTTGGAAGAAAAGCTTGCAGGTGCTGGCTCTGAAAATGGACGGGTGCTTCCTGGGCCCGGGGCGAGCTGAAGAGGACTGCCAAGGCCAGACAGAACTGCTCTGTTGCCTTAAGAGTGCATAAAAAAAGATGTTTCAATGCTGTCGTCGGATCTGGGTGGTTTGCCACAGAGGACAAAAAGTCTCCTGTAAAATTGGATTTAAATAGTCCTATCTCACTTGTGCTCTGGGTGACCAGATTCAATTGTGCCGGTGTCCCCTCTGCAGTATGATATCATAGCTTCAGAGGAAGGCTTTATTTAGAGGTCACATTAGTTTGTCCTGTGGATGTAATCATTTTTTGTGTCATGGACAATGTTTTACTGTGAAGATATGGGCCAGATGGCTCAGCCACTTGCAGTCCGGAGTTAAACAGGCTCTTTATTGTGGGTGAATAAACAGAACCTATTGTCCCCTGCTCGTGAAACTCTAGTGTCCACCGCCGGGTAAAGATGAAGTATGAAATTTTCACGGCTGAGGGAAGAATATGTAAAACAACAAGTAAAAGGGGTGTAGGCTTCCAAAACATATCCTCATTGTCCCTTCTGTTTTTCTCTCAGCAAATATCCGTGAGGTATTTCCATGCCTTGCCATTGTCTGATGTTGCTAAGCGCTTGGGTCCCCCTCGTCCTCTGCCCCCAGCCCAGCGAGCGTCTTCCACCGCGACTGCCCCCGTGGCAGGGCTGTGGGGCTCGGGAGCATCACCCCAGGATTTCCTGCTTGTAACCCCTTGTAGGGGTGTGGGGTTTGGGCAGGTAGGCCACTGCCAAGTCCATCTCTGGTTATTTATTGTTTTATATCCCCAAACGCTCCCCCTTGGCCATGACTCTCCCATGAGCTGGTAGCACTCAGCAAGCGAGTAGAGAAAATGATAATTTCCTCCAGACCAAAGAGGTCACATTTATTTTTTCCCCATTCCTTGCCTCCCTCCCACCCCCCAGGCCCAGCATAGTAATTCGGAGGGATTTTTTCCCTAAAGAAAACATAAGTTTTCTGTTTAGACTCCCCCCATCCGTAGTTTCCTATACAGCAATGTCAGAAGTATTTCTTTCCTCTCTCTAATTGCAACCAAAGCCAACCTTGACTGGCAAGGAGAAAGTCCCTGACAGGTTTGGGTTCAGTCCAGACCTTCTCAGAGAGTCTGTCAGGCAACTGTTTGACAGTATGCAAATGTATGCAAATAGGGGGACACTGGCCGAACACCTGCAGAAAGTGTCCATCCCCACTCCCGCTATGCTCTACCTCCTCCACACGTGGGGCTTTGAAATGCTGCTTCGTCTCCCTCTGTCAGTTTATTATGCGTTCGTCAGCAGAACATGGGGCTGGTGAAAACCGCGCTCTTTGTCCTGCCGGGCAGCAGAGCCCCATGTGGAAGGGCCAGTGCCAGGAATGGTGCGATGGCTTCCGTCCAGCCCTTGTGAATCCTCCTTTCTGTCTTTTAGGACTTTCCCTTCAGCATCCCAACCCTTTTGGGGTTGCCCGTGTCAAGGAAGGCCTTCTGTTTTCCTGGGAGTAAAGACATCATGTCGGTGGAGTCTCAGCCGAACAAAAAAGGCTCTTTCTCGGCAGCAGCTGGAGTGTGAGGGGCTGTGCATGCACCGCATGAAAACCTGTGGCTGGCTCCAACCAGGGAGGAAAGGAAGGAGGGAAGGGAGGAAAGGAAGGGAAGGGAGGAAAGGAAGGGAAGGGAGGGAGGAAGGGAGGAAGGGAGGAAGGAAGGAAGGAAGGAAGGAAGGAAGGAAGGAAGGAAGGAAGGAACCTTGAATAAAGCTGCTGACTGTGAACCGGCTGCTGAAGAGAAATGCCAGCTGCTGCAGCCATCGGAAGCAGCTGCAGGTCTCCTGGAGCAGCCCCTGAAGAGCTGGAAGGGTGCAGTGGGGTCTGCAGTGGGTGGGGTCCATGTGCATGGGTGACACTGGGTTTTTTCTCCCTTAAGTCTACACATTGAGGACAGGGAGGGAGGCATTTTGGAGTGTTCTTTAAATAGAGAAGGGCTGCAAATTCAGGGAAGTTTGTGACCTTCAGCCAGAATCCTGACCCTGGATGTGAAAATTGTTGGGTTTTGGGAACGTGCTGGTTGGATCAAAGACATATATCCCACACCGTCTTCTAGTCAAAGGTGGAGGTGATCCCTTCTAAATCCTGTGTAGCAGCTTCAGTTTTAGATTGTTAAACATCCGCGCCAATGGGGACTGGGTGACGGGTCTGAGAACCACATGGAGACATGGCCCTCCAGCTAAACATGGCTCTCCAGCTCCCTGAGAGCTCACTGCTAAGACTGGATCACAACCCAGAATAGCTCTGGCTGCTGTCAGGGCAGCAGGCACCTTCCTCTGATCCACAGTCTCAATTAAAAATCTCTAGCTTGATGCCCATGCTGGGCCTCCTGTGTGTATCGGACTCTACCATATGCCATTGCTTGGCTATAAAGTCCTATCACCTGGGTGCTGACCGTGTGGCAAGCTGTGGCTAACCGTCACGTTGTGTGCCACGAGCCCAACTTTACACCACAGCAATGGTTAAATCAGGGCTCCTGAGCCTGCCTGGAGAAAGCTGTGCTGGTGGAGGTAAGATCCTCACTTTGGGCAGTTGCTTGCATTAGGAGATAAGCCAGGTCACGCTGGACTTGAAACCCATGTGGTAAAATGTTGGTAAATATTTCAGAACGCAAGACAGCGTATAGACACCACAGCGAGGTGTAATGCTGAGCTTTGAGGCTGAAAGTCCTGCCTTTGGACCACCAAAAGATGAAAAACACCCCTCAAAGTTGGGTACCAGTGGTCTTGGGAATGCGGGCAGGCTTCTGCTGAAAGCCAGGCGGACTTGAAGTGGTTGGTAATTGTTCCTGTGGCTTTTTCTTTGGCTGGGGATGGTAAGAAACGTGCTGTTGTGCAGGGACAGGGATGGACAGCGACAGTTAGTAGGGTGCCTACCAGAGATCCCCTGGCACCAGCTTTGCTGTCTGCCCCCCAGAACCAGACGCTCAGAGGGACCTAATTCTCACTGCACTGAACAGAAATCAGTTCAGGCTTTCTTCTACTTTCTGGCTTCTTTTTTTTTTCCTTTGCTTTTTTTTTTTTCTTCTTACACTTTGGAGCCCAAGGTAGCTGCATTTAGCAGCTTTAGTGTCCTTTCATTGCTGCTGCTTGCAGGGTTGTGGTCACTCAGGCAGCAGTAACTTTGAAAAAATGACCCGTCTACACCCAAACAATAACAGAATCCCCCTTTTTATGTTGGCAACGCCCACCGCTTTCTCTTCGCTTCAAGACTCCCCACGTAGACGCAACTGTTTGACCAGCCTTCTTCTGAACAACTTAATTAAGCAAAAGAAAAAGTGTCAGTTTCTGCCAACCTCACAGAAACAGAGCTGTGGGGGTAAAAAGGGGACGCGGCATCAGCCCGCATTCCTCAACGGGCTAAGGAAGGGAGACCCTCGCTTTGCAGCGCTGCCAGGGCAGCCAGAGCTATCAGGACACACTGCTTCACCTGCCACCCCGGCTGTGACAGGATCACCTGCGTCCCACAGGCACCAAGATGTCCTGGGAAGCGCCAGGCGCTTGGCATGGCTGGAGGTACATGTGTGTGCCCCTTCCCATCGGAGGCAAGCCTGAGGGATTGAGCAGTTTTCTAAACTGCATGTAAAGGGGAGCCCCTTTTTTCTCCTCGGGGCTGAACGTGGGCTTAGCAGACCAAACCACTTGTGCTTCCACCACAGACAGAGGGTAGCTCCGGAGGCTCTCTGCCCCCAAATTTTCCTACCCCTGCGCTGAGAGCCTGGTGGGTGCATGTTGCACACGTGGATCTGCAGCTATTGCAAACCCTTCCTTCCCCAAGTGAAAATGCCAGAAGAGGATAGCACTTATTTCTTTCCCTTCAGAGATGGGATCTGCTCCGTGAGCATTGCAGTATCCTCTTCTTAGTCTGACAAGGCCACTCCTTACCCAGACAGCTGCTCTCTGTCCAAGGAAAGGGATGAGGCTCTTACCATGAGTGCTTCAAGGGCCTGAGCTTTCATTGCTTTTTTCCAAGGGAAAAAAGTTGCTCTTAACCGAGGAGGGAACGATGGAGCAGAACTGTCTTGCTGAGTTATGTTCTCCCCTTCTGTCCTTATCTCCATTAAAAGAGCATAAATTCATTTTAGACTACAGTTCTGCAAAGGCCGGGGGCTGCTCTGACTTTACACAGCGTGCCTACCGCCTCTGAAATCAATGGGCCGGCTGTTCACCCCGCACAAGAGGAGCGCGCATGTGGGTCTTTGAAGGACCACGGCTTTATCTGGAAGATAGTTAGGCTTGGGTGGTGCCTTTTCAGATAAACACTACATTTTGCTTACTCGCCTTATGCTCTCCCAACCCAACCACCTCTTTTCTGTAGTTGTAGCTGGTGGGCAGGAGTCTGCATCATTCTGAGCAGTCCCTTAGTCCTCAAACCAGGCCAGTAGTTCTTTAAATAATAATAATAATTAGCAAAGAAAAAATGGGTGTCCCAGCCCTCAAATGTTTTGCTGTATTTTCTTGGGCTTTTTCAGTCCTGACACACCCTCTCATTTAAGAACCAAGGAAGCCACCCATTAGAAGTTCCATTCCCAAAGCAGTGTGATCTCTTGTAACAAAGGTGTTTTGAATTCTGAGATGGAAACAAGTTGTGACAGGTGCCGGGGCATGCCTTGCTGGGTGGGACTGCAAGTGCCGGGGCAAAGCCCTGCTCCAGAACTGAGCCAGCACCAGCACAAACCTCAAATCCTGTCCTCATCTGTGGCATCTGGTGACCTGAAAAACTCCCTCACGCCAGCAGATGCGTGCGCACATGCAAACACAGACACATATAAATACACATGCAAACGCACAGGCCCAGAGTAACTGGTGGCATCCTAACAGCAGTGCTCAAGACGCAGCAGCCGGCGGTGGCAGCCTGCAGCCCTTGGCAAATTAAACTGACTTTGGGGTGCAATTGCACCCCGGTTTTACCTGATTACACAGCCATGCAGTGCAGAGGGATCTTTTTACGGTGTGCACTGGTGCAGACAAGGCTGCAGGCTCCTGGAAACAGCGGACCCCGCCGGTGCGAGTTGTGCTGGCTCTTCACGGTGTTACGAGCTTAAGGCAAAGGGGCGTTTGCTCACCGGCGTGCCAGTGTTGCCTGTGAAATGACAACTGCTCCAATATTAAAGGCTAAAGAAGTGAGAACCCCTTTTTTTTTTTTTTTTGCAGCCTCTGACTGTTTCATTCTCTCAACACAATGGTACAGGAGCGGCGGCCTTTATAGTGATTAATATCTGGGAAGCTTCTTAACAAGGCTTAGCTTGATAGGTGGCTCTTGTTGGAGGAAATTTATGGCCTGGTACTTCCTCAGTGAGACTTCCCACGTTGAATTGTTGAACATTACTGACCCTGATGCCCAACACGAGGGGGTGGGGATTTACACAGATGTCTGGTAACTGTGGAAGGTGCAAAAATCCAGAAGAACAACCTGCATTACATCCATTGGAAGCGGCTGGTTAACAGAGGTCAGGGGGAGGCCCGAGCCAGTGTGTGAGCCTCAGTGTTTTGGTGCAGTTTGTTTTTTGATTAGTGCAGTTCATGACCGGGCCATCCCACCTGAATAACAATCAGTGTGATTCACAGCAGGCCAGGAGAGGGCAGGGACGCCCGCCGCGCCGCCCATATGGAGCCCAGCCCTGGGAAGTGCAGAACCTTCCCAAACCCAGATGGTTCGGCTTGACAGCTTTGGCAAGGCACCAGCAATAACCTATGATGATATGAAATCATCAAGATTTCGACACCCCCTCTCTTCTTTGCCCCCCCTCCCCTGCTTTTTTCCCCTGCTCACCCCTTCTCCCGCCTCCCTCTGACTGTATGTACAGAAACAAAGCCATATGGGAAAGGGAGCGCGGCTGCGGATTAATGAACATGCATGAAATGGAGATCGGCTGCCGCTTAACGATGCAGTCATTAAAAACTAGTGTCTGCACACACGCTTTCCCCCCCCCCCCCCCTTTTTTTTTAATTGTGGTGGCTTGTGGGGTTTTTTTGGATTTATCTGGAGCTGTATTTGCCCTCATAAAGAAAAAGGCGAGCAGATGGGAGGGCAGAGCTGGGCTGCTGGTGGCAGGAGGTTGTGAGCATCGGTCCTCCTGTGCAGGCAGAGGTAAAGCATTTGGGAGCGGCACAGGGAACTGGCACTTGAACCCCCACCACTGCCGTTTCCGCTGCTTGCGAGGGAAAATCACCTGCGATGACTAGTTCCTGTCAACGGGGACAGGCTGGATTTCTCGGGGTGAATGAGATAATTACAATAAGCAGCAGCTGGAAGGGCCTGAGCAACACCTTAAAAATTAGGAAAATTATGTCCTGGCTGCCGGTGGTTGCTGAGCATCTCACCGTTTTGGGGGAGAGCATGGGTGGGGTGCACCTAGGAGGTACTGGCTGGGAAGGGTGGGCACTGTGCTGGGTAGACCAAGGTTTATGAGTGCCTCCACAGGAGCCCATGGACAGGATTTGGTTTGCTGCCAGCAGCTGGGAGACCCTGCAGTGGTGGGGACAGAGAAAAGCCTTTTGACCAGCTGGTTTCAGAAAGACACGTAGACCTCAAAGCCAGTGGGCTGGGGTTTAATAAAACAAGTGGCTCCAGGAAAGGGGCAAATTTTAGCTCAAAGGGCGCTTGTTTGGCCAAGCATATGATACAGGAGGAGAGGAAGCTCTGCTGAGAAGCCACCAGCCTGAAGCCCTCCTGCTCTGCCTCCTTCATTCACACACACACCCCATCGCCCACCCAAAGGGCTTTCTTCCTCCCTGCTCCCTTGTTGCTCTATGCTTGAAAATTCAGTCTCTGGATATTAGCAATAAAGACAAAACCTGTGCGTAGCCTGTGTTAACTATCACTGTCCTTTGGGTTAAAGTATAACTTATAAGTGGGATTTAGTGTATTATTATTTTTTAAAAATAATTCCTCCCCTCAAAGCAATCGAATCGGTAATCCCAAGTTTCCAAACTCAGAGATGAGACACGCTCGGCCAAAGAACTAGAAGAAATCATTTACACAAATAGCTTGTACAGTGTCCTTTGAACATTGTGCTCTAAATCTTTTTAGTCTCATGAGTATTCATAGTGTTTTTCACAGAATTTGAAAGCAATTTCTTAATGAAGGCTAGAATACCCCTTTTAAACTTCTAAGTGTCGTTGTTTTTCTTTAATCACCTCTATACATTCCATATTCCAGCGCCCTTCTCTCTGCTGCATATTCATGTCCTCAGGATAATTTAAAGGCATACTTGCATGTTTGACAGTGATAAATAAAACTCATCCATCATATTGCAGAACCTCTGGGGAAAATTAAATATCCCCAGTTTCAGCGCCGTTACTGTCTGCATGATTATGAACCTGATCCAAAACTCGTTGAACCAGTGGCAATATTTAATGAGCTGGCAGAATATTTATTCTTAGTTAAAAAGAAAGAAAACCCATACAACTTATTTTTGGCAGTGACAGACAATGGGATGCTGCACAGCCTCAATGCTGTCTGCCCGCCTTGGTAATGAAACACTGTGATTTCTTCCAGATCCATCTACAGAAGAGGATGGATGCAGAATCAAGCCTGTGCTCTGGCTCAGCACACTGAGCTTATTACTGTGGAAGGTGTGAATTTCGTTTGCTTGCAAGATATAAACACTATGTTTTTTACATGCTTTTCAACAGCGTGAAGCCATTGCAGCAGCTCGCTCCACCTCATGAACCTGTGGCTGGAAGGGCATCTGCCTCTAGGAGACTCATGTGCTTGTTCTAGAGATGCTGCTACTCCTCAAAACCATAGCTATTAGACTATTTACCACCTGCCCACCATGTCCCAGAAGTGGTGCTGGTACCAGTCCTTGCAGGAACTCCCTGACATGGCCAAGCAGCCTTAGATCTGCATTACAGAGGGAGAAGAGAAGAAGGAAACCTGTGCCAGGCTCAAATGCATGCATCAGATTAGCTGGGGTGGAGATGTAGGCTTGTCCCAGCTCTGGTTCTCCCTTGCAGGCTGGTGCATCTGACATTTGGGGGACATAGGAAGGGTTCCCGTGCCAGTCTTGGCACAGGCTGGCTGTGCGGTGAAGCACTGAGCCCTTTCTGGCAGCTCAGCCCAGCTGCAGTCAGGGTTTATCTGGGGAGGAAGGAGGTGCCAATTTGGGATGGGGAAGGTATTATGGACCTGATTTCCTATCTGCCAAAACTACTCCAGCAAACAGCTGCACCAACAGAAAGTTGCCTTGAAATCACGTTGGTGACTCGATGGCAGGAAGCTTTTTTCTTGGATCTTGCCCCTCCTCACATGCCAGCCTGGATGGACAAAGGAAAAGAGAAAGCTTCCTAGGGGAGGAGCTGGAGCGAAGCAACACCGGGAGCTGGGGTAGGAGGGGAACATGAACAGGATTTATCTCCCCTCCTCTGGGGTCCTGTGTCCCCTCATCCATCCTAAGGGAAGGGTGTGGGGAAGTTTAGGTACCTCTGCACCTCCTGTAAGTGCTAAAAAGAGACAGGACAGCTGTGTTGGACCAGGCAGTTAATTTTTGGCTGGTTGAAAGCAGGTGTGATGACTAGTCTGTCTTCATGATCATCTGGAGGAAGATGCTGTGCAGGAAGGAGATCTTGTGGCTGCCCAGCGAAGGCCCGAGGCAGCAGTGAAGGGCTGGAGGAGCTGAGGTGGGATGCAGGGCAGGGTGCAGCACAACTGCATTTAGCTGTGCACTGCCAAGCCACCAGCCAGAAGGCAGGTAGCAGCACAGTCACGTAAATCATGCCCGATGTTCCTAGGAAATTTACAGCTGGCCAGTGAAAAATGAAACGGCCTGACCTTTCTCCTTGGGCTACAATGGCTGTGCTGCCACTGGCCCCGCTCCCCGCCAGACCACTGGAGAGCCAGTTGCTATAGTTGTGACATTCCCCCTGCAGTTGCCTGAGAAACGTGCTGAAGCCCCTGGCCGACACCTCCCGCTCTCAGCATCCCCCCCTCTGGCACTTGAGATGCTTTATGTGCCGATCCCAGTGTCCGAAGGCGCAGGCGGAGGTTAAGACCTTGTCCTGTATTCTGTCCCTACTTAGCAGGATCCCTCTTCAATGCTCTCACCCGGAGCAGGAGATGATCATGTTTAGTGACCTGTCACACTAGTACTTCAGGCTTTTGTTCTGGGAAATTGGCCTTCCTCTTCTCCATGTGAGAGGATTTGGGTTGTGTCATTACAGCCATCAGCCTGCCAAGGTTAAGGGAGCAAGGGGAGAAAGCTGTTTCTCCATGAGCAGCGGCGGGTCTGAAACGTCTCGCCTCCTTTGAAGCAGAGGTCCCCATCCTGGCAGCGTTAAAGTGGCCCCGGGATAGGAAGAAGAGAACCCTGCTGCTCACGCTGGGTAAGAGGGTGCCCAGGCAGAAAAGGAGCTGCTCCCTAACCTTCACAGGCATGTTGCAACCTCCACCCTGAGAGTGGAGAGATACCACCAGACCCTTGGTATCTCAGTGCCTGAAAGAAAAAAGGAAAAAGGAATAATTTCCATCTTTCAGCCAGAGCTGTAGTCTCTGTTCCTCCCTTACTTAGGTGTGCCCTTGGCAAATTTTATCTGGAAGGCTGATGGGAGAAGGACCAGGGATTTTAGGTCTCACGTCCTAGAGGGCTTGTTTTAAAGGTACCAGGGCCTTTCCTCCTATTCCCAGGAGGAACACAGAAACAGACCCTGCAAAAACCTGCTGTGTGAACTGCGGCATCTTGAGGAACCTGGCAGTAAGTTTTGCCCCAGCCATGCTGTGCCAGGGAGGGGGCTGTACTCCCCTCCCTGCTAAACCTAACACCCAGAGAGGGGCCATGCAGTGTGGGAGGGGGACTCTACCTTCTCAGCGTGGGAGATGGCAGCTGCCCTTTGCATGGCCTTGCCTTCTCCTGCAACCTCGCCAGTGATAGGTACTTCCTTTCCATGACTGTCTCCCTGGGGTTAGAGCTGAGGTAGGTTGTTCTCAGTGGAGTGGTAAGAGGTGAGGGACGTGGTTGTGCCTCTGCCATCCTAGGGCTGGAGAACAAAAAAAAAAGTGTGTTTCTGAAATACCTTCTCCCTCCTTGTCCATTTTGTCCCACTTCCTTTTCAGGCCAGTCTTTGGAGTGTCAGGCTGTGAAGGATTTTGCTGGCTACATTGCCAGCTGTGGCTCAGAAGCTCCCCTGGACTTTATCCGGGGGATCTGTGGATGGGATTACTGTGGATCAGGGATCTGGGTGGCCCAAGTCCAGGAATGTGGCCAAGGATGTGGAGCAGAGCTTGGACAGGGTCCCCAAGGGGACAGAAATACCTGAGGCTTTGGAGGACAAGACTCTAGAGGAGACAGCCTGGGGGGTGGGGCTGATCATGGCCATGGTTATTGAGTCACTGGACACCAGTGTCACTGATATTGCCATGTACCGGTAGAAGAGATTTTCTCCATTACTTTCTCAATTCACATGCCCAGGGAAGGAAGCCTGAGGGCCTGGTGAGCAGGTAAGCACAGCATGGTGGCCTCTCTTAGCATTTTTGGGGTGGAGCTGGACTCCAGGCTCTGTGCTGTGAGGATGGCTTTGGATGCCTTGTGCTGAGGGAACAACATGCCCGTGGATGTTTTAGATTTGGGAGTTATCTTGTTGATCTCAGTTTCCTTGAGTGTGACTCAGTGGCTCCGAATCCTTTTTCTCCAACTTCTTTCTACTGAGGGTGCTGTTGGCTTATACCCACGTTTCTGGTTCAGATCTGCAGATGACATCAAAATAGGTGGGAGTGTTGATCTGCTTGAGGGTAGGAAAACTCTGCAGAGGGACCTGGACAGGTGAGATTGATGGGCTGAAGTCAACTGTATGAAGTTCAACAAGGCCAAGTGCCAGATTCTGCACTTGCGTCATGACAGGCAATGCTCCAGGCTTGCAGAAGAATGGCTGGAAAACTGCCTGGGGGAAAAGGACCTGGAGGTGTTGGTCCACAGTGGGCTGAACATGAGCCAGCCAGGTGGCCAAGAAGGACAAGAGCATCCTGGCCTGTATCAGGAAGAGTGTGGCCATCAGGACCAGGGAGGTGATCATCCCTTTGTACTTGGCTCTGGTGAGGCCACACCTCAAATACTGTGCTCAGTTTTGGGCCCCTCCCTACAAGAAGGACATTGAGCTGCTCTAGCAAGTCCAGAGAAGGGCAACAAAGCTGGTAAAGGGTCTAGAGCAGGTTCCTCTTATGAGGAATGACTGAGGGAGCTGGGGTTGTTTAGACTGTGAAGAGGAGGCTGAGGGGAGACTTTATGGCTCTCCACAGCTACCTGAAAGGAGATTGTAGTGAGGTGGGTGTTGGTCTTTTCTCCCAAGTAACTAGTGATAGGACAAGAGGAAATTACCTCAGGTTGCATAAAGGCAGGTTCAGATTGGATATTAGGAAAAATTTCTTCACCATAAGAGTGGTCAGGCATTGGAACAGGCTGCCCAGGGAGGTGGTGGAGTCACCAGCCCTGAAGGTGTTCAAAAAATGTGTAGATGTGGCACTTTGGGACATGGTTTAGTAGATGTGGCGGTGTTAAATTGATAGCTGGACTTGATGATCTTAGAGGTCTTTTCCAACCGTAAAGATTCTATGATTCAATGACCAAAGGATGAGCATGCTTTCCACATACCAACTATGAAATACGCTGGAATGGCAATGTATAGTACTTTGACCCCACTGCAGTAACCCTCTGTGGTAAATTTAGGCAACTTCCTTTTCAGTGGAAGAGTGGACTTGCATCAAGGCCGAGGGTGCCTGACATGCACCACGAGCAAGTAAAGCAAAAAACTGTCAAAAAAAAGTCAGGTTTTGTCACGGAGAGCCTCACCTGAGCCATGTGCTCTCTCTTGATCTACAGCCCAGCAAAACTGAGGCCAACCCTGGGCAGGCAGGGCTGCCCTGGGGAGACCTGGGCAGGCAGGGCTTGCTGCTCTAGGTGATCTCGGTGGCAGTGGTGCCCACAGGCGGCCACAGACGGTGATCTAGGTCCAGCTAAACTTTGCTCCTCAGCATGCAAAGCAGGTTGAGCACTGGCAGTGGTCTGTTTCTGGGTGAAGAAGGAATCCTGGATCTGGAGAACGCTGGCTCCACACATCTTCGTTGATGCCTCTGTTGACAGCTTTGTAAAAGAAACTGGATGTGCCCGGACGCTGCTGTGGGAGCCCTGGGAGGAGGGAAGAAGGGAAGCACACACAACGTCGGGTGTCACGCTCGGATCTGCAGCGTGTGACACCTCCCTGGGCTGGTGACAACGGGTAGGTCAGGACAGCAGCTTTTTGTTGCGATCTGATTACAGCCTTTCTGTACTTGCTGACCCTTTGCTGTGGGGTGGGTTGGGGGTTTTTTTTCTGTTTTGTTGTTTTTTGTGGATTTTTTTTTTTACTTGAAAGAATTAAAAAGTACAGCTTCCATGAATAAATATAACTCTTAGCTCCATCTTATTAACTAAAAGCAATTTAGGGCTAAATACAGTGAATGTTAACAAAAAGCCAAGAATAGAAAATTGTTTAAGTGGCCAAAGAAACTTTCTCCCATTGTGATGCAAGCCAAGCTATGCCAGCTATATGTAAATGTATGCAGTAGGCTCTGTGCATGTGTCCACTTTGAAGTTGCCATCTGAATTTAATTCTGCCTTTGTGATTAAATCAGGCCATTACGTTTAATCTCACTTAATAGTAAGAAACGCTCTTTGTTGTTTTCTATAGGCAACATATTCTGCCCCTAACATATACAGCTTGGCATTCACACTTTACTATTAATCCCCGATGGCTGATAATTGCTTCATCTCCAAGTTCTCTGTCCAATTCACAAGGGAACTGATTGCAACTATTCTTCCCCTATACATTAATGCACTGTTTTGGTCTTACTTCTTTGGCTCAGTGAACCCTATCAAGCTGTCCACATTTTCTGGGCATGTGGGCGTATTGTAAGTTGTTAAATTAAATTCTGCGCTGACCCCCTAAACACCAGAATCTATTAGCGCTGCAAGTTAGCTGATTGACAAGTGGGGCTACTTTTCCACTCAAAAACCTGACATAAAAAAAACCCCCAAAACCCACCCCACCACCACCAACCAGGCTAAATAAGGCTGAATATTGTGTTTCAAGTGAAAGTCTGAGGTCTTCTGCCTGCTGTCTTTCTACTTACAATTTCATTACTGCAGCAGGATCAATTGTGTTATTACCATGGTATTGTTTCATTGATCTTACATATGTCAATCGGGAAATTTCCCTTAGAAAAAAAACCCCAAGTATCTGGAAGATGTCTTTAATTTGCTTGAATCCAGAAGCCCATGCAGAATTTTTTCCCTAGTATATTCAATTCAGAGAGTTGGGGTTTTTAGATTTCTGTTTTTATTGTATTTGTTTTCCTTCCCAGAAGATGGCCCGGATTCATAATTACTGAATTATGCCCAGGGAACTTCACTTTGTCATTATTTTACCAGAAATGTAAAAACAAAAAAAAAGCCTCCATGCAGATTTCTGCAGGAAGACTAATTGAAGGACAGACACAATTCTCCAGGAACAAATACCAGCAGTTAGGCTTTCCTTTCCCAAAAGCCTGCATTTAAACAGTTCCCCAGGCTTTTCCATCATGGAAGAAATAGACCAATACAGTGAAAACCACATATAAACTGGGACTTACTTGTTTCCACCACTAACAGTGTTCTAGTACCTTCCGCAGGTGCTGAGCAGTGACTGCAACTACGCATTACTAGATGAGTGACTATCACAAGTTACTCATATTTCAAAGCCTCGTGGTGGTACATGGCATTTCTTTATTCTGATTAGTTTTCCTTGCGTTGATTGTCATAAATCATAGAATGTCTCAGTCTCTCAGGCCTAGGCTGCTCTAGCCTGGTCCCCCACAGGGTCACAAGCCCCACCAGGAAAGCTGCTCTGGTGTGGGCCTCTCTCTCCATGGGCTGCAGGTCCTGCCAGTAGCTTGCTCCAATGCAGGTCACAGTGTCTTCCGTGTGTCTCCACCTGCTCCAGCATGGGGCCTCTCCATGGGCTGCAGGTGGGATCTCTGTTCCCCATCATCTTCCATGGGCTGTAGGGGGACAACCTGCTCCACGATGTTCTTCTCCATGGGCTACTGGGGATTCTTTCTCTACCGCACCTGCAGCGCCTCCTCCCCCCACTTCTTCACTGACCTTGGTGTCTGCAGAGTTTCTTACATCTTCTCACTCCCTTCTCTGATGGCAAAAAGTGGCTGCTTGTGGGGTTTTTTCCTCTTAAATGTGATTCCCAGAGGTGCTGTGACTGTCACTGATGGGCTCGGCCTTTGTCAGCAGCGGTTCTGGCCTTAAGCCGGCTGGTGTTTGTTCTGTCAGGCCTGCAGAGAGCTTCTGGCTGCTGCTTGCAGAAGCCACTCCTGCAGCCCCCCCTTCTCTACCAGAACCCCACCATGCAAAACCACAACAATTGTCACACAAAATTTTTTAATTCCTGATCTGAGTCATGTGGATAGTAGGGAAATCTGAAAATTAATAGCAATAACCTTTTTTTTTTTAAAAAAAAAGCTCATAGGTTTGGAAAGGCTAAAATCTGTTGTGCATCACAACAGTTAACTGGTAACCAACATGGGTTTAGAGGACATGGCCTCACATTGTCATTTGTAGTCACAGAATCATAAAAAAATGAGGTGGGATGGGACCTCATGAGGTCTGTGCTCCAACCTCTCACTCTAAGCAGGGCTAACTTTGAAGTTATATGAGGGTGCTCAGAGTTTTGCTGATTTTGGTCCACTGCCTCTTGTCCTTTTTCTCTGAGACAATTCTGGCTCCATCTTTTCTGTGGCCTCCAGGTAAGCATCTGGAGACTACTGTGAGTTAGTCTCTCAAGCTTTCCTTCTCCAGGCTAAAGAAATCCAGTTCCCTATCCCATAAGGATTAATTTTCTGTCTCTGGCCATATAAAAGCATCCACAAGCTCTGAATGTGGCTTTGTCGGTCACAACAGAGACGAGTAACAACCATAGTCAGGTGGCATGTAGTCCTGCCTCTTCTACACTGTACATGGTCACCTCGCCACTGTTGTGACATCCTCAAACCTCAGTGAGCTCCTTCATGGATGAAGTGAAAATGCTGTCACTGAATGTGAGCAAAGGGAAAGGTAGAGTAATGAGTAGGCAAAACCGAACAGAAAATTGTGCTGCTCCAGTAAAATTTCTCTATGAGCATTCACAGCTGGATTTGGGGAGCTTCTCTGGTCTCCTCATGTGTACCTTTCCTAACCGACATTCAAGGCAGGCTTTTAATGACAGACTAGCTACAAGATATTTTCCTGACCTTGCAGATGCCAGATCCAGCCTTCACTATTCAGGGCTGGTCCGCAAAAGTGTGTGATACCTCAGACACCAGGAAGCACATAAGGTGCCTGTAGGTGCTAGGGAAGAACTGTTCCTGAGGGTATGTAATAATAGGACGGGGGGTAATGGTTTTAAAACTAGAAAAGGGAAGATTTAGGCTGGATATTAGGAAAAAGTTCTTCAATATGAGGGTGGTAGATCACTGGAACAAGTTGCCCAGAGAGATAGTGGAGACCCCATCCCTGGAGACATTCAAGGTCAGGCTCAATGAAGCTCTGAGTGACCTGATCTAGTAAAGACATCCCTGCTTACTGAAGGGGGGGGTTGGACTAGATGGCCTTTAAAGGTCCCTTCCAACATAACACGTTCTATGATTCTAAGCCAACAGTGCCTGATACCGAAAGCTGCAGCACATCATCTTCTGCAAAACGGTCTGATCTGTCCTCTGCTCTCTGAACTGCCTTCTCTGAATCCACTGTGCTGTGCACAAGGTCTTGCCCCGTATTTTCAAGATGGCCCAAGCTCCGGATGTCAGAAAGATTGTTTCCTGCTTCAGCACAAAGTCTGTAAGTGACAGCCCCACTTGTCATCAGTTGAGGATGGTTCCTCTATACAGGTATATTTTCCACGCGGGCAGCAGAGCTCTCTCAGACTCTCAGCTGAAACTGTGCAATCAGTTCTCTGCTGTGCTTAGGTTTGCCTCAAACCTTCTCTTACTCTGTGGCAAACCAGAGTGGTTGCCTTTGCCAGGATCGACACAAAGGAAGAGGTATGAGGAGGAGATATTCCACCAGAAGGCCCAGTGGAGTTTTCTGCAAAAATTGCCCCAAGGAGCTGACCTAGAGGAATATTTGGAATTTATCACAAAAGCACTGAAAGAAAAGAGAAGGATATTTTTATCGCATTAACATTCAAGTCACTTGCAAAATACCACAATGAACCACAGATAACCAGAAGTCAGAGGCTATCACCAGGCTTTGAGCAATATATAAGGTTAAAATCTGCTCATGGTAATTTGTGATCTCTCTATAATCATTTCATAATGGAAGTGCAGTAAAAAACCCCTAGTAAATGCTGGCATTAAAAGTCACTTAGGTCAATATAAGAGTTTTGTAATCTCCTTCTGCAAGTCTAAAAATCTTGAGGAGCAGAAGATAATTTGAGCCGCATCTTTTCATCTCCTTCTTCCTTTTCTCTTTCCTTGTAGGCCTTCCATTCAGAATCCAGTGCTTTATTTGCTTCACGAACATTTTTCTTCCCATTTTGTTGTTTGCTCAGGGTTGCTACAGTGAGACTGGTGTCAGTTGATGAGAGCAAAATCATTGTGATTTATTAGGCACTTCTAGAAAGGACAAAGCCAGTGTGACCCAGAGGGACATAAATTTTTGTCTATATCAAGCATGAACAGAAGAGAGTCTTTTTTTTTTCTTTTTGTCTTTTTTTTTTACATGTAGATGCAGATCCAAAAGTTGTGACTTGTATTTGTTCTGCTGTCTCCCAGAATTTCCTATGATTCCTGCAGTTTAGCACCAGCTACGTACTGTATTTCCATAACCAGGAGCACACATATGCTCTGGAGTTGAATGATTTATTCAGTGAACCTTCCCAGTGATTTTCAATAGTCCCCTCCAAATCAGTAGCTCTAAAACCTCCTCACACAGATGCTTTTTTATTTTTACCCTGCTTCAGCCGCCTCTTTTGCGAGTAGTTACGTGAGGCATTTTAATTAATTAATTTACATTGCTACGTTGCCTCACACTGGCTTCGACAAAAGTCACTTTATTTACTTTATAAAAAGATCCTGTCCTGCTGCACACGCTGTGATCTAGGCAAAGGCAAGGAAATGGCTACGTGGGGGCTGGAGGCTCTGCTCTTACAGCAGGAATCTGACTCCACGAGAGTAAAGGATTTTGTCCTGGTGGTTTCCAAGGGCCACTCTAAGGAAAACTGGTAGGGAACGAGATTAATGCTCTAATTAAAGGAGCAGGAAAGAAAACCGCTAGTTTTGTCTAAGAAGCGATTTGTATTGCAGTGAAGCCTTTGGAACTCCCACAGCCCCCAAATGTTGAATGCTGCTTAATAAATCAATAATGTCTTATTAAGTCATCCACCCGGGTAATTATATAACTTTATTGGCATTTTCTCTTGACTGTGCCACAGCGTTAGGCTTATTTACATCGCCTTGGATCAGACAGGGCGTCAGAGCTAGTTTGGGAAGGCTGCCTTGGGTTACAAGGTTGGTTTGTTGGGGGTTTTTTAATTATTCATTAGAAATTACTTTGGTTAAATGTCAACAAGAAGCAGTGTGGCTGCTGGTGGTTTGGGAGACACCCACAGAAAACTGATGCAGGGGTTTCTATCAAGGACAGTCGTAAAAAGTTGCTCCATGTGCTTTAAGTTCTGAACAAACTAAGGGCACTTACTATTTTCCCAGCAGCAAAACTGGTTGCAATAGAGTTCCCCCAAAAATTCACAATGAAACATATTTATCTGCTCTGTGTTTAAAAACTAATTTAGGTTTTGAGCTTCTCCCAGGCTGCTTTGGATTTGTACCTAGAATGAACCAGGGGACTGATGGCAATCCCAAACAGATTTCAGCTGCCCCCGTAAGTGCTGCTTAGGAATACAGGAAAAAAAAATTATACTAGCTTTAAAAGGACTTTGAACTCCCTGCATACAAAATATGCAACAATGTCACCTTCCTGCTCCTCTTATGGACAAACGTTTGCAATGTTTTCACAATAAAAAGCACTGATGATTCCCTCGCGGAAGCGGAGAAGTGAGAACTGTGAGGTACAGCGCCTGCTAATGCAGAAACGGCTGCGAGATGGCCTGAGCAGGAGCACAATGGCAGGAAAGAGGCTTCTAGTAAGTTGGGCTCTGAAGAGCTGCCTTTCATTTTAACAGTCGGAGGCTGTGTTCCTGGAGTCTTTTACTCCTATTGCAGCAAAAGCCTCCGGATCAACTCCAAAGACTTTTTATTCCTAGAAGTACTGTAACGTGTGCACAACTCTGAAAGTGCATGGAGCTTTCTGAGCGCCGGGCGATGTCCTGCCCATATCAATGGGGCCGGCGAGCGCGCCCAGGCAAGCGGTGAATGCTTGGCAAGCTTTTCCCTCGAGTTGTTCAAGCTGCCCAACCTGCATCTCGGATCCTGCCACCACCCAAGTTGTACAATAACCATCTGGACTAGCCTTGAAGTTTCATTCACTGCATCGGACAAAGTCACCATTTCCTTTTCACAAACGCTGGCCGTGCCAGCAGCGGGGACGGCATGGTGATTTATTTGGTCTCCAAGCTGCTCTTTGAGGATGCGCCCTTTCTCTGCAGGACTCCGGTACTATCTTTATTAAGCCTCGTGGATTCAAATGCAGAACGCCACCCCGCTCTCCCTGCCACCTTCCTCTGGCAGGCCGCAGCCATGTCACCCACATGCCTTGCCTGCCAAGAACCAAAGCTGATCAGGGGATGCTGCAAGCTGGCAAAAATAAGGCATCTATAATAAATGTTGGTATTTATTATAGAATTATTAGCTATCGCAGAGTTAAGACTGACGAGACAGTGGCTGACAAAAGAAGGGCGGGATGTACGAGCAATCACAGGGTGGGCTTTTTCCCCTCTGCTGCTCTAGGATTCCCCTCGAAGGGTCGGCACAGAGGAATTGCTGCGGAGTTACAACCCCACGGCGAAAGGCGAGGCCGCCCGTGCCCAGCAGCACCCCGAAAGTCGCTTTTCCCGGCAGACCCGCTCCGTGCTCTCGGCCCACGCCGCTCCGGATCGGTGAGCCGCCGGCCTGGGCCGCGGGGAGGAGGCGGTGGCGCCCAGGGCCCTTTAAACCCGTCGCGCCCGCTCGGAGCCCGCGCTGGCCAATGGGACGGTGGGCGTGGCCGGGAGCGGGCGCCTATTGGCAGCGACGCGCGGTGGGTGCGGCGTTCGGAGCGGCCGTGGAGCTGCTGGGTGGCGGGGGACGGGGGGTCGTTTCCCGCTGCGCCCCGCCGCTTGCTTTCCAGCCCCCCCGCCCCTTGCTTTCCAGCCCCTCGCTTTCCCTTGTGTCCCGCTGTCCTGTTCTGCGCCGTAGGGAAGGGATGTCTGAGCCGAGGGCCTGTGCTCACAGGACGGGGCTTGCCGTGGAAGAACTGTCCTGCAGAACCCGCCCCCACTCCTCGCCCCCAGAACCAAACCAAAAGCGGGACCAGCAGGTCATAAACACATCTGTCTCTCCGGGGCCAGCTCAGTGTCTCAGCAAGGGACTCCCCGTGCTCTTGGGAGGGCGGCTTACCAGGCTGCGGGGCCGGGGGGGTGCAGTCAGTGCTCCCCTTGTTTTGCTGCCTCCCTGCTGTGAGGGTGCAGGCTGCGGCCGGGGAAGGGAGGGTGCACAGCCAGGCCGAGGGTACATGTGCACTGACAGCAAGAGCCTGCCATTGCACTCAAACACGGTGCCCCGGTGAAGAGAGGCCCACACATGTCGGCTCCATGGTCACACTCACAGAGTTGCGGGCAGTCAGTGGCTCACTGTCCGAATGGAGACCAGTGATGGGCTCCCCTCCGGTCTGACTGCCAGCAACATGGACAGTGGGATTGAGTGCACCCTCAGCAAGTTTGCTGATGACACCAAGCTGTGCGGTGCAGTTGACACGCTGGAGGGAAGGGATGCATCCAGAGGGACCTTGACAGTCTGGAGAGAAGGGCCTGTGCAAACTGCATGAAGTTCAGCAAGGCCAAGCACAAGGTCCTGCTTGTGGGTCGGCACAATCCCAAGCACAACTCCGGGCTGGGCAGAGAATGGATTGAGAGCAGCCCTGAGGAGAAGGACTTGGAATGGACAAGCAGCTCAACATGAGTTGGCAAAGCGTGCTTGCAGCCCAGAAAGCCAACTGTGTCCTGCAAGCCAAGGAAGGTGATTCTGCCCCTCTGCTCTGCTCTGGTGAGACCCCACCTGGAGTGCTGCATGTAGCTCTGGGGTCCCCAGTACAAGAAAGACATGGAGCTGTTGGAGCAAGTCCAGAGGAGGGCCACAAAGGTGATCAGAGGGCTGGAGCACCTCATTTATGAGGACAGGCTGAGAGAGTTGTGCTTGTTTAGCCTGGAGAAGGCTCCAGTGAGAACTTATAGTGACCTTCTAGTACCTGAAGGGGCCTACAGGAAAGCTGGGGAGGGACAGGTTACAACGGCATGGAGTGACAGGACAAGGGGTAATGGCCTTAAGCTGAAGAAGAGCAGATTCAGATTAGGTATTGGGAAGAAAGTCTTCACCATGAGCATGATGAGGCCCTGACACTGGCTGCCCAGAGAAGCTGTGGCTGTCCCCTCCCTGACAATGTTCAAGACCGGGCTGGATGTGGCTTTGGGCAACCTGGGCTAGTGGAGGGTGTCCCTGCCCAGGACAGGGGGGTGAAACTAGATGGGCTTTGAGGTCCCTTCCATCCCAGGCCACTCCATGGTTCCATAGAAACCTTGTCACTTTTTCCAGTGACAAATGCACACAGGTGGGTTTTGAAGGCCTCTTTTATATGTTTCTGTCTGATGGTTTAAACAAACAGGAGATCATTTCATGCCCAGCAATGGCTTGGGCTCATAACATACAAAATCCTTCTGAGAAGCAAATGTGTTGCTGTTGGGGATGAAAAAAGACCTGCTGCTGAATCCTGAGAAAGACAAGGGTGAGAAGAGACTGTCAGGGGCACTCTTCAGCAGCCCTTCACCACTTCAGAAAATCCCTCATGCTCTGACAAACACTAAACTGGAGACTGCTCCCTCAGAAGCACTTTCTGGCTTTTTGCCCATCGTTGTTTTACTGGTGGTTGAAGTGGCAAGACCCAGGAACAGAAACTTTGCTCCCACCTTGAGTAGGCAGAGGGAGACCACGCCTCACGCTCCAGGGAATTGTGCTTCCAGTGCTCTGCACTTGTTTTGAGAACAGTAACATACTCCACATTCTCCTGGGGCTCCTCACCAAAACCTGTGCAAAAATTTAGCGCAGATGAAAAAAACACTAATTACCCTGCAGTGGGTAGAAACAGGAAGAGAATCTCTCTAAGGAGGTGCTAGGACTGAGTTTCCCAAGGATGACCCTTTTCTGACCAAACTGTCCATCACATGGGCAAACTCCCCTTGAGAAAAGAGCACTGGAGTGTGTGAGGACCCTGGAGTGAACCAGCTCTTCACTTTAGGAGACCCTGGCCAGAGGAAACAGTGTCAGGACTGTAGTGAAACAGGATCCTTTTCCTCCTTGTACCAAGCGAAGCCAGAGAAGGGGTGAGGACCAAGCTTATAGGGCTTTCCTCACCCTCTTTTCCTGTTTCTCTGTTTCACACCCTTTTTACAACAGCTCCTCTGGTAGCAGCACCCTGAGGGGCCCTGGTGGGGGGGAGATGGGGGGGGAGCAGGTCTCCCGCTTGGGAGAGGAGCTTGGCACAAACACATGATAGTGTTGTCTTCCCTTCTACAAGGGAATTAATGGAGCACATATACTCAACATAACGCACCAGGTTCAAAGCTGAAAAATTACTGCTTAGACTTCTGCTTCATTGTGGGGTTTTCTTGGTTTCTTAGGTGATTTTTTACTCCTAGAAGTTTATTTTTCATCCCTGAAAGAAAAAGGCATGTTAAAATCCAACAGGTTTGGGTTGTTGTTGCAAGAGTTCAATTCTGGTTGCCACCATCCCTCCCCTTTCTTTGCATTTCCCAAATGCCCAAGAGGAAAAGAAAGAAAGAATGAAAGAAAGAAAGAAAGACCCTCAAAAAGAAAGCAGGGGTCTCCTCTCAGACTCTCACGCTTGCAGGCTAGCTCCTGGCACACTTATAGGCATGGCACACAGCCTCTTCTGTCGGCACAGACTTGGCAAAACTGGGCCAGGGCTGGCCTTACTCATTGTTTTCAAGTCACCTTCTTGATTACAGCAAAAAAAGGCGTTTGTGGTGGGTGACCGAATTGGCCACCCTACTCGACAGAAGGCAGGAGAAAAAATAGGGAAGAAACAGGCAAATGAGTGTTGCAGGGAGAATGACACCCAGGGGAGGAAGCGATACCGGCTGCCTCCTATTTATAAGTCAGCTCTTGCCTGGCATTTTCTGGATGCTCATAAAGCTGTGATACAGCCTGGCTGACCTGCTCCCTCCCTGGTGGGTCCTGCCACCATGGAGACCTGCCAAAGGGGTCCCACTGCCTTTGTGAGAGCCGTTCCGGGCATACAGGCCCCTGAAGTGGCTCTGGGTCCCCTCTCGCCATGCCAGGACTGCTGCAGGGGCTGTGGCACCCACACCTCTGTGGGTATATTGCACATACATTCCGAATGAAATAGAGATTCAAGCCCATCTTTTATGGTGTATAGGGGAAGAGGTGGGAATTCAGCATGTCACCAGGTGCGTACCTGAGCTAACACACCCCGTGGGGTTAGTAAAGAGGGTGATGTGTGTGGTAGCTGGGGCAATTTCTTGTCTTTTCTCTTCTTTTCACACTAATAATCTGTTTTTAAACTGCGGGCAGATGAGCACGGTAACGGCGCAGAGGGTGGATTGAAAGTGATTTCTAATGCAAACATGGTTATTGTTTCTGTTAAAATGTGTCCACTTGAAAAAAAAACTCAAATCCCAGTGGCAAATAGTTCCATGGAGTGAGTGTTTATATTTTCCTGCAGACATCAGGAGCTTCTTGGGCTGTTTTTGTTAAAAACACACAAGAATAACAGAAGTACAAATATATCACCTTGGAGCAGTTGGCTATACTCTGTTAGCACTGAACACCTTAATGCAAAACATACAGTTACTCAGTCTTAACTCACTGAAACTAAATGAGGAAAAAAAAAAGTTTAAAGGTTTTTTCCCTTTGCTGACCAGCTTGAAATAAGCGAGCAAATGCTCATGTTAGCGACATTACATGGTGGAAGATGTGTGCAAAATAATATCTAGTCTTTCACAAAGGCAAGTCATGCCAGCAAGCTGTGAAATCACACACGCTAGTGCATAAAATCCATTTCAAAGCCTTGGCTTTCCTCACGAGAGCAAGAAATATTCTTGGAGGCTTTCTGGAGTCAGCAGCCGAAGCCAAACACTATAGAGGGCTTACACCGATACAATCCAAAAGGACAATTTGCTTGGAAGCCTGTGGCTAATTTTGAACACAATGCCCGATGTCATGGTCAGTTGTGCTGCAGAAAGTTGGCAGCCTGGCTCAGCCTCTCCCTCGGCCCGAAAAGATGCGAGCGTTTCTGGCCGAAGCCGCGCCGCTTATTGGATGTCCCAGACGGCTTCAAACGAGCCCTTTCATAGCGACACACGGCCAAGTGCGGGCAAAGAAACGAGGCGAGAAACAAAGGTGGCTCTGAAGTCATTTCCCCGTGCTGAAGCCAGCCATCCGGTTTCACTCCTTCCCCATTGAGGGGGCAGAAAGCGGCAGGAAGAGCGGGGCTGAAAGGGAACAAACCGGCCGAATGGGCTGGTGGGGAGGCAGCCAGGGCCGGGGCCGCGCCGGGCGAAGCTCCCATTCTCCCTGCCCAGAAAGGGATGAATGATTAATTATAGGCATCCAAAAGGTAATAGATGTGGCGGGCCGGCATCCTGCAGCCAAGTTCCTAGAGCACCTGCGAAAACAGGAGGCGCGGGGAGACAAAGCCGCTCTCCCCCTTTATGGAGAGCACAGAGGGGTACTGTTCCTCCCTTCACCTGGTCTGCTTTCTGCTGGCACCACCTCCTCGCAGCGCGGGTGATTTCCATGTGCACTGGCTGTATGTATGAAGTGAACTCTCCCCCACCCTCAGAGAAAGGCAATGGGGCAATCTCAGATGCCAGAAGGGAATGGTGGGGTCTGGGTTTCAATCCGGAGACCAGAGGATGCAAATGGTGACTCTCTTCGTCTTTGTGTAGCCTGGCACAAGCCAGTGCACAAGGCCGCAGTGTGCATAGGTACTAGAGATGGGATTGTCAGGGAAACCTGAAGAGAATTAGATGCTCAGATCCCACTGCAATTAAACAGAGGCTGGTTGTTGGGCTCCCTTAGGCACCTTTGAAAATCCCAGCCTGCCCTATGGATTTAGCAAAGCACAGAAGAACCTGCTAAACTGAAATGCAAGTGGTAAGGAGTAAGTGCCTGACTACTCTTAAATTAGGATAAAACTATCTTCTTTGTCTGTTTGGTTTTGGCAGCAAGCTAGTAAGTTCATAAAATACCATTTAAACACTCGCTGGCTCTTGTGGGATGATGCTGAGGGTCCTCTTACTGCATCCTGTCTTCCCACTGCTGCTCCAGCTCCCAGCCCCGTCCAACTGCTCCGACTCTTCTTCTGAGACAGAGCCACACCTCCTTCTTGCCTCAGCAAAGCCTGGTTTTTCTTAAACTTGGGAGAAGCTACAAGCCAGACCTTTACTGCCAGTGAGTACAAGGTATGACCACCACTGCCCCAGCTCCAGCCCAGCAGGGACTGAATGATCGGGGAAGGGGGAGCTGAAACCCCACTTTCTGTGCCATGTGCCTTGTGGTCCTACCCTGTCCTGCACTTATGGCCATGCTGGGATTCCTGTTACTCCAGGTGAAACCATCATTTCAGCAGTAAGTCTTGACTGTGTTTTTTCTTGCAGGATTTGCAGAGGGGAACATGTGCCGGAGGGGGATGCTTGAACAGGTGGCTTTGGGCCCAGGTCTGGGGTGCTGCACAGGGGTCAGAAGTGTAAGTGACTTAGGTGGCCAGAACAGGTGGTATTTGGGACCTAAAAAGGCTTGTCCACAACAGGAAGTCGGTGCAGTGTAATTCACATGGTGAGTTGGTGTGCAACAACTATGGCGTTGCGCATTGCAGGTCTGAGTGATTTTGTGTGAGCTTCCTGGTACAGACAGTGCCTGCAAGTCAGTATAATGAACTGTAGGTCCTTCAGGCACTTTGTTAAACAGGATTTAGCTATCTAAGTTGTTTTGGTTTTGCATGCCGAGTGGAATGATGCCCAAATAACCCTATACACGTACATATACTATACCATACGCAGTCATTCAGTGACGTGGGGAAGAAGAGCCCCTTTGAGAATCCCACTGGAAGAACAAGGTGGAGCAGCAAGGCAGGCTGTTGCAAACCAGTCCATGAAATGCTTTCCATGCCTGTTCAGAGAGGAAGATTTGGCAGAACAGGAAAAGTAAACACCCCAAATAGTGTGACAGACCAACCTTACACTGCTGTGAATGACACTATAGTAGTTTCCTTTTTATAATTTCCCTCTCTCTCTTTCCATTAGCCAACTTGTTAAGGCTCACAGAGAAGCCGTGTCCTCACAGTGAGGCCAGGCCACACTTGGGTATGAGAGATGTTGGTGGGTTGGAAAAGTTGCTCGTCCATGCTGGCCTGGACACACCTGCCTTTACCAAACATGTACTGTCCAAAAAAGCCTTGGAAGAGAGCAAGCGGAGGCATCAGCAAGCCTGACACTGTTTTGCTGGAAAAGCTTTGCAGAACAGACCTCGCTCACAAATACCTTCAAACTATTGTCTCAAAAAATGAGTTAAAAATTACTCTGGATTTAAAAAATAATTCTATGCCTTGGCTGGGGTGTTTAGCCAGTGCATATAGGTGCAGGGAGAAGAGGCGTGCTCACCCCAGACCTGGGCCAGACCACTCCATGACATGGGTGGGGAGCGCAGCACCCACTTCGTCTTCTCCTTGTGTGCTGGCTGTGCTTGCATGGCCGCACGTGTGTGCCAACAGCACTGCGAGACGAGACGACGCTGAGCCCTCCACTCTGCTGCACCGTGGCTCAGCCGTGACAGATGTTGTATGCTAATGCCAGGATGAGGATCACCCCAGGGGCAGACCCAGCTGCCCGAGAGGCTCCTTGGTGTCCAGGGTGTGAAAGAGCCGTCCTTGTCCTCTCGTGCAGGAGTGGCAGCATGGCCGCGGCCTTCTCCTTGGCTGCCGGTGGACCCCCTCTCGCAGGAAGTGCGCGGGAGCTCGCTGAAGCGAGCGGGGTGCTCTCACAGCTCGCTTTTTCCAGATGGTTGACGTGAACAGCGAACAATAGCTGGGACAGCATGGCAGGGCACACCGCCGAAACCTCCCCCTGCATACAGAGCAGTGCGGGGCCCGTAATTAGCGGCCCTGCTCATGTCAGGCCGAGACCGTTCCCATAAAGATGAATTCCCTCCCTGTTGCTCTGTGGGGGGATGTTCAGCCAAGGGCGGGCCGGACGGTCCCGGGACAGGAGGCGGTGGGGATTAGCTCGCAGTCTGGCCTGCCTTGCATGAGCTTTTGTACAGATAACAGAACAGTTTTGTTTCCTTAAAGAGCAAACCTGGAAGAAGCATGTTTTGGCCTCTTGATAGAGGTGTCTGGAGTATTTTAGGCATTCTGGGTGCGCGTGTGTGCGCATGTGAGCGGGGAACAAAAAGTACAAATAAAGAGCCTCTAACTTTTCCTCTGCTGCCTTTGCACGCTGACACACGCGGTGCCCAAGAGCGGCTATTTCCGTATGCTGCTTCTAGTCTAGTCTTTTCAGCTACTCCTAATTGAAAAGCATTCAAATGGCGTTAAAGTTATCAGCATCAAAACCTTCACTCAGCTCCTTGCATGCTCAGTGTCCCAGCACTATCTGATCCACAGCATCTCCTTCAGCACACATGGCCCACGACTGTGTCTGGAGAACAGAGGCAGGCAAGGAGAGTAAGGGCTAATTTTCAGCAGTAACCTTGAAGCTGGGATGTTGGCTGGACCCTGCCATTGCCATGGCCTTGAGCAGCATCCCAGCTTCAAGATAACCGCTAAAAATAAATCCTGGAGGAAGGTGAGAAAAGCATTTGGTCAGGCTGAGGGCACCAAGTAATTCCTTGCTGTCATCCTTCTGCCCTACCTCTGACCAGAGGCAAAAAGCAGAGACACAAGAAGTGAAGTCCCAGTGACAAAACCCTCCAGGTGCCTGAGAGGTGCTCATCTCAGTGCAGAAGTGTCCATGGTTCCTGTGAAACATAGGTCAGCACCGTCTTAGGGAGCTCCTCTGGACTTTGGGGTTGCTGCACTCTCTGCTTTGGAAAGACCACGTGTGTGTGTGTATGTGTGTGTGTGTGTGTGTGTAGACCTATGCTTCACAAAAGATGTTCTGTAAAATAATACAGAAGCATTGTTTTAATAGTAAAACTGGAAGTCCTGCCACAAACTCGGTTGAACAACATCCACCTTGGAAAGTGTTTGTCAAATGTGGTATTTCCAGGATGGTCACTGCTAGCAGGTTTTTCTCCTTCTTTAATTGCCCAGAAATTGCAGAGAAAAATGCACAACTTGGGTTTGTTTCTACCTGCTCTAAGCTGCTGTATCCAGACTATGAGTCTCTGCTGCAGGCAAGCAGGTCATTAATTCCCACTGATTATCCCACCCAGTTTCCCCAGCCAGGCTCCTGGTGTGCTGGGGGGAGGGCTGATATCCCTCCCCACCCACCTCCCAGTTGTTTTGGTCTGATGTGAAGGCATGGTTGGAAAGGCTTGGCGCAGTCTGCTTTCAGATGAAGCATCCAAAATACAGTGCCATGAAAAATGAAGCTGCTGAGATGCATGAAGGGCTGGATGCTTGCAGGCTCGTAGCCAAATTGAATGTGTCTGCCTGGGTGCTTTGGTGTGGTTGCACTCTCTATGTGGACTGCATGGTGTCCACAAAGACTATTTTTCCTGAAGTGTTTATTGGCAGATGTTAATGTGATACAGATGAAGTGTTAATCTGCCGATGTCCAGACACTCGGACAGTATATGGGGACATACCCTTCCCTCCAGGCTCTGGCCTCATACCCTGTCTCTAAACCTCCATTGCTGCCTCAAGTCAGGAATCCCAGACTAGCTGATCTGACGTACTGTTAGTCATTCTCATCTCCTTAAATGCCTTAACTTTGCCAAAATTAAGACTTGGCTTTTCTGATGAAGGAAAACGTAGGCAGGAGGTGGGAGCTGAGCACATGTGACAGGCGGTACTGGCTGGGATTGGGAACACTGAGCACATCAGCATCGCACCGAGGGTACGTGAGCTGAAAGGATGAGGCAGCTACCCACAGCTACCGCTTTGCCCAAGCTTCCACCAGCAGGCTTTGCCTTGTGAATTTTGGGTCACCTACAACCAACTTTGCGCCCTGTATGAAGCAAGCATCACTGGAGAGCAGGAGGAGGGGGAAAGGGAGCGAAGGCGGCATCCGAGAAACCCCGATTCGCATCTGCAGAGCGATTGTGCCGCTCTTGGCAGTTGCAGGTGACAACCCTAACGAGTGCCCAGGAGCAGATGAGAAGTTTATGGGCTGTTAATAAACTGTAACCAATCGGTGAATGCTGGCGGGTTGTGTTCAAGCTGTTTGGGGCCACAGGTCCTTGGGAGAGCTTGCACTTGCTCTGCCTTTATTTCAACGTAGCAGAAACATGAAAGCATGTGGCAGACTCTTGATGTTTGTTACAGTGAATAGACATATGTCCCTCACACTAGCATGTAGAATATCTAATTAAGTTACACAATGATAGCTCATACCCAGGGGCAGTTGCAAACAAGACGCTGTCACACTCTTAAGAACACAAACAAAATGAAAATTGCCTCTTTATACATTATAATGAATATGTTTTCAATACATTAAAAGTTCATTTACTAACAGACTCTGTAAAACCCGGTGGGTTTCTGCTAATATAATTTCGGGGTTTTTTTCAGAAGGGTGGGTTTGTGTGGTTAGGATTAGGGACAGGGTTGTTAATGAAGCTGCCGAGGTTTTTTCCCCCGTAGACACGAAAGAAGAAACAAAATCTTAATCGCGTGTTTATTGTGCTGTCTCAAGCAAACAGCTCTTCAGAGCCCCACCTTAGGAGGGGCTTCACCCTTCTGCAGGACACGTGTGCTGTGGATTTGTGTCTCCCGTTCTCCTGTCCCCGCTCTTCTTCATGAGCTCTTTGCATGTTTGCAGGCAAGTGAGAGTCACCCTGGAGCTGGATGCCTTCAGGGGTTGTCTCCTGCTTCTGGGTCGGGGATACTGGATGCAAGGTCTGTATGGCAGGATGGTGGTGCTTGAGTAGCACCCAGGGGTAAGTCCTGGTCTGGGTACAGCTTTTCCCGTGAGCATCCCAGATGGGTGATGCTTCCTTCCCCCTGCCTCCCCCCTCCCCCCATTGCTATAAACCACTTCAAGCCCTATAAAAGCTGCCTGAGGCATTGGAGCCCATTCCTCTTCCCGCCAGAGCACTCCATTCTCATTAAGGCATTTTGGCACTTTTTCTACATGGGAGTAATTAAATCGCACAACACTTGCGTGGGCAAAGTCTGCAGGAGGGGAGGGCTGTGCGATTTGAGGTGATGCCTACAGACTTCCCCCCGGCCTTGGTTAGGCAGCACTAAGCCATTCCCAGCATGCTGGTAACATGTGACAGACATGTTTGAAGAAAGCTCATCACTTCCATCTCTACCTTCATCATAACCAAGAGCTGGGAAGAAAGAATTGGACCCTGGGAGGCTTCTTCTCTTCTTTAACCCTGCTCTGGTTAAACCCTCCCTGAAAAAGATGAGCAAGCAGGGGGAAGAGGAGGGGGGTGGGTGGGCTGCTGCTGCAGGGATGTCCTGCCAAGGTTGGAGCTGCCCACTATATGGTGATCCCCAGGTCACACCAGCCTGTCCGTTGAGTGCACATTGCCCTGTAGTATACCCAGGATATTTTATAGGAGACAAGTGATTCCCCAAGCAATCTTCAGGCACTTCAACAGGGGCTGTCTCTCAGAGGACATTTGCTTAAGGTTCACTCAAGCTCAACTTTAGGTGGCTTGAACTGACCATCCTGGAAAGTGAGGAGCAGACAGGCAAAGCTCCAAGGGGTTAAATCCCTGCGCCTCTACCCCACAGCCACCTTGGGAAAACCAATCCCAAAAACATCAGGGTGAGCACAGAGGAAGGGACCACAGTTACGCAGCCTCTCCTCTGATGTCCCATATCTCAAAAGCTGAAGCCATTTTTGGTTTTTTCCTCACTGTATCTTATTCCCACCCCCCACTTCCCCCCCCCCTTTTTTGCCCACCATGGCTGGTGTTCTGATTAGGAAAAAAAGATTTCTCCCATCCCCTCTGGGATGCTATTCCCGGGCAAGGCTCCCTCACCCCCCTCTTTGTGTGCCTTTTGTGCTGGGTGCACCCTGCCGCTCACAGCGCCGCAGAAAGCAGGGAGCTTGCCCACTTTCCAGCATCACTGAGAGTCTGGGGCTGCTGAGAGAAAATGCTGCATCCTGCCTGGCTCTTGGGGTTGCTGGGTTTTCCCAGGTTTGGGATAGGGAATGGACTTCGGATGGGGAATGGGTTCCTGCAGTTCTGGTGCGCTCAGCTCCCCACACTGCCCATCACAGAAGAAATCTCCTTTCTGTGTCACTTGAGCAGCGTTAAAGAGTTGAATTGTTTCTGCTGAGGGAAAAGAGTAGAGGATGTGGAGAGAGAAACTCGGTGGGCAGCTCCACACAGCCTCAGGTGAAGGCTGAGCACTGTAATGGGATGGCTGAATTTGCACCTGGGCGGGTTATTTTGCCCGCAGAGCATACAGGCAGCCCCGCTCTTCAGAAAGAGCCTGTAGCCTGTAGCCTTCCTACCCCTGTGGCACGTACATCTCCTGACTCCTTTCCTTTAGGTGCAGCAAGGCAAACCCTGCTCATGGCCCTCTGGAGGAGCAAAACAAGCTCCCCTCTTCCAAAACTCCACTATTTCCTAGTCAAAGGGGTTTTGCTTATAAAAGCCACTAGCACCATAGCTGGCCTGGTAAAAAAAGAAGAAAAAGAAAAAGAAAAAGAAAAAGAAAAAGAAAAAGAAAAAGAAAAAGAAAAAGAAAAAGGAAAAGGAAAAGGAAAAAAAAGAAAAAGAAAAAGAAGAAAAAACCAACCCACCAAAAAAGGAACCATGTTTTTTTCTCTTTTTCAGCAGACAAAGACATGTATAAATGTGCGTCTTATACATATATGTATATGTCTTTCTGAAAATAGCGTTTAACAAATGCCTTCTGCATCTGCAGAATCCTCCAACAATCCTGACACTGTGATCAATCTGTAGGCTGGTGATGTTTGCTGACAGTGATTGATTGATTTTTCCTGCTAATAGGATCAACATTGGGAATATATTAAACTAAAAGGCACACTTCTGACTCGCAGGAAACACCCCATGTATTGGGCCTGATCCAATTGTATTGGTTTTGGCAGCGGGATGCAATGATTGATGACAGGCAGGGAGTGGAGGGCTACTCGGAAGAGGAGTCTGATTCCCTCAGTGCTCTCTCCATGTGCATGACACTAGTTTCCTGCTGGGACAGGGACAAGCATAAGAAGGGACAATGGAGCAGGGTGGCCCATCCAGATAACCTCTTCTAATGCATATGGTGAGATCTGACCTGCCAGTTCAAGAAGAGGAGGCAAAAAGCTGATGGGAAATTAATTCTCAGGAGTTTGTCAAGACATCTCCAACAAGTGAAGATAAATGGCAGAACAAAACTTCTAAAGCTAATCCCAAGAATGGGGATGAATGAAAAAGGGAAACACTGTTTTGCATTTACATCCATCTTTTAGGGCAAAAGCCTTGGGGTAAGCACTGCGCTTTTGGAGGATCTGGACCCTATGCTGCTTGTGACTCCTGAGAGGTTTGAGCACCCCCAGCGCTATTATTCAGTGTGTGTGTATGTGTGTGTGTGTGTGTGTGGCAAACAGGCAGCACGTTCACCTCCTGCTTTCTTGTTCTCAAGCGGATGGGCCTGGAACCTGCCAAAAACTTTTGGGCCTAGCCGTGTCAACACTGAAAGCAACGCAAAATCTCTCTGGCCTTCAGAAGCACCATCCAAGGACTGAGGGAGGTGAGGTGGGAGCACCTTGGGACTTCTGAAGGATGAACCAAGTGAGTACTTCACGCCTTTTCATGGTACAATCTCACAGCTCCTTTGCTGTCATTATAATTACTATCTCTCCATAACAATATTGAATATTTAAGTATCATTAAATGCTTGCAGCGGACAATGCCCTTTCTCTGAGCCTGTGATCCCCAGAGGGCTGGTGGACCACCGTGAACCCTTAACCTGCACCCACCTGGGGCTGGAAGATGGGAAAAGGCCAGCTCCCAAGGCTGGAGCCAGGTTTTTGGCAAAGCTCCCTTCCCTTCCCCTCTCAACCCCTGTGTGGTCAGTGTGATCAGCTGGGTTTTCAGAGGCACAGGTCTGGGTGATGGGTGCTGAGCACTAGCAGAGATGCTGGTAAATCTCAAAATCTGGCCTTGGGCTGCACATTTAAAAATGCGTGAGCATTCAGAAATAATCTGGGTAAGGTTAAGTCACTGGCCCAGATGTGCCCATCCCACACGGAGATGGAGACAATGCTCTGATGGAGGTAAATCACAGATGCGTTGCAAGCACCATCCTACAACACCAAGGGAGAGCTGCTGTCCTGGTGGCATCGTCAGAAGCTTTGTGGTTCCTGTCACACTGGTGTCCTGTGGGCCATCCTCTGGGGGACGGCTCAGACCATCCCACAGGCCATCAGTGTACACAGGACATTGGGCTGAACTAGGCCCATTTTCCGACAAGGGAAACAGCATCCCAGGGCTGTGCCACACGTCTCTGGGACAATAACCCTGTTACCACGTGTCACGTCCAGCAGTGGAGAGATCATAGCGATGTCCAGGGGGAGTTTGGCCCAAGAATATTAGTACAATGAGGCTTTCAAGGGGAAAAAAATAGGATTTTCTGCCTCCTGCTTATACATATAACTACACACGCATAGCCTGAACTTATATACCTCGCCCTGCCAGCGGGCTCTGCTGCGAGCAGGCCCTAGTTTGTACTGCTAGGAAGGGGTTGTAGATAAAAAGAAGCATGTCTGTCAGTGAAAGGCTGATGTTTGAGAAACTGTCAAAAGGGATTTGGATACTTGCTGCAAACATTCATTTAGATGACATTTAGGGGAGCCTGCAGCCCCATGCAGGGGGCTTGGACAGACCCTGTCCCATGGGACTGAATTGTCAGCGAGCAGAGCCAGTGCCCAGGTACCTCCCTGCTGACAAGGAACGTGCACCTCGCAGGAGCTGTGGGCCTGGAGGGAGCATTGTGCCTCAGCCAGGGGGTTGCAGCAGATTTTGGACTACTTGTCTTAACATTTTCCTGGCAGAGGCTGAGGAAGTCCCCTGGTGAAATGAGACAAGGACATGGGAGGGTAATTGTGGAAGAACTGCCAGGGTGCCCTGAGGTGTCCAACCTCTGCCTTACCCTGGGCTTCCTTGAACCACTGTGATGTCTGCCTAAAATGGGCTGCAACCTCTGGCTGCTCCTCTCTCTGCTTCCCTGCTATGCCTGGGAGGGTCGGTGAGGAGGGAAAAGGGGGAAGGGGGGAAAGAAGGGGAAAGCAGGAAGGAGGCTAGGGAAGGGAAAAGGGTGAGGATGTGAAATGGGCTAACGGAGAGGGCCGTCTGGGGCGAGTTATGTGGGCAGGGGGCTCCCTCCCTCCTGTAGGGAAAAGTCACCATAGATCTTAGCCTTAAAAAGGCAGAAGAAAGGTGAAGGGGGGGTGGTGGTGGTGTCTGCCTGGCTGGCGTGCAAAACAAGGTTAAATTTGGAGGCACGGGGGAGGAGAAGCTGAGCATTAGGGTGGCCACTCCAGGGGGAGGAAGCTGAACATTAGGGCTGCCCCTCCGGCTCGGGGGCGGGGAGAGCTGGGGGCAGCCTGCGGGAGCAGTGGGGTTCCCGGCTGGAGGCGCAGGTGACCCCCGGCAGCCCCGCCGGTGTGCGCTGAGCATATGGGCTCCCCCCGCTCCCCGTAACCCTATCCGGCCGGAGCCGCGGCTTCAGCAGCGGACAATGCCATCAGGGGAGCCCTGCGGGGCACTCCTTCGTGCGGGGGAGCATATGGGGAACAAGGCAGGCGGGAGGGCGCTGGGGGCCCGCCAGAGCGGCTAATTTCATTTGCAGGTAGCCCAGGAGGAGGAGGGGGGGGGTCCGGGGGAACCACATCTGGCATCCCGGCGCGGCACGGCCGAGGGGGCTGTCACCAGCCCCGGGGCTGCCTCCGCTGGTTTTGGCTCCGCGAGGCCGAAATGCCCCCGCAGAAGAGCCGTATCACCGCGATACCTGCCTCTCACCCCACCCTCGGGGCGGTGCTGCCTGTGGGGGCTCCCCGGGGCCACCTGTTAGCGATGGGGAAAGGCCCGCTGGGTGGGGGAGCGCGGCCGGGGAGGCAGACGAGCAGGATTTACCAGCTTCTGGCCGCTGCCGACTTTTGCATCTGTCAGGGTGCTAATTATTGCCTTTAATAGAGACAAAGAACAGCTCCTAATGATGCTCCCTCTAATTCTCACCTGCTCCTGCCCTTCTTCCGCAGCAGCACTCCCTCGCCGGAGCCCTGCTAATTGGGAAAGCTGCTCTGCTTATTGCGGCCTCCCTATAGATGGGGGGGGGGGGCGCGACGGACACACGCAACGACGGCAGGGCTGGGGCGGGGGGTGTAGGGAACAGGTAGCAGACCTCCAGGAACAAAACTGCGGAGGAGGCGGTGGGGGGGAAAGCGGGGGGATACATCCTAAGCGGGCAGACCTAACGGGGCGCGGTGGGGCTCAGAGACCCCAGGCCACGGCGGGCTCGGTGGAGGAAGGGGATTTGCCTCCGCACTGCGGCGGGGACTTGAGGTGGTCTTTACCGTCCCTTCACTGTCCCAGCTCGGCCTTTGACTCGCAGCGGAGCTCGGCAGAAGGGCGGCCGCTGGGGATGGGGGGGGTGCGTCCCAAGCCGCTGGCATACACCTGGCTGTCAACCCCTTGTTTTGCACGACTTTCTTCCACCCACACGCACCCCCAGCCGCGGAGAAGGCAGAAGCGGGAGGTCTTGTACCACAAGGATCGTCTTCAAAGCCGCAGACCGGCACAGAGGTGGCACATCAAGGCGGCCTTAAAAGTGTGGGGCAGCGCCAGCGCCCTCCTGGCTCCAGGGTGAGGGCCAGCTCTCCCGCTGGGGACAGCGCTGGGGCGGCCAGCGGGGTGCCCGGCTCGCCGCTGGTCCCCGAGTCTTCATCCCTCCTGGAGTTAAATGGGCCTTGTTTGCCAAAACCGGTGCAAGGTGCTGGGAAGGGGAGCTTCTCTCTTGGGACCGGGGGAAGTTGGGCTGGATGTCTCTGAAGAATAGGCCGGCGGGTGGGAGCTGTTTCTTATCATCGCTGGGTGGGGGGGGATGGTGCTGTGCGTTCCTTTCTGAGCCCCGCTTCCCTTCCCCGAAGGGGTTCGCATGTGGCGAGCCGCAGAAGGAAGGAGCAAACCCCGTAAGTCAGGAGCCCGGAGGGGCTGCCGGGCCGGCTCCGACTCAGACCCTGCGGGGACCCCAGCCCTCCCCGAGCGCCTGGGAACCGCTTCGCTTTACACAGTAAAAAACCCCCACCCCATAACCCAACAAGAACAACAACAAAAAACCCCAACCAAAGAAAAGTCCCCCGTGTCCGGACTCCTCTCATCCTCCCTCGGGTGTCTGTGTGCCCAGAACCCCGCCACGGCCGGTTATTTTATTTATATAGATATTTGCGCGCTATTTTGCGTTCATGCGTGTTTTTCTAATAGTTAATTTAAGTAGCTTAACCATTTTCCGGTCTGGAGAGAGAGATGTGTAAGGGCTTGCTTGGGCAAGGACGGGGGTTTTGCGGTCTCCCTGCCCACCCGCATCCCGGAGCGGGAGCGGCTCCCCCCCCTTGCCCCCCGGGACGGGCGGCGGCGGGACCGTGGGAACCGCGCCCGGGGAGCCCCGCTGCCCGTCCCAACGCCTCCCCCGGGGGCAGCCACCGTCTCCAGGGGCTGCCGACCTGCTTTTCCTCAAAAACGAGATTCGCTCGGGTTGTTCTCCTTCTCCTTACAGGAAAAGGGGAAGCCACGGGCTGCTCAGCGCCCGCACCCTTGCGTGCGTGAAGACAGCCTTTGCCTTAGGGATTGCGGGAGGGCGAAGTATTTTCTGCCCAAATACTTGAGTGCTGAGCTGCTAAAATACACACGGGCAAGAGATGCTATCATCTTTGGGGGGCGGGGTGGGGGTTGGGGGAGAGAGGTAATAAAATAAAATAGTTAAAAAAAGGAAAAAGGAAAAAGCTCCGATGCCCCCCCCCCAAAACAAACAACCCCCCCAGCAAAGGACTGTTCCCGAAAAAATTGCCTTTCCGTTGAATTTCGTTTGGTTGGTTTTTGGTTGACGCTCAAGTGCGCAGAAGCGATTACAATGCGCGAACAACCCGCTGCCAAGTTGAATGCTTCCCCGAATTAATATTTAGGTCTTGCAAAGCGGGGATTCGCTAGACATTAAAAAAAAATAATCCCATTACGAGCCCAGTACCAGGCGTTCCTTTCCTTGCCGCCCTTATTCTGCGAGGAACAAATGAGCGGGGAAAAAAACCCCAACACAACAAACCCAACCCAACCCCACGAAACAACAGAATGGTTTCGATTAGCCAGCGAAGCCAACTAAGAAAAAAAAAACCCCTTAGGAAAACGGCAAGGATGAGCCCGGAATGTTCCCCTCCCCTGCTGCTCGGCGGCCGGTAACCCACCGGCTGTCCCGCCGCGCTCCCGCACCGGCGCCGCTACCGGCACCTGCCTCCGCCTCCCGCTCGCCTCGGAACAACCAGGGATAGGGAAAGGCCATTTCTTTAAAACTCTTTTTTTTTTTTTAAATTTTATTTATTTAAAATCTCAACAGTGGATCACTTTTTTTTGTTTGCTTTTTTTTTTTTTTGCAACCAAACAAGTAATAAATATTATTTAGCAACTTTTTTCTTTTTTTCTTTTTTCTTTTTTTTCTTACAAAAATAAACAGATGATAAAATCTCTGCAAGGGGCAGCGATAAGAAAAGTTGTTATTTCAGAAACAAGCCCAAGTTCTCAGTATTGCAACACGGACAGTGTGAAAGTTCCTACACAGAAAGAGCATTAGAGAGTTCAAAGTTTGTTAAAGGTGGCAGGAACGGGGGAACAAAACCCCAACCCCACAAACAAACAAACAAACAAAAAACCCCCATACAACCAAAAAACAACCCCCCAACGTGTTATACGCTTAAAAAAAAAAAAATTTAAAAAAAAAGACCAAACCCAACAACCCCCAAGAACCCAACCCAACGAAATCAAGGCAAACCGACCCCTTATTCACTCATGAGGCTTACACAGTACAAGTGCACGGACGGAAAGCTCAGGCGGGGCGGACTTGCAGCATCGTTATCGTTGAACGGTATATTTACAGATCCCGAACCCGAAAGAACACCGGGGGAGGGGAAAAAAAAAAGGAAACAAACAAACAAACATACAAACAAAAAGCCAAACCCGGCGGGCGGGGGAGCGGGGGAAGAGGAAGTTGAGCGGACTTTCCCGGCTACACTTCCATCCGGAGCCCCGCTGCTCCCCGCCGGTGCCGGGAGTCCCCGGAGCGGCGGCCGGTCGTTCCGGGGATGGTCTGTCCGGGGCGGGATGTGACCCAGAAACGGCTCCAAAGGCTCTACGTGTAGAAACGAAACCGGGAGGAGCGGGGAGGGGGGTGCGAGGAGGGTGGGGGAACAAACAAACAAACAAACAAGCGAGCAAAAACCCCTCTGCAGTTTTGGTCCCTCCGTTTGCGACGATCCTAGGACTATTTTCCCCTCCTAGCGAAGTTATCGACAACAACGTAATTAAAAAGAAAGAAGATGCGCGGGCGTTTACTTGTGCCGGGGTGGGTTTTCCCCGCCGTTTGGGGAGCAGAGCAGATCCCGGGCCGGGCTCCGTCCCCTCCCGCTGCCCCTCCGACGGCCCCAGCAGCGGGGAGGGTCGGGGGAAGTAGGTACACACGACCCGCTGCCGCCGAGGGTGTTGGGGTGGGGGGCGCGTTTGTAGGTCCTGGAGGTGCCGGGGCGGCGCGGGGTGCGGCGGGGCGGCCCCGCCGAGGGGCTCATTTGGTGTCGGTGGTTAATCTGGGGAGGCTGGCTGTGCCCATGCCGGAGACGTGATGGTGCGGCGGGGCCGACACCTGGCACATGCTGCAGGGGCAGGGCATCCCCCCCCAGTGCTGGAAGCCGCTGCCCAGCGGGGCGGCGGCGGCGGCCGAGGGCGACTTGAGGAGCCCGTGGGGGGGCCGGATGGAGCTAACGGCCGAGAGGCCGGAGCCGGGCAAGGAGGCGCTGGAGACGGCGGCGGGGGGCAGGATGGGGTGGTGGACGGGGTGCGAGGCCGGGTGGCCCGGGTGGCCGGGCAGCGGGGCGGAGTGGGCGCCCATGCCGCCGGGGCAGGCGGCGGGGTGGAAGCCGGCGTGGTGCCCGCCGTAGATCTCGCTGACCAGGCGCTTCATCTCCTCCAGGGAGTTGGTGAGCATGAGGATGTAGTTGCGCGCCAGGAGGAGCGTGGCGATCTTGGAGAGCTTGCGCACCGACGGGCCGTGGGCATAGGGCATCACCTCCCGCAGCCCGTCCATGGCGATGTTCAGGTCGTGCATCCGCTTGCGCTCCCGGCTGTTGATCTTCAGCCGCAGCTGCTGCAGCTCCGGCTCCGTCATCTGCTTCTTGTCCTTCTTGGAGGAGGACGAGGAGGACGAGGAGGAGGAGGACGACGAGGACTTGAAGCCCAGTTTGTCCACCACCACCACCCCCGCAGCGCTCATGGCGCTGCGCAGCTCGGCGCTCAGCTCCGGCGGGGAGTCGCTCTGCGTGGAGCTGGACACGGTGCCGCCCGTGAAGCCCCCGCCGCTTCCTTTATTCCTGGTCGTGAGGAAGAGGTCATCGGGCTCCGGGGAGGACGGGCGGCTGGAGACCAGGCTGGCGTCCGAGTCCATGGCCCGGCGGGCGGGACGGCGGCGCGCACCGAGCTGCCTGCGGGGAGGGGAGAGAGTCCGCAGGCGGCCCCGGTCAGCAACCGGGGAAACTTGGCGGGGCACCACCGCTCGCCTGCTCGCCAGGTCGGCGGGTCCGCTCCGCCGCCGCTCCCCGGGGCGGCCCTAGGGGGCCCCACCCCTTCCCTCCTCTCTCCTCCCGTCCCGTCCCGTTCCGTCCCCTCCCGTCCCGTCCCGTCCCTCCCTCCGCGCCTCCGCCGGGCCGGGGGCTCGGGGGATGCCTCGCCGGGGTGCGCGGGCGCGGGGAGCACTTACCGTGCGCGGGGCGGCCGTGGGGAGCGGCGCGCCGTGACGGGCGAGCACGGCAGCAGCGCGCGCCTTGCGGCGGCGGCGGCGGCGGCTTTATAGCCGCGCCGGGGAGCAACGATGTCACCGGGCGGGAGGGGGGCTGCGCCAATCGGCGGCGGCGGCCGGGGGGGGCGGCTGATGTCACCGGGGCCGGTCCGGCTCGATGGGGCGGGCGGGGGGGGCAGAGGGGGAGGTGACGGCCGGCAGCGGCGCGGGGAGCCCGGCGGGGGCGCGCGGTGGGGGGGAGGGACTTTTGTCAAATCCATAATAAAATGCAACAATGACAGCGCCGGGAACAGCTGTTGGGGGGGCGGGACGGGACGGGGACGGGACCAAACAGCCGCTGGCTCCGCCGCCGCAACGCCCTCGGGGAGGCCGCGCTGCCCGGCTCCTGCCGGCACGTCGGTGTTTCCCCGTGCCCCGTCCCGCCCCGCCGGGATGCGCTCAAGCCCCGGTCCCGCCACATGCACCGGGCGGCCGGCGCGCTTCCTCCGGCGGGTGCCTCCTCCTGCCTCCAGCCCGGTCATTATCCGTTCCGTGCTGCAAAGGGAGGCGAAGGGGATGAAAAAAGTGATTTCGGCCACCCCGTTCACCGCGAGCGGATTTCCCCGAGGAGGCCGCCGGGCGGGGACCCCTCGGCTCCGGCGCCGCAGCGACCGGGAGAAGAAGCCGGAGCGGCCACCAAAACCTCCCCCCAAACAACCCTCCAGCGAGACTGGAGGAGGAGAGAGGAGAGAGAGAAAGAAATTTTAAAAGGAAAAACCAGCAAAAAAAAAAAGACTTGAACCAAAAAAAAGGACGTTAACAAAAAGCTGACTTTCGGAAATGCCTCCCGCCGACCCCCGCGCCTGGCGAGCCCCTTCGCCCCGGCGGCTCCGTGCAACAGGGCTGGGGCTTCCTCCCACCGGGGTAAATCCCCCCCGGCCCCTTTGCCTTTGTTGTATTATTTTTACACCCGTGTGTTTCCCAGCTGGCCCGGCAAGCCTCAACCATCCGTTAAATATGTATTTAAAACGTTAAGAAGTGAAGCGTGGAAATGTGTTTCCCAACGGTTGCGGGGATGATCCGTAACAGGTCAATTAGGAAAATCTGTCCCAGCGACAGCCGGGCCCGCCGCCGCCCGCCGCCCGGCGTGTGTCCCGCTGCCGCCCGGGCGGCCCCCGGCCTGGCCACCCGGGACGTGCCCTGGGCTCCCCCCCGACCGGCCGGCCGGAGTGGCCACGCCGGCCTTCAGTCCCCGCACCTGCTTGCGGGGCTGAGGAGCCCGGCGGAGGGGAGACGGGGAAAGGAACATCACCTCCCCACCACCCCGCTCCGCCCCAGGGGATGGGGAGTTGGGGTAAGTCGGGGGAACTGGGGTTGAGCCCTGGAGCTGAGCAGCGGGACGGGGAGTTGGGGGGACGACACACGTCTGGGCAAACTTTGCATTTATTTCATGGTCGGAAGCGGTGAGGCGGCAGCGGGAAGCCTGCCTCTGCCTTTTGACTAATGGCTCTATACGGCGCATTGTTGGAGCCGCATAAAACAGAGCAACAACGAGCACAACTAATTAAGCCCCGGCGCCTTTCCCCCGACCGCCCGCTCCTAGCAGGGCCTGGCCCGGGGAGAGGAAACGGGTCTCGGCCAGGCCGGCCGGGGCGGCGGGGCGGAGTTCGGCCGCCCCCGGGGCCGCGGTGCTGCGGCGAGAACGATCAAAACGCCGTCATCGCTCGTCTCCGTTCTTCATCCCAGGGCTTGGTAGTATTCTTTCGTAAAAGGCAGAGATGTTTCCTTCTTAAAAGGGCAGACCCACCGCCCCTCGCACCCCAAACGGATGGGGGATGAGGGGGTGTCCCGTCCTCCCCGTCAGCTTTGCAGTACCCGCCGCGGTGCCGCGGCCGCTGGCTCAAACCCTCGGACAGGGTTTCACCAGCCACTTCATCAGCCCAGGGACGGGACGGGGTCCACAAGTCTCAGCGGCCGTGCCGGGCCACCGCCCGCTCCGCAGCTCTGTGGGCTCCCGCTCGGCCAGGCGGGACGGACGGGAGCCCCCGAGGTGCCGGGAGGCCGGGCGGAGGCTGGCGGGGGTGGGGGGCTGGAGTGATTCAGGGGGTTGCCTGCCTGGAGGGATGGCGGGGGAAAAGCGGCGAAAAGCCGCCGGCCCTTGCCGCGGAGGAGCGGGGATGGGCGGCGGGCGGAGACGCGGCCGCGGCTCCGGGCCCGGACTGCGCTCTGGGGTGGCAGCGCTAACAGCACCCCGGGGGCGCGGGGATGGAGTGGTGGACAGAGGACTTTTCCTTTTCCCATTTTCCCCTTTTTACTTTCAAAATTTTCAGTTCCTCCCGTTTTTCCTTTTCCTTTTCCTTTTTGTTTTTCCTTTGTTTCCCCTTTCTGCTCCAGAGACGAAACTCTGCGCCGCCGCCGAGAAGCCGGGGGTCTGTGTCCCTAACGGGCCGAGCAATGCCTTTTGAAGATCGCCGTCCATCTGTCTGGACGTGAACTCTGTCCCGACGGCAGCCCGCGGGGCTCCTTGCGCAGGGGAGCGCGGAGTTTGTGCGGGGCCGGGGCGGTGCTTCTCTGCCCTCCTCGTCGGAGGGGGATGCCGGGGGGGGGGGGTGTGCAAGGAGGGAGAGGGATTATCTCAGCCATGGGATGTCAAATTAAATGTCACACGTCGTCCCCTCCCTGCCCTCGATTCACTAAGGCTCGGTATTGCAAACCGCATCTCCTCAGCACGTCCCGGGAAGGTGGCCCCGAGGGGGTCCCAGAGAAGCCCTTCACCCCAACTTGCTTTTGACACTAAAATATGGAGCACAGCCTGTTCTGTTACCCATGAACATGTTTGGGTTGCTTTTTAAATCGCGAGTGTAGGCAGCTAAAGCATGAATGAAGGCAATCAGGGAACATGATGAAGTGATAACTTAATAAAAACCAGCCCGTTGCTTTCATGTTGGGAATCACTTGGAATGTCATTAGGTTATTGTTTGGGATTCTTACTGCCTGTATTCCCTCTAGGCCTTTGGCCCTGGGTCCTTTCTTCGTGGATACGGCACAGCTACACCGAAACTGCCCCTGCCGGGCTGTAAGGCAACTGAGGCACCGGAAGGACGAAAGAGCCTGTGTGTGACCACGGCTCCCGGAGGACTGGCAGCTGAAAACAGTTTTAATGATGCCTTGGAAACTGTTAAGGCCTGATCCCCAGTGCTGTCTGCCTCCCATCTGTTAGCAGGGCTGTGGGCTCGAAATTGGGCTTTGCAGATCCAGAGGCTTTTAAATGTCCCAGTTGAGAGTGTGGGCTTCAGGGAGGCTGCTGGGATCACAGCCACTCCCTGGCCCTGAACACCGCACGACCACAAATCTCAGCACCTGACACAGAGGGCATGAGGATGGGGTCAGGGGGTGTGTGTGGGGGGGTGGTGGTGGGGGTGTATGTGTGTGCCTGCAAGCTCTCTGCCCATTCCTTCGAGGTGTGAAGGTATGAGGGGAGTCTCAGGGCAGGGAATTATAAGGCGACTTCTTAAAGGTTCAGGTTTGGCTTATTTTATTTTATTTTAGTCCCTGCTTTTTGGATGTAACTGAATTAGAACCATCTCCCCAAATGGCTGAATGGTTGGGGTTTGGGGTTTTTTTGCTGTTATTCTGAATTTACGGGTGAAAGCATCCTGTGGGATCTGATGCCTTACCACCTGCCCAACTAACATATCTGATACCTGTGATCTCCAAGAAGGGGACCTCAGTTCATTGAGTGGGGCAGTTGTTTTTATTCTGGTGGGATTCTTCTTTTCTTCTTTTCTATTTCTTTTTTCTCCCCTTCTCCAGTGCTAGATTTGTTTTTGTTAACACTTGTTCAATTGAAATGTTGGAGACACATGCTCTTTGCCAAAAACTCAGCATGTCTTCCCATTCAATCAGAGACTGGAAAAGCTTCTAATCTTCACAGGAGTCACCCAGAGGGAAGTCTCAGAAATACCAGAGCTGATGTTTGTGATATTTGCCGGATTAAAAATATGCAGGAAATAGGCCATCTCCTATTCTCAAATAGCAGAACACTCCCCCCCCACTTCTTTATTTATAAACCTTTGTCACTTATGAGCCTGCTGTCATCTACAACATAATAATTAGATTGCTATTTAAAACCCAGGCTAGAGTCTGTCTTACATCTTTCAGGCTCTGTCACCCCTTCGCTCAAGCATGGCCATTTACTCCAAGAGGACATGCAGCCTGGCACCCTTGAGATTAATGGGGACTGACTTTCTTTGACTGTAAGATGTTATCAAAACCTCCTCATCCAGCCTCCTTTTAACTCTCCGGTGCAGGTGTAAAGATATACAAGCTTTCTGACCATTGTGTGTTATGTTTAATGCAAGATGCCATATTTTCTATACTATACAGTATGATTTCACTTAATACATTGCTGGAGGAAAAAACTTTAAGGATGCAACAAATAACCCATTTCCATCACTTTATTGCCGTAACGAAAGGCAGTTCCTAAAGCTTACGACAAGCAGTACGACAGCTATTTCATTTTAGTGGCTGCTGTGTGTTACCATCAGTTTTGCTCCTCACTGACAGCGCTGTCTCCTTTGGGCAAGAATGAGGGGCTGAGTAGAGAAATACCCGTGTGGCACCGCTTCTGTGCGGCTGGTGGAGCACTTCCAGTCTGCAGAGGAGGGGCACCTCTGAAGACAAGTCACATCACTAAGATGAGTTCTGCTGTCCATCGTGTCTTTCCTCAGACCCAGAGATGCGAGGTGAAAACCTGCCAGCCTTGGCTCTTGTTTAGTCCAGGTACCGCTCTGTTACAGAGGAGATACTAGTGGGAAATGATGTGTTTAGCTTTCTCTGGACTTGATGCTGTCCCTCATGCACAAATCCTCCCAAAATCAGCTGCCAAAGTGGGGCGAAAGAGCGGTGGGAACACCTGAGAGAAACAAATCAACTCAACTGCTAAGACTGGCTTCAAATGGGCAGAGGCAAGGAAACGGAGCTGGAGAGGGAATTACAGATCTGTGCTGGGATTTGCCTGTCCTGCAGGAAATCTGAGTGGGGGACCCCCTTCAACTGGGGGGTTTGTGTTGCACCAGCCAACCTGGACACCAACAAGATTTGAAAATCACCCGTGTGTTCAATCCAGTGAGCTGGTCCCAACTGCCTTCATCTCCCAGTCCCAGCAGCAGAGCCCAAGGGCAGAAGATAAATCTGTGTGTCATATGGATGGAGTGGCACAGAAAGCTCTGGCACAACTGTAGGTATCTCCTCTGCAAAAAAAAAAAAAAAAAAAAAAAAGTGTTCTTGTGTGGACTGAAATTAATTTAGGAAATAAAATTTTACTCTCCCTTTTTTTTTTCAGGAAATTCCCATGTAATACAGCATGGACATCTAGATCTCATTTTGAATTTCCTGGACAGCACTTCTGTAATTTTGGGTTGGTTTTTTTTTTTCTTCACATTTTGCCATTTGTCTGTATGTGGCACTCTTATCCTACCCTTCACCTCTTTTCCACTTTCCATGTCTTTATTTTGAATGAGAGCTCCTCAGAAATGAGAGTCCTGGTGGAGTTGTAGTGGTAAGCAGAACACGAAAACATAGGTATTTTCACAGAATCAGTATAAAAAGGAAGGTAGCAATCCAAACAGTTAAACAAGCGTACAGCTCCCAGGTATTGCTGGAGGTATATCCCAGGTACAGGGAAAGAATCCTCTTAACAAATCCCACAGTTTACAATACCCAGTATAAAAGTTTATTCCTTTGTTCTGTCCCCAGTCTGTGCTCAGGAGAAAAATACGTTACAAATCCTGATGCTGAAAAGTTATTGTACCTGTCTGACCGAGTCCCAGGTGTTTTGTTACTGTGTTCCCCCATCCAAAGGTGTCAGTGCTCTTCAGAATGGTTTTGATATGGTGGCAGCAACAGTCGGGCTCTGGCCATGGGCATTTCACTGCCAGTGTTACAGGAAACCCCTGACCCTTGGGATGGAGAAGTTTTTAGCTGAACTGCTCTTTAATACGAAAAAAAAAAATAAAGAAGGCTGGGTAGCAGTAGTCTATATGTGAAATTTGGTGAGATTTCTCCTTAATTTGGTGAGAGTTTGGGGGGGCCGTCGCCTCCCCATGTCATACCAGGGCTTGCATTAATGGAGTAACAGCTGAACTAAGCATTCGGAATGAACATATCAAAGGCCCGAGTCTGTACGACACCATCTCTCCTTGCCCATGATGTCAAAGGTTGCGGTGAACGTCTCCTTCGCTTTCTGGGTGGCATTGTTTGGGAGAGTGGCCCCAGCAGATGGCCCGAAAACTGCACCTCGGCCAAGCAAAGAAGGACCACATGTGACGAACCATAGACGTCTCATTAGCAAACAGGGGGGGAAAAAGCAGGGATGAGAAAAAAAGATAAAAAGAATACACAAAGACATTTACATATTTACATTGTTTCTCCCTCATTTCCAATTCTCCTTTAGCTGAAGTGTCAGTGGGCTCGCTTTTCTCCTTCTGTTTGTATGTTTACTTGTGCTAAATAGATTATGATAATCAGGCACATAAATGCATGCAACTGTTATTATGGCATTTTAATCACAGAGTTTTTCACTGAAAGCCTTCATTAGAATTCTCATAATCTCACTTGTTAGTGTAACAAACAGTAATAAATGCCAAGGAACTGGGATTAAGTCAGAGACATTCAGACATTAAAGGAGGAATATGGAAATGTTGTCAAATCTCTGCATTATTTATTGAAATGTCACATCAACAGTTCAGGACTTTAAATATCTTACTCATTAGAAGGAGAGGGTGCGCGGCCACCTGAAGATAGCAATTATATTTTTTAGGGAGTGCTGGAACCATATGTCTCTCATCGACTCGGCCCAACTTTGCTGGGCTACCCAGGCACTTTCTAGCTATTCATTTAAGTGGATGAGCTCTGTCCCTGAGACACCTGGCCGGGAGGGGGGGTTGCTTGCTCCCGGGTGACTGGATATGACACGGTAAGGTGATGTGCTGGCTTTTCTGCGGCTCTTCTGTGTCTTTGGAGAGAGATGCCCACCATTTGCACCAGAGGTCCCAGCTCCACCAGCTGACCATGGAGCTGAAGGTCTCCTGACACTATCCAAGGGGGGCCTCCTGATACCTCCTGCCAACTCTCCCTTGGCAAAACGAGGGAAGCCTTCATGTGTTAGGGCAGCCCACCGCTCAGGCACAGCTGAGCAAGCAAGATGGGGATTCATCACTGACTTTTTCAGGCCATAAAAGATGTAGTGCATGCCTTGAAGTCCCAGGGAAATGTGCGCTGCTCAGGCTGGGAGTAGGGCTGCATGCACACCTGGCCCATGCCTTCCTGAACTGGGGATGTTTGCCTCCCCACCACTTGCTAACCCGCTGCTGTGGGGAAGGGCTGTTCCTCAGAGCAGAAGACACAGAAAATAGCTGCTCTTTTCATGCAACTCAGCCTACAGGTTTTATACCGTGCAAGCGAGGCCTCCTCCCACTCATGAATATGCACCCGTGCTTCCCCCCGCGGGAACTGGTGCGGAGGTGGGTTTTGGGGCCTGGACCCCTGCCACTGCCGGCGCCTGTGTAAAACACTTGAGCAGCAGAGTTATTCACAGTGCTTTGGGGTTTTTTTCCCCCCTCCTTTCCCCTTTTGTATTTTTCCCTTTCAAGAACAGAAAGGGAAACGGAATGTGAAAGACAGCTTCGCTCATATTGGGTTTCCCACTGCTTGGCTTTTGGTGGGGCATCCCTTGTGGCTATTTTGGAGGCACCCGAGGTGCTGATGCAGGTGAACAGCAAGGAGTTCTGCATGTGCTGTTTTTCTGCCTTCAACGGGGCAGGAGGAATGAGCATTGCTGGAAGAGACCAAATCTTGCTATGGCAAAACTCTTGTTGACAGAGTGAGGACCCCCAGTTCTTGTGGGAACCATAGAAGGATTAATTGGATCTGTCCTGGAAGTGAAGTTCGATTCCCCTTTCTAGAATAAAAGACCTGTTCTTAAAGGACACCCCATGTATAAGCTGTTTCAGACAAAATTCTGAATTGTCACCCTCTGCAAGCATGAGCTGTCATCCACCCTCCTGAAAAGGAGAAGATCTGTACAGCGCTAGGAAAGAATTTATTTACTCACATTTAACCGCTGCACAAATGCTGTATCACCCAGGATTTTTAATACTGACTCAAGCCCAAAAGACAGATGAGTGTTATCTAAAAGTATGAGTTTTGATGCTTTGAATTGGAGGTTTCTGTGGTGTCTCCCTCCCTCCCCCTCCTCCTAAAGCACAAGCCAGCCAGAAGGGATTTATGTTCACAGGAGCCAATGCGCCAGCGAGACCGCTTCATTCCAAACTTCCCCCCTCAAAACTTAGAGGAAATATTTTTGCAGATTCCCACGTGATAGCACTTCACAGGACTCGGTTGCTCTCTTACCCCATGCTAAACTTTCAGACCCCTTTTCCGCTCGGGAGATCAGCTGTCCCTGCCACACTGTTTGTGTTGCTGTGCTATAGTTGCTCCCCCTTTCCCATTTGAATCGCTTAAAAGGTACCCCATAGGCAGTCCCTCCCCAGGCTGATGAGCTATAGAGAGATGTTCTTCAGTTGGCAGGGGTTATGTATTTGCTGGAAGGGGAAAAAAAAGAGAAAGAAGGAAGAAAAAAAAAGAAGGAGAGATTCCTTGCTTTCGGTAACACGCTGGCAGGAGTTTTGATCTTTTGTATAACATGCTGAATTGATTACCTTGGGTTCTTCCTACCATTTCTCCTTCTGCCGAGTCGGGTGGGGGACCTGCGCTCACCTGGCCGGAGCAGTGGCCGTGACCCACTCCCACGTGTGCCTGGGCTCGGTTTATCGAGGCAGAGCGATTTAAAGCACATGTTGCTTTTGAACAGCTCGAAGAAAACGTCCGCAAGTGAAAATATAAATGCCTTGAATAACATCACTCCTTTTAATAGTTCCACATGAAGCCTCCCCCTGTCAATCCGCCGCCGATGCGAGTGAGGTCCTGGCGTGCTTCGCCTGAGTCATGCATCCTTCAAAGCCGCCTTGAAGGGTAACGTTCTGAGAGGAGCTGGAGAGGTTTCTCTGCCAAAACCCCGGAACATCTGCGGCTCTGCCTCTCATGTTAGTTGCCGGGCACCAGGCATGGAGGTGTGATGGGGAACCAAGGCAGAAAAACCAGGAGGGCTCCGGAAGGAGTCCGGCCTACAGGCAGTAGAGATGCTCAGGTTGAGTGATTTGTGAGGGAAAACTTGGGAAAGACAGGGCCCGTTTAGTGAGAGAGGGCAGAAAGGCAGGCTTTTGGGAGAGGGATGGGGACAGGAGTGGTGGGCAAGGTGTGTTTCTGGGGATGGGGAGTAGGGGACAGGACTGAAGTGATGCAGTATTAGGAGTGAGCATATCAGGGGCCAAGAAAGAGGGCCAAGGTTGTTTGTGACAGAGAAGGGGCAGGGTAAGAGAAGTATTACTGAGGGTGGCTCAGGTTTTATCTGGAAAAGCTGAAACAGGGAAAAAAGTTAGTGCCTAAAAAGGGAGAAAATTTGCAATGACAGTGTAAGCTGTTCTCTGGGCTCTAGAAAGGTCCCCATATTCAGAGCATGGCTTGCATGGATTTAAACCTTGTTTGGCTGCTTACAATTCAAAGAAAAATTATCCTGAAGAAAGATCTCCATGTATTTTGACTGGGCAGGTGCTGATGTGTACCAATAGACATGAATCCAGAAAAATCCCACTTTCTCAAAAAACAAAAAGTATGGGAATGTAATTTTGAGGTCTACCAGCAAGAACAATGTTTGTGCTGGTTTCCTCAGTGGCTGCCTTCCCCTTATTTCCAACCCTCTTTCCTCCCTTCCTAACTCTGAAGAAACCCGAGTGCTCTCTAGCATTGCCCTGGGCACGGGGCACATCCTGATGAAGGGGCCTGTGTCCTTGCCAAGGTCAAATGTCTCAGAGGGAGCAGGTGGCTCCATATGGCTGTACTCTTCCCTCCCCCCCCCATTCCCCTTTATTTTGTAAGTGGCTGGTGGCACCGAGTGAGGCACTTTTACCTCTGCTCTGTGTCCCTCACAGCACCAGAAAAAGGCCTGTGGACCTCAAGGGTGACCTGTACAGCCACCACCTTGCTTATCCTTTCCCAAGTACACACTGGTGATGTTTCAAGGCATGTATCCACCTGGGAAAATGCTCCTGTTAGACTGCAAAAGTGTTGCAGCACATCTGCCTAGGCCCTTAGCAGGGACGTGGGGCTGGCCTGCCATCACAGCTGCAGGCAAGCGTAGTTACGGGGCTCGGAGTAAGCGCCGTATTTTTGCTGGAGTGAAAGTTGAGGATCTTTACGGCATGACAGCCTCCTCAGTCCCAGGTCTGACTCAACTGTTTTACTTTCTGGAGCGCTTTTCACTTTCTCCAGTCAGGAGGCCTCTTTCTTTCTGCCTTTCTGTCTCCACTCTCGGTTTTCTTGGGCTTCCTGGGTGGTGGTGGAGTTGTGATGTCTTGAATACCAATAGTGAAGCTGAACATATGTGAACCTTTCCTAATCCTGCTAATCTTCCTTCAAAAACCTTTCTGAAAGTGTAGGCAACATCCAGATTAAAAAAAAAAAAAAAAAGCCCCCCAAAAAAAAAAAGCTACTGAGCATTTTAATGACAAATAATCTTTGTAAAGGGGGAGGGGGTTTTTGCCTCAGCTGGAGATGGAGCTTATGAACTACAGCAGGTAGAAATAACTGCTGTATTACCTCATGTAATCTCCGCTATTCAGGGTCAGATTAGGCCTGAATGCGAGACGAAATAGACTTCTCTTTTAAACTGGGGACTTTGTCCCCACAACGGCTATTAGGCGGTAATTAGTTGTGACACAGAATTACCAGCCGCACAATGGCAACCGGAGCCTTACAAGTCCTTTGAAATGGCTTGGAGGAGCTGAATAGATGCTACTTTCAATTTTTAAATTCTGCTCAGAGGTAGGAATTATTGACTCCTCTCCCGAGCGCCGCTTCTCTCCTGGCTTACATGGTGCATCTGTCAGGCAGGGAGCTGGAACCAGTTGAAATTTGGACGATCCCAGTCAGCCGTCCAATGGGTTGCCTGCATCTTTTGGCAGGAGGGATGAGATAACAACTTCTTCTTTGATCTCATTAGTTGCGATATTGCTGGGCTGACTCGGGGCTCAGCGTCGACACACTGGATGCTTTAAGGCTTCCCGGAGCTTTGAAGGGGAAAATGAGACCTAATGAAATCAGTCACCGTGGAGGTAGGACAGGGCTGGGCTGGCCCATAGGTTAGGGACTTGAGGGAATGAAAAGCTGTCTCTGAATGCCACCAGGCACGCCACACACGTGCCGTGCCCCCCAGTACCTGTGCATTGCTGGCATCGACACCGGAGCAGCCTCTGAAGTATTCAGAGTGGAGATCTGAACCAGGCCTCTGTAATGTAGATTGTAGCCAGATGTGAACCTGAAGCTTTTAGGAACTGGAAAGTGAATATTGAGAGCTAAATCTCCATTCTGCTGCCAGCGCAGGGATGAAGGATCATGCTCCGAGTCTTCAATCTAATCAGCAGCGCTGGCAACCCTGGTACACTGTGCCTTCCCCGAGGCAGCTCTGCGAACAGTTTGTTCAGCAATAACATGACAAATGGATTTATTCCCAGGTCCCACTAGTACTGTAAGGCTTCATGGAGCCTGAATTGTAAGGCAAAAGGAAATCTTGTTCCTGCCTGGCCAATGCCAGCACGCTCGCTGCTCTTGGCTGCTAACGACCCCAAGGACAGCAGAAGACCACCTTTGGGGCTCGGGGTGCCCTGGGCAGTACCTAAGTGAGCCAGGGCAGGTGTTGGAGCTGTATGGCCATGCCAACATGGTCCCTGTGGTGGTGGGAACAGCATGCTGAAGCCAGCAGCTGCTGGACAAAGCCTGGGTGAACAGCCCATCCTGGCTGTTGGTGGGGACAAGAGACCCCCAGGGTGCCGGGATAGCAGTGGTCCCCTTGCATCCCCCAAGGGTTGGAGTTCCTCACTGCTCATCATCAGGTTTGTCTTTATGGGCTTCCTACTTCAGAAATCAGTTTATTTAATTTCCTGTTACCTCCCCTGACGCTTTATGGCATCATCGCTTTTGCCACTGGCTGCCAGAGCAAGTGACACCCGGCTGTCCCACTGCTCAGTGGCTGGTGCCTCTGCTCACACCACCAGGCAGCCGCAGGACAGCTACTGGGAAGCAGGACTGAGGCAAAAACATGTTGGAGGGGCCATGCTCAGGAGGTGTTAGCTAAGGAGAATGCGGGTTTAACTGAGAGCTCTTTGGTGAGCCCAGGAGCCTGGCCACCGCTGTGCTAGTTCCTGGGTTGACCATGGGAGCAGTTGAAGAGAGTGGTTTCTGTACTCGTATTTCCAAAAGTAAAGTTACTATAGCAGGGACTATATGCTACATATTTCATAGACAGGGAATGTGAACAGGTGCCCTTGCTGACATCAAAGCCCTGCCTATGCACACCTGAAAGAAAAAGGTGTAAAACCCCACACAGCCTACAGATGCCTGGGGATCACCGAACCACAGGCTCTGCCTTCCCTTCGGAAAGGAGAAAATCGTTTCCTTTCATACCTGGTAGTGGTCTGTCTTCCCCGCCCCACTCATAAAGCTTACGATTAAAGGGGGAGCACAGCATCTTCCTTGTCTGTAAGCAAGGAATTCACCTGCAGACCTGACCTGTTAGCACGCCTGTCTTTTAAAGAGCATGTTGCAACAAGGTGACAAATTATACCAGGCAGTTAAATTAAAACCAAAAGACCAGGTTTTATTACCCTTCCTCATGCTGAAAAGTACCTCATTCCCAAAGCAGCACTGTCGATTTCAAAGCAGAAGGAAATCTCTTGGAAGACAGAGGAACAAAATTGGCAATACGCTCCGGTACTTCGGATGGCAATTTGTTCATTTTTCCACAGTAAATTAATTGAAATTGAGACCTTTGATGTAAGTGTATAAAAATGTAAGATCTTATTTTCCTTAGGTACCAGTTTGACAAAACCTTTAAACTTCAGTGCTATTTAAGAGAAAAGCATTTAATGTTTCTAGAAGGAAAGACAGAAAACGTCTTAAAAAATTGAGGCTTAAAATCCATGTTTCTCCTTCTAGCAGCTGGAAACCAGCCTGCGCCTGCTGACCTTAGTGGGCACTTGCTGTCAACCTCCGTGGAGGGGATCAGGCCCCTTCTCTGCCAGAGCCCCATTTTCTCCCCATTTAAGCACGCATCCAAACTGATGGCCAAATTAGCAGCGAGCTCCCCAACTCTCAGCTCTGGCCCCGATGCGGGCGTGCCGGAGGGGCAGAGCTCTGACCTCAGGGCAACCTCTCGCCTTGACTTCCCACATTAATCTCAAAACCTCTTGACTTCCCAAAGTCAGCTCCGCTATCTGCGCCGCAGCATTAGCATCTGTGGTGACTTGGGTATGCTCCTGCGTGCCGCCAGCTCGCTTCGGCTGCGAGATTAAGGGGTTTGCTTGTCGATTGTGCTGTTTCTTACCATTTGGGAAATGCCTTGCTACCTCCCAAATAACCACAGCTTAAGTGCCACGTGACCTTTCTCATGCTTCAAACCAAGGCGCAGGGTGTACAGATCCAGCTCTCCAAGCTCTTGTTAGCCATGTAGGGCTAAAAACGCCACGGGCACAAGCAGGGCACTGTTATTTATGCCTGTTTAAATGCACCACAGTTGAGGGGCTGGATGGACCTCACTCGGTCCCAATTGGTCTGCGTGGGCCAGACGGCGTTACACTTCCTTCCTGAGCGGGGTCGGTCCGGGGAGTGGAGGTTAAGTGTCTTATCTGTCCTGGTGGGTGCTTGGCTCTAAATCTCTTGACCCAAAGCTGGCTGCTCCTGCCCTGCCAGGGATGCTCGTCCCGCTTTCCAGCCCCTCGCCTTGGTGACCGTGTGCTGTCTTAGCCTCTATCAACAGGTACTAAATATGTCAAGGGCTGAAGCAAGAATTCAGGGATCTACCCTCAAAGGTTTTGTTGATTTATCTTCGCTATAAATCTATTTCTTTTGAGTGATCTGAAATTGATTTCAGGCTCATTCCTTCGTTCCCCCATTTGGTTGTAATTTGGGATGTCAAGGAAATTGTGTTGAAAGAAGAAGATGAGCCAATATGAAAAGGGATTATCTGTCCCATATGGGTAGAAGATGCTGGTGTGGTGGAGAAGGGAAAAGAAAATGTTTGCCTTTACATGTCTGCACATGTGCAGTGTCAGGCAGGAGTGGGCTTCCAAGAGGAAAGGAAAAATCAAAAGAAAATCCTTAGCTTAACAGAACCATCCCATGACAAGTTAGTAGCTTCGTTAAGACCATCCCTTGAGTAGGGAAGGATATACAGGCAAGCATCCTCACATGGAAATTTTAAGTATCCCCTGTGCACTATTTTAACACCAAATAAGGCCTTTTGCTTCCTGAAGAGACACATACAGATAAAACAAAACCCTTCTGCAGATCTGTTGGAAAATTATGAAGTATGAACCGGGAAAAGCCTTTCTCACTTTTCAGTGTTTTTCATCTGGATTCACTCTGAATGAGAGGACTCCCAACAACTGGGACAAACCTTTGATGTCATCCTTTGCAGTGTGCATCACTCAGGTAAAAGACCCTTTAGCATGTATTGTATCCCATGTGGACTTTCTACATCCTTCTTCTTGAGCAGGGGCTGCTGTGCCACCCGAGTTTGTTATGTCTGGGAGCCCCCCCTGCTTCCTCTGGTGCTCAGGTAGCCTGCCCACCTCATGACCCTGTTTAGGCAGCTGTCAGGGCTGGGCAACGAGGTGCCCATCACTCCATCGTGACATGGCCCTCATCAAGAAGTGTTTTTTGGACCTCCTCTGTTTAACTGATGCTCTTTTCCCCACGCCTCAGGCTATCCCCTGAGCTGAATGTCCCAGCGGTTGCCTTTGCCTTCCTGACACCTGCCTGTCCAGCACTACCACATGTTTGGATATCCCCAGATATGCCCTCCAATTCTGTCTGGAAATGCTGCCCTGGGCAACTTGAGGCTCGGACGTGCTCTGTGTTGGGCAGACAGGGTTGCTCAGGCCAGGAGGCCAGGACATAGCATCCTGCACCTGGACATGGCGAGAGCTTGCTTGGATGGGAGAGGGTATCTCACCAGTTTTGGTCCCTGCATGGAGAGCCTGTCTAGCTGTCTCCTAGCTCGCTCCCCGGAAGGTCCAGGCTCAGGGGGAAGAGGGGACGCACAGCCCCACTTACCCTGAGGCATACTGCACACCCACAGTCAGTCTTATACATCCGTTTACTTTTTCCCCTTCCCTTCCCCACTGTCATTCTTCTAGTGTGCAGCCAGGCTCCATTTTTCCTTGTCCAGTGTCTCCTCACCCTGGTTCTCCTGGGTGGGATTCAGGATGCTCCTGCATAGTCAGGGGTCTCCCCATCCAGAGGGGCTGGAGAAAGAGCACAGTATGGCCCAAACCACTGTGCTAAAGAGCACTGAAATGCCTAACAAGAGGTGGGGGTCTGTTACAGATGGTTTCTGCCCATGGGGGTAGCACGCAGTCCCTCAGAGCCAGCTAGGTCTGAATCACTGACATGGATGATGGCCTGGGCAGATCATTCAGCACAAGACAGGCAATAGGAGCACAGAGCAGCTTCTCACCTGGCCATTAAAGGCACCTGAGAGATGGGAAATGTCCCTGCAATGTTTGTCCCTGTAAGGCACACCAAGGAGGGACCATTCTGCTCCAGACATCCTTGCCAGTAGCAGTGATTTGAGGCTGCAGGACTATGTGCCTGCTAAAACACACAGAATCACAGAATCACAGAATTGTAGGGGTTGGAAGGGACCTCGAGAGATCATCAGGTCCAACCCCCCTGCCAAAGCAGCTCCCTAGCTCATATTGCTCAGATAGGCGTCCAGGCGGGTCTTGAATATCTCCAGTGAAGGAGACTCCACCACCCCCCTGGGCAGCCTATTCCAGTGCTCAGTCACCCTCACTGTGAAAAAGTTCTTCCGCATGTTGGTGCGGAACTTCCTATGCTCCAACTTGCAGCCATTGCCCCTTGTCCTATCCCCACAGACTACTGAAAAGGGGCTGGCTGATTCCCCCTGCATCCCCTGCTTCAGATAATTATAAACTTTGATTAGGTCCCCCCTTAGTCTTCTCTTCTCAAGGCTGAACAGTCCCAGCTTACTCAGCCTTTCCTCATAGGGGAGATGCTCTAGGCCCTTAATCATCTTCGTAGCCCTTCTTTGGACTCTTTCCAGGAGATCCCTGTCCTTTTTATACCAAGGAGCCCAGAACTGGACACAATACTCCAGGTGGGGCCTGACCAGGGCAGAGTAGAGAGGGAGGATCACCTCCTTTGACCTGCGGCTACACTCCTCCTGATGCATCCCAGGATCCCATTGGCTCTCTTGGCCACCGAGGTACACTGCTGGCTCATGGCCAACCTGTCATCTACCAGGACCCCCAAGTCCTTCTCCACTGAGCTCTTCTCCAGCAGGTCATTCCCCAGCCTGTACTGATACAAACAGTTGTTCCTTCCCAGGTGCAAGACTTTACACTTGCTTTTGTTGAACTTCATCTGGTTTCTCCCTGCCCAGCTCTCCAGCCTGTCCAGGTCTCTCTGGATGGCAGCGCAGTGCTCCTGCGTGTCAGCCACTCCTCCCAGCTTTGTATCATCGGCGTACTTGCTGAGGGTGGATGTTATTCCCTCATCAAGATCGTCAATGAAGATATTAAACAGGACTGGACCCAACACTGAGCCCTGGGGAACACCGCTGGTAACAGGCCTCCAGTCAGATTCTACTCCACGAATCACAACCCTCTGGGTTCGGTCCGACAGCCAATTCTCAACCCACCTCACTGTCCACTCATCTATCCCATGCTTTCTCAGCTTTGCTATCAGGATGTCATGGGAGACAGTATCAAAGGCCTTGCTGAAGTCAAGGTAGATGACATCCACTGCTCTCCCTCCATCTACCCAGCCTGTCATGAGATCGTAGAAGGCTATGAGGTTGGTCGAGCACGATTTCCCCTTAGTGAATCCATGCTGACTACTCCTCATGACCTTCTTCTCTTCCAATTGCTTGGAGATGGCATCCAGAACAAGCTGTTCCATTACCTTTCCAGGGGCAGAGGTGAGGCTGACTGGCCTATAGTTACTAGGTTCCTCCTTCTTGCCCTTTTTAAAGACTGGAGTGACATTGGCTATCCTCCAGTCTTCAGGCACTTCTCCTGTCCTCCAAGACCTGTCGAAGATGATAGAGAGCGGCTCAGCAATCACCTCCGCCAGCTCCCTCAGCACACGTGGATGTAACCCATCTGGGCCCATGGATTTGTGTGCATTAATCCCTTTGAGCCGCTCCTGGACCTCCCCTACTTGAACCAGAGGGAAATTCTTCATTTCCCAATCAGTCCTACTCTCATCCAGTGTCTGTGGGTCCCGGGGGGCCTTTGAAGTGAAGACCGAAGCAAAGGCGGCATTCAATATCTCCACTTTCTCAGCATCCCCCGTAACCAGGACACCCTCCTTATTCAGCAAGGGACCTACATTATCCCTGGACATCCTCTTACTGTTCACGTGTCTAAAAAACCCCTTTTTATTATCCTTTATGTCCCTTGCCAGCTTAATTTCCAAGAGGGCTTTAGCCTTCCTAGTTGCATCCCTACAGGCCCTGACCACATTCCTGTATTCTTCCCAGGTGCTCAGACCCTTTTTCCACGATTCATAGATCTTCTGCTTCTCTTTGAGTTTGCTCAATAGCTCCCTGTTCATCCATGCAGGTCTTCTGCCTCTCTTTCCCCATTTCCTCCTCAAAGGGATGCATCGTTCCTGTGCTTGGAAGAAGTGCTGTTTGAATGCTAGCCAGCTCTCGCAGGCTCCCATTCCTTCAAACAGCGTAGCCCACGGGATAGCTCCCATTAAGTGGCGGAGGAGATCAAAGTTAGCTCTACCAAAATTCAGGGTAGCTATCCTACTTTTTGGCTTGCTTCTTCCACCCAGGATCATGAACTGAATCATTTCATGGTCGCTTTGCCCTAAGCTGCCCCCGACCTTCACTTCCCTAACAAGTCCATCCTTGTTAGTGAAAACAAGGTCCAGCAGCCGCCCTCCCCTTGTGGGCTCCTGCACCATCTGTAGCAGGAAATTGTCTTCAACACACTGCAGAAATTGTCTGGACTGCATACGACTGGCCGTATTGCTTGCCCAGCAAATATCTGGGTAGTTGAAGTCCCCCATAAGGATCAGTGCCCGGGAACTTGAGGCTACTTCTAACTGTTTATGGAATGCGTTATCTACCTGCTCCTCTTGATCAGGGGGCCTATAGCACACTCCCACAACAATGTCCCCCATACCGGTTTGCCCCTTGATTTTAACCCACAAGCACTCGACAGAAGGTTCATCCTTCCCCAGGTGGAGCTCAACACATTCTAGGTGCTCTCTCACATAAAGAGCAACTCCTCCACCTCGCTTCCCTAGCCTGTCTTTCCTAAAAAGCACATAGCCATCCATGACAGTGTGCCAGTCGTCCAGGTTGTCCCACCACGTCTCTGTGATTGCGATGAGATCATGGCCCTGCGACCGCACAAAGATCTCTAGTTCTTCTTGTTTGTTCCCCATGCTACGTGCATTTGTGTAAAGACAGTTCAGTGGTGAAGCAGATGTAGGTATCCTCAACGGCCCACAGCGAGATTTCTGACAGGGGACTGGCAAAAGTGGCTCCACGGAGGAGTACTCAGGGCAGTCCACAGAATTTTCCCTACTCTCACGTGGAAAAACGTCCCCAAGTCCACGACTGTGCTGTTGGTATTTACCTCTTCCCACCGTCAACTCCCGTTGTGTCTCCCGAAGCCTAACCCTGGCAGCCGCCTTAATATCCCCTTCCCCCTTCCTAACTAGTTTAAAGCACGATCGATGAGCCCTGCTATCTCCTGGGCGAGGATCCGCTTTCCTTTATAGGACAGGTGAGCCCCATTAGCAGTACTCATGCCAGGAGCAGAGTACACCATCCCTTGGTTAAAGAATCCAAAGTTCTTGCGCCGGCACCAGCCTTTTAACCACACATTCAACTCATGGGTTATCCTGTCCTGCTCTGAGCCCCTCCTCCCACAAGTGGGGATAGAGCAGAATATTATTTGGGCTCCCCCCCCCTCAACAGAGCGCCCCAGGTCCCGGAATTCCCTTTTGACAGCTTGCAGGCTACACTTTGTGATTGCGTCCCTGCCTGCTTGAACTATCAGTAAGGGATAATAGTCAGTGGATCTTACCAGGCCTGGTAGCCTTCTGGTAATATCCCTGACCCGGACTCCAGGGAGGCAACACACTTCCCTGCGTGTAGGGTCTGGCCTACATATAGGCCCTTCTGTCCCTCTGAGAAGGGAATCTCCTACTACAACTACCTTCCTCTCTTGCCTAACAGAGGCAGTCTCAAGGCGTGCAGATGACTGCCTCACTCTAGGCCTCCGCTTTCTCTGAGGCAGAGGGGCTCCATTCATCTCCTGCAAGAAGCTTTACCCCAAAAAAAGAGGGAAATTTAAGAAAGCAATAATATTTTCTCACAGCAGCTTGAGGAGCAAATCTGCAAGTGTCAGGAGGAGCTCACCTTGCTGTCCCATGCAGCTCCAGGTCCAGCCACTGCAGGACAACTCACTGCTTTCACACAGGTGATGCTCACATCCGTATGGAGTGTGCAAGTCAGAGGTTGGTGCAGAGCTGTGATCCAAGGGTTTTAAACCCCCTGCCCCCCATCTCCCCTCCCCTTGGGCATTGTCTCAGAATCGAGCTCTATCGTCCTCTCTTGGAGCTGATGACCTTGCTCTGCTCTCGGCTCAGTCCTTCGGTCTGGCTTCCAGCTGGGTGGTGTGTGATGTCAGACACTGCACAGGGGAACATGTCCCAGAGTAGAAACAGGGCTGAAGGCTTCCCCCTTTCTGGACATTGCCATTTGCCCTGTCACCAGGGATGCCATGCGGGTTAGCTGCATGCCTCTAGACGTGGGGACCATGACAGGCTGGCTGTGGGCACGTCCCTGCCTCTGCAGGGTGCAATGCTGGCATTCACTTCTGCAGGGCAGCAGGAATAAAAGAGGAGAGAAAGATTTGCAATCTGTGCTTACCGCTGGGCAGATGAGATCCAAAGCTGATAGTGTTATCTTTCTGGACACCACATTATAGGTCCTGCGTTTCCAGGCTGGGAACGGTTCCCTAAACAAACATATCTGATGGGCATACAGAGTCTCTTAGCTGAAATCACTCAGGCCCATCTGTTAAGATGGCATAGTGCCCACTTCCCAAGTTGGTGAGATGTTGGCCATAGGGCAAAAATGCCAAGTAACCATGGGTTTAACATGAGCAGCCAGAGTAATCATCTAAAAGCTTTCCATCTTTCAGGACTCCACGTCTCCAGCCAACACTGCCACAGCCTCACTGCCTTCTTCATTAGGGTTTTCCCCACAGGATTCAGATACTGGCCCCAAAGGCTCCTCCCCGGGTGCAGGCATTTGCCTGAGAAAACCTCACACTGCTTTGTGTGTGTTGCTCCTGCTGATCCAGGAGCTGGGAAGACACTTTATTTCCATAAGCAGAAGAGGCTGAGGAGCTTTCTGAGTAATGGTATGGCTGATTAGCAAGAGGGCTTGCAATACCCACATGTAGTGGGCAAAGGCAAACTGAGGTTGGGCACATCCATAGGCCAATAATCAGGGTGTTACATGTCCTGCTTCCGATCAGCAAAGTCAGTCTCCTCCCGCAGCAGCCCAGGCTGCAGGCTGCAGGCTGCAATGCATCTATGGTACTGCCACCAGAGTTATTAATGTGGTACAGCCTCTCACCCCTGTGATCACTGATTATATTATGTTCTATTATATTAATTATTATTGTTACTATTATTATTATATTGATTCAGCCTGCCTCTGTAATCTAACTCAAAGTAATTTATATCAACAATAAAGTATTTATCTGGAAAACTTCTGACACTTTATCAGAGCTTCTGTGGGGTTTTGCTTCATCTCTGCTTTTTTGGGTTGTCCAAGCCAGAGCAACTTTTTTGAGAAGACTAGCCCACCTCCTGCTCCACAGTCTGGAAAATCCCTCTTTCAGGATGTACCATTTGCCAAAACGGTGGCTGCTGCTTGGAGTTCCCTCTCAGAAATAACCACCCACCCAGGGGGCCACAGATTGTCCCACTAAAACAGGAATGAAGCAGAGCTTCCTCTAGGGAAGAGCCATCACTGGAGGGGACCTGGAAGAACACTTTTTTCCCCTGCTGAAGCATTACTAGAAAAGCAGTCTGGCATTTTAAATTTTATTTTTAAGGTTGGCAAAAATTGGAGTAGAAAAGGAAGTCAAAGAAATTCATGATGGCAGTACCTGCAATGCCAGCACTTAGTGTACTGAGGAAACTTTCGGTATGTCTAATAAAACACAATTGTTCTGTGCCTACTGCAGACAAAATAGGTAACTGCTATGATGCTATGATTATGGCTCTGGAGCTGGAATTTAGCCTAAGTCCACCTTTTATAGTGATGATGATGATGATGACGACATGAAAGCACCTTTCAGGAATGCATTCAGGGATGAATTTACCTGATACTTGTCATCTGCCAGCAGAAGATGACATTTTGTGATCTAAAATAGCTTCTTTAATCTTTCAAGTGAAGCACTGAAAACCAGTTTAACTTTTTAAGGTTTATACAAGTATCACTGATGTGAGATCTCTCCTGTGGCATGTCTGTGTGTATTAAATACTTCCTACTCTCTGTAAAGCTGTACCAGTGCATCACAGAAACGACAATGTCATCAGGAAGCACGTGAATGCAATTAAATCATTTAGGTGTGACGAATGTAAGCTGATTCGTTCCAGCTAGGGACCTGACTTGCTAACTGTGACTGAAACTCGCTCCTTCTGAGCAAACTGAGTGTTCCTGTGCTTGGCTTTGTGGAGCATTCCCCATTACGGAGCATCTCTGCTCACCTGCCCTCTTGCTGCCTCATGCAGCTTATATTTGAGATGAAATAAAAGGCATGGGTTGCACTTTCATGCTTTTTATAATGCCCAACTCAAGTTAAATGTGCCGGGTTTTGTATGGGCAGTAGAGAAAAAAGTGGTCAGCTGTTGTGAGGGGGATGCCCCTGTATTGCCTTTGTATTTAATACTGCGTATGTATTTATTGAGAGGGCTTTGTACCAAAGATGCCCAGCTTTAAATCCAGGTAACGATATGCCTCTGCAGAAAGGGTCTTGTTTTGTCTTAGTTTGGTTTGGTTTCTCCTTGGGGCAGAGCAAAAGTTGGTGGCATGGTTATGTCTTCTCTGGAGATGTTAAAGTTCTCACTGAGTTTTTACCAGTCCCCACATAGCAAAACATGGATTTTTTTTTTTTTAAGACGACACCTCCAGCAGCAGCTCTCAGCATTTAACACATGATGGCATTGCCTTTTTGCCGTGGTTGGCACCTTGTGTTAACGCGTCAGTTTGGACTGTCGCACCGCTCTGCCAGTGCACGAAACATAAAACCTGCATGGCTTTTTTAAGGCAATATTAAAGAAAAAAAACAACAACTTTTTTTTTTTTTTTGCAAGTAATAACAGGGTTGGGAAAAGAAAGTGATCAAGCTGCATTAGTTGCTGCACCAAATTCTCCCGCTGCAAGCCTGAATGCGCCTTTCCCAACGCGTGACCCAACGGGAGTAAAGACTCCTAATTTATTGGAGGGGTGCTCTTTCAGTTTGTGTTTTATTGGTAATTTACAATGCCGAATGCCCTCATATTCACCTTTCCCTCTTCTCAAGTAGGTGAACACAATGGAATTGTCTTGGTTGCAGAAAAAGGGATGCTTTCTCTGAGCATGCCCCATTAATTGGGAACCGGCAGACAACTGACAGGAGTGCGGTGGGTGTGATTATCAGCGCCGGATGAGAGCCATTAACAAAATGGAGAGTGTCATCTTCAGAGCACAAATATTTTCCCTCGCCATAATACCCTCTCAAGGGGACCTGAAGTGGACCCGCATTGTCCCGCGCGCTCCCAACCCCACCACCAATCTTTCTTCTCCTTTTTTCCCCCTCGAACGCCGGGGTTTTCGGCGCCCGCGAGGGAGCGAGCGCGGGGCGGCCCGAGCGATGACGGCACTTAGGGGCTATTGTAGTTTCTCCCCTCGGACAAAGCGTCCCCTGGCCCTTCTCCACCGGTCCCTGGAGCCCCGTCGATAACTGAAAGCCGGAGGAATAATATCCCGGGATTCGCCCTGGCATCTCCCAGAAGCGTTTCCAGGATTGGAAAGATTTTTTCTTACACCAACTGGTTTGGGTTTAATTCCTTCCCTGCCTGTTCTCCCCCCCCAGCCCTTTTTTTTTTGTTCCCCTCCCGGCGGAACAGAGGATGGGTTTGTCGCCCTGAATCGGGAGGATTGTTTCACATCATCGGGCCATTCATCCTCTCCCCTCCCCTGTTGTAAAACACCAGCGCCGGCCCAGGGAACACTGGGGGCATTGTGCAGCGGCACGATACCACCCAGATTTTACCTCGGCCCTCTCCGATCCCGGGTTTTGTTCCCCCTCAAAAGAAAGCATTTGCTCGGGGGAGGGGAGGGGGTGTTCCTATTGCTTCCACTAACACGGAGGTTAAAGGAAAGATTGATGGGAGAAAGTTCACCTAGAAAACCAGGATAAATTTCTGGCTGGCCAAGGCCAGTTGTTTCATTGTCCGGGGGCCATGTTTTTTGTTAATTATCTCTCACTCTTGCCTTTTATCGAGGAAACTGGCAGCAAAGCACGGAGAAAGGAACAGGATATAGAGGTCAGCGGGTCCCGCTTGGCCACCTAGGTATTCCATTTTAAATGTTGAGGGCGAGCGAGGAGCGGGGCGAGCTTTACGGGCGGGGGGAAGTGGGGACCATCAAAGTAATAACTGGGGGTAGTCCCGCTAGTTACACCCGAAACTCCAACTCCTGTCCCCAAGCTCAAAAAAATCAGAGAGAAAAAGAAAAAAAAAAAGAAGAAGAAAAAAAAGGGGGGGGGGGGGGGAAGAAACAGTGGAAAGGGACTTTTTCTTTCTTTTCTTTCTTCTTAAAGGGAGGAAAGTTGCTTCAAACAAGCCCATGTTGTCAAGGAAATAAACCTTAGCGAGGGTAGGCATTAAACACACAGCTGCTGGACTTGGCCGGCCCTTAGACACTGGTGGTAATGACAATGATTCTTGGTGGCAGCAAACCAGATCTAAACATAAATAGGGCTGCATGAAAGGAGAGGAAATGGAACAAAACAGTTCCTTGGGTACCACTGGCAGAGGAATAACATCAATTTCGATTAAAAAGCGAAAGAATTCTCCTGTTTCCACACATTAGTAAAGGCATGCAAATTCATAACTCACCAACAATGTACCTTTGAAATGCAGCTGCACCCCACAAACAGGGCCTTTCTCCCCACAGAGAAGCAGCCCTGTTTTAAGCAGAAAGAAAACAACTATTGAAAAAGCCACAAGGGTCCCTAACAGTGGGGAGGAGTGTTGGGGAGAGGTGGAGGAAATGTGTTGGGTTTGGCAGATGCGGGAGATCTGTGTTTTCCATATAATGGAGCCTTCATATCTGGTCGTTCCCAAAAGAAACGGTACTTCCCGGGATCCACCAGCAGGTTGGCCTTGGGCAGCTGTTGGCAACCCCAGGCATGGATGGGGGATTTCCATGGCTCAGGGGATGTGGCCAGTGGGGTCAGAGGGATGGAGCCAGCTCCTGGGGCGGACAGCACAAAGCCAACAATGTCCCCATCTGCTCCCTCCCATCGTCCCTGGAAAGACTGCTCCTCTTACCAATGTTTTGGCAGGGTCAGCATACCCGTGCTGCCCTGTCTGTATGGTCATCCCATACCTGGCTGTATGACCATCCCAGGTGGCCATCCTTCCCACCTGCTGCTGCTGGAGATGTTGCAGGGAGCATACCAGCTCCTGCGCTCGCTCCCTCCAGCCGCCTGCCACAGGTCTCCAAGCTGGCATGCAGCCACCCATTGCCTGATTCAGATGGACTGATGTTACCTGAGCTGTAGCATCACCAGAAGTATAATTTCTTAAAGAAACACATGTAAATAAACTGCACTGTGCGAAAATACATTTGGTATGAAATGACCAAAAATCAAGCCTGACATACCAGGCTTTTTGCTCTATCACTTTCATTCTGTATTCTGCATGGAGTGGGTCTCCTCACAGAGGCATCAGCCAACTTCTGAAGGAACAACACTGACTGCTTGCTGTGTAGGCACCTCCAAAACACCCACTGAAGATTGCTGGGACCAGCCAGAGGGTGCTTAGCTCCCATGTTCCTGCTAAGGCAAAGCCCTTGCTGGAGCACAGGGGTCTTTGGACACATTTTGGGGCTGCTCCCTTGGTGTGCAGGAATGGCTGCTTCTCTTCCCTCGGTTTATAGGTATGGGAAATTGTTCCCACTAAGGAAATTTTATCCTCAGTGAACATAACAGAGGATGTCAGAGTTTTTACACTTGCCACACAGACTACAGAATCTTTGAAAAAACATGCACATCTCATGTTGGTCTTGTGGGAACTCTGTCTGGGGGACGTCTCAGGATTTGGCTCCTTCTCCATAAGGCAGGTTTTATTCCTGGGGCTGCCTCGTGCACTGTGCAAACCCCTCACCACAAATGCTCGCTATCAATTTTATCTTCATCTGATAGAAATCGTTTGGAAAGAAGACAAGGCAAAGCCACTGTCATGAAACACTGTGGTGTTTATATCCGACAGACAATACCATATTTATTGGCCAATGATAAAAATAAATGGTTGTCTGTTGGTGAGTTACTGCTTTTAAGCCCCTAAACTGATTGAGAGCTCTTGCCTTGTCTTACAGTCCACCGTGGTGACAGTTGGGTCGCCAACTGGGCCTGCGAGCCCTGGCAACATCTGACAGCTCTTCATTAATCGGCACTTTTGTTACCCTTGCACGAGTTGCCCGTGCGGCGAGGAGAGACTGTGGGAGCATTGTCTGGGGCTGGCAGAAGGGCTGAGCAGATGCAAGGCGGTTCGTGCATGTGGACACAGGGCACTTCTGCTGCGGGGCTGGATGTGGCGATGGGGACTAGCAAAGGCATCTCCCACCTCAGTGCTGCTGGAGATGACCAGAGCTGGCGCCGGTCAGTGTCCCAGCCTCGTCAGAGGAAGCCTTGCCTTCAACTCTAGCCCAGTCACAGAAAACTCCTAGCAGCTGCCTCTTGAACACTTTTGGGTAATGAAACACTGCGCTCACCCATGTGTGTCTCCCTGCAAAGTTCCAAAAAAGCTTTTCTTATGTGACCAAGAAGGAAGCCACAGAACCCCACAAAAAGCCAAAGGGAAAAGGTCCCATGGTGGGGACTTGGGGACCAGACACGCCCCCAGTACCATGTGCCCTTGCTCACATACCCAGGCTGTGTGGTGGGTCTGGGACCGGGGTGCAGACCCCACACTGATATTGCTGTGTCTAGCTCATGGCTGATGTCCCCACAGCCTTCACTTCCGACTGACCCCAACAGCTGGCAAGAGCAGGCAGGGGAGAGCTGCCCCCCATGGACCCGAATAGAAAAAGCCAACAGCCTGGCTATAGGCACGTCTGGCTGGCCAAGGAGCTGTGTTTCTCCACGTTAGATGTCTTCAGGCAGGAGTAGTGTCGTGTGCCCCACCGGAGGGGGGAAAGCAAGTCCCATCAAGCCACAGGGGGTACAAACCAGGACAGCTTGACATTTGTGTAAGACAGGGTCAGGACATCGTATCATCCCGGTGTGCCGTGTGCTGCTCGGCTTCCCTGCCAAATGCCAGATGCAAATGAGATGGCGGCGGCGGGCCCTCGGGAGAGCCCACCTGGCTCTGCGTCTGCGCTCTCCGGAGGGAGTCAGAGCTGCGGCAGCAGGGGGACAGCCCCCGCTGCGCCGGGCTGCTCAGTCCCTGCTCTTCCACCAGAAGCCTAGGGCTCGGCTCCCCAAGGCGGGGACTGAGGTGATGTCTGGGAGAAGATATGAGACCTGTCACGGTGTGATAGCTTCCTCTCAGTGACGAGCCAGAGGAGCTCACTCTTCTCATCGGGCTTCTCCCAGGGTGTGAGGGTACAGGCCAGGAGGGGGCAGGCAGAGTCACCTCCCTGGCCAAGCTGTGTCAGCAGCCACCTTCCAGAGGGATGCGATGGAGATCTCCCGGGCTGGCTGGTTTGCATAACGTTGGGTTTGCTGTGAGTAGGAATTGCTTTGCGACTCTGCCTTTGGAATGCCAGGTTTTCATTCCCCTAAATCAGCTCTTAAGGACCAGAGCTTGTGGCTGGTGTCACCCTCTGACAGGTGCCTTCTTGCAGGTTTGGTTTCATTCACTTTAAGAATGGAATGGATGTTTGCCCGTGTCTTCCAGGAATGACATTTGAGTTTCCTTTATGCTCTTTTCTCACAAAATGCCCCTGCTTTGCTGCAGGCTGTTCCTTGTTCACCACTGTTTCGCTGTTTGTGATAGCACCTTGATGTGATGGGTGAATTCCATGCAGAGAAGAAGCCCTTCTGGGGTCCCCAGAGATTTCAGACTGAAGGGGTGTACCAGAGCCATGTGAGCCCAATCCATGGCTCACCCTGGTAATGGAGTGAAATTCAGGGAAAGTACCAAGTGTCTGGAAAGACCACTGCTTTTGTCTTGTTGAGATTTCCCAGTGCTGTACCCTTCCTCAGTAGCTCTCCTCACTGATATAAGCTGTGCAACCAACTTCTAAAAATGCTTCTAATTACATCGGATCTCCTCCTACTTTTGCAGTGTTTTCTCCCCCACGTTTGCCTGTTTTATCTTTTAAATGATCCTCTCTGTAAGATGGCGATGGGATATAGAATGTCATCCTCTCCGCTAGTTTCCATTCTAAACAGTATACATATTCCTCCTTCCTTCCTTCCTTCCTTCCTTCCTTCCTTCCTTCCTTCCTTCCTTCCTTCCTTCCTTCCTTCCTTCCTTCCTTCCTTCCTTCCTTCCTTCCTTCCTTCCTTCCTTCCCTTCCCTTCCCTTCCCTTCCCTTCCCTTCCCTTCCCTTCCCTTCCCTTCCCTTCCCTTCCCTTTTTTTCCTTTCTCTGTCTCTCACTTTCTCTCTTTTCTCTCTTTCTGTTCTTCTTTCTTTTTTCTTCTTTCCTTCTGTCTCTCTTTTCATCTTTCTCTTTCCATCTCTCATTTTTAATCTGGTCTTCTCTCTTTCTCTTTTTCTTTCCATGTCTTTCTTTATTTATCTTTTCCTTTCTTTCTTAAATGTATCCAAATAATCAGTTTAATTGTACTTCGGTAGTTTGGAAAGTTTAATTCGTACAAGCCATGTTATTCAGTTTGACATTTTGGAAAACCTGCTGGGTTTCTCTTTTCTGTTGACACACGGGAAGGTCTAACAGCACGATGAGTAAAGACATCCCCATCCAAGTGTCATGGATTTGCTTCCTTTAATGCTTTTATCACTTCATTATGCATCTTTTAAACTAGAGAGAGATCTGAGCGGTGGCTAGCACAACCTGATTGTAATCTCGAACACTTGTTTTAAACCGAGGAAGTGCTGTGCAAATACTTCACCAGAATTTCCATTCTCCTTCTAAATGCTCCTCTGTGGAAAAGATTCAGCATATTTGCCTAGGTACTTAAATTAGTTTAATATAGCTCTGAGGCTTGAGAAGGAAGTTTGCAGCTGCACTGGCTTCTACATCTTTAGTACACTCAAAAAGCCCCGCAGCAGATAGCATTTATCTGGGGTTAAACCATGGCTTTTGTGCACAAAAAGTACAGCAGTGAATAAAAATGACAAAGTGCAGCTGTAAATCTCTAACCGAATTATTCAGAGAGAGTGAACAAATCTACAGCCCATCATAAAAAGGAAAATCATCTTCCTTTAAGAATAGGAGATACTGAGAAGTCTTAAAGTATATTAGAACAGCTTAGAGCTCTCAATGTGGGGGAGAAACCTTGTATATTATCCACAGTGCTAAGGAGATTATCAATGGATTTCACTCCCCAATCCTTTTTACAACACCCATCTCATTAGAATAAGTAATAAAGATGACATCACAGAAAGGTCTAATTGATCAAAAAGAGCTCGCTTAAACTGTGTCCAGATTCACTTCTGCATTCAATACCATTTTTCCCCCCAGAAATTCAGCTTTGGCTTTGATTGAACAGTTGAAAAGTTTTAGTATCAAATCAAACTAACGTTTTTATTATGCAAAGCTTTCTCCAGTATTCTGCTTTGGTAAATGACCTCTATTAGCATGCAGATTGACTGGGGATTACCAGAAGGTTTCCCAAAATAATCATCAGAAAATGTCTTTATAAGGGGTACTTTCCCCCTCTGCATGCACGGTCCCAGCCACCGCACTGGCCACCGTCCCCTCTCTCCTTCTGCTTCCACAAGACACTCAGGAGAGCCACCCAGCTAGGTAGCAGGCCCAATTTGCTGTCCCCAGATGGTCTAAATACTGTTGTATTCTCCAGCTACTCTTTGAATAGGCAGCGTGATTCCCAGTGGAAACAGTGGGTGAAATGGTTTTATGCAAGTCAGCAGGAATTTTACCACAGATGCCCTTACAGCTAGGATTTCACTCTCCACCTTGGAGACCATCTAAAAAACTGTGCTTGAGTAGACATACACAATAAATAGATCTGGGGGTTTTATGTACGTGCATAATTAATGGCCCCTGTTCTCTTGTAGTCGTTAGTCATTCCCTCTTAAAGAAAGAAGAGAGAAATTTTGCTGACGCCCTGCTTTTACTCCAGTGTCCCACCTGAGTAACTTCAGGCTGTGAGCATCCCCACCACGGTGTACCTGAGGCTTCCCATAGCCTGGCGCACTCGACCCCACGAGGTGGCCGCAGAAGACAGAGGGGGTGGAAATGCACAGACGTGGCCTTGGTGATTAGGAAGAAGAATATAACTGATAATTAATGCCACCAGAAAAATGGCCAGCTGTGGTTAGTGATGCAGAAAGTATTAAACATTGGACTGGGGGGGAAACTTTGACCCCCTGTTTTAGAGTGGGCGGCAGGGCCTAAAACGTGGATATCACAAGCTGAAGCCTGACCTGGCAGCACAGTGCGTTGTGTGCCCCTGTTTCTGCTGTCTTCTTGGTGCTGGTTTTCCAAAACTGGCTCCAAGTGCTTAAAACTGCTGCTCTCCCAGTGCCAGCAGCACACAGAGCTACACGGGACCCTTGTCCCCAGCTGGTGCCATGGGCTTTGGGGCTGGCCAGGAGTATTTGGGAGTATGAAATCCCGGACACTCTGGCAGCACAGGGGCCAGGCATCCCGCTTGGAGAAAACAGTTCCTGATCTGAGGAATAACACTGGTTCCTGTCTTCTTCCTCAGTCTCTGCCCCATGGTAATACATAGCAGTGATGCTGTGCGTTGCAGGATATTAAAATATATTGCCAGACAAGGTGTGAGGTTGCTTTTTGTTTTGCTGTTCATCTGTTTCTTTTCTTGGAGGAGCCTGTGTGAGCACGGCTCACACTGTGTCTGCAGCGGTGCCCATGTTCCTGTGTCGGGAGCAGGAAGAATCAAGCAGGACTAGCTTTGATCTTGCCAGTCCCAAAGGTGACAGAAGGCAGCCAAGTCAGGTCATGTCCTGCAATTCTGAAAACCAGGAGAGCTTCACTGAGTTGAATCAAGCTCCGTGGCTTCACCCCGGCTGAAAAGTAAAGCCGGCTACTGACAGCAGGATCCCAATTCTCTCTCTACCCAACCTGGCAAAACTAGCAGGTAGCATCGCATGCCCACCAGTTGAATACTCCCACCCCAACCTCACAAACCTGCAAGCCAGCAGCTGGCAAGTCCCACTGACGTATCTAAATGCCACAGGGTACTTCTAAGTGAACCTTGGTAGCAGTGGTGGTGCTAATTATGCTTCCACCAGCACTCAGATTATTTGATTAATTAACATTTTCACATGTGCAGGAAGGCACCACAAGCGTATGCTGACCCATCACAAGAAGCTAAAGAACAAACAAATGAATCACACAGGAGAAACACAGAAAACTTTTGGGGGTTTATGAAATCCCTGCAGGTAAATTGCAAAGTGGGATGTAGTTGGTGATGCACTGCACTAAAGAGTGACAGAATAAGCAAAAACAAACTTTCTGGCATTTTTTTGTTTGTTCCTAAAACACTGGTAGTGCCAAACCCTGTCACCAAGCAAACAGGCAACACTACTGTATCTCTTCATCCACTTTTTAAAACATCATGTCCAGCCTCTGTGTCTGTCAAGAGAACAGCTCCCAAACTCACTGCATTTTCCCCTAGAAGAGGTGATGCAGGGAGTTGATTTGGCTTCCGACTTCATCTCTCCAATTCCTGGCTTATAAATTACAAGACACTAGGCCACTGATAAGTACCAAGCCCAAAGGTGATTCAGCACCCGACGTCCCATGGCATGGCAAGGTGGGGGGCCCCTGCAGCAGGACAACGCAAGTGAGGCAGGGGGCTTGCACACCAAACACTTCCACATCAGATGCCCTGGTAAATAATTCCTATGTCAGAAAAACACTCTCTGCGCAAAACCTCCATTTTGGGGATTTTGTCCCTCAGTGTTGATTATTTAAGGATATATCATATAATAGAATAATTGACATAGTTATAATCCTATAATAATTCTATATACTTTGTGTCCTGTAAAGGTGTTTTAAATATGACAGTTTCCCCCTCTTCGGGCATTTAGTTCTCCTGAGACCTTGGTATCTTCCTTGTTTTTCCTCTTGATCTTGATTTTGGGTCCATTTCCACCGCGGACATTGAGTGAGCCTGGTTTATTTTACAGTACATCAGCAAAACAATACGTGACTGCACGAACCTGAAATCTCTGCAGCAGAAATATTTCTGCTTGAAAGGAGGAACGTGCGGATACCGAGCTACTCGGGGGCTTTCAAAGACAAATGAAGTCGCCCACTTTCACAGATCGCTGTATTTAGCCTGTGTAAATTGTAATACCACCTCTAGCACCATAGTAACTAAGCACTTTCGAGTACAGCTTTCAGGGACATGGGAAACATCTGTTACTTGTGGGCCATTCACTTCTCCTCCTCCAAGAAGGAGAGCCCTGCCAGAGAGGTGGTGGCCGAAGTTTCACCGCCTTGGTCATCACGTGTTTATTGATTGATTAATTGATTTATTTATTTTTTACTTTTATTTTTTAAAATTACTTTTATTTTATCCTGCATCTGTATTAGACAGGGCTGCCCAACACCCCTACCCTCCCAAACTCAGCTGGGCGGCCGAGCTGTTGCATCCTCGGAAATGGGGCCAGGCCTTTGACCCTGACTCGCTGCTTTATATACAGCAGGTGTAAACAGCAAGAAACTGGTTTGCTGTGAGCTCGCTGGCCCGCTGCAGCGGGTGCCTGAAAATCTCCCTGTCTGCGATGCCAGAAGGCGTAAAAAAATGGAGAGCGATTCTCCCCCAAGAATGCAGGCAAAAATGGTGCTGTGGCATCAGGCTGCACGGATGCCAGGATGGGTGAAAAGGCAAATTAAAGCATCTCTTTCTCTCTTTGTGGGAGCGGGAGCCGGCGTCCCGGAGGATGGAGTCATTCCTCCTGGATGCGCCCGGTGCGGGTTCGCTCGCCCACTTGGAGGGCTGGTACGTGCAGAACCCCTTTTGAAAACCTGCCCCTATAAACATTTGCAAATGGCTTTTGAGAGCTCCGGGGATGAAAGAGGGTCATACAACCACATCCTGTCATTACTTTCTACTATTAGCTGACATTCAGTGGATGGCGAATGCCCAGTTCATTTAATGTGAAACAAAAGGCCAGTGCTTGCTGATAATGAATCATTAGGTACTGTAGCTATATGTGCATTAACAGGATTATTTCCAGGAACTCTGCCGCTCTCTAACATAAACGTCTGTGATATTTTAAAAACTAATGTTAGTTTCTTTAATACGCCACCTTTACCCCGCGCTTGCAGTCGCTGTCAGCCAAACATGGCAATGCAATCTGTTCATTCCATTTTGTTAATAGGCCATCACGCCATCCTAGAGATGGTAGTTTGTAATGTAAAGAGGCTGTATTGTTTGCTTAACAGTCAAGTGACAAATTATTTAATTAGCACATATGCCATTTGTCTCCACAGCTGTGTTCATCATTCTAATTGCAAAGCAGTCTTAATTTATTGCAGCTATATTGCTCCCTAATACTAACACGGTAATTATATGCTTCCATTAGCACGCTACACCCTATGTAAAAAAAAAAAAAAAAGGGAAAAAAAAAGGGGAAAAGAAAGATTCATTCCTCCACACAATGTATCTCTCTACTAGCAAAAGGTATGCCATCGCTTCACCGCTTGCCTAGGAAGGGTGACTGCTGGGAAAATGACAGCTTCTAACAGTGCTTTTCTCCTAGCCACCTTCTTTAAACTTTTTATTGCCGGAATTGCCAGAATTTTTCAGTTTTGCTTTGTTTGGACAAGTATTCCCGTTCAGTGCACAATATTGCTTTGAGATCTCCACCTGCTGGAGAAATCCCAACACAGACAAAGGAGCCGGCCTCCGGCTTCAGAAAAACACCCAGCTCCTTTGCAGCCAGAGCAGCAAAACTCCCCTTTCTTCCTCCCCTCCTCTCCTCTTCTCCTCCTTCTTC